>LR738713.1:524601379-524679833 GCA_902687465.1 Secale cereale | reverse complement strand
CCAGGCGCCCTGGCGGCGCGCCCCCCCTGGGCCGCGCCGGGGGGGCGCCTGGGCCCCCCGAGGCTCCTCCGATGCCCCCCTTTGGCATATATTTAAAGCGTCTCCCGAAACCCTCGAAACAGGAACTCTTTTTCGCGATCTCATCTCTGTTCCGCCGCCGCCGCCGCTTCCAAGATCGGGAGCACCAGGAGGATATCCAAACTCTTAGCACCGAATGTACTCCTGGTCCCAATGGACCTATTAATGGTGATGCTATGACTATAGAAACTACCAAACATGTGAACCTAAAGGACACCACTACCACTTTACTTGATGCTAGTGACCTTGATTTTTATAATTGCACTCTTATCGAAGTTATTGATTTCCTTCACAAGATGTCTAGAGACCCCCGCACTAGCATGATTAACCTTGCCTTCACAGAGCATATCACTAATGCTCTCATCAAAGCTAGGGAGGAGAAACTTAGAGTAGAAGCCTCCATACCTAGAAAGCTAGAAGATGGTTGGGATCCTATGATAAAAATTAAATTGAATGACTTCTCTTGCTATGCATTATGTGATGTTGGAGCTAGTACCTCTGTTATGCCCAAAAGAATATATGAGATGCTTAAATTGAAACCTTTTGATTCTTGTTCTTTTGGTGTTCGTCTCGTTGATTCTTCCATAAAGAAACCTTTGGGGAGGATCGACGATGTTCTTATCGTTGTCAATGATAATTATGTTCCCGTTGATTTTACTATTATGGATATTGAATGTGATCCTTCTTGTCCAATTATTTTGGGACGTCCTTTTTTGCGCACCGTTGGTGCTATCATTGACATGAAAGAGGGTAATATAAAATTTCAGTTTCCTCTCAAGAAAGGGATGGAACACTTCCCTCGAAAGAAGATCAAGTTACCTTTTGAGTCCGTTGTACGGGCTAGCTATTCTTTTACTCTTGATAAAACTTGATCTCTTTGCATTATGCCTAGCTTAAAGGCATAAAAGAAAGCGCTTTTGGGAGGCAGCCCAATGAATAAAATTTTTATTTTGCTTTTGTTGTGTCTTGATGTTGTTTACTACAGTAGCATCATCATTGTATCTTTGCTTTTCAATTTTGTGCCAAGTATAGCCTCTGATTGCTAGAAAGTTCAAAAGTTGTGAGGTGCTGTCTAGGAAACAGATTCTATCCTTGGATAGAAAAATTCGTATAAAATCACCAGGTCATCTTTTTGGTCTGAATTTTTTTGACAGCGTTCTCTATATAATTTTCTTTCGTGCGTCTGTTCTGAGTTTTTTTATTAGAGTTGCAGAAGTGCCCCGAACAAATCAATTACTACCTGCTGTTCTGTTTTTTACAGATTCTGTCCTGTTCTCCGCGCCGAACCCACCACCGCCGGAGCAAATGGCTGGTGGGGTAGACACCGGCGGAAGACCGGGTGTCGACGAGGGAGCTCACAGTGTTGCCAGGTCCAAGGACAAGGCTGCGCTGCCCATCGGCGGCATAGTCGGCTCCCACAACGACCGGGCGCACTCCAAGACCTCGGCGTCCGTACATGCACCGCGCCCATCTCAGGAGGCGCGGAACCGGCAGCGTCATGGTACTCACGGTACCATATGTTTGCTGGACCAAGATCGAGCTGGTGGATCTCGGAGTGCTCAAGACCAGCATGCACGCCAACATGCTGGCACGAGCGAGGCACGGTCTCCTGGACGGGATACTGCTCCTTCTAACATAGTTAGAAGTCCGAGCATATCCCGCTCCTCACACCGTTTGCCAACGCCACCCGCCACTTCAGCAGAAGCTTTGGCGCGAGCTCAACTGCTCCTGGACTACCCTCCAGTGGCAGACAAGATCGACGACTGGAGGGCCACCATTCAGAGTCTCATCGGCTTTGCCAACGGCGACACTCCACGGCAGCCGAGTACATCGCAGCCGCGGCAAGTCAGCCAGGCACGAGCCGGTGGCGACAAGACCGGTGGGGGTGCAACCACCGTGCACTCTCCGCCCCGAAGACCAAGATTGCCGACTCGCCGGATCCACCTCGACAGCGACTCCACCGTGTCATCAAATCCACGAGCTCGTCGCGTCAGCGCCAAGTTCTTCACGAACGACAGCAAGAAGACGCTCGTACTCGCATCGAGCGCCGAAGAGAAGCGCGGCGTCAATCGGACCAGCGCGCTGGGCCTTCTGTCGACATGCATGCGCCAGGGGAACCAGGCGACTTGCCGTACGTGGTAGGTTGCCCTGCGTTTACTCGTGAGCTGCGGCAAGTCCAGTGGCCCAGCACGAAGAATTTCAAGCCAGACGTACCAGAGAAGTACGACAGCAAGTCGCATCCGTCGGAGTTCCTCAGCATCTACACCATCACGGTGCAAGCTGCCGGGGGGCGGGACGACAAGATCCTTGCCAACTACTTCCCGCTGGTGCTCAAGCCCAACGTCAGGTCCTGGCTCATGCACTTGCCGGACAACTCCATATCCTCCTGGGCAGACCTATGCCATCAGTTTGTTGGCGCCTTTACAGGCGGCCACAAACCTCATGGCCAAGAGAGTGACCTTCATTTGCTCGCCCAGAAGGAAGGAGAGCCCCTGCGCAAGTACATTCAGAGATTCAGCCGTGTACAGCACAACATCCCAGATGTCCACCCTGCCGCGGTCATCAGCGCGTTCCATCAGAACGTGTGTAACCGCAGGATGCGGGAGGAGATGGCGATGTGTAAGATCAGAGACGTCAGTGAGCTGTATGCCCTGGCCGACAAGTGTGCACGTGCTGAGGAAGGGAGGAAACTCCCCGGAGAGAATACAGGAGCAGGAGGATCTGACAGCAAGGATGCTGCCCCGGTAAAGAAAAACCGGCGGCGGAACAACAAGAAGAAGAAAGGCAAAGATGTGCTAGTCATTGAGCAGTCCGGCAACGAAGGTGGCACCAAGAAAGCCAAAGCTGGTAGCTCCGGCAAGGAGATTGCCGCATTCACCAACTGCCAGGCTGTGGCGGTCGCCCACAAGCATGACGGCACCGACAAGCAGTACTGCAAGATCCACCGCACCAAGGGCCATGACCTCCAGAGCTGCAAGAAGGTCGAGCAGCTTGTCGAGCAGCAAAAGGCTGAGTACGAGCGACGCGACAAGGAGAAGGCCCAAGGAGGTGCTGAAGGATTCGGCAAGAAGCGCGCCGGCCTGGGAGGACGCCGCGGCAAAGCCAAGCAGCGGCAAGGAGACAGACCTCCCCGCGGCCGCGACAAGGATGAAGATGACGACGATGATGAAGACATGGATGATGTCGAGACCAGTGAGCAGGAGTTCCAGAAAGCCACAGAGGTCTTGTGCGTTGACGGCGGTGCTTCTCTGCATACTTCACACCGCCAACTCCAGCAGTGGGTGCGGGAAGTCAATGCGGCAGAACCACCTGTCGAGTCACGCAAGCTTCTGAAATGGTCCAGCATGCCTATCATCTTTGATATTAAGGACCACCCTAATCGCACAACTGCGGTCGGGTGCTTGCCGATGTTGGTTTCACCAACTATCCACAACCTCAAGGTCACTAAGATGCTAGTTGATAGCGGGGCCGGCTTGAACCTGATCTCCTCCGCTGTACTCCAGAAACTCCAGATCCCTGACAGCGAGCTTGAAGAGACCGGCACATTCCAAGGAATCAACCCGGAAAGGAGCAAGCCGAAGGGGAAGGTCACGTTGCCGGTGACATTTGGCAGTGAGTTGAACTTCAGGACTGAGAGGGTCACTTTTGACGTTGCCGATTTTCCATTGCCTTACAATGGGATACTCGGCCGTCCAGCACTCGCCAAGTTCATGGCAGCCTCTCACTACGCATACAACATGCTGAAGATGCCAGGCCCGATAAGTGTCATCTCTGTCCCTGGCGACAAGAAGGATGCTCTTATCTGCGCCGACAAGATCTACCGGGAAGCGGCAGCCGCAACAGATCGCAAGTCACCTGCCGTTGAAGCTCCCGGGAGGAAGAAGAAGACCAAGTCCGGCAAGAGTTCTGATGCCCACTCCAGCAAGCGCACCTCTTCGGAGTACTGCGCTACCGTCGAGGACGCACCATCGAGCTCCACCAGCAAGTGTAAGAAGACAATGGCAGCTCCGCCAGAGACCAAGAAGTTGTCCGCCAAGGAGGACGGCACTGATGGTACCTTCACCATCAGTGCCACTCTTGACCCTAAATAGGAAAGCGCGCTCATTGCTTTCCTGCGGGCGAACGTCGACGTGTTTGCGTGGCAACCGTCTGACATCCCCGGTGTTCCCAGGAAAGTAATTGAGCACCATCTTGCCGTCTGTCCTCATGCGTGGCCCGTCAAGCAGAAGGTCAGGACGCAAGTAGTGGAGCGCCAAGAATTCATCGCAGAAGAAATCAAGAAGTTGGAAGCAGCAGGCTTTGTCAGAGGAGTGCTCCATCCTACGTGGTTGGCCAATCCTGTAGTCGTGTGCAAGGCAAACGGGAAATGGAGGCTTTGTATCGACTTTACCGATGTCAATAAAGCTTGTCCCAAAGACTCATTTCCCTTGCCGCGCATTGACCAGATTGTTGACTCCACGGCCGGATGTGACTTGCTTTCATTTCTTGACGCATACTCAGGATACCATCAGATCTTCATGGCAGAAAAGGATGAGGAGAAGACCACATTCATCACTCCATGTGGCACGTACTATTTCATACGGATGCCTTTCGGTTTAAAGAATGCTGGTTCAACATTTCCAAGGGTAGTCCATGTCGCTTTTGAGCCACAAATACACAGAAATGTGGAAGCCTACATGGATGACATAGTGGTCAAGAGCAAGGACAAGGCAACTCTGATTCAAGATTTAGACGAGACCTTTGTAAATCTGCGCAAGATCAGCCTCAAGCTCAACCTCGAGAAGTGTGTGTTTGGAGTCCCTTCCGGCAAGCTTCTCGGGTTCTTCGTGTCTCAGCGGGGAACTGAAGCCAATCCCGACAAGATCAAGGCCATTGAGCAGATTGAAGCGCCAAAGCGCGTCAAGGATGTACGAAGACTTGCCGGTTGCGTGGCTGCTCTCAGCAGGTTTATCTCTAAGTCTGCTGAGCGCGCCCTGCCGTTTTTCAAAATATTGAAAAAGGCAGGTCCAATGAAATGGACTCCGGAAGCGGAAGCTGCGCTGCAAGACTTGAAGAGATACCTGTCCTCCACTCCAACACTTGTCGCACCTAAGCCACAAAAGAAGTTGCTGCTGTATATAGCGGCAACCAATCAAGTGGTTAGTGCTGCGTTAGTAGCGGAGAGGGAGGCTGATGATGAGCCAGCAACCACGGCAGGCGCATCCAGCGACAAGCAGGGGGCTTCCCCGACAAGCTCTGGTCCCGACAAAGATGGATCTGCGCAGGCGCGCGAGGAGATACAGAAGAGAATGGTGCAGCGCCCAGTTTACTTTGTCAGTTCCCTTCTGTAGGGGGCTAGGTCAAGGTACTCTGGTGTGCAGAAATTGCTTTTCGGCCTTCTCATGGCCTCGAGAAAGCTGCGCCATTACTTCCAAGCACATGAGATCACAGTTGTCACTCGTTTTCCGCTGAAGAGGATACTGCAGAATCCAGAAGCAATAGGCAGGATTGTTGAGTGGGCCCTGTAACTGTCAAGCTTTGGCCTCAACTTTGAGAGCACATCAACTATCCAAAGCAGAGCACTGGCAGAATTCATAGCAGAGTGGACGCCAACACCAAATGAAGAAATTCCAGAAACGAGCATCCCCGTCAAGGAAGCAAGCAAAGAGTGGTTGATGTACTTTGATGGTGCCTTCTCGCTACAAGGCGCCGGTGCTGGCGTGCTGCTTGTTGCACCCACCGGAGAGCACCTCAAGTACGTAGTCCAGATGCACTTTCCCAAGGAGCAAGCAACAAACAATACCGCAGAGTATGAAGGTTTTCTTGCCGGTCTCAGGATCGCGGCAGACCTTGGGATCAAGAAGCTCATTGTCAGGGGTGACTCGCAGCTTGCCGTCCGCCAAGTGAACAAGAGTTATCAGAGTCCGTTGATGGAAGCCTACGTTGATGAAGTGAGAAAGCTAGAAGAGCACTTTGACGGCCTACAGATGGAGCATGTTCCAAGAGCTCAGAACGACATTGCCGATGGCCTGTCGAAGTGCGCCGCACTTAAGTTACCTGTGGAACCTGGGATCTTTGTGCTCAAGCTGACTCAACCGTCTATAACGCAATCAACTGGACAGAGCAAGAAGAGGAAGTTGATTTCTGGTGACTATTTTCCGGCAAAGCTTCCCGAAGCCGCCGCCAAGAAGGTCCCCAAGATCAACACCAAGAGTGCTGACGAGCAGTCTGCTCCGGCAAGCCCTAGGGTTTGTTCCGTTGAAGCAGAGGCTCCCAACAAGTTTTGCTCCAGCAAGCTTGCCGAGGAACGTCAAGCTCCGGCTGAGCCGCAGGTTCTCGCCGTAGAAGCGGATGTTCCCGCAGCAGCAGATGTGCTTTTAGTCCTTGTTGTCGAGCCTCAAGCTCCAGCACGGGCACAGCAGATTGTCCGTTTCCTTCAGGCAGGAGAACTTCCCGAAGAGCAAGAAGAAGCGGAAAGAGTAGCCCGGCAGTCAAGTATGTACCAGTTTGTCGAAAACACACTATACACAAGAAGACTCAACGGTGTGAAATTGAAGTGTATTCATCGGGAAGGCGGACAAAAGCTGTTGGCAGAGATACATGGAGGCATATGTGGTCACCACATTGGCGCAAGAGCACTTGCCGGCAAAGCATTCAGGCAAGGTTTCTTTTGGCCGACAGCCCTCCAGGATGCAACTGCACAAGTAACCAAGTGTGAAGCGTGCCAGTTCCATTCCAAGAAGATACACCAGCCAGCTCAAGCTCTCCAGACGATCCCTTTATCCTGGCCATTTTCGGTGTAGGGGCTCGACATCCTCGGCCCCTTTCTCCGAGTAGTCGGGGGCTTTGAGTACTTGTACGTTGCAATCGACAAGTTCACAAAGTGGCCGGAAGTGGAAGCAGTGAGGAAGGTGACAGCACAGTCATCAGTCAAGTTCTTCAGGACGATTGTTTGCCGCTTCGGGATCCCTAACAGGATCATCACCGACAACGGTACGCAATTCACGAGCCGCACCTTCATGCAGTACGCCCAAGATCTTGGCGCCAAGGTCTGCTTCGCTTCTGTTGCTCACCCGAGAAGCAACGGTCAAGCGGAGAGGGCAAATGCTGAAGTGCTGCGTGGGCTCAAGACCAGGACTTTTGACAGGCTGCACAACTGCGGAAAAAACTGGATTGAGGAGCTGCCGGTGGTTCTTTGGTCGATCAGGACGACGCCAAATCGAGCCACTGGCCAGACAGCTTTCGCTCTAATCTATGGAGCAGAGGCAGTTCTCCCCACGGAACTCGTATACGGGTCACCTCGAGTGCTCGCTTATGATGAGCTTGAGCAAGAGCAGCTGCAACAAGATGACGCACTGCTCCTTGAGGAAGACCGTCTTCAGGCTGCTGTACGAGTTGCTCGCTACTAGCAAGCTTTGCGCCGCTACCATAGCCGCAAAGTTAACGCCAGAAGTCTCGAGGAAGGCGACCTTGTTCTTCGGCGCGTTCAGTCCGCCAAGAATTCCAACAAGTTGACGCCGAAGTGGGAAGGCCCTTACCGGGTGAAACGAGTCACTAGGCCTGGCGCTGTCCGCCTTGAGACCGAAGATGGCATTCCGGTGAGCAACTCCTGGAACATTGAGCATCTTCGTAAGTTTTACCCGTAAGGCGCAGTTGCCGGAACCTGTTCCGGCAACCACCTTTTGTACAAGTCTTGCCGCTGTTGCATGTGATCCTTCGTACAAAGCCGGGCGCAGACCCCGTGCATAAATAAAGCTCATGTGTTCTGCACATCTTGACAGTTTCATGCTTTCTATTTTTTTGCATGTGTTATCTGACACTTTGTGCAGCACCTACCCCCGGTAAGCAATAACAAGCCGTAAGGCTCCATATCTTTATTTTCTCTTCTTTCTTTTTCTCAAGGAAAGGAAGGTTCCCTCGCCCACAAGTTTGCCGGGGGGAAAGGAGAAGATAATGGTATGGACCAGGCGTCGTTCAAGAAAGTTTCGCCTTACCGGGAAGCAAACAACAGAAAAGCTAAGTTGCCAAAGTTTGAGCAATCAGATTTTTTAAATTTTTAAGTTATCTTCCTTGAACGACAGTGCTTTGTATGGAAAACCTGTGCGCGGAGGAACCAACTCATAGCTAGTTGCGCCCATACTTTGTTTCGAGTCCGCTCAACAACTTAAGTGTGCTGCGACTAGTTGCGACAAGGTTTCTTGTCGGTAACGGCACCGCCAGCAGGCTGCTGACGTCCCGCACTCAGCAAGTTCCCTAAAAGCGTAGGGCAAAAACATACAAAGGAAGGAATCAAGTAAAGGAAATAACATTGCAATCATTACCCAAAATAGAGTTATATTACAAGGTAACTTGTCGCGGCTCTAACAGATTGTTCTCATAACATGACCAGCAGCGACAAGAAAAGGAGAAAACGGGCGGCCTAGTCTACGCGATCGCCCTCGATCCTCTTGATCCCGCTCACCTTGTCCACAATGGGTGCGACAAGGGTCTTGAGCGCTTCCAGATCAGCGTCCGGCGGCAGGGTCTTGAGGACGTTGGTGAGGTTGAGGCCCGGGTTGCGGAAGGCCACCTTCACCAACACCTTTTGAAGAGCTCCCGCGCAGATCTTGCGCGACTCGTCGGCCAACTGCTTTGGAATTTTCTCCCGGAGTCGCTGGAGGGCCGTCGCCACGCCTTTGAAGAACAAGGTGAGCTTGGCGCTGGGTTGGAGGTTCTCGTCGGAGGGATACCCGAGATCCTCCATCCCCAGCTGCGCCAGCTCCCTGTCAATGTCTGCGGCAGCATCCACAAGACCCTCCGTCCAGTGCTCCACATTCTCCCTAAAAGAGTTCTGGGCGGCAGCAGCACTCGCCAGCAGCGCCTTATCGGCCTTGATCTCCTCCTTCAAAGCCACCTCCTGCTCCCTGGCGCCGTCCAGCGTCTTGGTCAAATAGTCAGCTTCAACTCAAGATCTGCGTTGGAGTCCTTGGCGGCGCCAAGTTCCTTGCCCTTCTCGGAGAGACGAACCTGCATCTCTGACAAGGTGTAGGCGTCCTTCTCCCGCTCACGCTTGAGCGCGGCAAGCTCTTCACCGCTCGCCTTGAGATCGGCCTCCAGTCGCGCCACCTCCGTCTCCAGCTCCTTCTTGGCGGCCTCGGTAGCTGCGGCAGCATCCTCTGCTTGCTTGAGGGCTCCGCCGAATGTTTGCTCGCGCGCAGTAAGCTCCTCCTCGTGGATGTCAAGGTTGACCTTCCGCTGCGCCAGCTCGCCCTCCTGAGCAGACAACTTCTCAGCGGCAAGCCGCTGTTGCTCTTCGACTTCAGCCTTCTCGAGGAGGAAGGCCTTCTGCTCCTCGGCAAGTTGCGCCCGCTCCTCTGCCAGGTACTGGAGAGCTTCCTGGTTAAGACCACGGAGCTCCTCCGCGCGCTTCTTGATGTCCGCTCTCGCCTTC
The DNA here is from genome assembly GCA_902687465.1 of Secale cereale. Taxonomy (NCBI): domain Eukaryota; kingdom Viridiplantae; phylum Streptophyta; class Magnoliopsida; order Poales; family Poaceae; genus Secale; species Secale cereale. The sequence goes on along the minus strand of LR738713.1, from coordinate 524,670,346 downwards.
GCGATAAGCGCCTCTCGGGATTCTAGCTTGGCCTGCCGAGCGCGGTAGAGCGACACCAGCTTCCACAGTAGTCGCTCCTCCTCAGGCTCGCCGCTACTGCTGCTCGGCGCATCAACCAGCGTCAGTCCAGCGGAGGCGAGCACCTCTCCATCGAAGCTTTCTTCTTCGACCGGCGCCCTGGAGCTTGACGCCCAAGGGAGGTTGATGAAGACGTTTTCGCCGGCCTTCAAGTAGACGCCTGGCTGGGGCTCTTCGGAGCCTGACGCTGCGGCACCGGTGGGAGGATTGGCGGTCGGCGTAGCGCCTAGCGCTCCTGCGGCCTCAGGGCCGTCAGTGCAATCGCCAGACCCCTGGCCAGCTTCTGCGGCGGCAGCTTTGGCGGCCTCTTCGCCGGCGGGATCATCAACGCCGGCTGCTTCTTCGGTGGCAGCGGCGTCGTCGGCAGCAACCTGGGTCTCCATCGGCTCCGCAGCAGATGGGTCTGACGGCCGGAAAAGGGAGAAAAGTCAAGCAAATATCCAAAAAGAAGATCAAAAGAAGAAGAACCCAAGGGAAGTTTTGAAGCAAGAGGATTACCTGTACCGGGTTCTGCAGTCGTAGTCTCCGCCGCCGGAGGGCCGCTGGTGCTGCCGCTTGCCGCCGCAGCGCTGGCCGGCATCCCTCCTGCGCGAGCCGGCTCCTCGGCAGAGTTCCTTGCCAGAGAACTCTCCCTTGGCGGCGTAGTCGAAGCAGACGGCATGTCGGGGGCGGCCTCCGGGCGCTCCTGGTGGGGCTGCTCTGCTCCTACACAAACCAACAATCAGATGTCAGCAAAGAAAGAGCATCCATGCGCGCCTAACAGTGGAAAGCGAACCATATACTTACGCTGGGGGCTGCTCTGGAGAATAGTTGCCGGGTCCGGCAAGGTGGTCTCGGGCGCACCCTCCGCTGTCATGGTGTATTCGTCCTCGACGATAATCACCTCCTTTGGACGCGCCGGGACCTTGGCTCTCTTCGCCGCTCTCTGGGCCAGAGTCCTAAAAAGGAATAAGTTCGGAGTAAAGCAAATGAGATACAAGACAAAACAGCAAGAATTGAAGAACTACAAGTACAGCAAAGAATCTTACTCTTCTTCTTCCTCGTCGGAGCTGAGCGCGGAGAAGTCGAAGTCCGACTCACCTCCGGCGCAAGGAGGCGGAGGAGTAGGTTCCCTTGGCCGCTTGGTGGGAGCAGTGGCGGTGGTCCGAGACGACCCCGCTCTGGCTGCCGCCGCGGCGTGAGAAGCGGCAGGAGCAGAAGCGGTGGTCCGGGTGGACCCCGCTCCAGTTGCCGCAGCAGCGTGAGGTGCTCCCGCGGCAACAGTGCTTGCCGCGGTGGAGCGTGTCGTGCGGCGTAGCGACTGTCGACTCGTCTGCCGCTCCGCTACGTCCCCGGCCTTGCGGAGACGCCTTCTTGGTGGGGCTGGGGGCTCTGCTTGCGACGAGCTGTCTGAAGATGAGGAGGAAGAGGAGTTGATCTCCAACGAGCCGCTCGTATCTTCGGCGGGCTCGCTCGACTCGACATCATACACGACAAACTCTTCCTCGCCGGCAAGCTCCTCTCGCTCGGCACGGCTTGCCGACTCTGCTGCCTCTGCCTCCTCCACGGTGAATCCAAACTCGCCCGCGGCTGTGGCTGCCGCCGCCTCTTCCAGCCTAGTGGCGATCCGCTTCACCTCCACATCGGTGGTGTCGCGAGTGAGGCTTTTCTGTTCGTCGGAGCGGACCGGCACTTCTACCAAGCCGTCGAAGAACTCCTGCACGACGTCGTCTGAAGGCTCTTGCCAAGTTGGGACAATTCCATGCGAGTCGCACAGCGGCATCATTGCACGGATGCGGCTGAGCGAGGAGTTGTTGCACAGCGGAACGACATCCTTCGGCAACCTGAACACTTCGGGATGTTGAGGGTCGTACTTGAACAGCTCCCGGAGCATTGCGTCAAGTTCCATAACGGTGAAGTTGAAGTTGAGGCCCGGGCGCAGCCTCATGATGTCCGCCGCATTCTGGAAGTCCCAGGCGGGTCTCCTCCTCTCCTGTAGGGGGGCGATGCGGCGGCGAAGAAAATATGCGCCAACCGCCCCTACAGTGAGCCCGGCAAGCCTAAGGCGTTGGATCCGGGTGACGGCAATCTTCAGCCTATCGTCTTCCGGGGCCACGTTGCTCCAATCGCTGCCGCGCGCTACTGGGGTTTGGCGCTGGGCGGTAAACGGCTGCGGGTTCTCCTCGACAATCCAGCACCAGTCTGCTCTCCATTCCTCCCACTTGCCGCGGAACTCTCCCTCCAGATAAGCTTCCTTCTTGCCGGCCCTCGAGATCCAGGCGATCCCGCCAGATAAAGGCTCTCCTCTCTCAACTCGGGGCATAAAGAAGTGGCGAAAAAGGGCTACGTTTGGATAGACTCCGACAAAGTTTTCGCAGAGATGTGCGAAAACTGCCATGGTCAGAACAGCATTGGGGGTGAAATCAAGGAGGCGGAACCCGTAGGTGTTCATAATATCGCAGAAAAACTCAGAGAAAGGCGGGTAGAGCCCGCAGTAGAAGAACAAGGCGAAGAAGGGATATCCATTTGGAGCCATTTTCCAAGCGACGGCTGGAAGTACCTTCGTGCGCGGATGCGCCCGCGTCTCCGTCGACCAGAAGAGGTAGTAATACTCCCTCAGCTCCTTCGCGTGGAGCTTGGGGGGAAGATCGCCCACTCCTTTCGCAGCGCCACGAGCCGCTGTGCCTCGGTCGACTTCACGACCTTCCCCTTGTCGGCTTTCGTAGCCATGGCGGAAGTGGTGGAGGAGGTCGACGGCGTTGATGGTGCTGGTGGCGATGGGGGGCAGAGCGCTGCTCTCCTTCAGCTTTGGGAAGAAGGGGGAGCGGCGGAGGTTTCCGAGATTGGAGTAGCAACCGGCGAGTGGGCGAACTGCCCCTGTTTCCCCTGCTTATAAGGAGGGAGGGGGCGGACGTTCCATCTTTCCGAATAAAGAAACCACCCACGATCTCTCCCACGACGCCGCATTCAACGCGCGTCGTTCGGGGAGGGCGCGGTGGATACGGAGAGAGATACGGCGTAACCCAGGCCGCACGTGCCCGTGCCCTGTTTTGGGCCTGGCCCAACAGCGCTCGGCACCGTGTATGGCCTAGGCCCGGGGGCTCCTGTCGGTGTACTAGAGTAGGGGTACCCTAGTATCCCGAACTTGTGCACGAGCAATCGCAGCATCCCGCGGCAAGGCTTGCCGGGTGACCGCCAAGGTCCTCCGTGGTTCCTTTGGAGCCATTCAAGAACAAAGTATTCAAGCCAAGGAGACAAGACCCCGGCAAGAGGAGCTTGCTGGGAAGGCCAACCAAGGCATCTCAAGGAACTTGCCGCGACGCGCCACGCGTCCCGGCAAGGCCCGGTGAGCGACGAGCTCCCAGACGCGACAAGACAACGACCGCGGCAAGGCGCTTGCCGCGGCAAGCTACCACTCTGTACCCGCGCTCTAGCACATCCACCAACGTGTCGCTCTGGGACCCTTCCAGGCGTACGTGGCGGGAGGCTGTGCAGCCAGCGGTGCGCGGTGGCAAGCGGTGCTGACAAGATCGCCATCGTGGCGAGCGGTGGCGCCCCTGACGGTCCCTTTTGCACTGTTTGGGCGACGCAGATGGGCATTCAATGCCCTTGTCCCCTGCCGTCAGAGTTAGGTATGATACACTGTAACAGGTAGTTGTACCAACCGCAACACCTTTCCATTTTTACCCTTGTCTACGTTGCCACCTGTCGGTGACCCCTTGAGCATATAAAAGGAGGCCCATGCGCAACGTAGAGGGGGGAGGAGAACACTCACGCTCGGTCTCGTTAGCTGTTGGTGCATACTGTAGCACTCAGCGCTCCCAAGCAAGAACTCAATACAAACCACAAAGCAGGAGTAGGGTTTTACGCATCCGTGCGGCCCGAACCTGGGTAAACTACTCGTGTGTTTCGCCTCGATCTGCTCTTCGTGCGATCTTCGCCCCCGCCGAACCAAAAGGGGCTCGGTCCGCCGGTCCCATAGGTGCTCGTGGATTCGTTTCCCGACACACAGGGTCTTAATCTAAAAAGAAATCTTAGCACGAGTCCATGTTGCACGTCTGTGTCGTTTCCTCCTCTGTAATGTGTCCTTGAAGGGGGGAGTATGATGGCCATCTGTAAAAAGAAAAAGAAACTTGGAAAAGAAAAAGAAATCCAGTGTGGACATAAAGAAGATTGGTTCATTTAGTGAACCTTAGAAGATAATTTTTAGAGTCCTAATAGGGTCAATCCGAACTATAGACTATATGCAGTGTGGCCCCAGCGTCGCCCAAGGGATTTTTAATGCATAGTTATGTACCCAAGGCACATATGCTATCACCTTATCGGGTAGTCGGTGGGGGCGTAGCCGCTAATCTAGCTCAGGTTCATCTGAGCTGCCGCACTGAGGCGTTTGCCGGACGCATTTAACTATGTCCCCGACCGATAGGCTATCTGGCTTGAGTAGGCCGTTTTGGACTTCGGCTGCTAAGGTCGCAGTATCCGCCTCCGTGCGAAGAGAGCGCTCCATATTTCCATTGACCGTGATGACGGCACGTGGTCCAGGCATTTTAAGCTTTAGATAAGCATAATGCGGGACTGCATTAAAGCGGGCGAAGACTGTTCTTCCAAGTAGTGCGTGATAGGCACTTCGGAATGGAGGTATGTCGAAGATTAGCTCTTTGCTTCAAAAGTTATCAGGAGAGCCGAATACGACCTCCAATGTTAAAGAGCTTGTGCAGCGGGCTTCAACGCCCGGTATCACTCCTTTAAAGGTCGTGCTGCTTGGCTTGATTCTTGACGGGTCGATTCCCATCTTGTGGACAGTGTCCTGATATATCAGATTGAGACTGTTGCCGCCGTCCATAGGGACTCGAGTAAGATGGTATCCGTCGATTATTGGGTTGAGTACTAGGGCAGCCGAACCCCCGTGACGGATACTGGTCGGGTGATCCCTGCGATCGAAGGCGAACGGACAGGCCGACCATGGGTTGAATTTGGGGGCGACAGGCTCGATGGCATAGACATCTCGGAGTGCGCACTTGCGCTCCCTCTTTGGGATATGTGTGGCATATATCATGTTCGTTGTTTTGATCTCCAGTGGAAATTTCTTATGTCCCCATGTATTTGTCTTGCGAGGTTCATCCTCGTCTTGGCTCTGAGGCTCATTCCCCTTGTGTTCGGCATTGAGCTTGCCGGCCTGCTTGAAGACCCAACAATTACGGTTGGTATGGTTTGCAGGTTTTTCTGGGGTGCCATGGATTTGGCAGGGCCTATCTAATATTTTGTCCATGCTAGATGGACCATCTTTATTGCCTTTAAATGGCTTATTCCGTTGACCGGGTCTGGAGCCGCTGAATCCAGCGTTTACCGCTGTGTCATTTGGGCTTCCAGCATTATTTCGACATTTGTTTTTGTTACGTCGTGGCTTTCCATTGTCGTCCCTGACTTCAGATGTTCCAGGGTCGCTCGTGCTGCTACACGCTAACCAGCTGTCCTCACCCGCACAAAAACGGGTCATGAGTGTAGTTAGGGTTGCGATTGTCCTCGGCTTTTCTTGTCCGAGGTGCCTGGCTAGCCATTCGTCCGGCACACTGTGCTTGAAGGCCACTAAGGCTTCGGCATCCGAACAGTCGACGATTTGGTTCTTCTTAGTGAGAAACCGGTTCCAAAGCTTACGGGATGACTCCCCGGGTTGTTGGATGATGTGACTTAGGTCGTCAGCGTTCGGGGGCCAGACATAGGTCCCTTTAAAATTGGCCCGAAAAGCATCCTTAAGTTCTTCCAACTCCCAATGGAGTTCTCTGGGAGGCTGTTTAGCCAGTGCCAAGCTGGTCCTTTCAGCTTGAGGGGTAGGTATTTAATGGCATGGAGATCATTGATACGTCCATTTTGCATCATGTGTTTATGTTGATATTTATTGCACTATGGGCTGTTATTACACGTTATGTCACAATACTTATGCCTTTTCTCTCTTATTTTACAAGGGTTAGATGAAGAGGGAGAATGCCGGCAGCTGGAATTCTAGGCTAGAAAAGGAGCAAACATTGGAAACCTATTCTGCACAACTCAAAAAGCTCCGAAACTCCATGAGACACCGTTTTAGAAAATATAAAAAATATTTGGCGAAAGAGATTCACCAGGGGGCCACCACCTGTCCACGAGGGTGGGGGCGCGCCCCCCTCTCTGGGCACGCCCCCCTGCCTCGTGGGCCACCAGGTGACCCCCCGATGCCCATCTTCTCCTATATGAGGTGTTTTGACCTGGAAACAAATCAGAAGGAGGCTTTTGGGACGAGACGCCGCCGTCTCGAGGCGGAACCTTGGCAGAAACCAATCTAGGGCTCCGGCAGAGCTGTTCTGCCGAGGATACTTCCCTTCGGGAGGGGGAAATCGTCACCGCCGTCATCACCAACAACTCTCCCATCTTAGGGAGGGTTATCTTCATCAACATCTTCACCAGCACCATCTCCTCTCAAACCCTTGTTCATCTCTTGTATCCAATCTTTGTACCCAAACCTCAGATTGGTACCTGTGGGTTGCTAGCAGTGTTGATTACTCCTTGTAGTTGATGCTAGTTGGTTTATTTGGTGGAAGATCATATGTTCAGATCCATTATGCATATTAATACCCCTCTGATCATGCACAATATTATGTCTTGTGAGTAGTTACTTTTGTTCCTGAGGACATGGGAGAAGTCTTGCTATAAGTAGTCATGTGAATTTGGTATTCGTTCGATATTTTCATGAGATGAATGTTGTCTCCCCTCTAGTGGTGTTATGTAAACGTCGACTACATCACACTTCACCATTGTTTGGGCCTAGAGGAAGGCATTGGGAAGTAATAAGTAGATGATGGGTTGCTAGAGTGACAGAAGCATAAACCCTAGTTTATATGTTGCTTCATAAGGGGCTGATTTGGATCCATATGTTTCATGCTATGGTTAGGTTTACCTTAATACTTTTTTTGTAGTTGCAGATGCTTGCAATAGATGTTAATAATAAGTGGGAGGCTTGTCCAAGTAAGGACAGCGCCCAAGCACCGGTCCACCCACACACCAAATTATCAAAGTACCGAACGCGAATCATATGAACGTGATGAAAACTAGCTTGACGATAATTCCCATGTGTCCTCGGGAGCGTTTTCCTTCATATAAGAGTTTTTCCAGGCTTGTCCTTTGCTACAAAAAGGATTGGGCCATCTTGTTGCACCTTATTTACTTTTACTATTTGTCACTTGCTACCAATTACCTTATCACAAAACTATCTGTTACCGATAATTTCAGTGCTTGTAGAAAATACCTTACTGAAAACTACCTATCATTTCCTTCTACTCCTCGTTGGGTTCGACACTCTTACTTATCGAAAGGACTACAATAGATCCCCTACACTTGTGGGTCATCAAGAATCTTTTCTGGCGCCATTGTTGGGGAGTGAAGCGCCTTTGGTAAGTGGAATTTGGTAAGGAAAAACTTATATAGTGTGCTGAAATTTACTGTCACTTGTTACTATGGCTCATAATCCTTTGAGGGGCTTGTTCGGGGTATCTTCACCCCGACCAGAAGAGCAAAGAGTTGCTCCTCAACCTACTAAACCTATTGAAAATGTTTGCTTTGAAATTCCTTCGGGTATGATAGAGAAACTGCTATATAATCCCTTTACAGGAGACGGAACACTATATCCCGATTTACACTTAATCTATGTGGATGAAGTTTGTGGATTATTTAAGCTTGCAGGTATGCCCGAGGATGTTATCAAAAAGAAGGTCTTCCCTTTATCTTTGAAGGGGGACACATTGACATGGTTTAGGCTATGTGATGATATTGGATCATGGAACTATTATCGACTAAAGTTGGAATGTAATCAGAAGTTCTACCCTATGCATGAGGTTCATCGTGATCGTAATTATATATATATATATATAATTTTTGGCCTCGCGAAGGAGAAAGCATTGCTCAAGCTTGGGGAAGGCTTAAGTCAATGTTATATTCATGCCCCAATCATGAGCTCTCAAGAAAAAAATGATCATTCAAAATTTTTATGCTCGGCTTTCTCTCAATAACAGCACCATGCTCGATAATTCTTGTGTTGGTTCTTTTATGATGAAGACTATTGAATTCAAATGGGATTTATTGGACAGAATTAAACGCAACTCTGAAGATTGGGATCTCGACGAAGGTAAGGAGTCCAGTATGACCCCTAAGTTTGATTGTGTTAAAGCTTTTATAGATACCGATGTTTTCCGTGAGTTTAGCACTAAATATGGACTTGACTCGGAGATAGTAGCTTCTTTCTGTGAATCATTTGCTACTCATGTTGATCTTCCCAAGGAGAAGTGGTTTAAATACCATCCTCCCATTGAAGTAAAAGTAGTTGAACATGTTAAAGTTGAAGAAAAGACTATCACTTATAATGTTGATCCTATTGTTCCTACTGCTTATATTGAGAAACCACCTTTCCCTGTTAGAATAAAGGATCATGCTAAAGCTTCAACTGTGGTTCGTAAGAGTAATACTAGAATACCTACACCCTCTGAGCAAATTAAACTTGAACCTAGTGTTGCTATGGTTAAAGATCTCTTGGTTGAAAATTTAGATGGACATGTTATTTACCTCCAAGAGGAAGCTGCTAGAATAGCCAAACCCGATGCTAGGAATAAACATAGACCTGTTGTAGACTTGCCTGTTATTTCTGTTAAAATAGGAGATCATTGCTATCATGGTTTATGTGACGTAGGTGCTAGTGCAAGTATAATCCCTCATTCCTTATACAAAGAAATTATGCATGATATTGCACCTGTTGAGTTAGAAGGTATTGATGTCACTATTAAGCTTGCCAATAGAGACACTATTTCATCGTTGGGATTGTTAGAGATGTTGAAGTTTTGTGTGGGAAGGTTAAAAACCCTGCTGATTTTCTTATTCTTAGTTCCCCACAAGATGATTTTTGCCCCATTATATTTGGTAGACCCTTCTTGAAAACTGTTAATGCTAAGATAGACTGCGTAAAAGATATTGTTACTGTTGGTTTAGGGGATATGTCTCATGAGTTTAACTTCGCTAAATTTCGTAGACAATCTCATGATAAAGAATTGCCTAGTAAGGATGAAATAATTGGTCTTGCTTCTATTGATGTGCCTCCTAACGATCCTTTAGAATAATATCTGCTGGACCATGAAAATGATATGTATATGAATGAGAGAAGGGAAATAGATGAAATATTCTTTAAGCAGGGACCCTTATTGAAAAACAACTTGCCTGTTGGAATCCTAGGGTGATTCCGTGTTTGAACTTAAACCATTACCTTATAATCTTAAGTATGTTTATCTCGAGGAAAAGAAGATATATCCTGTTATTATTAGTGCTAACCTTTCAGAGCAGGAAGAAGAAAAATTATTAAAAACTCTGAAGAAGCACCGTGCTGAAATTGGATATACTCTGGATGATCTTAAGGTCATTAGTCCCACTCTATGTCAACACAAGATAAAATTGGAAGAGGACGCTAAACCGGTTATTGATCATCAACGACGATTAAATCCTAAAATGAAAGAAGTGGTAAGGAAGGAAATATTAAAGCTTCTAGAGGCAGGTATTATCTATCATGTTGCTGATAGCCATTGGGTAAGTCCTGTCCATTGTGTCCATAAGAAAGGAGGTATGACTGTTGTTCCTAATGATAAAGATGAATTGAACCCACAAAGAATTGTTACAGGTTATAAAATGGTAATTGATTTCTGCAAATTAAATAAAGCCACTAAGAAAGATCAATACCCTTTGCCTTTTATTGATCAATTGCTAGAAAGGTTATCCAAACATACTCATTTTTGCTTTCTAGATGGTTATTCTGGTTTCTCTCAAATACCTGTGTCAAAAGGGGATCAAGAAAAGACCATTTTTACTTGTCCTTTCGATACCTTTGCTTATAGACGTATGCCTTTTGGTTTATGTAATGCACCTACTACCTTTCAAAGATGCATGATGGCTATATTCTCTGATTTTTGTGAAATGATTGTTGAGGTTTTCATGGATGATTTTTCTATTTACATAACTTCTTTTGATGATTGCTTGAGCAACCTTGATCGAGTTTTGCAGAGATGTGAAGATACTAATCTTGTCTTGAATTGGGAGAAGTGCCACTTTATGGTTAATGAAGGCATTGTCTTGGAACATAAAATTTATGAAAGATGTATTGAAGTTGACAAAGCTAAGGTTGATGCTATTGAAAAGATGCCATGTCCCAAAGACATCAAAGGTATACAAAGTTTCCTTGGTCATGCCGGGTTTTATAGGAGGTTCATTAAGGACTTCTCCAAAATCTCCAAGCCTCTGACTAATCTCTTACAAAATGATATTCCTTTTGTTTTTGATGATGATTGTTTATAAGCATTTGAAATACTTAAGAAAGCATTGATCTCTGCACCCATTGTCCAGCCTCCTGACTGGAATTTACCCTTTGAGATTATGTGTGATGCTAGTGATTATGCTATAGGTGTTGTTCTAGGACAAAGAGTTGATAAGAAATTGAATGTTATCCAATATGCTAGTAAAACTCTAGATAGTGCCCAGAGAAATTATGCTACTACTGAGAAGGAGTTTTTAGCAGTTGTATTTGCATGTGATAAGTTTAGACCTTATATTGTTGATTCTAAAGTAACTATTCATACTGATCATGCTGCTATCAAATACCTTATGGAAAAGAAAGATGCTAAACCTAGACTTATTAGATGGGTTATTTTGCTGCAAAAATTTGATTTGCATATTATTGATAGAAAGGGAGCTGCGAACCCCATTGCAGATAACTTGTCTATGCTAGAGAATATTCTTGATGACCCACAACCTATTGATGATAGCTTTCCTGATGAACAATTAGTTGTCATAAATACTTCTCGTACTGCTCCATGGTATGCTGATTATGCTAATTACATTGTTGCTAAGTTTATACCTCCTAGCTTAACATACCAGCAAAAGAAAAAATTCTTCTATTATTTGAGACATTACTTCTGGGATGACCCACATCTTTATAAAGAAGGAGTAGATGGTATTATTAGACGTTGTGTACCTAAGCATGAACAGGAACAGATCCTATGCAAGTGCCACTCCGAAGGTTATGGAGGACACCACACTGGAGATATAACTGCACATAAGGTATTGCAATCTGGTTTCTATTGGCCTACTCTCTTCAAGGATGCCCGTAAGTTTGTCTTATCTTGTGATGAATGTCAAAGAATTGGTAATATCAGTAGACGTCAAGAAATGCCTATGGATTATTCACTTATTATTGAACCATTTGATGTTTGGGGCTTTGATTATATGGGACTGTTTCCTTCCTCTAATGGGTATGCACATATTTTAGTTGTTGTTGATTACGTTACTAAGTGGGTAGAAGCTATTCTAACTAGTAGTGCTGATCACAACACCTCTATTAAGATGCTTAAAGAAGTTATTTTCCCGAGGTTTGGAGTCCTTAGATACTTAATGACTGATGGGGGTTCACACTTTATTCATGGTGATTTCCGTAAAATGCTTGCTAAGTATGATGTTAACCATAGAATTGCATCCCCTTATCACCCACATACTAGTGGTCAAGTAGAATTAAGTAATAGAGAGCTAAAATTAATTTTGCAAAAGACAGTTAATAGGTCTGGAAAGAATTGGTCCAAGAAACTTGATCATGCATATGGGCCTATAGAACTGCATATAAAATCCTATGGGTATGTCTCCACATAAAATGGTTTATGGAAAGGCTTGTCACTTACCTCTTGAGCTAGAACATAAGGCATATTGGGCTATTAAAGAGCTCAATTATGATTTCAAACTTGCCGGTGAGAAGAGGTTATTTGACATTAGCTCTCTTGATGAATGGAGAACCCAGGCCTACGATAATGCCAAGTTGTTTAAAGAAAAGGTTAAAAGATGGCATGACAAAAGGATACAAAAGCGTGAGTTTAACGTAGGTGATTATGTCTTGCTATACAACTCTCGTTTAAGATTTTTCTGCAGGAAAACTTCTCTCTAAATGGGAAGGTCCTTACGTTATCGAGGAGGTATATCGTTCCGGTGCCATAAAAATCAACAACTTCGACGGCACGAATCCGAAGGTGGTGAACGGTCAAAGAATCAAACAATATATCTCAGGTAATCCTATAAATGTTGAAACTAATATTATTGAAACCGTAACCCCGGAGGAATACATAAGGGACACTTTCCAGAGCGATTCAGACTCCGAAAAAGAAGTGGTACGTGGTACGGTAAGTAAACCGACACCAAAACAGTTCTAATGAAATTTTTTCACCGTTTTGGAATATTCAGAAAAATAAAAAAATAAGAGGCAATCCGGAAGAGACACGAGGCGTCCACGAGGATGGAGGGCGCGCCCCCTTCCCCTGGGCGCGCCCCCTGCCTCGTGGGCACCTCGTGTGCCTCCCGGACTCCGATTTCTTGTATGTTACTCCTTTTGGTCGGTAAAAATTCATTATATATTCCCCCGGAGGTTTTGACCACTGTATCACGCAAAAATCCTCTATTTTTGTTTCGAGTTGTTTCTGTCGCAGATAAGAGAAATATGTCGTCCCAGGATTTGGAGGGAGAAAGCTATGTGGCTGATCTCCTTGCTGACCCTAAGGTCTATGGAGACTGGGAGCATTATGGTTGGACCACGGAGGAAGAAGAAGACCATGATTCCAAGGGAAAGGATTGGACTACCTCAACCTAGGGACATGCATGTGGAGTTCAATAAGTCAAGCCTCCCCAACAGAGCAAAGAAATCTAAGATTGAGTTTATCCCTTTTCTCCGCTTGCAGGAAAACAAGCAGGAACTATGCAAGAAGATATTAAACCTTGAGCAGGAAATCAATGACCTAAAGGAACAATATTCTATCCTCAAGCGCAAGTTAAGGAACAAGCCAACTCCATCATCACCACCTCCGAAGAAGGAGGCATAATCATATGGGTATGGGCACTCCCCTTGGCAACTGCCAAGCTTGGGGGAGTTGTCCCGGTATCGTATCACCATCACACTCGTATATTTACCGTTTTTCTTAGTTCGATCCTTTTGGTAATATCTTGATCTAGTAGGACAAAGTTAGCATGATCTAGTTGTGAGCTTTTGCTTTATGATCTTTACCTTTGTAATTGAGTTCGTGAGATATATAATAAAGATTAGTGTTGAGTCAAGGGCTTGATTTCCTCACTTTGGTCAAGAGAGAATAAAAGAAAATATAAAAAGTATCAAGAGATCATATTGATCTTATGGGAAGTAATGACTTCACATATAAAGAGTATGATGAATAAAATTTCTTGAGAGTTGACAAACATAGTCTTGGCCATCGTTGCAATTAATACGAAGTAATAAAGAAAGAGAGGTTTCACATACAAATATACTATCTTGGACATCTTTTATGATTGTGAGCACTCATTAAAATATGACATGCTAAAGAGTTGATGTTGGACAAGGAAGACAACATAATGGGTTGTGTTTTCCTATATTCGAAATAAAGTATATTGTCATGGATCATCCAACATGTTGAGCTTGCCTTTCCCCCTCATGCTAGCCAAAACTCCTTGCACCAAGTAGAGATACTAGTTGTGCTTCCATACATCCTTAAACCCAGTTTTGCCATGAGAGTCCACCATACCTACCTATGGATTGAGTAAGATCCTTCAAGTAAGTTGTCATGTTTGCAAACTCTCTAAAATATGTATGATTTATTAGTGTGGAGGAAATAAGCTTTATACAATCTTGTGATATGGAAGTAATAAAAGCGACGAACTGCATAATAAAGGTCCCTATCACAAGTGGCAATATAAAGTGACGTTCTTTTGCGCTAAGACTTTGTGCATCCAACCATAAAAGCACATGACAACCTCTGCTTCCCTCTGCGAAGGGCCTATCTATTATTATTGCCTTATAAGAGTCAAGGTGAAAATCACCTTTCCTTTTTACATTTTATCCTTTGGCAAGCACATTGTGTTGGAAAGATCCTAGCATATATACCCACTTGGATGTAAGTTATCATGGTCTATTATTGTTGACATTACCCTTGAGGTAAAAGGTTGGGAGGCAATACCATAAGCCCCTATCTTTCTCTGTGTCCGATTAAAACTCCATACCCATAAGTATTGCGTGAGTGTGAGCAATTGTGAAAGACTATATGATAGTTGAGTATGTGGACTTGCTGAAAAGCTCTTATATTGCCTCTTTCTGATGTTATGATAAATTGCAATTGCTTCAATGACCGAGATCATAGTTTGTTGGTTTTCAATGAAGTTTCTGAGTCATACTTGACATTGTGAATGAATTGTTACTTTAGCATAAGAATCATATGACAATATATGTGTGTTGCTGTTATAAGAATGATCATGATGCCCTCATGTCCGTATTTTATTTTTATCGACACCTCTATCTCTAAACATGTGGACATATTTTTCGATATCTGCTTTTGCTTGAGAACAAGCTAGGTCTAAGCTTGGGGGAGTTGATACGTCCATTTTGCATCATGCTTTTATGTTGATATTTATTGCACTATGGGCTGTTATTACACGTTATGTCACAATACTTATGTCTTTTCTCTCTTATTTTACAAGGGTTACATGAAGACGGAGAATGCCGGCAGCTGGAATTCTGGGCTGGAAAAGGAGCAACCATTGGAAGCCTATTCTGCACAACTCAAAAAGCTCTGAAACTCCATGAGACACCGTTTCAGAAAATATAAAAAATATCTGGCGAAAGGGATTCACCAGGGGGCCCACCACATGTCCACGAGGGTGGGGGTGCCCCCCCTCTCTGGGCGCGGCCCCTGCCTCGTGGGCCACCCGGTGACCCCCCGATGCCCATCTTCTCCTATATGATGTGTTTTAACCTGGAAAAATCAGAAGGAGGCTTTCGGGACCAGACGCCGCTGTCTGGAGGCGGGACCTTGGTGGAAACCAATCTAGGGCTCCGGCAGAGCTGTTCTGCCGGGGATACTTCCCTCCGGGAGGGTGAAATCGTCACCGCCGTCATCACCAACAACTCTCCCATCTTGGGGAGGGTTATCTTCACCAACATCTTCACTAGCACTATCTCCTCTCAAACCCTAGTTCATCTCTTGTATCCAATTTTTGTACCCAAACCTCAGATTGGTACCTGTGGGTTGCTAGTAGTGTTGATTACTCCTTGTAGTTGATGCTAGTTGGTTTACTTGGTGGAAGATCATATGTTCAGATCCATTATGCATATTAATACCCCTCTGATCATGAACAATATTATGTCTTGTGAGTAGTTACTTTTGTTCCTGAGGACATGGGAGAAGTCTTGCTACAAGTAGTCATGTGAATTTGGTATTCGTTTGATATTTTGATGAGATGTATGTTGTCTCCCCTCTAGTGGTGTCATGTGAACGTCGACTACATGACACTTCACCATTGTTTGGGCCTAGAGGAAGGCATTGGGAAGTAATAAGTAGATGATGGGTTGCTAGAGTGACAGAAGCTTAAACCCTAGTTTATGCGTTGCTTCGTAAGGGGCTGATTTGGATCCATGTGTTTCATGCTATGGTTAGGATTACCATAATACTTCTTTTGTAGTTGCGGATGCTTGCAATAGAGTTTAATCATAAGTGGGAGGCTTGTCCAAGTAAGGACAGCACCCAAGCACCGGTCCACCCACGTACCAAATTATAAAAGTACCGAGCGCAAATCATATGAACGTGATGAAAACTAGCTTAACGATAATTCCCATGTGTCCTCGGGAGTGTTTTCCTTCATATAAGAGTTTGTCCAGGCTTGTCCTTTGCTACAAAAAGGATTGGGCCATCTTCCTGCACCTTATTTACTTTTACTCTTTGTCACTTGCTACCAATTACCTTATCTCAAAACTTGTAATGCCCAGTATGCGACTATGTCTCCCACGTGTCGAGGCACGACTTATTGACATAAGCGCATACTAGAATGATCTCGAGTATGGTATCTTTGCACATCTCATGTAAAAGTTCAGGGATGAAATTGTAAAGGTAGTTGGCTTACACTCGCCACGTCACACAATGAATACAATAGCGTACATCATCCAAAGAACACAGGGTCCGACTACGGACGAAATCCAAACGAGAAAGAAACCATAAAACACAAGCCCAGATCCTCCTAGTAAGAACCACTACTGATCGTCAGGATACGAAACATAGTAACGTCCACGCTCTTCATCAAACTCCTAGTGAAGTTCTGAACCATCTCCTGCATTGTTCTCAGCGGTACCTGCATCTGGTGTGTGTTGAATCTGTGAGCCACAAAGGATTCAGCAATCCCGTTCCCGGGTATCAAAACTACCAAAGCCTCAGGTGTGGAAAGGTTGTAAAAGTGTTTGCAGCAAGCACTAAGCACTATCTTACGAGTTTAGAGCGAGAAGAGAACAAGTGCCAACGATCGCCAAGTTGATCAAGAAGTGATCCTAGCTACTCACGATCAAACATGACCCCACCGTGTTCACTCCCTGAAGCCATTCGGAAAGAGACCATCACGGTTACTCACACAGGTAGTGTATTCTTATGAATAAGGTGTCAAGTTATCTACAACCGGATATTAACAAATTCCCATCTGCCACATAACCGTGGGCACGGCTTTCGAAAGATCAAACCCTGCAGGGGTGTCCCAACTTAGCCCATCACAATCTCACGATCTGTGGAGTCGCAATTCCAAAGTGGGAAGACCCGAGTATTCTCGGAATCCCGTGCTCAAGATATTTCGACAAAGGTAAAAATAATCCAGCAAGACCTCCCGGCATGCCGATACCCTGATAGTAGCCGCGCGTATCTCGTCTCAGGCCACGACCGGATGGGTGATTCTACAAGTAATACCAGATACCTCGGGTTTCCCCAAGGCGGCCCCGCAGAACCCCCAGTTTGGACCAACACTCATGAGGAGCACTGGCCCGGGTTGTTATTTAAGAACTCGGGTTTGCAATGCCCTATGCAAGATTTTAGTTATTATGCAAATATAAAACCAATGTTGGGTCTTGCTGGAAAAGCTTTAAACAGAGCGAATTATCAAGGGGGGCCCATAAACCCCAACCGTGTTAGGAACGCAAAAATCAAGGAACATAATACCGGTTTATTGGTTCTTAAGGTGGCATGAGTGGAACAAACCACCAAGCAGAAAGGCTTAGCCTTCCACCCATTACCAATATATAGGTGCATTAGTTTATAACAGGTATATATTGTGTTATCCCAACCACAAGTTCATCATGGAGCAATCTTCAAAACTTCACCTGCAACTAACAACGCTATAAGAGGGGCTGAGCGATGCGTACTTAGCCAAAAAAATGGTTTGCTAGGAAGGCGGTTAGAGTGTTTCATGGCAACAATAGGAGGCTGACAAACAGGAATAGGCATCGAGGCAATATCTACAGAACGAGACATCTAGCATAGGCTAAGATAGAGGCGATATCGGGGAATGGTCATCTTGCCTGTTGAGTCCACGGAGAGATCGTAACCTTGCTCCTCAAACTCAGCCTCGAAAGGAACCACAAACTCCGAATCGTCACCAGGATCTAACCAACACAACAATACAAACACCGGAACAACAATCAATCATCATGCAATGCTCAAACACATGATGCATGAATATGATGCATATGGACATGGGTAGGATATGATGCAACTCCTAGGGACAAGAAGAGTGCACAAGCAACATGGCAATGAACAAGTTCACAAGCAAAAAGGAAAACAAAACTAACATAGTCATACGAGGTTATGTGGTTGTTTTAAACAAGCACCCAACAAGTTTTACGTTGTTTAACATGGCAAGGGTGCAACTAGGATCAACAACAACATGCTAGCATTTTAAATGGGCCGGAAAGAACAAACAACATTTTCCCAAAAACTCCCATATTCATATAAACTCAATTAGGACAGATCTGAGAAAGTCATATTTTAAAGTTGTTAAACATGCAAAACAACAGCACCTTCTTAATCTACACATTTTCCCACCACAAATACATATAAAGTTTGTCAAATTTGGAGTTGTGGTTATTTAGTTATGATTTTTACAAGTTTGAGCATATTTTAAACACAAAATAATTTCAAACAACATTTTAAATGTTGTTAACATGGCAACAAACTGCATATTAATATGCTACATGAAAAACTAGGTAGTTTTCATATATAAAGCATTTTCAACATATGCATATATTTAAAGATATGAATATGCAAAAGAAAATGCAGAAAATGAAAATGAAAAAAAAACAAAAAAGAAAAAGGGCTAACAGACCCAGCCTGGACCTAGCCTTAGACACTGACCCGTGGGTCCAGGGGAAAATGAGGTGGCAGAGTGGGTGCGGGAGAGGGTGTGAGTGAGTTGGGTGGCTGACAGGTAGGGCCGGCTTGTGAGTGGGTCAAATAAAACAAAAACGGGGCTAAACCCACTACCCCGGCGGGGATTCGAACCTGGGTCTCCCCAGTGAAGGCACGGCATGAGTACCAGCTGGGCTAGGCACGGCTGTTGGCTAGGAAAAGGGCTCGGGCCTTCTGATCTAACTAGTCGAGCTTCTCTGAGAGAAAACGACGGCTGATCTACGACGGCGCCGGCGAGGGCAGCCGTGGCGAGCAGCGGGTGCGCGCAGGCTGCGGTGGCGGGGTGCTTGCAGGAGCGGGGGAAGGGGAACTGCAAGCGCGAGGGGCTCTGATCGAGGTCGCGCGTGGACAGGGCACGGCGAGCTTGCGGCTACGGCAGCGAAGCACGGCGAGGCGGTGGCTGGCGCTGGCTAGACGGCGTCTCGGTCGTGCTGATCTGCAGCAACACGACAACGCGCAAGGGCAAGCAAAACGACGACAGAAACGGGGTGACGACACCGAAAGTTCAGACACGCGCTACGTATCTCTGAAGAATTCAGGAAACGCCATAGCTCTACGGGCGCGGCAAGGACACGGATCGGGCGAGTCCTACAGGTGCCTATATGCCGAGGGATGGAAGGAGGAGGGAGGAGCGTTACCCAGCTCACCCTAGGACACGAAGAGGTTGTCGGAAACGTGCCGGAGACATCGGGGTCGAGCTCTGAACCACAACGCTTGGTGTCGACCGAGGAAGAGGAAGCAGAGGCGGGGCGTGCGGGGCTCCTAGCGCGCTCCTTCGGCGTCACAGCGGCGCGGGCGACGACGAGCATGTCAGGGAAGCAGAGGACGGCGACTAGAAGCGAGCGGAGGGACGCGACGACGACGAGCGTGCTCCGCTTGCGCTCGTGAGGATCAGAAGGGGATCGAGAGCAGGGAAGATCCCCTTCTCGTGTGGCGGCGGAGAAGAAGAAAGGAGGAGGAAGGAGGAACCCTAGGCGCTGCTCGGGTTTAAAAAGGGACGGTCGACGCGGCCTCGACGTCCGTGAGATCACGGCACGACGGCGCGGGCGCTCTCTATCTCTGGACGCGGGAGACGAAGGAAGACGGAGCAGGTGGCCGTCGGGTAAGAGACACTGGCAGGCGGGCCCGGGCGAGAGGGAGGTCACGGCGCGACTGCATTGACGGGCTGCGGGGGAAGCTGGCTGGGCCGCAGGCGTGGACTGGCCCAGGTGGCTGCGGTTGCTGGGCTGCTGCTGGCTGCGCTGTCTCTCTGCTCCTTTTCCTTTTCTTTTTCCTCAGACAAAAAAAACAAAGTGAAAATCTCAGGGACATAGGAGAGGAGCTTTGTCAATATAAAAATATTTCCAAGCTCCTGTGAAAATGCTCTATTTTATAAAATTATTCTGGGCATTTTTAGAGGAAGTAAAATAATTCAAGTTTGAATTAAATTCAAACTTGAGCCATTTTAAAACCTAACCAAGACAATTCCACAAGAGGTGAAAATCTATCATAGGCATCTAGGACATGTGGCAAGAATTGTTGGAAGGGGATGAACATTAAAGGAGAAGGGGTTAGCCACTTGCAAAAATTAAAGAATGGGAAAGAAGAAAAAGAAGGGAAGTGAGTGGTGCTAGAAGAAGAGGGGTAGGGTTTAACATGGGCATAAACCTGCTATCACCAACACAACAAGAACAAGGTGCACTCACATGACAAGCTAGGACAAGGACCAACACAAGACAAGTAAAAGAATGATATGATGATCATGATGCAATGGTGATGATGAAGTAATGCATGAATGCAAAAAAGGAAAAAATAACATGACAATGGAATGACCATAAGAATGCATAATTGAAAAAGAACCCCCAAGGAAAGGACAAGGATCAATTGATAATGCTTTATTGCCATATATGGAAGGTATCACATATGGGGTGTCACAAACTCACCTCCACTACAAAAAGATCTCGTCCCGAGATCTAGGACTGAAAGAAAGCGGGATACTCGGAACGGAGATGATCTTCTCGTTCCCATGTAGCTTCTCGGTCGGTATGGTGTGACCACTTCACTTTCAAGAATTTGATGGACTTGTTGCGGGTCTTGCGCCCAGTTTCTTCAAGAATAGCAATGGGGTGCTCACGATAAGACAAGTCTTGCTGAAGATCAATCTCTTCGAAAGGAATAGTGCGTTCATGCATCTTGAAGCACTTGCGGAGTTGAGACACGTGAAACACATCGTGCACATTTGCAAATTTGGAGGGAAGCTCGAGTTGGTAGGCTAGATCGCCTCTCTTGCCAAGAATCTTGAAAGGGCCCATGTATCTTGGAGCAAGCTTGCCCTTGATACCGAACCTCTGAGTGCCCTTCATGGGAGAAACACGGAGATAGACATGATCACCAATGTCGAAAGCCAAGTCACGATGCTTGCCGTCATAGTAGCTCTTTTGACGCGATTGCGGGGCTTTGAGATTCTCACGTATGACTTTGCACATCTCTTCGGCTTCTGAGATCAAATCAATTCCAAGGAGTTGACATTCACCAGTCTCAGGCCAGTTGAGAGGGGTACGACACTTTCTGCCATAGAGAATTTCAAACGGAGCTTTGCCAGCACTTGCTTGGAAGCTGTTATTGTAGCAGAATTCGGCAAATGGAAGGCAATCTTCCAATTTCATACCGAAGGAGATGACACAAGCTCTCAGCATATCTTCAAGGATTTGGTTCACTCTTTCGACTTGACCACTAGTCTGAGGGTGAAACGCAGTGGTGAAGCGAATCTTGGTGCACATGGCTGACTGAAAAGAATCCCAGAACTTGGAAGTTAACAAGCTTCCACGGTTTGAGGAGATCACTTGAGGAATGCCATGCAAAGAGACAATTCTGGAGGTGTCTAGCTCTGCCAGCTGAGCTGCGTTGATTGATTCTTTGACTGGAAGAAAATGAGCCACTTTAGTTAGCTTGTCAATCACCACAAAGATAGCATCATTTCCTCGCTTGGACTTGGGAAAACCGTTGACGAAATCCATCTCAATGTGATCGAATTTCCACTCGGGAATAGGGAGAGGTTGAAGGAGTCCGGCTGGACGTTGATTCTCTGCCTTCACTCTTCTGCAGACATCACACTCATTCACGAATTGGGCAATCTCCCTTTTCATGCGAGTCCACCAATATGATTGCTTGAGGTCATGGTACATCTTGGAGCTTCCTGGATGTATCGAGAGAAGTGAGTCATGTGCTTCGTTCATTATGAGCTTTCTGAGATCACCTTTGGGAACCACAATTATGTCCTCAAAGAACAAAGTGTCTCTTTCATCAATGCGATAGCACTTGTACTTGGGAGTACCCTTAGCAATACCATGTTTCACTTTCTGCACCATAGCATCACTGAGTTGGGCCTCACGGATTTGATCTTCCAAGATAGGAGCAACTTGAAGGTTGGCAAGAAATCCTTGCGGAACAACTTGGAGGTTGAGCTTCCTGAATGATTCACAAAGTTCAAGTTGGAACGGTTTAAGAAGGAGACTGTTGCAATACGCCTTTCTGCTCAAGGTATCTGCAATGACATTGGCCTTGCCAGGAGTATACTCAATGCTTGGATCGTACTCTTGAATCATTTCAACCCAACGAGTCTGGCGAAGGTTAATGTTTGGCTGAGTGAAGATGTACTTCAAGCTCTTGTGATCGGTGAAGATGTCCACTTTTCTGCCCAACAGAAGGTGTATCCATGTGATCAAGGCATGAACAACTGCTGCAAGATCAAGATCATGTGTGGGGTAATTTTTCTCATTTGGTTTCAGTTGACGAGAAGTGTATGCCACAATCTTCTTGTCTTGCATGAGAACACCACCAAGACCTTGCAATGAAGCATCACAAAAGACTTCATAAGGCTTGGACTCATCCAGAGGAGTAAGAACCGGAGCGGAAATGAGCTTCTCTTTGAGTGTCTTGAATGCCACATCACAAGCAGGAGTCCACGAGTACTTGACATTCTTCTGCAACAGGTTGGAAAGAGGCTTGGCAATCTTGGAGAAGTTCTCAACGCACCTTCTGCAATAGCTAGAGAGACAAAGGAAACTTCGGAGTTGTTTGACATTCTGCGGAGGTTCCCAGTTGACAATAGCTTCAACCTTCTCGGGGTTAACAGAAATGCCCTCGGCAAAGATAATATGGCCAAGATAGAGGACTTTATCCAGCCAGAATTCACATTTGGAGAACTTCGCATAGAATCGATGCTCACGGAGCCTGTCAAGAACCAAACGGAGGTGCTTGGCATGGTCTTCTTTATTCTTGGAGAATACAAAGATATCATCGAGGTAGACGAGCACGAATTCATTAGTGTAGGGGTTGGATATGAAGTGCATCATCCGAGAGAAAGTGGGTGGAGCATTAGCAAGCTCGAAAGACATGACCGTGTATTCATATGAGCCATAACTCGTTCTGAATGCAGTCTTGGGAATATCCTCTTCACGGATACGAATCTAATGGTAATCCATCCGGAGATCGAGATTCGAGAAAACCTTGGCTCCTTTGAGTTGCTCGAACAATTCATTCATATTGGGGAGTGGGTACTTATTCCTTATTGTCTTCTTATTCAATGGCCGGTAATCAACGCAAAGGCGTTCCGTGCCAGCCTTCTTCTTGACAAGTATAACACCACAGCCCCAAGGAGAAGTACTTGGTCTGATTAGACCCATACGTTCTTGCTCATCGAGTTGTTTCTTCAACTCCTTCAACTCTTTAGGAGAAAGCTTGTACGGACGCCGACAGGCTGGCTCGGTACCAGGTTCACGTTCAATGACAAATTCAACTGTACGGTTGGGAGGCATGCCTGGAAGCTCTTCAGGGAAAACATCCTCATATTCACAAACCACCGGAATCTGAGAAATGGCATTAATCTTGCCCTTGTCATTGAGAGCGAATAGCCTGATTGTGTTATCTCGAGAAGCGAAGATAATCACGTCTTCGGAAGGATGAGTTAGATTGACTTCCTTATTTGCACAATCAATAAGAGCATCATGCTTTGAGAGCCAATCCATCCCAAGAATAAGATCAATGTTCGAGTTACCGAGAATAACCGGGGAAACCAGAAAACTGTAATCACCCATATGAATAGAACTATCCGGAGCAAACACGCTAGAATGCATTATTTTTCCCGGAAAAACAATTGATAACTCCCTTGGTAAACTTTTGATGTCAACATTGTGCTTCGATGCAAAAGGTTGAGATATGAAAGAGCATGATGCACCCAAATCAAACAAGACTTTTGTGGGAATTGAGTTAACTGGAAGATTACCAATTATCACATCGGAAGAATTCTCTGCTTGAGATGCACTCATCAGGTTCACTCTTGCATGCTTGGGATTGTGCTTGACAATAGCATTGCTGAGAGGTGGAGGAGGCGGCAGGCGCGTCTGAGTACACTTGTTTGCATAGTGACCCTTCTGGCCACACTTGTTGCAAGTAACTTCTAAAAGAGGCCGATGTTAAGGACCACTTGGTCTTGGAGCTTGGAACTGAGTCTTGGGCTGGTTGCTTGGGTTGGGTGGTATTGGGGAACGTAGCAGAATTCAAAAAAATTCTACGCTTTCACCAAGATCAATCTAAGGAGTCATCTAGCAACGAGCATATTAGAGTGCATCTACATACCCTTTTGTAGATCGCGTGCGGAAGCGTTCGAAGCAACGAGGATGAAGTAGTCGTACTCTTCGCGTTCTTCGTCACCGATGATCCTAGCGCCGAACGGACGGCACCTCCGCGTTCAACACACGTCCGGTACAGCAACGTCACCTCCTTCTTGATCCAGCAAGGGGGGAGGAGAGGTCGTCAGAGATCTAGCAGCACGACGGCGTGGTGGTGGATGCAGCGGGAAATCCTGCAGGGCTTCGTCGGCGCCCTGCGGAGGAGTAGAAAGGTGTGACGGGAGGGGGAGAGGCGCCAGAGGCTTGGGTGCGGCTGCCCTCTCCCCCCCACTATATATAGGGGCCAGGAGGGGCGCCGGCCCTGGCAGATCCCATCTGCAAGGGGGGGCGGCGGCCTAGGGGGGAAACTTGCCCCCCAAGGCATAGGGGGCGCCCCCCTCCCCTAGGGTTTCAACCCTAGGCACATGGAGGGGGGCCCAAGTGGTGCGCCAGCCCACCAGGGGCTGGCCCCTTCCCCTTGCGGCCTAGGGGCCCCACCGGGATGGGTGGCCCCACCCGGTGGACCCCCGGGACCCCTCCGGTGGTCCCGGGACGCTCCCGGTGACCCCCGGAGTTCACCCGATGGCCGAAACTGGACTTCCTATATATCATTCTTTACCTCCGGACCATTCCGGAACTCCTCGTCACGTCCGGGATCTCATCCGGGACTCCGAACAACTTCCGGGTTTCCACATGCATGTATCTCTACGACCCTAGCGTCACCGAACCTTAAGTGTGTAGACCCTACGGGTTCGGGAGACACGTAGACATGACCGAGACCACTCTTCGGTCAATAACCAACAGCGGGATCTGGATACCCATCTTGGTTCCCACGTGTTCCTCGATGATCTTCATCGGATGAACCACTGTGTCAAGGATTCACTCAATCCCGTATGTTATTCCCTTTGTCCATCGGTACGGTACTTGCCCGAGATTCGATCGTCGGTATTCCCGATACCTTGTTCAATCTCGTCATGGCAAGTCTCTTTACTCGATCCGTAAGCCATCATCCCGTGACTAACTCCTTAGTCACCTTGAGCTCATTATGATGATGTCTTACTGAGTGGGCCTAGAGGTACCTCTCCGTCATACGGAGTGACAACATCCCAGTCTCGGTTCGTACCAACTCAACAGACACTTTCGGAGATACCCGTTGCGTACCTTTATAGCCACCCAGTTACATTGTGACGTTTGGCACACCCAAAGTATTCCTATGGTATCCGGGAGTTGCACAACCTCATGGTCTAAGGAATAAATACTTGACACCGAAAAGCTTATGCATTACGAACTATACGATCTCGTGCTAGGCTCAGAATTGGGTCTTGTCCATCACATCATTCTCCTAATGATGTGATCCCGTTATCACCGGCATCCTATGTCCATGGTCAGGAAACCATGACCATCTGTTGATCAACGAGCTAGTAACTAGAGGCTTACCAGGGACTCATTGTGGTCTATATATTCACACATGTATCGTTGTTTCCGTACAATACAATTCAAGCATGAATAACAGACGATTATCATGAACAAGGAAATATAATAATAATACTTTTATTATTGCCTCTAGGGCATATTTCCAATAGTCTCCCACTTGCACTAGAGTCAATAATCTAGTTACATTGTGATGAATCGATCACCCATAGAGTTCTGGTGTTGATCATGTTTTGCCCGTGGAAGAGGTTTAGTCAACGGGTCTACAACATTCAGATCCGTATGCACTTTACAAATATCTATGTCTCCATCTTGAACATAATTCCGGATGGAGTTGAAACGGCGCTTGATGTGCTTGGTCTTCTTGTGAAACCTGGGCTCCTTGGTAATTGCAATAGCACCAGTGTTGTCACAGAAGAGAGTCATCGGGCTTGACGCGCTTGGAATGACTCCTAGGTCGGTGATGAACTCCTTCATCCAGACTCCTTCTTGCGCTGCTTCACAAGCATCTATGTACTCCGCTTCACATGTAGAATGCGCCACGACGCTCTGCTTGCAACTGCACCAGCTGACTGCTCCACCATTCAAAATATACACGTATCCGGTTTGTGACTTAGAGTCATCGAGATCTGTGTCGAAGCTAGCATCGACGTAACCCTTTACGACGAGCTCTTCGTCACCTCCATAAACGATAAACATATCCTTAGTCCTCTTCAGGTACTTTAGGATGTTCTTGACCGCTGTCCAGTGTTCCATACTGGGATCACTTTGGTACCTCCCTACCAAACTTATGGCAAGGTTCACATCAGGTCTGGTACACAGCATGGCATACATGATAGAACCTATGGTCGAGGCATAGGGTATGACACTCATCTTTTCTCTATCTTCTGCCGTGGTCGGCGACCGAGCCTTGCTCAATCTCATACCTTGCAAAACAGGCAAGAACCCCTTCTTGGACTGATCCATATTGAACTTCTTCAATATCTTGTCAAGGTATGTACTTTGTGAAAGACCTATGAGGCGTCTTGATCTATCTCTATAGATTTTGATGCCTAATATGTAAGCAGCTTCTCCAAGGTCCTTCATTGAAAAACTCTTATTCAAGTAGGCCTTTACACTTTCCAAGAATTCTATATCATTTCCCATCAACAATATGTCATCCACATATAATATGAGAAATGCTACAGAGCTCCCACTCACTTTCTTGTAGATACAGGCTTCTCCATAAGTCTGTATAAAGCCAAACGCTTTGATCACATCATTAAAGCGAATATTCCAACTCCGAGATGCTTGCACCAGCCCGTAAATCGAGCGCTGGAGCTTGCATACCTTGTTAGCATTCTCTGGATCGACAAAACCTTCCGGCTGCATCATATACAACTCTTCCTTGAGGAAGCCATTAAGAAATGCCGTTTTGACGTCCATTTTCCATATCTCATAATCATAGAATGCGGCAATAGCTAACATGATTCTGACTGACTTCAGCATCGCTACGGGAGAGAAAGTCTCGTCGTGGTCAATCCCTTGAACTTGTCGATAACCCTTAGCGACAAGCTGAGCCTTATAGATGGTCACATTACCATCCGCGTCTGTCTTCTTCTTAAATATCCATTTATTTTCTATGGCGTGCCTATCATCAGGCAAGTCCACCAAAGTCCATACTTTGTTTTCATACATGGATTCTATCTCAGATTTCATGGCTCCAAGCCATTTATTGGAATCCGGGCCCGCCATCGCTTCTTCATACTTCGAAGGTTCACCGTTGTCTAACAACATGATATTCATGACAGGGTTGCCGTACCACTCTGGTGCGGAACGTGCCCTTGTGGACCTTCGAAGTTCAGTAGTAACTTGATCAGTTTCTTCATGATCATCATCATTAACTTCCTCCCTTGTCGGTGCAGGCACCTCAGGAACAATTTCCTGCGCTGCGCTACTTTCCGGTCCAGGAGGGGTGACTGTCACCTCATCAAGTTCTACTTTCCTCCCACTCACTTCTTTCGAGAGAAACTATTTCTCCAGAAAGGATCCATTCTTGGCAACAAAGACCTTGCCTTCGGATCTGTGGTAGAAGGTGTACCCAATCGTTTCCTTTGGGTATCCTATGAAGACGTATTTTTCCGATTTGGGTTCGAGCTTTTCAGGTTGAAGTTTCTTAACATAAGCATCGCAACCCCAAACTTTCAGAAACGACAGCTTCGGTTTCTTGCCAAACCAAAGTTCATACGGTGTCATCTCAACGGATTTCGACGGAGCCCTATTTAAAGTGAATGCGGCAGTCTCTAAAGCATAACCCCAAAAAGATAGCGGTAAATCGGTAAGGGACATCATAGATCGCACCATGTCCAACAGAGTACGATTTCAACGTTCGGACACACCGTTACGCTGAGGTGTTCCGGGCGGTGTCAATTGTGAAACAATTCCACGGTTCCTAAGGTGCGTGCCAAATTCAGGACTCAAATATTCACCCCCATGATCCGATCGTAAGAACTTTATTTTCTTGTCTCGTTGATTCTCAACCTCATTCTGAAATTCCTTGAACTTTTCAAATGTCTTAGACTTGTGCTTCATCAAGTAGATATACCCATATCTACTCAAGTCATCTGTGAGGGTGAGAACATAACGATAGCCTCCGCGAGCCTCAACGCTCGTTGGACCGCACACATCGGTATGTATAATTTCCAATAAGTTGGTTGCTCGCTCCATTGTTCCGGAGAACGGAGTCTTGGTCATCTTGCCCAAGAGCCATGGTTCGCACGTGTCAAATGATTCATAATCAAGAGACTCCAGAAGTCCATCAGCAAGAAGCTTCTTCATACGTTTGACACCAATATGACCAAGGCGGCAATGCCACAAGTATGTGGGACTATCATTGTCAACTTTACATCTTTTGGCATTCACACTATGAATATGTGTATCATCACGATCGAGATTCATCAAAAATAAACCATTGACCAGCGGGGCATGACCATAAAACATATCTCTCAAATAAATAGAACAACCATTATTCTCAGATTTAAATGAGTAGCCATCTCGCATAAGACGAGATCCAGATACAATGTTCATGCTCAAAGCTGGTACTAAATAAAAATTATTAAGGTTTAAAACTAATCCCGAGGGTAGATGTAGAGGCAGCGTGCCGACGGCGATCACATCGACCTTGGAACCATTCCCGACGCGCATCGTCACCTCGTCCTTCGCCAGTCTCCGCTTATTCCGCAACTCCTGCTTAGAGTTACAAATATGAGCAACTGCACCGGTATCGAATACCCAGGAGCTACTACGAGCGCTGGTAAGGTACACATCAATAACATGTATAGCACATATACCTTTGACGTTGTCGGCCTTCTTCTCCGCTAAGTATTTGGGGCAGTTCCGCTTCCAGTGACCCGTTCCCTTGCAATAAAAGCACTCTGTCTCAGGCTTGGGTCCATACTTTGGCTTCTTCCCGGCAACAGGCTTACCGTGCGCGGCAACTCCCTTGCCGTCCTTCTTGAAGTTCTTCTTACCCTTGCCCTTCTTGAACTTAGTGGTTTTATTGACCATCAACACTTGATGTTCTTTCTTTATATCCACCTCCGCTGATTTCAGCATTGAATACACCTCGGGAATGGACTTCTCCATCCCCTGCATATTGAAGTTCAACACAAAGCTCTTGTAGCTTGGTGGAAGCGACTGGAGGATTCTGTCAACGACCGCTTCGTCTGGGAGATTCATTCCCAACTAAGACAAGCGGTTGTGCAACCCAGAAATCTTGAGGATGTGCTCACTGACAGAACTGTTTTCCTCCATCTTACAGCTGTAGAATGCGTCGGAGACGTCATATCTCTTGACTCGGGCATGAGCTTGGAAAACCATTTTCAGCTCTTGGAACATCTCATATGCCCCGTGGTGCTCAAAACGCTTTTGGAGCCCCGATTCTAAGCTGTAAAGCATGCCGCACTGAACCAGGGAGTAATCATCACAACGCGACTGCCAAGCGTTCATAACATCTTGGTTTCCCGGGGCGGGAGCGTCACCTAGCGGTGCATCTAGGACATAAGTTTTCTTGGCAGCTATGAGGATGATCCTCAGGTTACGGACCCAGTCCGTGTAGTTTCTACCATCGTCTTTCAGCTTGGATTTCTCTAGGAACGCGTTGAAGTTGAGGGTGACATGAGCGTGAGCCATTTGATCTACAAGACATATTGTAAAGATTTTAGACTAAGTTCATGATAATTAAGTTCATCTTAATCAAATTTTAATGAACTCCCACTCAGATTGACATCTCTCTAGTCATCTAAGTGATACATGATCCGAATCGACTAGCCCGTGTCCGATCATCACGTGAGACGGACTAGTCATCAACGGTGAACATCTTCATGTTGATCGTATCTTCTATACGACTCATGTTCGACCTTTCGGTCTTCCGTGTTCCGAGGCCATGTCTGTACATCCTAGGCTCGTCAAGTGAACCCTAAGTGTATTGCGTGTGTAAATTTGGCTTACACCCGTTGTATGCGAACGTTAGAACCTATCACACCCGATCATCACGTGGTGCTTCGGAACAACGATCCTTAGCAACGGTGCACAGTTAGGGGGAACACAATTCTTGAAATTTTAGTGAGAGATCATCTTATTTACTACCGTCGTTCTAAGTAAACAAGATGCATAAACATGATAAACATCACATGCAATCAATCAAAGTTACATGATATGGCCAATATCATCTTGCTCCTTGGATCTCCATCTTCGGGGCACCGTGATCATCTTTGTCACCGGCTCGACACCATGATCTCCATCATCATGATCTCCATCATCGTGTCTTGAAGAAGTCGTCACGCCAACTATTACTTCTATTACTATGGCTAACGTTTAGCAATAAAGTAAAGTAATTACATGGCGTTATTCAGTGACACGCAGGTCAAACAATAATTAAGACAACTCCTATGGCTCCTGCCGGTTGTCAAATTCATCGACATGCAAGTCGTGATTCCCTATTACAAGAACATGATCAATCTCATACATCACATATATCATTCATCACATCTTCTTGGCCATACCATATCACATAGCACATGCTGCAAGAACAAGTTAGACGACCTCTAATTGTTGTTGCAAGTTTTACGTGGCTTCTATAGGTTTTCTAGCAAGAACGTTTCTTACCTACGCAAAAACCACAACGTGATTTGTCAATTTCTATTTACCCTTCATAAGGACCCTGTTCATCGAATACGATCCGACTAAAGTGGGAGAGACAGACACCCGCCAGCCATCTTATGCATCTAGTGCATGTCTGTCGGTGGAACCAGTCTCACGTAAGCGTACGTGTAAGGTCGGTCCGGGCCGCTTCATCTCACAATACCGCCGAATCAAGATTAGACTAGTAACGGCAAGAAAGGTGAGCAAACTCAACGCCCACAACTGCTTTGTGTTCTACTCGTGCAAGATGCTACGCAAAGACCTAGCTCAGATGCCACTATTGGGGAACGTAGCAGAATTCAAAAAATTTCTACGCTTTCACCAAGATCAATCTAAGGAGTCATCTAGCAACGAGCATATTAGAGTGCATCTACATACCCTTTTGTAGATCGCATGCGGAAGCGTTCGAATGTCACATCCCTAGTTAGCACTTGCATTAGGACCTAGCTAGAGTGTGCATCATGTTTACTTTCAAAGAAACTTGAAATGGGATTAACAGAAACCCCAGCACCCCTCTCCTAACAACTAGGGTTTGTTAAAATATTTTCCAATGTACCCAAAATGCCCTTCAAAAATGTTCATCATTTCTGCCTTGGTCTTAAACCTCTGCCAAAAATGGTGCACATTTTTCTAGGACACTCAAGGGCTTTGGATTAAATCATATGGTATTTGTATTTGGGCATTTAAATACTTTAAAATATTTTAAATGCTCAAATAATCATGAACTATAATGTTTCCTACTGTTCATATTATATACAGTGGGCATGACAAGTTTCATGAGTTATAAAAATGTTTCGGCATTTTAAATAATTGAACAAAGCTGCAAAAGAAATGAAATAGAAAAAGAAATAGGAAAAAGAAAGAAAGAGAAAGCACTTACCTTGGGCCTAGCACTGTTGCAGGCCAGGCCCAGCCCACCAGCCCTCCTCTGTCGTCTTCCTCCTCGCGCCAGAAGGACGCGCGCGTGGCCGCCGCGCGCCGGCACGCGTCCGGCCACCTCCACCCTGCTAGCCTGCCTCCCCGATGGCCTGGATGACTCCATGAATCGACACGCAGCTGCCCCGACCGCTCTCACTTCTCCCCCTCGTCTCCATCGCCCTCCCCTGGCTCTCTCCTCTTCCATCACCGAGCCGCCGTCGCCGCCGCTCGCTGTAGCCGCACTTAGAGCCACCCCCTCGCCCCGTGAGTGTGTCCAGAAGATCCGCCGCGTCGTCCTCTTCCTCCTCGCTGAGCCACGAGCCGCCGGAAGCCCTGCAACGCCTCCACGCCGTCGTCCCCTTCCTCGGATCGCCGGAGCACCTCGCCGTCGAATAAGAAGCTGCAGCGCGTCCCCGACCCCTCCGTCGAGCTCGTTAGCACCGCAGTGAGCCACTACGCCGTTCCCCTCTCTTCTCCGCCTCGTTTGCACCATGTAGCCGTCGCTCCGTTGATCACCGTAACTCACCGTCGCCGTGCTCGCCGCCGATGATGCTCCGGTGACCATTTGGTCACTGGCACCCGTCCATCACACTCACCGCAGCGCGTAGATGCGATAGGTACTACGCACGCAACGCCCAGGCCTCTGTAGCTGCTTCTCCACACACGCCCGACGCCGGTCGCCGCCGTCGAGCTTGTTGCCGTCGTCTCCGGCCACCCCAGGTCCGGCGACCACCACCATCCAACGCGCAATGGCAAGAGCTTTCCAACGCGCCTAGCCGCAGCTCGAGCCGTGCCCCGTAGACGATTTCCGAAGCACGCCGCCGTATTCGGCCTCGCCGGCGTCACTTCGCCGGCGGGTTTGACCTGTTTGACCAGGGGGTTGACCACCCCTGGGTCGCTGACGTGTGGGCCACCTTTTACTAATTAGTTAGTTTAATTAAGTTTTTGTTAATTTAATTAGTTAATTAAGTTAGTCACTGACCCGTGGGCCCAGACCCCACTGACAGCTAATTAGTCTTTAGCTTAACACAAATTAACTTAGTTAATTAGCTGAGACACTGACATGCAGGGCCCACATGTCATGTTTGACTTGGACTAGCTCCTGTTGACTGACTGACGTTAGCATGATGTCATGCTGACGCAGTAACGGATTTTCTGGGATTTTTAGGTTTAAAAATAATTCAGGAAATTCCAGAATATACCCAAAACTTCTAAAAATCGTATAAAATCAACTATAGCTCAGATGGAAAAGATTTATATATGAAAAATGATCAGAAAAATCCAATCTTTCCAATGGCATTGGTTTCATGCATGTTTGAGCAAGTTAACCTTGCTGTATACCTTAAAACATGATAATGCACTTATTTAAATAATAGTTAAAGTGCCAATTTGAATCTTTGATTCAAGTAAGCTCAAACCCTTCTGGTTATAGTTGCATTAGCCCAACACACATGCATCTTGCCATGTCATGAGCATGCATCATATTGTTGCATTTGTTTGTTTAATGATTGTATCGCCGGTATTCTCTGTGTTAGGTCCTACTCCCGAGGATACTGCTGCGTATCCAGTTGAAGAGCAGTACCCGACAACTACTTTGTCAGGCAAGCAATCATTGATCATTCCAATACAAACCCAATCTTCTCGCTCCTGCTCTCCTTTACTGCATTAAGGCAACAGCGTGTGAACTGCTACTTGCTGCGGTAGTGTAACCCTATTCCCTTGCATGACCTGTCATTGCCACAGTAAATAGTTGAAACCCACTAGCATGTGTAGGAATTGATTGAGCCATGTGATGTGTGATCCACCATGCTATTTGCTTATGTTGCCTGCTATGCTTAGAGTTGTGTCTGGTCTGGTTCATCTGGGTGATGGATCAGAGTGAAATGATCATACCGATAAAGAGAAGGAAGTGTGGAATACGCTTGGTAAAGGTATCGATGAAAGGCCATGTAGGAGTACATGGTGGGTTGTTTCATTGGAATCGTCCATAGGACCCGAGATCTGTATGTGTGGTTCAAGTTACAGCTACTACCACACATTGGGATCCTTAATTGACCCTCTCGGCTTATTAATTACCCTTGATCTCTGTCCAGGAGTTGCAACTAGTTTCTGGTGTTTATAGCTTACTGGAGGTCGTGCACAACGCTGACCCTCGAGGTGGGTTATGATGCGACAGGTATGTGGCACGGTGTACCGGTTGCCCGTTTGGTGACTCGGCAACCCTGTACACATCGTTTGGGGCCGTGAGCGACACCCCGGCCGGATCTCCCCACGGATGGAACCCAAATAGGCGATAAACCTGGACCAGAGACTTGAGTAGTTAGTCAGGTCGTGGCCGACACCCTCACTGGGCTTCCGCTTGAAGGTTGCCGAGTACACGTCGAGTAAACGGCGTTAAGTGGTGGAAGCGTGTGTGAAGAGGTACACCCCTGCAGGGTTATCAATCTATTCGAATAGCCGTTGTTCGCGGTACGGACTACTTGGTTGCTCTTACAGTTCATAGACAAGTTGATGGATACTACTAAAAGCCTCAAGATAAGTGTGAGTGCCGTGGATGGCCCTTCCGTAGGATGACGGAAGAGGATCCTCGGTAGTGTATTGATGTGGTGAGTAGAGGACTCGTGTTCGTAATAACATCTTGCAATCTGTTGAGAGTTGTAGTATAGGTTAGCCAAGGTCAAAGCTGGCATTCTGCTATGAACTCCACCACCCCCTTTGATAATGTTGCATGTATGATAGGTTCTGTGGTAAGACTTGCTGAGTACCTTTGTACTCATGTTTGCTTAATAACTGTTGCAGAGGAGAACCCTGCCCCTGCTGATGGGTTCTACATAGACGTTGACGTCGACGAGTAGCTTGACACCCAGACGGAGATCTGGAGCTTGTGAAGGGCCTTGTAGATAGTCAGGCTACACCAAGCCTGATTTATTTTCTAAGTTGTCTGTACTCAGACATGTAGCTTCCGCTTGTTCTTGTATGACTGTATGACTTGAGTGTTGGGTCATGTGACCCCTACCTGTATGGATATGTTATGTATGGCTCTTGGAGCCTCTTAAATAAAGTACTTTGAGTAATAGAGTTATGTTGTGATGCAATGTTGTATTTGCACATATTGAGCATATTGCGTGTATGATTGAAATGCTTGGTATGTGTGGGATCCGACACCTAGTTGTTTTCCCTTGGTAGCCTACCTTACAGGGAAATGCCTCCTAGTGATTCCAATGAGCCTTGGTAGCTTGCTACTGCTCGGAACACGTAGGCTGGCCGGCATGTGTCCTTCTTCGTTCCTGTGTCTGTCCCTTAGGGGAAATGTCACGCGTTGTTCCTTTAAGTCCATGTAGCTTGCTACGACTTGGGTTCATACGTTGATGACCGACACGTTCGTTGCTGGGTCATGGATGCCTGTCTCTGTAATCTAGTGCCACTTTTGGTTTATAACTAGCCATGTCAGCCCGGGTTCTCTGTCATATGGATGCTAGCGACACTGTCATATACGTGAGCCAAAATGTGCAAACAGTCCCAGGCCAGGTAAGGTGGCACCCGTGGGGTTACCGTGCGTGAGGCCGCAAAGTGATATGACGTGTTATAGCTAGATCGGTGTGACTTAGGATCGGGGTCCTGACAGCGTTGGCATTAGAGCTGGACTGCCTGTAGGTTTCTCAAGCCAAACTGGTCGATGTTGAGTCTAGAAAAATTCTTAGTTATATGTAGGGGAATTGATTGTGGAAGGGAACGCAAGGCTCTTTTTACTCCTTTACCTTATGCCCTTCTGATCTGAGTCAGTCTATTCTTTCTACGGGGATTTAGGACTAGGCCTCTTATCCTTACTAGGTTCACGTGTTACTAATCCGTAGACTCTTAGGATTGTTGGTTTCAAGCCTCAGTTCAGTTTCTATCCTTTGAGTATGATGATTGTTGAACCCGGAACCTTGATATGGAATTGTTGAGTGGCTATGCTATCATTTGTATGATGTCTCAAATCTTTGTTTGAGCATTTACAGTTGTTATGCTGCCTGATTTCTTCCAGAAACACTAATGCCTTTGCATAATTTCGTGTTTCAGATGTCTGGCCGCATCCCTCACCAAGTGGTTCGTTTGACTCGGTGCATTAATGTGCCCGGTCACACGGCCATGCTAGTCCGTGTGCTGACTGAGACCGGTTATCGTTGGTATCCTGAATACACTGTGGAGGAACAGTACCGGGATTTCAATCAGAGTCAGTATTTCTGCACAGTCCGGATATACCCCTCATATCCTGGAGCTAACGACCCCATCCATTGGTCTTATGGACTCGGGATTACCATCGAGATGGCAGTGCAGGATGCCGCCTATTCGATGATGACCATTCCCCGGGCTAGGCATGCCTTGTTGCTGAACAATGAGTTATGTTACATGCCAGCCTCACTTCCCGGAGAAGAAGGCTACTACACTGGTCTGTATACTGATGCTGCTCATGAAGAGCCACTGCTTCAGACTACTGTTCAGATGTTGGAGGATAGGGACCGTGAGGTCCGTGCCCTCCGAATGGAGTTGTATAACACTCGAGCCGCCCACTGGACTACTTTGACACGGCTTGCACCTGCTGTGCACGCCGGATATCTGGACATGCGGGATTTGTACCCCGTGCGGACTCGTCTGCCTGATCGCATGGATTGGCGCGACGTTGGGGGTATTACACCTCCACGTGGGCGTCGGTTACCACCAGCATCGGGACCGAGACCACATCCATGTCCCTATGGTCCACAGCCTTCGAGTGCTCGCGAGTTTCAAGATCCATCTGTTCCACTTCCAGGCTACGGTGGTAATCTTTACGAGGATTACTACGCGAATGTCTGAGCTAGGCCGTGGTTGTAGTAGTATTGTAGTAGTTGTATTCCCACAGTCCTGCGCGTCTTGTGGAATATGACTTAGTGTGTACTGAGTTCCGGAGGTGTAGTTAAATAATGTATAGGAGCTTGGAATGCATCTGATGGGATGTATCGTCTTTCACCGCAGTTGTACTTTAGCCTTGGCTTGTACTAAACTTTGTATGGTGTGTATGACCACTGGTGTATATATAGCAGTTCCTATATTACCATGTCGTACGGATGAACATCTTTGCATTCCGTGTCATCCATTACATTCTGCACTTCTATGTCAAATTTTTGCCATCCTTGTCTAAACCGTTGTTTTGTTTTCCTAGGATGGTCAACACTCGCAACACTCCTGCTGCTCAGGAGCAGGGTGAGGCTAGTGGGGCTAGAGATGGAAATCTGCCCCAGCCACCCTCTTTGGCGGAAGTTATGCTCGAGGAAGAATGGAACAAGAGAGAGACCAACCATCTGCTGGAACGCATAGAGCAGAACACTGGGTTCCGTCAGAGGAATGACGTGGTGTCAATTAATGACTTTATCAAGATGTGTCCACCGAAGTTCCATCACTCCACTGAACCTCTGGATGCGGATGACTGGCTACGTAGTATCACCCACAAGCTACACTCTGCTCATGTGGCCGAAGCTGACAAGGTTATCTACGCCGCCTACCATCTTGAGGGCCCTGCCAGTCTTTGGTGGGAAAACTTTGAAGCTATGCGTCCTGCTGGCCAAGTCACTACCTGGGTTGAGTTCAGTGAGGCATTCCGTGAACATCACATTCCGGAAGGTCTCATGGATCGCAAGCGGGAGGAATTCTGCAACTTCACCCAGGGCCGTTTAACTGTGGATGGCTATAGTCGCGAGTTTGGCAACTTGGCACGCTATGCACCTGAGGAAGTATCCACCGATGCCAAGAAGCAGGCGAGGTTCCGCAAGGGACTCGGCCCTGAACTCCGCCGAGATCTACGTCTGCACGAGTGCACTTCCTTCCAGAAGTTGGTAAACAAGGCTATCAGTGCTGAAACAGGCCAGACCGACTTCGAGGCCACACGCAAGCATGCTCGAGACTTTGGTTCCTCGTCCGGCTCTGGCTCTCACAAGCGCCGTGTGTGGGTTCCTAACACTGCTCTGCCACCCAAGTACATACCGAGGCCATCCTATGAGGCGCCTCGCCAAACTCAACAGCATGCACCTGCCAAGACCTATGGAGGACCACCTTCCAACTTTGCTCCACGCACTACCACTGTGACATGCTTCAAGTGTGGAGAACCGGGACACTACATGCGTGATTGTCCCCAGAACCAGCCAGGAAAAACCGTTGGCCGTGGTAAGCCAACCGGCAAGGTGAATTATGTCAAGCCAATCCCCACTGCACGTGGTCATGTCAACTATGTTTCTGCTAAGGAAGCTTATAAGGATCCTAACGTCGTCCTTGGTACGCTTCTCGTTAACTGCCATCCGGCATCTGTTCTTTTCGATACTGGAGCATCCCATTCGTTCATATCTGAGAGCTATGCTCGATTGCACAACATGACTTTTTGTGACATGCCTACTTCCATGGTTATTCAAACTCCTGGTTCAAAGTGGCAAACCTCTAGGGTAAGCCATGGAAATGAAATCCTTGTCGATAGACTTGTTTTCCTAGCATCTCTAATCGCTCTCAAGTCCTCGGACATAAACATCATCTTGGGTATGGATTGGATGACAACTCATTACGCCAAGATTGATTGCTATACTAGGACTGTTCAACTTACACACCCATCCGGCAAGATAGTCAATGTCTTGACCCGAATGGCTGAGCGTCAGCTCTACTCTCTTAATGCCAGCCCTCTACCAGAACTCGAAGATATCCCGGTAGTCCGTGACTTCCCGGATGTTTTTCCAGAAGAACTGCCAGGAATTCCACCTGACAGAGATGTCGAGTTCGTGATAGATCTTATCCCTGGAACTATCCCAATCTCTAGGATACCTTATAAGATGGCACCACTAGAATTAGCTGAGCTAAAGAAACAACTCGATGAGTCCTTGCAAAAAGGTTTCATCCGTCCTAGTTCTTCCCCCTGGGCTTGCCCCGTCCTCTTCGTCAAGAAGAAGGATGGAACGGAGCGGATGGTTGTAGATTACCGACCGGTCAATCTAGTCACCATAAAGAACAAGTATCCGCTTCCCAGGATCAACGACCTGTATGATCAGCTCGCTGGATCCTCAGTCTTCTCTAAGATGGATTTGAGGTTGGGTTACCATCAAATCAAAATCAAGAACGGGGACATTCCTAAAACGGCTTTTGTTACTCGTTATGGCCAATATGAGTACACCGTCATGTCCTTCGGATTAACCAATGCCCCAGCTACCTTTTCTCGGTTAATGAACTCTATATTCATGGAGTACTTGGATAAATTCGTCATGGTATACCTCGATGATATACTCATCTATTCCAAGAACAAGGAAGATCATGCCGAGCATTTAAGGTTGGTATTGACGAAACTTCGAGAGCACCGCCTTTATGCCAAATTCTCTAAATGTGAATTTTGGTTGCCAGAAGTAACCTATCTAGGTCATGTGATCTCTGGCAAGGGTATTGATGTCAATCCCGAGCGAGTTCAAGCCGTTCTTGATTGGACTCCCCCTGAATCGGTCAAGCAAGTTAGGAGTTTTCTTGGCTTAGCGAGCTATTGCCGACGTTTCGTCGAGAACTTCTCCAAGGTTGCTAAACCTCTAACTGAACTCCTCAAGAAAGATAAAAAGTTTGAGTGGACCCCACAATGCGAGTCCAGTTTTCAGGAACTGAAGAGACGCCTGACATCTGCACCTGTACTGGTACCACCAGACTTTTCCAAGGACTTTATAATCTATTGCGACGCCTCGCGACAAGGACTAGGTTGCATACTCATGCAAGATCGTCAAGTGATTGCATACGCATCTCGACAGTTGCGTCCACATGAGTATAACTATCCCACTCATGATCTAGAGCTTGCAGCTGTAGTCCATGCACTCAAAACATGGCGACATTACCTCCTTGGTAATCGCTGTGAAATCTTCACTGATCACCAAAGTTTGAAGTATATCTTCACCCAACCGGATTTGAATCTCAGGCAAAGACGTTGGGTTGAGTTGCTCACAGATTACGACTTAGGAATCACTTATACCCCTGGAAAGGCCAATGTCATGGCTGATGCACTAAGTCGTAAATCCTATTGTAACAACTTGATGTTACAACAAGGTCAACCACTTCTCCACGAGGAATTTCGTAAGCTTAACCTTCACATTGTTCCTCGAGGATTCCTTTCCACCTTGGTGGCGAAACCTACCCTTATGGATCAAATCATAGTTGCCCAGCGGTATGATAAAGGCATATCTCGGATCAAGGAGAACATTGCTAGCGGAGTTGCTAGAAGTTTCTCTATGGATGATCGAGGTGTTGTTTTCTTCGAGAACCGCTTGGTGGTTCCCAAGAAACAACAACTACGACAAATGATCCTTAAGGAGGCTCATGAATCTCCTCTCGCGATTCATCCCGGTAGTACCAAAATGTATCAGGACCTACGTCAAAGATTCTGGTGGACTAGGATGAAGAGAGAAATCGCTCAATTCATTGCTAACTGCGATGTTTGTCGTCGAGTCAAAGCAGAGCATCAACGGCCTGCTGGCACCCTTCAACCTTTAGCTATTCCTGAATGGAAATGGGATAAAGTCGGTATGGACTTCATTACCGGGTTTCCCAGGTCCAGGAAAGGGAATAATGCTATCTTCGTAGTTATCGACCACCTCTCTAAAGTAGCTCATTTCCTGCCTGTTCGCGAGAGTATTACCTCTAGCCAGCTAGCAGACTTGTATGTCTCTCGAATAGTATCACTTCATGGTGTGCCGTTGGAGATTAACTCGGACCGTGGAAGTCTTTTCACTTCACGATTTTGGGAAAGTTTCCAGAATGCTATGGGAACCCATCTCTCCTTCAGTACCGCCTTCCATCCCCAGTCAAGTGGTCAAGTGGAACGAGTCAATCAAATTCTGGAAGACATGCTTCGAGCCTCTGTCATCTCTTTCGGTATGGAATGGGAAAAGTGTCTTCCATTTGCCGAATTCGCTTATAACAATAGTTATCAAGCCAGCTTGGGTAAAGCTCCCTTCGAAGTTCTATATGGACGAAGGTGTCGAACACCTCTTAACTGGTCAGAAACCGGGGAAAGACAATTCTTTGGCCCGGATATGATCCAGGAAGCAGAAGAGCAAGTTCGCATCATTCGTGAGAAATTGAAAACAGCCCAGTCTCGCCAGAAGAGCCAATATGATAGTCATCATAAGGCTGTGACTTTTGAAGTCGGCGATAAGGCTTACCTTCGGGTTACACCTCTTAAGGGAACCCATCGCTTCGGTATCAAAGGCAAATTGGCCCCTCGTTATATCGGTCCTTTTCGCATTCTTGCCAAACGAGGAGAAGTTGCCTACCAACTGGAACTACCTCCGCACCTATCCAGAGTTCATGACGTGTTCCACGTTTCTCAACTCATGCGTTGCTTCTCGGATCCTATCCGCAGAGTGGACCACGAAATGCTTGATCTCCAGGACAATCTTACATATCGAGAATACCCCGTTCGTATTCTTGATCAAACCGAGCGCACCACTCGACGCCACAATATCAAGTTTCTCAAGGTTCAATGGTCACATCATTCCGAGAGTGAAGCTACTTGGGAAAGGGAGGATCGTCTTCGACTTGAGTACCCCACCCTCTTTCCGGAGGAACCCGAATCTCGGGACGCGATTCTTTTAAGTGGGGGTGAGTTGTCACATCCCTAGTTAGCACTTGCATTAGGACCTAGCTAGAGTGTGCATCATGTTTACTTTCAAAGAAACTTGAAATGGGATTAACAGAAACCCCAGCACCCCTCTCCTAACAACTAGGGTTTGTTAAAGTATTTTCCAATGTACCCAAAATGCCCTTCAAAAATGTTCATCATTTCTGCCTTGGTCTTAAACCTCTGCCAAAAATGGTGCACATTTTTCTAGGACACTCAAGGGCTTTGGATTAAATCATATGGTATTTGTATTTGGGCATTTAAATACTTTAAAATATTTTAAATGCTCAAATAATCATGAACTATAATGTTTCCTACTGTTCATATTATATACAGTGGGCATGACAAGTTTCATGAGTTATAAAAATGTTTTGGCATTTTAAATAATTGAACAAAGCTGCAAAAGAAATGAAACAGAAAAAGAAATAGGAAAAAGAAAGAAAGAGAAAGCACTTACCTTGGGCCCAGCACTGTTGCAGGCCAGGCCCAGCCCACCAGCCCTCCTCTCTCGTCTTCCTCCTCGCGCCAGAAGGACGCGCGCGTGGCCGCCGCGCGCCGGCACGCGTCCGGCCGCCTCCACCCTGCTAGCCTGCCTCCCCGATGGCCTGGATGACTCCATGAATCGACACGCAGCTGCCCCGACCGCTCTCACTTCTCCCCCTCGTCTCCATCGCCCTCCCCTGGCTCTCTCCTCTTCCATCACCGAGCCGCCGTCGCCGCCGCTCACCGTAGCCGCACTTAGAGCCACCCCCTCGCCCCGTGAGTGTGTCCAGAAGATCCGCCGCGTCGTCCTCTTCCTCCTCGCTCAGCCACGAGCCGCCGGAAGCCCTGCAACGCCTCCACGCCGTCGTCCCCTTCCTCGTATCGCCGGAGCACCTCGCCGTCGAATAAGAAGCTGCAGCGCATCCCCGACCCCTCCGTCGAGCTTGTTAGCACCGCAGTGAGCCACTACGCCGTTCCCCTCTCTTCTCCGCCTCGTTTGCACCATGTAGCCGTCGCTCCGTTGATCACCGTAACTCACCGCCGCCGTGCTCGCCGCCGGTGACGCTCCGGTGACCATTTGGTCACTGGCACCCGTCCATCACACTCACCGCAGCGCGTAGATGCGATAGGTACTACGCACCCAACGCCCAGGCCTCTGTAGCTGCTTCTCCACACACGCCCGACGCCGGTCGCCGCCGTCGTCTCCGGCCACCCCAGGTCCGGCGACCACCACCATCCAACACGCAATGGCAAGAGCTTTCCAACGTGCCTAGCCACAGCTCAAGCCGTGCCCCGTAGACGATTTCCGAAGCACGCCGCCGTATTCGGCCTCGCCGGCGTCACTTCGCCGGCGGGTTTGACCTGTTTGACCAGGGGGGTGACCACCCCTGGGTCGCTGACGTGTGGGCCACCCTTTTACTAATTAGTTAGTTTAATTAAGTTTCTGTTAATTTAATAAGTTAATTAAGTTAGTCACTGACCCGTGGGCCCAGACCCCACTGACAGCTAATTAGTCTTTAGCTTAACACAAATTAACTTAGTTAATTAGCTGAGACACTGACATGCAGGGCCCACATGTCATGTTTGACTTGGACTAGCTCCTGTTGACTGACTGACGTCAGCATGATGTCATGCTGACGCAGTAAAGGATTTTCTGGGATTTTTAGGTTTTAAAATAATTCAGGAAATTCCAGAAAATACCCAAAACTTCTAAAAATCATATAAAATCAACCATAGCTCAGATGGAAAAGATTTATATATGAAAAATGATCAGAAAAATCCAATCTTTCCAATGGCACTGGTTTCATGCATGTTTGAGCAAGTTAACCTTGTTGTATACCTTAAAACATGATAATGCACTTATTTAAATAATAGTTAAAGTGCCAATTTGAATCTTTGATTCAAATAAGCTCAAACCCTTCTGGTTATAGTTGCATTAGCCCAACACACATGCATCTTGCCATGTCATGAGCATGCATCATATTGTTGCATTTGTTTGTTTAATGATTGTATCGCCGGTATTCTCTGTGTAGGTCCTGCTCCCGAGGATACTGCTGCGTATCCAGTTGAAGAGCAGTACCCGACAACTACTTTGTCAGGCAAGCAATCATTGATCATTCCGATACAAACCCAATCTTCTCGCTCCTGCTCTCT
This sequence comes from Secale cereale, assembly GCA_902687465.1. Lineage (NCBI taxonomy): Eukaryota > Viridiplantae > Streptophyta > Magnoliopsida > Poales > Poaceae > Secale > Secale cereale. Next base: position 524,627,036 of record LR738713.1, on the reverse strand, counting down.
TTTACTGCATTAAGGCAACAGCGTGTGAACTGCTACTTGTTGCGGTAGTTGAACCCTATTCCCTTGCATGACCTGTTGTAATGCCCAGGATGGGACTATACCTCCTACGTGTCGAGGCACGACTTAAAGGTATAAGCCCATCCTAGAATGATCTCAAGTTTGGTATCTTTGCACGACTCATGTAAAAGAGGGATTAAATTGCAAAAGGAGATAGTTGGCTTACACTCGCCACTTCACACAATACATTACATAAGCAAAACATCATTCACAACATCACAACCCGACTACGGGTGAAGATCCAAAAGAAAGATACCAAAACATAAAGCCACAGGTCAGGATCGAATCCTAGTAGAAACCACTACTGATCGTCGAAACGTCACGAGCAAACAGCCAAACTCTTCATCGAGCTCCTGGTGAAGTACTGATCCATCTCCTGCTTCAAAACTCGGCTGAACCTGCATCTGGTGTGGTGAAGTAACTGTGAGCCACAGAGGACTCAGCAATCCCGTTCCCGGGTAACATGACTATTTAAGCCTTGGGTGTGGATAAGGCTGAAGAAAGAATAAGAGGTGAAGGAACAACAAGAGTCTGCAGCAGCAACTAGCACTAACTTACGTAAAAGAGAGCGAGAAGAGAAGTCCCTCGGTCGAATGATGATCACGAAGTGATCCTAACTAAAGCACGTCAAACATAACCCCACCGTGTTCATCTCCCGAATCCCTTTCGGAAAATGACAGTCACGGTACACACGCTGGTAGTGTATTGGAACATGGTGTCAAGTTTTCTACAACCGGATATTAACAAGCTCCCATCTGCCACATAACCGCGGGCACGGCTTTCGAAAGTTCAAACCCTGCATGGGTGTTCCAACTTGGCCCATGACAAGCCCACGATCCGCGGAGTCGCAACTCCAAGGTGGGAAGGTCCGAGTATTCTCGGAATCCCGTGCTCAAGAAACTCCGAACTAAGGTAAGGCTAATCCAGCAAATCCTCCCGGCGTGTCGACACCCTGATAAGTAGCCGCGCATATCTAGTCTCAGGACACGACCGGATGGGTGAAGCTACGGGTTTTTACCAAACCTCGAGTTTCCTCATGGTGGCCCCGCAGGCTCCCCGTTTCGGACCAACACTCATGTGGAGCACTGGCCCGGGGTTGTTGAATTAAAATAAAAGAGGGTTTGCAAGACCCTATGCCAGTTTTATTAGTTATTAGGCGAATAGTACCAATGTTGGGACTTGCTGGAAAAGACTTAGCACTTAGCGGTTTATCGAGGGGGTCCCATACACCCCAACCGTGTTAGGAACGCATAATCAAGGAACATAACACCGGTTTATACGGTTCCTAACGGCATGAGTGGAACAAATCACCAAGCAAAAGGCTTAGCCTTCCATCCTTGCCAATATATAGATGATTTCATTTAAGCATTTATATAGTGTGATATAACCCAACCAAACTTCAACATGAAGCAAGCATCTTCAATCTTCACCTGCAACTAACAATGCTATAAGAGGGGCTAAGCAAGCCTACGTATAGCCAATCAATGGTTTGCATGGGTAGGGTGGTTAGACAGGATCATGGTTACAATAGGAGGCTGACAGGAAAACATGGGCATCGAGGCAATATACTAAAGAGCGATACTCTAGCAATAGGCAAAGATAGTAATGGTATCCGGGTTCGGTCATCTTGCCTGGGATTCCACAAGGGAGAAGAACGGGTCCACAAAGTAGACGGAGCAACAGAGACGAGAGAATCCTCACAACTCCGGAACGAAACCGAAGCTAACAAGAGAAGCAACCGGAAAGAAAGAAACAATACGGTAAACACACAAGCATAAACATGGCATACGATGCACATTCAAGTATGATGCATGTCCGGTTTAAATATGCATGGCATGGCAAAGTGCATAAACAAATCTACAAGTTAAGTGGAGATCAATATGCAACGAGTTGCATATTGACGAAACACCACATTTTAATTATTTAATTGACTCTCGTTATTTACAAGACAAGATTAAATGTTTTTAACAAGGCAAGAGGTGAAGCATAATAAAATTACACTATTAAGACATTTTAAATGAGGCCGGAAGAACAACAACAATTCCGGAAAATCCCCATGAGCATGTTTAGTAATTATTAAAGCAACAACAAATGCACACATTTTAATGTTGTTAACATGATGCGGATGACATGATCAAGTTTTAGGCAAGTTTATTAAAAGTTGACATGAAGAAGATATGAAGTATTGTCACCGTGGTGGAAAGAAAGGGTGCCACGGCAACGATCCGAAAATGATGCAACGCAACATCTCGGTTCCGGTAACTCGTTGTGAGTCCGGTGCAAAAGATGACGGAGAGCGAAACAATAAGAAAGGTGGGGTGATCCCGTTGCCGGGTTCCCACGAGTCGGCGACGAGGCAACCGAGGAACATGACAAAAGGACGAAACGGGCACGGTGCTCACAAGGGAAGAAACATCTCATACAACACAACATCCATCCACGGGTCATCGTCTCGGGGTTATACCTTCGGAACATTCGTTCTCGGAGCGGTTCGAGTTCGTAGTGGAAGTAGTCGTTCTCGCGATACGTAGAGGAAGAAGGCATAGTAGTGGAAGTAGTGGTACACGAGTCGTGGTACACGGGGCGACGGTAGTGGTACATGCCGTAGAGGGAAGTAGTTGTTCTCGTTCATAGCGGTCTTGCCGGTCTCGGGTCGTAGTTGTACATGTCGTCGAGGTACTTGTCGGGGTCGGTCTTGTCGGTCTTGGCGAAACCTCACCACTTGTGTACTTGGCGTTCAACGGCGTCGTGGTACTTGGCGAGTAGTGGTACTTGTCGCGTCGCCATGTAGGCGTTCCCGTGCGTCGAGGTACTTGGCGTCTCCCAGTGTAGTCGTACATGGAGTCGAACTGAGGGTTATGACGAGCTTTCCAGTAGCCAAACACATACAAAGAGGAACTTGACGGAACGACTCGCGGACTTGGCGATCCGAAACGAAGCAAGGCCAAGGGCCTCGGTGGACAGCAGAACGGCAGCAAGGCGAGGTGATGGTGACGACGCAGTCGAGGACGGGCGCTGCCGAGGTGCAGCAGCGGCTCCTGGCCGGGGAGGAAGAAGAGGCCACGGCGATGCGGAGAAGAGGAGGATGCGGGGCCATGGCGCGGACGTGGAGCACGGAGGGCGCGGACTCGGCGCTGCGGGAGACGGCGCTGGGGCGTCGGGGTGCTCGAGGGCTCCTGCACCTCTTGCCGGCGGCAGCTTCCTGGAGGCGAGGCGCTGGACGACGCTCGAGGTGGCGGGCGCGCGACGGGGCGCGCGGAGGGCGGCGACCATGGGAGGAAGGCACGGAGAAGAGGCAACAGGACGGCGGGGCAGCAAGGCACGGGCTATCCGGGCCGAAGGGCGCGGTGGCTCGGGCGCTGTCGCCTGGAGAGGAGGGAAACCGCGCGGAGGCTTCGGTCTCTGGCGGCGCATCGGGAGAAAGAGGGGATCGGTCGGCTCTGGGGAGATCGAGATCAAGAGGAGATGGGGTGCTCGAGGGAGGGAAGATGGGGCTCGGGATCGACAGGTCGAGGGGGACGCTCGGGGGGTGCGGCGCTGGAAGGGAGCGGACGAGGTTACGGAAGGAGAGGTCGCTGCGAGGGTGAGTCGGGCCAGCTAGGGTTCGGTCGGCTGGAGTGGGCCAGGAGGGAGATGGGCCGGAAGCTAGAAGGGCCGGTTGGGGGAAGGCTGAGGGCTGCTGGGAGGCCTGCCGGCTGGCCTCTGCTCTACTTTAACTGATTTTAGCATAAAACAAAAGAGAGAAGAAAAGAAAGAAGAGGGAGGTTAGGGAAAACATTAGCACATGAGTTTATTTTCTCGGGCTCATAAAAATGAGCACGGTCCGAGAAAAATATAAAAGGCATGATCGAAAAATATAATTCAAACACATTTGAGTTTAATCAAATGGGTTTGAACTAAGACTTGATTATTGAAGTGTCCAAAAATGATCGAATTTTCGGAGGAACCTCGAAACAACGGAAAAGAATTATTGGCAAGGTTTTTGAAGGAGAAACTCAAAGTAGAAAAAGCATGGGGAAAATTATGCACGTGTGTTGGTTAATTCCAAACAAATGGAATATTATTATATAGCTCCCTAATAATATTGAGAGGCTTTTATATGTTTTAAAGAGAAGACATTCTTCCCTCGATTTAAATGGACCGAAGGTCCACACGATTTATTTAGGTTGAGATGCAAAATAAATATGACATGATGGCATGATGACATGATGCAATGCAAAAAAAACACAAGCACAAAGAACACACGGGAGAACCCGGAACATCTGGAATCTTCTGGGACGTCGGTCTTCGGGCGTCACACCTGTCATTGCCACAGTAAATAGTTGAAACCCACTAGCATGTGTAGGAATTGATTGAGCCATGTGATGTGTGATCCACCATGCTATTTGCTTATGTTGCCTGCTATGCTTAGAGTTGTGTCTAGTCTGGTTCATCTGGGTGATGGATCAGAGTGAAATGATCATACCGATAAAGAGAAGGAAGTGTGGAATACGCTTGGTAAAGGTATCGATGAAAGGCCATGTAGGAGTACATGGTGGGTTGTTTCATTGGAATCGTCCATAGGACCCGAGATCTGTATGTGTGGTTCAAGTTACAGCTACTACCACACATTGGGATCCTTAATTGACCCTCTCGGCTTATTAATTACCCTTGATCTCTGTCCAGGAGTTGCAACTAGTTTCTGGTGTTTATAGCTTACTGGAGGTCATGCACAACGCTGACCCTTGGGGTGGGTTATGATGCGACAGGTACGTGGCACGGTGTACCGGTTGCCCGTTTGGTGAATCGGGAACCCTGTACACATCGTTTGGGGCCGTGAGCGACACCCCGGCCGGATCTCCCCACGGATGGAACCCAAATAGGCGATAAACCTGGACGAGAGACTTGAGTAGTTAGTCAGGTCGTGGCCGACACCCTCGCTGGGCTTCCGCTTGAAGGTTGCCGAGTACACGTCGAGTAAACGGCGTTAAGTGGTGGAAGCGTGTGTGAAGAGGTACACCCCTACAGGGTTATCAATCTATTCGAATAGCCGTTGTTCGCGGTACGGACTACTTGGTTGCTCTTACAGTTCATAGACAAGTTGATGGATACTACTAAAAGCCTCAAGATAAGTGTGAGTGTCGTGGATGGCCCTTCCGTAGGATGACGGAAGAGGATCCTCGGTAGTGTATTGATGTGGTGAGTAGAGGACTCGTGTTCGTAATAACATCTTGCAATCTGTTGAGAGTTGTAGTATAGGTTAGCCAAGGTCAAAGCTGGCATTCTGCTATGAACTCCACCACCCCCTTTGATAATGTTGCATGTATGATAGGTTCTGTGGTAAGACTTGATGAGTACCTTTGTACTCATGTTTGCTTAATAACTGTTGCAGAGGAGAACCCTGCCCCTGCTGATGGGTTCTACATAGACGTTGACGTCGACGAGTAGCTTGACACCCAGACGGAGATCTGGAGCTTGTGAAGGGCCTTGTAGATAGTCAGGCTACACCAAGCCTGTTTTATTTTCTAAGTTGTCTGTACTCAGACATGTAGCTTCCGCTTGTGCTTGTATGACTGTATGACTTGAGTGTTGGGTCATGTGACCCCTACCTGTATGGATATGTTATGTATGGCTCTTGGAGCCTCTTAAATAAAGTACTTTGAGTCATAGAGTTCTGTTGTGATGCAATGTTGTATTTGCACATATTGAGCATATTGCGTGTATGATTGAAATGCTTGGTATGTGTGGGATCCGACACCTAGTTGTTTTCCCTTGGTAGCCTACCTTACAGGGAAATGCCTCCTAGTGATTCCAATGAGCCTTGGTAGCTTGCTACTGCTCGGAACACGTAGGCTGGCCGGCATGTGTCCTTCTTCGTTCCTGTGTCTGTCCCTTAGGGGAAATGTCACGCGTTGTTCCTTTAAGTCCATGTAGCTTGCTACGACTTGGGTTCATACGTTGATGACCGACACGTTCGTTGCTGGGTCATGGATGCCTGTCTCTGTAATCTAGTGCCACTTTTGGTTTATAACTAGCCATGTCGGCCCGGGTTCTCTGTCATATGGATGCTAGCGACACTGTCATATACGTGAGCCAAAATGCGCAAACGGTCCCCGGCCAGGTAAGGTGGCACCCGTGGGGTTACCGTGCGTGAGGCCGCAAAGTGATATGACGTGTTACAGCTAGATCGGTGTGACTTAGGATCGGGGTCCTGACATCGAAGCAACGAGGATGAAGTAGTCGTACTCTTCGCGTTCTTCGTCACCGATGATCCTAGCGCCGAACGGACAGCACCTCCGCGTTCAACACACGTCCGGTACAGCAACGTTACCTCCTTCTTGATCCAGCAAGGGGGGATGAGAGGTCGTCAGAGATCCAGCAGCACGACGGCGTGGTGGTGGATGCAGCGGGAAAATCCTGCACGGCTTCGCCGGCGCCCTGCGGAGGAGTAGAAAGGTGTGACGGGAAGGGGAGAGGCCCCAGAGGCTTGGGTGCGGCTGCCCTCTCCCCCCCCCCCACTATATATAGGGGCCAGGGGGGCACCGGCCCTGGCAGATCCCATCTGCAAGGGGGGGCGGCGGCCTAGGGGGGAAACTTGCCCCCCAAGGCATAGGGGCGCCCCCTCCCCTAGGGTTTCAACCCTTGGCGCATGGAGGGGGGCCCAAGTGGTGCACCAGCCCACCAGGGGCTGGCCCCTTCCCCTCCGGAGTTCACCCGATGGCCGAAACTGGACTTCCTATATATCATTCTTTACCTCCGGACCATTCCGGAACTCCTCGTCACGTCCGGGATCTCATCCGGGACTCCGAACAACTTTTGGGTTTCCACGTGCATGTATCTCTACGACCCTAGCGTCACCGAACCTTAAGTGTGTAGACCCTACGGGTTCGGGAGACACGTAGACATGACCGAGACCACTCTCCGGTCAATAACCAACAACGGGATCTGGATACCCATGTTGGTTCCCACGTGTTCCTCGATGATCTTCATCGGATGAACCACTGTGTCAAGGATTCACTCAATCCCGTATGTTATTCCCTTTGTCCATCGGTACGGTACTTGCCCGAGATTCGATCGTCGGTATTCCCGATACCTTGTTCAATCTCGTCATGGCAAGTCTCTTTACTCGATCCATAATCCATCATCCCGTGACTAACTCCTTAGTCACCTTGAGCTCATTATGATGATGTCTTACCGAGTGGGCTCAGAGGTACCTCTCCGTCATACGGAGTGACAACATCCCAGTCTCGGTTCGTACCAACTCAACAGACACTTTCGGAGATACCCGTTGCGTACCTTTATAGCCACCCAGTTACGTTGTCACGTTTGGCACACCCAAAGTATTCCTACGGTATCCGGGAGTTGCACAACCTCATGGTCTAAGGAATAAATACTTGACACCGAAAAGCTTATGCATTACGAACTATACGATCTCGTGCTAGGCTCAGAATTGGGTCTTGTCCACCACATCATTCTCCTAATGATGTGATCCCGTTTTCACCGACATCCTATGTCCATGGTCAGGAAACCGTGACCATCTGTTGATCAACGAGCTAGTAACTAGAGGCTTACCAGGGACTCATTGTGGTCTATATATTCACACATGTATCGCTGTTTCCGTACAATACAATTCAAGCATGAATAACAGACGATTATCATGAACAAGGAAATATAATAATAATACTTTTATTATTGCCTCTAGGGCATATTTCCAACAGGTGGGTGGGAGAATCCACGACCACCTGAGTGCTTGTTGTTGCTTGGAGGACGGAGCACTGGAGGAGGCGGTAGCCAGAACTTCTGCTGCTTGGCAACCACTTGAGAGGAAGAGGAAGAGTGGACAGCATCTCTTAGCCTCTTTTTGGAAGCTTCACACTTGAGCTGAGCTGCCTCTTGCTTGAGAGCCATATTGTAGAATTATCAAATTCATCCGGCTCGAGCAAGGTGAGAGCAAGTTGGAGTTCATCTTTCAGACCACCTCAGAGCTGGTATATCTTGCTCTTGGCATCGGGGATGTCTTGCTTCGCATAACAGGCAAGATTCTGGTACTTGACATTGTATTGATAGACGGACATGGTGCTTTGCTTCAGGTTGCCGAATTGCTCACGCATGCCTTCAATGACACTGGTTGGAATGTGATGAGAACGGAAATCTCTGCAGAAATCAGTCCACGAGATCTCACGACCACCTCTGGAGTCTTTGTACCGTTGCCACCAATCAGCAGCTTGATCTTTGAGTTGGAAAGTGGCAAACTTGACATAATCCTCAGGCCTCACGTTCCTGCATTCAAAGTGCTTCTTGATGTATGTGATCCAATCTTCAGCATCTAGCGGGTCCACACAGTAACTGAACGACTTTGGTTGGTTTGCTAGGAATTGGTTCAGTGTCGCAAAGTGAGGTTGATTGAACAAATTGCCTTGGCCTTGGTTCCCTTGATTGCCTTGATTTTCTTGGTTGGCTTGGAAATTCTGCATCATTTGCATGAGCATCTGAGTGTTCTGGTTGGTTGCTTGCATAATCGCTCTCCATGCCTCAGACAGAGGAGGAGGGGAAGGAGGACGTTCAGGAGGACGCTCTTCTTCACCCTCTTGGTTAGGGTTCGGAACCTTCTTAGGAGCCATCCTGAAGACGATAACAACTATTAGCCATTGATGCAAATAGATAAGCTGAATCAACGGCTAGATATTTGCAACATATAGTCATCACAATGAACATTCGAACAAAATGAACGAATGAATCCCATAGCTTAATGGTACAACAATCTTGTCGAGAAGCCACTTGGAAGAACAAAATGATAAAATAAAACAACAAGGTACAGATGGAACAAATACATGATAGAAGTTTCGTCCCACATGTTCGTGCTGAATGCCCCATGGTACATGTTACAAAGGGTCTTGCAATCCCCGGATCGACATAGCCAAGGAACCTTTAAGATGCAACTCCCAATTGGAACAACGCCCATGAAACCTCTTCACTAGATGTTGAACCCCAAACCTCATACCATGCACTCGTTGGAAGAATACCTATGAGCTACTTGAAACCCACCTATTAATTCTCGAAGCTTTCTGGTTATGCAATCTGGTGTTGGGGATACAGGGGAAGCACCGCACACTCAACTCTAAACCTACATCCAGTTGTATCCATCCGTCAACACATAACCAATCATCTTCGGAAACTGTTTACCTCAGACCTTCGAAACGCATCCGCTATACTAGCTATGGCAATACTCCCGAACTATCTCCCCAGTACTGGGTGACGTCGGGGTTATCTCACCACCAGACATGCATAGAAGAGTTTTCGATGTCGGCCGCCTCTCGTATTCTAGAAACGCTACGATACATTTGTGACGACAACACCTCGAAGCTCAACTCCCCGGGACACTGCCACAACCCCTAAATGACAGCAGGCATCGAGAACAATGTTCTCGTCATAAACATATCGGAACAATCCAAACAATACCCGCGTGATCCTAAAAGAAATGTGAAATTTTTGAGAGTAGAGGAGATAGAACAATGTCAGGAGTCCTCACCAGAGCAATGAAGGGGATGGGGAGTAAAAAGAAATCCTACTCTTCGATATATATATAAGACTCAAAAAAAATTGTGTGTGTGCCTAGACTCAACCGTTAGCGGTTCGATCAATCAGGGGGCTCCTAGGTCGGAGAAGGCTCTGATACCAACTTGTAATGCCCAGTATGCGACTATGTGTCCCACGTGTCGAGGCACGACTTAAAGACATAAGCGCATACTAGAATGATCACAAGTATGGTATCTTTGCACATCTCAAGTAAAAGTTCAGGGATGAAAATGTAAAAGGTAGTTAGCTTACACTCGCCACGTCACACAATGAATACAATATCATACATCATCCAAAGAACACAGGGTCCGACTATGAATGAAATACAAACGAGAAAGATACCATAAAACACAAGCCCGGATCCTCCTAGTAAGAACCACTACTGATCGTCGGGATACGAAACATAGTAACGTCCACGCTCTTCATCGAACTCCCAGTGAAGTTATGAACCATCTCCTGCATTGTTCTCAGCGGTACCTGCATCTGGTGTGTGTTGAATCTGTGAGCCACAAAGAACTCAGCAATCCCGTTCCCGGGTATCAAAACTACCAAAGCCTTAGGTGTGGAAAGGTTGTAAAAGTGTTTGCAGCAAGCACTAAGCACTATCTTACGAGTTTAGAGCGAGAAAAGAACAAGTGCCAACGATCGCCAAGTTGATCAAGAAGTGATCCTAGCTACTCACGATCAAACATAACCCCACCATGTTCACTTCCCGAAGCCCTTCGGAAAGAGACCATCACGGTTACTCACGCAGGTAGTGTATTCTTATGAATACGGTGTCAAGTTATCTACAACCGGATATTAACAAATTCCCATCTGCCACATAACCACGGGCATGGCTTTCGAAAGATCAAACCCTGCAGGGGTGTCCCAACTTAGCCCATCACAAGCTCACGATCTGCGGAGTCACAACTCCAAAGTGGGAAGACCCGAGTATTCTCGGAATCCCGTGCTCAAGATATTTCGACAAAGGTAAAACTAATCCAGCAAGACCTCCCGGCGTGCTGACACCCTGATAGTAGCCGCGTGTATCTCGTCTCAGGCCACGACCGGATGGGTGATTCTACAGGTAATACCAGATACCTCAGGTTTCCCCAAGGCGACCCCGTAGAAGCCCCAGTTTGGACCAACACTCATGAGGAGCACTGGCCCAGGTTGTTAATTAAGAACTCGAGTTTGCAACTCCCTATGCAAGATTTTAGTTATTAGGAAAATATAAAACCAATGTTGGGCCTTGCTGGAAAAGCTTTAAACAGAGCGAATTATCAAGGGGGGGCATAAACTCCAACCGTGTTAGGAACGCAAAAATCAAGGAACATAACACCGGTTTATCGGTTCCTAAGGTGGCATGAGTGGAACAAAACACCAAGCAGAAAGGCTTAGCCTTCCACCCATTACCAATATATAGGTGCATTAGTTTATAACAGGTATATATTGTGTTATCCCAACCACAAGTTCATCATGGAGCAATCTACAAAACTTCACCTGCAACTAACAACGCTATAAGAGGGGCTGAGCGATGCGTACTTAGCCAAACAACGGTTTGCTAGGAAGGCGGTTAGAGTGTTTCATGGCAATAATAGGAGGCTGGCAAACATGAATAGGCATCGAGGCAATATCTAAAGAACGAGACATCTAGCATAGGCAAAGATAGAGGTGATATCGGGGAATGGTCATCTTGCCTGTTGAGTCCACGGAGGGATCGTAGCCTTGCTCCTCAAACTCAGCCTCGAAAGGAACCTCGAACTCCGAATCGTCACCGGGCTCTAACCAAAACAACAATACAAACACCGGAACAACAATCAATCATCATGCAATGCTCAAACACATGATGCATGAATATGATGCATATGGACATGGGTAGGATATGATGCAACTCCCAGGGACAAGAAGAGTGCACAAGCAACATGGCAATGAACAAGTTCACAAGCAAAAAGGAAAACAAAACTAACATAGTCACAAGAGGTTATGTGGTTGTTTTAAATAGGCACCCAACAAGTTTTAAGTTGTTTAACATGGCAAGGGTGCAACTAGGATCAATAACAACATGCTAGCATTTTAAATGGGCCGGAAAGAACAAAAAACATTTTCTCGAAAACTCCCATATTCATATAAACACAATTAGGACAGATCTGAGAAAGTCATATTTTAAAGTTGTTAAACATGCAAAACAACAACACCATCTTAATCTACACATTTTTCCACCCCAAATACATATAAAGATTGTCAAATTTGGAGTTGTGGTTATTTAGTTATGATTTTTACATGTTTGAGCATATTTTAAACACAAAATAATTTCAAACAACATTTTAAATGTTGTTAACATGGCAACAAACTGCATATTAATATGCTACATGAAAAACTAGGCAGTTTTCATATATAAAGCATTTTCAACAGATGCATATATATAAAGATATGAATATGCAAAAGAAAATGGAGAAAAAGAAAATAAAAAAATAAAAACAGAAAAGAAAAAGGGCTAACAGACCCAGCCTGGACCTAGCCTTAGACACTGACCCGTGGGTCTAGGGGAAACTGAGGTGGTAGAGTGGGTGCAGGAGAGGGTGTGAGTGAGCTGGGTGGCTGACAGGTAGGGCCGGCTTGCGAGTGGGTCAAATAAAACAAAAACAGGGCTAAACCCACTGCTCCGGCAGGGATTCGAACCTGGGTCTCCCCAGTGAAGGCACGGCATGAGTACCAGCTGGGCTAGGCGTGGCTGTTGGCTAGGAAAAGGGCTCGGGCCTTCTGATCTAACTAGTCGAGCTTCTCTGAGAGAAGACGATGGCTGATCTACGACGGCGCCGGCGAGGGCAGTCGTGGCGAGCAGCGGGTGCGCGCGGGCTGCGATGGCGCGGTGCTTGCAGGAGTAGGGGAAGGGGAACTGCAAGTGCGAGGGGCTCTGATCGAGGTCGCGCGCGGACAGGGCACAGCGAGCTTGCGGCTACGGCAGCGAAGCACGGCGAGGCGGTGGCTGGCGCTGGCTAGACGGCGGCTCGGTCGTGCTGATCTGGAGCAACACGGCAACGCGCAAGGGCGGACGAAACGACGCGACAGAAACAGGGCGACGACACCGAAACTTCAGACAGGCGCTATGCATCTCTGAAGAATTCGGGAAACGCCGGAGCTCTACGGGTGCGGCAAGGACACTGATCGGGCGAGTCCTACAGGTGCCTATATGCCGAGGGATGGAAGGAGGAGGGAGGAGCGTTACCCAGCTCACCCTAGGACACGAAGAGGTTGCCGGAAACACGCCGAAGACGTCGGGGTCGAGCTCTGAACCACGGCGCTTGGTGTCGACCGAGGAAGAGGAAGCAGAGGCGGGGCATGCGGGGCTCCTAGCATGCTCCTTCGGCGTCGCAGCGGCGCGGGCGACGACGAGCACGTCGGGGAAGCAGAGGACGGCGACTAGAAGCGATAGGAGGGACGCGACGACGGCGAGCGTGCTCCGCTTGCGCTCGGGAGGATCAGAAGGGAATCGAGAGCAGGGGAGATCCCCTTCTCGTGTGGCGGCAGAGAAGAAGAAAGGAGGAGGAAGGAGGAACCCTAGGCGCTGCTCGGGTTTAAAAAGGGACGGTCGACGCGGCCTCGACGTCCGTGAGATCACGGCACGACGGCGCGGGCACGCTCTGTCTCTGGACGCGGGAGACGGAGTAAGACGGAGCAGGTGGCCATTCGGGGAAGAGACACTGGCACGCGGGCCCAGGCGAGAGGGAGGTCACGGCGCGACTGCGTTGACGGGCTGCGGTGGGAGCTGGCTGGGCCACAGGCGTGGACTGGCCCAGGTGGCTGCGGTTGCTGGGCTGCTGCTGGCTGCGCTGTCTCTCTGCTCTGTTTCCTTTTCTTTTTCTTCAGACAAAAAAACAAAGTGAAAAGCTCAGGGACATAGGAGAGGAGTTTTGTCAATATAAAAATATTTCCAAGCTCCTGTGAAAATGCTCTATTTTATAAAATTATTCTGGGCATTTTTAGAGGAAGTAAAATAATTCAAGTTTGAATTAAATTCAAACTTGAGCCATTTTAAAACCTAACCAAGACAATTCCACAAGAGGTGAAAATCCGGCGTAGGCATCTAGGACATGTGGCAAGAATTGTTGGAAGGGGATGAACATTAAAGGAGAAGGGGATAGCCACTTGCAAAAATTGAAGAATGGGAAAGAAGAAAAAGAAGGGAAGTGAGTGGTGCTAGAAGAAGAGGGGTAGGGTTTAACATGGGCATGAACCTGCTATCACCAACACAACAAGAACAAGGTGCACTCACATGACAAGCTACGACAAGGACCAACACAAGACAAGTAGAAGAATGCTATGATGATGATTAAGTAATGCATGAATGCACAAAAGAAAAAAATAACATGACAATGCAATGACCATAAGAATGCATAATTGAAAAAGAACCCCCAAGGAAAGGACAAGGATCAATTGATAATGATGTATTGCCATATATGGAAGGTATCACATATGGGGTGTTACAAAACTATTTGTTACCGATAATTTCTGTGCTTGCAGAAAATACCTTACTGAAAACTGCCTATCATTTCCTTCTGCTCCTGGTTGGGTTCGACACTCTTACTTATCGAAAGGACTATGATAGATCCCCTACACTTGTGGGTCATCAATCATCTCCTCGAGCCATGTGGATGTGAAGAATGAAGTCTTCTATCCAGACGGCAGGATCCGTCGGTCCATCGTACGCCTCGATGTTCACGAGTTAAACCCTTCTGGAAAATCATGATCCATTACCTCATCGGTGAAGCACAGAGGGTGTGTGGTGCCTCTATATTTTGCTATATCATGGTGTAAGTTCGATGGTTGTGATGTTCGGTATTGACCCCGAACTGGTATATGACCGGCGCGATTGGCTTGATAGCCATCATTCCGTGCGGGAGCCCGGTCCCTAGGTCCGTAGATGGACCTGGTCTTGCTAGCTTTTTTGTTCAGGTCCTCACGCAGATCATGTTTCCGGACTTGAGCCGCCTCCTCTTTTCCTTTACGGGGTGGGGGTGCGGGCCTGTGTACGCCGTTGCTAGCCACTCTGTCCCGTCCGCGAGGTGGTCGGTCCGGCTTATCGGCGGTGTTATTCTTCGGCGGTATAGGCGCAGTGGCCTCGTCGCCGAACTCGGGCAGCAGTTTACGCTTACGATAGCCTTTGATTTGGCCGTTGTGGCCATGTTTTTGCTCAGCGTCTAGCACTTCGTTCCATCTATCGTTGAGCGTGTCATGTGCGGCTCTAGGCCATCTCTACTGATTTTTCAAGCTCCTTGCGGTGGCGATAAGTGAAAGTGCAACTAATCCCCGGGTGGTTTTGGCAATTAATAACAACATATATATCATTGAAGTAATAGTTACTTGAGAATCATTTCAGAGAAGTTCAGTGATATGGGTATGGCAATGACTGAAGAAGTGGACCCCTCAAAATGCTAAGGCAAGCATTGGCAAAAGCTCAAGACTCCATTTTTGGTTTAGTGATCCAAGATCACATTGAGTCCATAGGAAAAGCCAATACTATTAAAAGGGGATGAGGTTGTGTTGATGATCTGGTTGCTCAAGTGCTTAGTGATATATCTCCTTCAACTATCAGCAACTTTCACTACAATACACACTCATAAGTAATCTCGGACCAACCGATTTTCCAAACTCAGTCACACCGAGATGAACCACCTCAGCCATAAGCCAAACCCTAGAAAAATCGGACATTCCGAGTTTGAGTTCGGTTTCACCGAAACATGGGCTGCCAAGCTTCTGTAACCGTTTGTCATCAAATCGGAATAACCGAGATGATATTTTCGGTCCCACCGAAACTGGCAAGCTCCTGCCTCTGCTCAAATTGGAATAACCGAGATGGTATTTTCGGTCCCACCGAAAACCCCAACGTTCACATTATTTGAACTTTCGGTCTGACCGAGTTGTCCACTTCGGTCTCACCGAGATTGCTCAATTATGTGTGTAACGGTTGGATTTTGTGTGGAGGCTATATATACCCCTCCACCCCCTCTTCATTCGTTGAGAGAGCCATCAGAAAGAACTACCACTCCTACCTTACACTTTCTGAGAAGAGAACTACCTACCCTTGTGTTGAGATCAAGTTGCTCCACTCCTACCATATGAAACTTGATCTCTAACCTTCCCAAGTTGCTTTCCACTCAATCCTTTCTTCCACCATAGCCAAATCAGTGAGGAGAGTTGAGTGTTGGGGAGATTATCATTTGAAGCACAAGAGCAAGGAGTTCATCATCATCTACAACATCTATTACCTTTTGGAGGGTGGTGCCTCCTAGATTGGTTAGGTGTCGCTTGGGAGCCTCCGTCATCGAGATGTGGAGTTGAACCAAGAAGTTTGTAAGGGCAAGGAGATCGCCTACTTCGTGAAGATCTACCCCGAGTAAGGCTAGCCCTCCGTGGGCGTAGGCCATGATGGAATAGACAAGGTTGCTTCTTCGTGGACCCTTCGTGGGTGGAGCCCTCCGTGGACTCACGCAGCCGTTACCCTCCGTGGGTTGAAGTCTCCATCAACGTGGATGTACGATAGCACCACCTATCGGAACCACGGGAAAAATCACCGCGTCTCCAAATTGCGTTTGCTCTTCTCCACCTCTCTTTACTACATGTGCAATTTACTTTCCGCTGCTTATACTCTAGAATTGCATGTGTAGGGTGATGCTTGACTTGATCATAATTGTGAATCTGCCAAAAACTGTTCTTGATCAAAAGGCAGAATTTTTATATTTACAAGTAGTCTAATCACCCCCCCTCTAGACATACTTTCGATCCTACAAGTGGTATCAGAGCTTTGGTCTCCATTGTTTGGTTTCCATTGCATTGGACTCCATAAGCTTGGTTTCACAACCTAGGAGAGTATGGCGTCTAGTGAGGGTAATTATCGTAGAGGTCCTTACTTTGATGGTACAAATTTTGCTAGTTGGAAGCATAAAATGAAAATGCATATTCTTGGTCATAACCCAGCCGCATGGGGCATTATTTGTGTTGGTATGCAAGGTGAATTCTTCGAGGAAGGAAAAGTTCCGGATCGCGAAGCCACACCTGAAGAGTTGCGGATGTTGCAAAACAATGCTCAAGCTTGTGACATTCTCTTCAATGCCTTGTGTCCCGAGGAGTTCAACAAAATCAGCCGTCTTGAGAATGCTAAAGAGATTTGGGATACTTTGGTTGAAATGCACGAAGGTACCGAGTCTGTGAAGGAATCAAAGCTAGATATTCTTCAAGGTCAACTTGACAAGTTCAAGATGAAGGATGGTGAAGGAGTCGCTGAAATGTACTCTAGGCTTGCTCTCATCACAAATGAGATTGCCGGCTTAGGAAGCGAAGAAATGACCGACCGATTCATCATCAAGAAGATTCTCAGAGCTTTGAATGGAAAGTACGACACCGTGTGCACTTTGATCCAAATGATGCCAAACTACAAGACTCTCAAGCCAACTGAAGTCATTGGAAGAATTGTTGCTCATGAGATGACCCTTAAGGATAAGGAAGAGCTTCACAACAAGTCAAGCGGTGCTTACAAAGCTACAAGTGATGCTCCCACAACCTCAAGTGACAAGTTAATTTCCAATGAAGAGATAAGCCTAATGGTTAAGAACTTCAACAAATTCTACAAGAATAGAGGCAAAGAGAGAAGCTCAAAGTCTAGATCATATGATGAAAAGAGATCTTCTAGTCGTGATCGAAACTGCTACAATTGTGGAAGACCCGGACACTACTCAAATGAGTGTACGGCTCCCCACAAGAGAAGAGAAGAATCTCCAAGAAGAAGATCAAGAGATGAGTCACCTCGGAAAGAGAGAAGGAGTAGAGATGATCGTTATGAACGAAGACCCTCTCGGAGAAGCAAGGATTCGGAGAGGAAAGACAAGTCATCAAGGAGCTACACAAGAAGAAGACATCAAGCTCACGTAGGTGAATGGGTCTCCGGCTCCGACTCCGACAATCAATCCGATGGAAGCTATCACTCCGACTCCGATTACAGTCAAGATGAAGGTGTTGCCGGTCTTGCTCTCGTATCCTCCAACTCCAACTCCTACGACTTATTTGATTCACCAAATGAGGGAATTGGAAGATGCTTCATGGCTAAAGGCCCCAAGGTAACACACCCTGAATTCATTGACTTTGATAGTGATGAGGATGACTTGCTTGGTGAAGATGAGCTCTTGCATGATAAATCTAGTGAGCTTAGCAACGATGAAAATGCTAGTAGTCTTTATAGTCGAGAAGAGTCGAATGACAATGCTATGAAGGAGATTGAGCGTCTAACTAAAGAACTAAACACTCTTAAGTTAGCTCATGAAACAACTCAAGAAGATCATAGAGAGCTCCTAAGATCTCATGAGAAGCTACGCTTCGAGAAGCTCACTCTAGAGCAAGAACATGAGTTTCTAAAAGCGATCAATGACGATCTTCGAAAGAAGAGTTCTTCATATCTTGCCAAACGACTTCTCTTGTCTAATTTCTTGCCAACCATTAAGACTAAGCATGACAAGCATAAGAAAAATTCTTCCTCTAGTAGTAACAATAACCATGTTAAATCTAATGTTGTTACTTCTAGTAGTTCTCTTGATTCCACTAACAATGTTTCAAGCCAAGTTACACTTGAGCAAGAGAATAGTTTATTGAAAGGGATCATAGAGAAAGGTGTCTACAAGAGTCTTGCCGGAAGCAAGAACTTTGAGGAAATTATTCGCAAGCAAGGAAGGCACCGGAAGAATCAAGGGATTGGTTTTGAGCGAAAGTTCAACGCCGAAGGTGTTGAGTGGGAAGAAGGTCAATACCCTACTCCACAGTTTGTTTCTCAAAAGGAGAAGTATGATCCTACTTCTTCCAATGTGGAACAAGCTCAAGATGACCTTCCACCACAAGACCACAAGCTAAAAGCCAAGGACAAGCTTCAAGAGGAGATTGATGCATTCATTGAAGCACCTCAAGCCATGGTCAAGTGGGTTCCTAAGGACACGTCAAGTTCTACTTTGTCAAGCTCAACTACAACCCCAAGGATTCCCATCAAGATGATGTGGATCCCGAAGAAGAAGAACTAGAAGGTTCTTGAGGGTGACTCCGCCAACATACTTCACTCACATTCATTTTGGCAAGAACTTGTGCAATCAACTTCCACATCATGCACTAGTTCATGGAGTCACAAACCCTCATGTTGGTAAGTCAAGGGACAAGGTAATCATTGCTTTCATGGACATCATCTATTGTGAATTTCAATCTATGTCTATGGATATCCTTGTTTGTTCCTTGTGGGACTAACCCATGTAGGTATTGAAAGTGCCCTAATCCAAAGGATAGCTCCCAACTCTTGATGATCTACATCAACATTGAGCATCCACATCTTCAACATCTACATGAAGTCTTCTACGACAACCCAAGGTTAGTTTGACCCTTTAAAAGGGGTTCTCACATCTAGGGGGAGCTTTGCTCTAAAAATTGAGCTAAAGCATCTCCAAATGATGTGAACACATCAATGCTTTATGTAAAAGTGGTAACCCCACTTGTGCTTAAACGATGAGTATGACCTATGATCAAATGTTCTCATTTGGCTCCTAAGTCAAAATACTCATATAAAGATGACCTAGTCATCGACAAATTGTGTGCTAGTAGCTAGAGTGTTGGTTGTGCATGTTTGACACATATTTCATTTGCTACCTTATTGTGTGAGCATGTTGAATGCATGATTTTATCCATTCGAGGACATCCATTTGTTGTTTTGGTTGTTTTGATTTTTCTGGCCAAATGGATGGACAAGAATGCCTAAGTACCTCCCCTAGCTATCTATGCTTTCTTGTCTCAAATTCTATTCATGCTCATATCACAAACTTTGAACAAGTCATTTTCGGACCCTCCGAGTGAGGAGCACTCGGAGCCACCGATCCGTCAAGGGCTAACTTCCAAAACCTTCTAAGTGATTTTCGGTCAGACCAACTTCCTCCCACTCGGTCAAACCGAAAGCATTTAGACTGATCTAGGTTTCATCTCGGTGAAACCGAGTTGTAATTTTTGGCGTGACCGAAATGCATAACTGCCTGGCAGTTATCCATCTCGGTGACACCGAGTTTGTCAACTCGGTCCCACCGACAGCAAAGGGATATATATACTGAGGGCAGCGCGCGTTGATTATTCCTTCAAACGTTTTCGCTCCCACGTCCCTTGCTGCCGTCGCCCTGATCTCCGGATCGTCGCCGTCGTCGCCTGTGTGCCCTCGCCGCAGGTCTCCGTCGCCGTCAACGGCCTTCTCCTCCGCGCCGTCGCCGCCGTAGAGGGACTCCACCAAGTTAGGGTGAGTCTCGATCCCTCTCGTGCTCCCATCTCCGATTCAATGCACGTTTGGTTTGCCCTATATCTGGCCACGATTGAAAACTTCTTTTCCACCAGATCGGCTCTAGTTTCGAGTAAAATTCTTAGGGTTAGGTTTCCACGGAACACATCTCGGTGAAACCGATTTTGAAATTTCGGTGTGACCGATTCGGCCTCTGGCCATTGCACTGCACCTTTCGGTCCAACTGAGTTGTGCAAATCGGTGTGATGGAAATACAGTTTTAGTGAAACCCTAGTGTATCGGCAGGACCGAAACCCACTTCGGTCCAACCGAAAGTGGTGTGTAAAGTTTCTGTTATAAACTTCGGATTCACCGAAACTGAAAATCGGTCTGACCGAAATGCCTTCTGTGAAAACTTAAAACTAAAATTTGAACTCATTTTTTTTGCAAAAACCTCTGCAGTTTGTGATAACTCTTCTTCTCTGCCTATACCTTATCTATTCACAGGTTGTCAGCCATGTCAGATGCCAGTGACAGTCAGAACAGGTCAGAGTCACCTTTTGCAGACATTCCTGAGGCAGACACTAGTCCTGAGGCTAGTAGTCCAGTTGATGATGGTGAGAGGAGTACACCTAGTGGCTTGCCTCCTGCAGCCACCAGAGCCAGAAAGGAGAGGAATTCTGATGATGAGGATTCTGATTTCATTGCTGAGGAAGAGGTGTCCTCCAAGCCTAAGAGAAAGGTTGTTGCCAAAGAGCAACAAGGTCAGCAGTCAAAGAAGGGCACCAGCAAAGTCAAGCAATCAGCTGTTGCCAAGAAGCTGAACTTGGGAGAGCCAGCCCCAAGCAAAGTGAAGAAAACCTCCAAGAGAAAGAGGGTTGTGTATACTGATCCTCATGCAGATGCAGCAGTCGAGGAAGAAGAAGAAGAAGCACCCCAGCCTGCTCCTCAGAAGCAGAAGCTCATGGGTGATGCCATTAGAGCTGGAGCCACTTCAAAGCCCAAGAAATCTGCTCAAGCTAAGGCAGCTCCAGCAAAGCCTACTGCCAAGCCCAAGAGGACAACCAGGAACATTCCAGCATCTGAGAAGAACAAGGGTGATGTGCCACCATCTGAGTCTGATGAGGAAGGACAAGTGTTGCTGAAACTCCGTCCAAAACTGCCACTTCACAACGATGCTCATCCTCAAGCCGAGGATATGAAGGCAAGGAAAGATAGAGGTCTCAGGCTATGGAGACAAGCTGACCCATATGCCGTGAGGAGAAGGACTGCTGTAGACCCCAGATTCCACACCAGAGAGCAGCAGGACTTCTATGAGACTGTGCTGATGGACAAGAAGTCAATAGTTGCAGATACCAGATATGTTGACTGGAAATACATTGACAGCGAAGAGCACAGAGACTTCTTTCCCCATGTGCATGAAAGCTTCACTGCATGTGGAGCTGCTGAGTTTGTGGGTCAGAAACTGACAGATTGGAACGATGAGATGATTATGCAGTTCTATGCCACAGCTCACTTCTATCCTGATGGGAAGATCACCTGGATGACTGAAGGTCAAAGGTTTTCTTCTTCTGTTGAAGAATGGGCAGAACTTCTGAATGCTCCAGTGCAACGAGAGGATGACATTGATGTCTATGGGATTCCAAAGAAGAATCATGATTCCATGAAGAACATGTACAAGGAGATCCCCGCAGCAGATTTGGAAGTGTGGAAGCTCGGCTCAGTCTACTATCTCCAGGCAGGTTTACCTACCACTAACACTATTCTGAGGCATACCTTGATGCCCAAGTCTGGAGATCATCGCATGATCAGAGGGTATTCTATCAACATGCTGCATATACTTGATGAGAAGGCACCTTTCAAGGTGATGGACTTAATGGTAGAGACCATTAAGAGGACTGCAGCTGACCAGAAAAGGTCATGTGGATTTGCCCCACAGATTCAGATGCTTATCAATGCCAAGTTTGGCACGGGCAAATTCCTGTTGGATAGGAAACACTTACCCCTGCAGCCAGAGCATGAAGACAATGTTGTTGTGATGGACGAGGAGGATCCAACATCGGTTGAAGGTCAAGCCAAGATTGAAGCTGCTAGGAAAGCCAAAGCTGATAAAGAGGCAGCAACAGCAGCTAAACCAAAGAGCTTCGGAGAGCAGATTCTTGAAGCTACCCAAAGGATTGAACAACGCCTGGCCAGCATTGAACAATCTCAGGAGAGCCTAGAGAGGATTGTTGACGAGAAGATCCACGCTCTGGACGTGAAGCTGACTGAAATTCAGGTGACCGTCAACAAGCTTGAGGCAGACATGGAGGAAGCAAAGCAGGACAGGGCAGAGCTCATGTAGGATGACTTAGTCCAGGATTCTCAGCGACAGACTGCTCCGATTCCCAGAGGATCCCGATCAGCTGCTATTCCAGTGACTGACACCAGGACTACCACTTCAGCACCTCCTACAGCTCCAGCAGTCACTCCAGCCACAGCTCCAGTATCCACTCCTCCAGCGCAGACTTCAGCTGAAGTCTTCGCCGATGCCGTCATATCTACTCCGACATCTACCCAGACGGGAGCCGCCAGCAGAGCCCACAGTGACGTTTAGCTCTATGCTTTTTCAAACTTTTTGGTAACTTGTTGCCAAAGGGGGAGAAATTGTATAGATCATAGGGCTTCGAGAGAGAGAGTGCTCTTTCGTTCTTTTGCGATTTCTTTGAGATACTTTTGGTTTTCGAAACCTTCAGTGTGCTTGATACTATGTTTGATGCTACCTTAATGAGTGCTTAGTCGTACTATGCTTTAATGTGTGCTTAATGCTTATCATATGCTATTCCTATCTTGTATGGCTATTTACTCATGTCTTGGTGATTGGGTGCATGCTTTTCATTCTTATCATTTTGTGCGCTCCACCAAGATGTATGTGACATGGAAGAGTGACCCATGATCCTAATCAATTGTGCATTTGCATTCAAACGCAAATCTTAAATAATGCACAAATTTAGGGGGAGCTCTTCCTTATCACATACCTCTCAAAGCGACGATATTATTCATTGATTATATCCTTTGTCGAAGCTTTGATCTATATGTTGTCATCAATTACCAAAAAGGGGGAGATTGAAAGTGCAACTAATCCCCGGGTGGTTTTGGCAATTAATAACAACATATATATCATTGAACTAATAGTTACTTGAGAATCATTTCAGAGAAGTTCAGTGATATGGGTATGGCAATGACTGAAGAAGTGGACCCCTCAAAATGCTAAGGCAAGCATTGGCAAAAGCTCAAGACTCCATTTTTGGTTTAGTGATCCAAGATCACATTGAGTCCATAGGAAAAGCCAATACTATTAAAAGGGGATGAGGTTGTGTTGATGATCTGGTTGCTCAAGTGCTTAGTGATATATCTCCTTCAACTATCAGCAACTTTCACTACAATACACACTCATAAGTAATCTCGGACCAACCGATTTTCCAAACTCAGTCACACCGAGATGAACCACCTCAGCCATAAGCCAAACCCTAGAAAAATCGGACATTCCGAGTTTGAGTTCGGTTTCACCGAAACATGGGCTGCCAAGCTTCTGTAACCGTTTGTCATCAAATCGGAATAACCGAGATGATATTTTCGGTCCCACCGAAACTGGCAAGCTCCTGCCTCTGCTCAAATCGGAATAACCGAGATGGTATTTTCGGTCCCACCGAAAACCCCAACGTTCACATTATTTGAACTTTCGGTCTGACCGAGTTGTCCACTTCGGTCTCACCGAGATTGCTCAATTATGTGTGTAACGGTTGGATTTTGTGTGGAGGCTATATATACCCCTCCACCCCCTCTTCATTCGTTGAGAGAGCCATCAGAAAGAACTACCACTCCTACCTTACACTTTCTGAGAAGAGAACTACCTACCCTTGTGTTGAGATCAAGTTGCTCCACTCCTACCATATGAAACTTGATCTCTAACCTTCCCAAGTTGCTTTCCACTCAATCCTTTCTTCCACCATAGCCAAATCAGTGAGGAGAGTTGAGTGTTGGGGAGATTATCATTTGAAGCACAAGAGCAAGGAGTTCATCATCATCTACAACATCTATTACCTTTTGGAGGGTGGTGCCTCCTAGATTGGTTAGGTGTCGCTTGGGAGCCTCCGTCATCGAGATGTGGAGTTGAACCAAGAAGTTTGTAAGGGCAAGGAGATCGCCTACTTCGTGAAGATCTACCCCGAGTAAGGCTAGCCCTCCGTGGGCGTAGGCCATGATGGAATAGACAAGGTTGCTTCTTCGTGGACCCTTCGTGGGTGGAGCCCTCCGTGGACTCGCGCAGCCGTTACCCTCCGTGGGTTGAAGTCTCCATCAACGTGGATGTACGATAGCACCACCTATCGGAACCACGGGAAAAATCACCGCGTCTCCAAATTGCGTTTGCTCTTCTCCACCTCTCTTTACTACATGTGCAATTTACTTTCCGCTGCCTATACTCTAGAATTGCATGTGTAGGGTGATACTTGACTTGATCATAATTGTGAAACTACCAAAAACTATTCTTTGTCAAAAGGCAGAATTTTTATATTTACAAGTAGTCTAATCACCCCCCCTCTAGACATACTTTCGATCCTACAATAAGCCTCCGATGGAAGCGCTTTTGTTCCAAAGGTTCTTTTGGGACGATGTATTCGTCGTCGCCCAGGCTAACTTCTTCTTTGGACACAGGTTCGTAATTACTGTCTTTGGCATCGCTGTCATCGGATAGCGGCTTTGGACTATGTTCGCCGTCCTCTCGCTCCTCCTGCTCCATCACTGGGTCTGCGGGGTCTTCGGTTTGTTCCAGAATATCACCAGTGATAGTGTTGCTATCCTTTCCTTTACGGGATTTAGTTCGGCGATTCGGGCGCCGATGTTTGGGAGGTTCTTCGACAGGCTTGTCCTTTGCGGGGTCGTTTTCGCCGTCGCCCTCCTTCTCCTTAGGTGTATCCACCATATACACATCATATGAAGACGTGGTTGTCCACCGCTCAGTTACGGGCCGGCTTTGATCTGGATCTGCTTCGGCTTCGAGGTCCATCCCTTCGAAGTCTTCGGAAGCGTAGTCAAGTAGATCGGTTAGATCTTCAACCGTGGCTACCAAGTGGGTTGTGATGCCCGGATAATTAAGCTACAGTAATCCCCTAATAATGATGCCACGTCACCACGATTACTGTTGCTAATCTCGCGTTAGTTTGGAACCGATTCAAATTAAAAATAAAAATCAAGCAAACAATAAAAGTTTTCAAATATTAAAACTAAAAAGTTCGGAGTGAACCAAATAATGCATAAACAATTATGGTGGAGAAACCACAGTTTTATAAAATGTTTAAATACACTAAAATGAATAAAACAGTAGCGAAAACAAATAATTAAATGCCTTTTGTATTGGTAAAATACTAAACTATATTATTTTGGGGTGAAACTTTTGTGGTTGTGACACAAGTTGTAACATCAATTTAGGTGCCACTTGGTGTTTTATTAAAACTAAAATATTAGGAAACAAAACTAAAACATAAAAGGTAAAATAAATAAAAGAAAAAGGAAACACCCCACCCCACGCTGGACCAACCGGCCAAGCTAGCCAGCCGGCCGGCCAAGTCGGCCCCCTCTCTGGCCTACAACTACAATGCCACCCCGTGACCTAACCCCGAACCCCACTCTGCCCCACTCCACGCTCTCCCTCCCCCGATCCAGATCGGGATCAGGGGCATCGGGCTCGACCCCGCCGACGCCAATCCCCGCCGCTCCGCCGTTCACAGTCGGCCTCTG
>LR738713.1:524522119-524601278 GCA_902687465.1 Secale cereale | reverse complement strand
CCTCGCCGGAGCTGCCCCGACCCCATCGCCCCGATGCTGCCGCCCGGTGCAACGCCGCGCCCCATCACGCTCGTCACCGACCGTCGCCCGGCGCCACCTCGTCGCCGCCATGTCGCCGGCGTCCGACCCCAACTCATCCCCGAGCCCACCTCTCTCAACTACAGGGCTCGGTGAGCCGCCTCTCCTCTCCTCTCCCCCTCTGCTTCCGTCGTCGGGTCCGTCCGTGCCCACGCTCGCGGTGAGCGCGAGCTCACCGCACCACCGCTAGCCCCGCCGCGTCGGGTGCCTGTCCGCGCGCGCCCGCGCGATCCTGCTCGACCCTGCACTGCTACTCCTGTTGCTCCAGTGCGCCACGGCTAGCTGCTGCCGCTCGACTCCCCCTGACCCGCCGCCTTCGTCCGCCGCTGCTCTTCTCTCCTTGCCACACCCGGCGAGCGCTCCCCCACTGCTGCCCTGCGGCTGCTGCCATAGCTCCGCCTCCGCCTTGCGCGGCGCTGGCCGCGCCCAGTAGCCGCTGTCGCTGCGTCCGGCTCGGACCGCCGACGCCCTACGCCCGCTCGCCAACGCCCACGCCGGCGGCGCCGGGCTGCATCGCCACACGGGCAGCGCCCGTTCGCCCGCACCGCTGCCCCGCTAAGCGCCCGCTAAGGCCCCCCTAGGGTCAATGACATACGGGGCCCACGCCCCATAACAAAAATTTAAGTAAAAGAATTTAAAAAATGTGTTAAAATAAATAAATTAGTAAATAATTAATAAGTTAATTATGTCAGCTAATCATGTTTAATTAATCTAATTAATTTTAATTACCCTAATAACTACTTAAACTAATTAAGATGTTAGTTAGTCCATGTTTTAATGACAGTAGGGACCCATTGGTCAATTTGACCAGCCAACGGTCAATGATGACTGGACTGTTGACTATGACTGGCCCCACCAGTCAGTCTCTGCTGACTGGGTAGTTGACCAAGTCAACTGGGCCTACTAGTCAGCCACACAAGCCCTTCTGTGGGTACACTTCTGTGTACCCATAGCAAATTAACATTTAATTTTCGAATTAAAACAATTTAGAAAATGATTAAAACTTTGAAAAATTATATAAAATAAATCGTAAGTCAGATGAAAAGGTTTTATATATGTAAGTAGCTCAGAACGACGAGAAGAATCTGAATACGCAGTCCGTTCGTCCACCACACATATCTATCATACCGAACATGCAACATTCCCCCTCTGGTCCGTTTGTCCAAAATACGAAACACCGGGAATACCTTCTCGGATGTTTTCCATCCTTGCCGGTATCACTTAGTACCGCGTTAGGTCACACGTAGCACCACATTTTTCCATGTTATGCTTTGTGGTGCAATGCTTGCTTTATATTTATTGTTTCCTCCCCCTCTTCTCTCTGATAGACATCGGGACTGAGACTGCTGACAGTGCCACGGTGATCGACTGCATCGACGACGACCCCTCCTTCTTGCCAGAGCAACCAGGCAAGCCCCCCCTTGATCACCAGATATCGCCCATTCTCTTCTCTATTATTCTTGCATTAGATTTGCTACTGTTGATGATACGATAGATCCTATTCTGTTGCATAGCCTGTAATTGTTGCTACCACTGTTGATACCTTACCTGCTGTCCTAATGCTTAGTATAGGATGCTAGTATTCCATCAGTGGCCCTACATTCTTGTCCGTCGGCCATGCTATACTATCGGGCCGTGATCACTCGGGTGGTGATCACGGGTATATACTATACTATTACATACACATGATGATGATTCGGAGATGGGGGCTGAAAGGGCAGGTGGTTCCACACAGGAAGTGGTGGGCCTGGGTTCCCGACAGCTCCTTGATGGTTACTTTGTGGCGGAGCGACAGGGCAGGTTGCGACCACCAAGGAGACAGGTGGGCCTGGCCCTGGTCGTTGTCCGCGATTATTTCATAATAACACGCTTATCGAGATCTTGGTATTTGATCTGAGTCTGGCCATTGGCCTATACGCACTAACCAGCTACGTGGGAATAATTATGGGCACTCGACGTCGTGGTATCAACCGAAGCCTTCTTGACGTCAGCGACTTAGCGGCGCGTGCCGGGTTGGACCGCGTAACGTAACTTCCTTAGTAATGGAGGTTGCTAGGTCTGCTCACCAGCCACCCTCGCAACGTGCAGGTGTGCATTGGGCGATGGGCCCAGACCCCTGTGTGCTTAGGACTTAGACCGGCGTGCTGACCTCTCTGTTGTGCTTAGGTAGGGCTGCGACGTGTTGATCTTCCGAGGCCGGGCATGACCCTGGAAAGTGTGTCCGGCCAAATGGGATCGAGTGTGCTGGGTTAAGTGGTGCACCCCTGCAGGGAAGTTAATCTATTCGAATAGCCGTGTCCCTCGGTAAAAGGACGACCCGAAGTTGTACTCTAACCTCATGACAACTAGCACTGGAGACTTAATAAAACACACCCAGACAAGTTCCAGATATAAATCGGTGGTTGCTCTCTCACAGGGTGATGTGCGGGAGGATTGCCGGGTAGGTTTATGCTATACGATGTCACTTGGTGAACTTTCCAGCTACTCAAGATGGAGGCTGCAATGGCTTTGATACTTGTTACTATTCCATCTACTCTCTTCTACTGCTGCAAGATGGAGGCTGCCAGAAGCGTAGTCTTCGATTGGATTAGCTATCCCCCTCTTATTCTGGCATTCTACAGTTCAGTCCACAGATATTACCCCTTTATACAGATACCATTGCATAGTGTAGATCCTTGCTTGCGAGTACTTTGGATGAGTACTCACGGTTGCTTTGCTCCCCCTTTTCCCTATTTTCCTCTTTTCTCGGATGACGCAACCAGATGGTGGAGTCCAGGAGCCAGATGATCCCGAGGATGTTTCTACGTGGAGTTCGGCTTCGAGGAGTAGTTAGGAGGTCCCAGGCAGGAGGCCTTGCCTTTTAGATCGTTGCTATATTTGTGCTAGCCTTCTTAAGGCAAACTTGTTTAACTTATGTATGTACTCACATATTATTGCTTCCGCTGACTCTTGTGTTTTCGAGCTTATGTATTCGAGCCCTCGAAGCCCCTGGCTTGTAATATAAAGCTTGTATTATTTTAATTTGTGTCTAGAGTTGTGTTGTGATATCTTCCAGTGAGTCCCTAATCTTGGTCATACACATTTGAGTGCATGATTAGTGTACGGTCAAATCGGGGGCATCACAAGTTGGTATCAGAGCCGACTGCATCTAGGAATCCCCCTTTCCAACTCCTTGGCCGAAGTTGAGTCTAGTCATTGAAAAACTTTTATTAACTTGGCTATGTGGCTTACGGGCCCAAGTCGTCATTGGATGGTATTAGGATCTTTTACTCCTCGTCTATACTCTGGGACTCTGATCTCTCTTCTATTCGGGATAAATGAATTTTGCTAAATCTACCATTAGGATCTCGTTATCACTTTCACCCGGAGAGCACCTTATTACCGATGATCGTCTGCTACACCAGAAGACACTGAAGATACTCTCCGCTGTTAACCCGAGAACTTGTGTTCATCGCGTTTGCAATTCCCCTTCCACCGTCAACCCTTATGATAACTACATGCAGTTGTCATTCTTACATTCATCCCCAGTTGGTCTTGTTGTTACAAGATACCCCGAAATACTCGTCGTTGTTTCGATAATCCTTTGTGCCTACTGCCATGCAGTTCCTTGTCGCCTGAATACACATACAAATTAATCCTCACACATACTGAGGATTTGTTTCTCCCCAGTTGTTCATATATTTCACTAAAGTCTTCGAAATCCTATTCGAGCTTTAGAAAATCCTCAACAACATATTTATCTTGAAACTCTTGCTTGCGTGCAATATGGTTAATCCCATAAGTCTGGCAATCTTATTGCCATCCTTGTCACTATCATTTCGAGTCCGTTGATTCAAAATGTTGCGGATGCTCGCAATCCCCAATCACATCCTAGAATTCATCCTTCCGACGCAGATGTCATTTTAAACCTGGTTGGATCTCGACCAATCAAATTGCCATCGATTGTATCCCTAAGCATATTCAACTTATCCATCCTTGACCAGAGCGTTTACTTCTGATCTCTTGATTCGGAAAACATAATTCCTTTGCATTTGGTTGAATTAGTCAGTTGTTTCTATAATCTGATCTCATTTAATTATTTCTTCTTATGGTTGAGTATCGATACTCACATCTGATTCCTTGCGGTCTGCCAGATCCTTTTGTGGATTATTATTCAACCGTTCCGACATATCAAAACCTTGAGTTCTCCCCCTGATACATAATGCTTTTGGTAAATTGTATCCTCTGCTTGGCCAACCATGCTCTGCTTTCGAGCTTGTGTTTTTACTTTTGAGACTTGTGGAATAGGTTACTAAGATGCCCGATGGGTTGAAACTATGCCTTCCCCTAATCCGTGAGAACCTGAAAGTTTTCACAAGTCATACTCTTCCGGAGTTCTACCATATAAAATTCCAACACTATAGTTTTATCAAAGCGAGAGGTGAATGAAATGATATGCATTAAAGAAGTGGGAGTCGACCTTGAACTTTGTGTTCATGCCCATGAAAATGATGTAGACCATCTCGGAAGCTTCTTGCAAAATGATTATCCAGTTGTATGATTCTTTCGGTATTCTTGAATTGATTCCTTACAGTTATGGTTCCGACCATGTTGTCATGATCTGATATATCTGATGGGAATTCATTCCCGTGCCTCGTCTATTTTGGCAAGGTTGAAGTATCTACTGTCATAGGTCAATGACCCGGTTCTACTTGTATCATGTTCTACCTTCGAGTATTACCCCCTGGTATCTCGAAGATGTCTTGCCATTGCACCACACCGTACTAACTTTGTTGAAGAAATGTCTTTCCTTGTCGTAATCACTCTACGGGTTCTGGGTTGTTGTCAACCGAGGACACCGACAAGTGAAATTATTCCGCACTACAAAGCATATACCCCTAGTATTTTACTAGGAAAATTCTGAACTCAATCTGGTCATTCCCAGACTATCGGCTGCAGCCAGGTCTTGCTATCTTTGACTGTGCTACCTCGTTCTTCTCTGGTGCACGAATTCTTAAGTGTGTGAACACGACTTACGTCGAGCTTTCAACATCATGTTGCTTTGAAAGGCAACTTTGGTTCCGGGCTTGCATCTTATAAATTGATCCTATAACTTGCCATTTCGTCATTCCCTTGCTTGTTGCCGTAGTTGTTTGATTGCATACTCTTGAAACCTCCCGGCAAATGTGTCGGACCACCTTCAGCACTTTGACTTCTTTCGAGATGTCAACTATGTTCATGATGAGAAATAACTTCCTTGCCCTTGATGATTTTTATTATCATCGACAACACCCTTGACTTCCTTTCATCATGAACTTGTCTGCATTATGAATACAACTTGCTCTCCAGCTAGTGTTGAGTTCTGCCTTAAAGTATTACTGTCTTTTATGTCAAGAATGTTGTGGGGATTGCTCCACTTCTTAGAATTTCTTGGCATGAAGATACTTCTCGTCATCACCATTCTTCCTTGGTCCCCGTGTTGTTTTTAACCAGGGTACCAATATGCTAACGATGCTGCTTGAGTTCTGTACTTCTAGCAACCCTATTGCTTTGAAGTTAACGATCGACAGTTCGTTCTTAGACTATTGGTTCTTGAATCGCCACTCTAACATTGATCTTGCTGCCTAAGGTCATATTCCAGGCACACCTTTCAACTAATGATTAATGGTGTATGTTTTCTTCGAGCATACAACATTATATCATTTGAATTGACAAGTGTCATCTTCTTGTTCACATTATTGTGGAAATCCATCCATTTGGAATTCTCGATGAATTGTCGCTGAGCCCATCAACCACCTCCTCATCCTCTCCTTGGTTTATGATACGTCTAAAACGTATCTATAATTTCTGCTTGCTCCATGCCTCTTTTGGGTGATATTGCTATGATATTTATACACTTCCATACACTTTTGATCATATTTGGACTAACCTATTAACTCAGTGCACCCCAGTGCCAGTTTCTGTTTTCTGCTGTTTTTGTATTTCAGGTTTTCCCGTCACGTAAACTGCCAAAAAAATCCCGGAAAAATTATATAAAAAATCAGCATTCCGGAAGCCTCCACACGGCCGAAGTAGGGCCGGAGGGGGGCCACCAGGGCTCCAGGCGCCCTGGTGGCGCGGCCCCCCTCCTGGCCGCGCCGGGGGGGCGCCTGGGCCCCCCAGGCCTCCGCTGATGCCCCCCTTTGGCATATATTTAACACGCGTCCCGAAACCCTCGAGGACGGAACCCTTTTTCGCGATCTCATCTCTGTTCCGCCGCCGCCGCGCTTCCAAGATCGGGAGCACCAGGAGAACTCTTCCCGGCACCCTGAGGGAGGGGAGGATCACCACCGGGAGCCTCTCCACCACCATGGACGCCTCCCGGATGAGTTGTGAGTAGTCTCCCTTGGACCATGGGTCCATGACCAGTAGCTATGTGATGTTCTCCTCCCCTTCTTGTGCTTCACTAATTAGACCTCGTGAGCTGCCCTACACGATCGAGGCACATATGTAATCCTTATGCTGTTGCTATGTTGAGTTTGCTGGGATCCGATGGATTGTGAGATTATGTTCAGATTGTGTTTGAGTGATATATTTGATTTACCTCTTTTATATTTATGTTCGTAAGTAATTCTTGCATGTTCTCCGTTGCTATTTATTGCTTTGGCCAAGTAGTACGTAGTGACTCCAAGAGGGAACATTATGCTCGATTGTGGGTTCATGCCCCTCGATGACTAGCTTGAGTGAAAGAAACATGAGTCTAGGGGATGTGATGTTGCCACAAGGGGGAAAACAACGGTGCTTGTGCTCGCGGGTGCAAGGATTGTTTACTTTACGCAAAGTTCTTTTAATGCAGTTGTCTGTTGCTTTGAGTTTACACTATGGGTGGGACTCGCAACTTAATACCAGCGAGATGTTCTGGATAGATATCTCAAGGTGGATGATTAGTAGTAGATGCAGATGGATTTCGGTCTACTTGCCTTGGCGTACCGCCCATGCTTTGAACCTCTACCTTTCTTGCAACATAGTTAGCATTGGTTTGCGCACATAATTCTGTCAATTGCCCAGCTGTAATTCGTTTACCTCACATAGCTGTTTTATCGTCTTTTGGGAGAGAGACATCACTAGTGAACATCATGGGACCCCGGTCCATATTACCATCACTGATCACATCCGCTATTTACTTTCCGCTTTTACTTACTATTTGCAGCAATACCTATCACTATTATCACTTGCGTTTGATCCTTTGTAAACGACAAGGCCGGAGGGATTGACAACCTCTCTGTACTCGTTGGGAGCAAATTTATTTGTATCTGTGTGCAGGTCCACGTTGATTGCTAATATCTGGCGCCGTTAGCAGTTGACACCTTCTTTTTGAAACTAGGAGTCTCAAGGGAAATCGATCCTTGGTATCTTTGCCAAGGGAAAACTACCGCTACACTGCATCTCAAACCTTCCACTTGGGGTAACCAACGAGGGGCGAGAAGCCATCAGTTTAATGATGAACTATTGTTTCGGGAACCCGCTCCCATAGTTCATTTCCCGAGAATCTTGCAATGTCATTTCGTCGATTTGTGTTGCACCAATCGGATCTGAATCTCGGTCAGATATGATGGTTGGGACAACTATCCAGGAGTTATAATATTGGTCCTTTGATGACTCAATAATATGATGTCATGCCTAGCACCCCTGGCTGGAGGACCTATCATTAAAATTTATTTTGCAAGGATAACCATTCTTCCAGGAGGAAATTGTAAGACTTATTTTATAAGTTGCTCCTGATGGATTATTTGTGAATCCAAAGTCTGGCCCTTGATTGAAGCACCATATCATTGCTACCTCAAAGCACAGCTATGATACCCCGCTCATCAACAAGAACATTGGAGGCGCGATGCTAAGTGTTTCTTGGTCAGTTATCCAAACACCATTGTATGGGTAACATCTTGATTAATCCTTGCCTCTTTATCTGAATGATTGGGTACTTGCTCTCCAACCCTGTACGCCATGTTCTCCATGTTCATGGGAAGGATATAATGCTATTAATTGTGTGTAATCACAATTTTCCTTTCCATTTGTTTGTTTAACCTTTCTTTGATCTACATATAATCTTAGCAGTAATCATTTTCTGCTTATGTAAATACCTTGGTGTACAACTTGTCCGCGGTTATTTCATAATAACACGCTTATTGAGATCTTGGTATTCGATCTAAGTCTGGCCATTGGCCTATACGCACTAACCAGCTACGTGGGAATAGTTATGGGCACTCGACGTCGTGGTATCAGCCGAAGCCTTCTTGACGTCAGCGACTTAGCGGCGCGCGCCGGGTTGGACCGTGTAACGTAACTTCCTTAGTAATGGAGGTTGCTAGGTCTGCTCACCGGCCGCCCTCGCAACGTGCAGGTGTGCATTGGGTGATGGGCCCAGACCCTTGTGTGCTTAGGACTTAGACCGGCGTGCTGACCTCTTTGTTGTGCTTAGGTAGGGCTGCGAAGTGTTGATCTTCAGAGGCCGGGCATGACCCTGGAAAGTGTGTCCGGCCAAATGGGATCGAGCGTGCTGGGTTATGTGGTGCACCCCTGCAGGGAAGTTAATCTATTCGAATAGCCGTGTCCCTCGGTAAAAGGACGACCCGGAGTTGTACTCTGACCTCATGACAACTAGCACTGGAGACTTAATAAAACACACCCAGACAAGTTCCAGATATAACTCGATGGTTGCTCTCTCACAGGATGATGTGCGGGAGGATCGCCGGGTAGCTTTATGCTATACGATGTCACTTGGTGAACCTTCCAGCTACTCAAGACGGAGGCTGCCAGAAGCTTTGATACTTGTTACTATTCCATCTACTCTCTTCTACTGCTGCAAGATGGAGGCTGCCAGAAGCGTAGTCTTCGATTGGATTAGCTATCCCCCTCTTATTCTGGCATTCTGCAGTTCAGTCCACAGATATTACCCCTTTATACAGATACCATTGCATAGTGTAGATCCTTGCTTGCGAGTACTTTGGATGAGTACTCATGGTTGCTTTGCTCCCCCTTTTCCCTCTTTTCCTCTTTTTTCGGATGACGCAACCAGATGGTGGAGTGCAGGAGCCAGATGATCCCGAGGATGTTTCTATGTGGAGTTCGGCTTCAAGGAGTAGTTAGGAGGTCCCAGGCAGGAGGCCTTGCCTTTTCGATCGTTGCTATATTTGTGCTAGCCTTCTTAAGGCAAACTTGTTTAACTTATGTCTGTACTCAGATATTATAGCTTCCGCTGACTCTTGTGTTTTCGAGCTTATGTATTCGAGCCCTCGAGGCCCCTGGCTTGTAATATAAAGATTGTATTATTTTAATTTGTGTCTAGAGTTGTGTTGTGATATCTTCTAGTGAGCCCCTGATCTTGGTCGTACACATTTGCGTGCATGATTAGTGTACAGTCAAATCGGGGGCGTCACATGGGTGGCGGGTGGGGAGTAAAATTCTCCATCAGCCTCCAGTTCGAACCGGATATAATTTGGTTGTGTGCCCCCATCTAAGGAGAGGGATTTTAACGACTTTAACATGTCGCCAAAGGGTGAGTGCTGGAAGATATCCGCACAACTGAATTCGGTGATAGACGCCTAATCGAGCTTGAAGGGCGCAGATGCGCGTGATTCAGAATCTGAGGACGGAGTTGAGTCCGGGGTTCCAGTAACACAGACCCCGCTCATAGTTGGTCCATGCGCGGTTCCAACGCCGTTGAGTCTGCGGCTTCCGGGGTGGGGTTAAGCTTTTCGTCCTCGGGTGACGCGGTCTATTTCGGGTCTAGGGCCAGAACTGTTGCAGGTGCTATTTCCTGATCCAATGATAGAGTTAGGTCATGTTCATCATGATGGCAGAGAGAGGTCGCCGCGGGCTCGAATCCGTCGAAGATCAAGTCTCCGCGGATATCAGCAACGTAGTTTAAGCTTCCGAATCTGACTTGATGGCCAGGGTCGTAGCTCTCAATCTGCTCGAGGTGGCCTTCAGTGTTGGCAGGGAGCGCGAAGCCGCCGAACACGAAGAGCTGTCCGGGAGGGAAGATTCCCTCGGTGTTGCCGTCATGGTTGATGACACGGTCCATCAATCCTTCGGTCGACGACATAGTGGAACTCTCAATGGAAGCACCAATGTCGGTGTCAAAACCGGCGGATCTCGGGTAGGGGGTCCCGAACTATGCGTCTGAGGATTGATGGTAACAGGAGACTGGGGACACGATGTTTACCCAGGTTCAGGACCTCTCGATCGAGGTAATACCCTACTTCTTGCTATATTAATATGGATGAATATGAACACAAGAGTTGATCTACCTCGAGATTGTATTGGCTAAACCCTAAAGTCTAGCCTATGAGGATTTTTGATTCTCTATTAGCCTCTACGGACTAAACCCTCCAATTTATATACACACCGGAGAGGCCTAGGGTTTGTACATAACCATCTTGCAGAGGAAGGTAAGATTACACCCGAACCTAAAAACCTGACATTATACGAATACATGAGTCCTATCCAGATACGAGAGATGATCTTCGACTATGATCTTCACAGCCCACCAGTCCGGCCCACCAAGAGTTATCTGGACACCCGAGGACCCCTCGATCCAGGACTCCCTCAATACCGACGATCGAATCTCGGGCAAGTAACATACCGATGACAAAGGGAACAACGTATTATGTTATGCGGTTTGACCGATAAAGATCTTCGTAGAATATATAGGAACCAATATGAGCATCCAGGTTCCTCTATTGGTTATTGACCGGAGATGTGTCTTGGTCATGTCTACATAGTTCTCGAACCCGTAGGGTCCGCACGCTTAACGTTCGATGATGATTTGTATTATGAGTTATGTGATTTGATGACCGAAGATTGTTCGGAGTCCCGGATGAGATCACAGACATGACGAGGAGTATCGAAATGGTTGAGAGGTAAAAATCGATATATTGGAAGGCTATATTCGGACATCAGAATGGTTCCGAGTGATTCGGGTATTTTTCGTAGTATCGGGGAGTTGCTGGAATTTGTCTGGGGAAGTTAATGGGCCTTATTGGCCTTTAATGGAGAGAGGGAAGAAGGGCCACGAGGTGGTGCGCGCCTCCCCCGTGCCCAAACCGAATTGGACAAGGGGTGGGGGTGCGGCCCCGCTTTCCTTCTCCCTCTCCCTCCTTTCCTTCTTTCCTACTCCGAAAAGGAAAGGGAATCCTACTAGGATTTGGGAGTCCTAGTAGGACTCCCTACACTTGGCGCGCCCCTAGGAGGGCCGGCCTCTCTCTCTCCCTCCTTTATATACGTGTGCAGGGGGCACCCCAAAGGCACAACAGACAATCTCTTAGCCGTGTGCGGTGCCCCCCTCCACAGTTACACACCTCGGTCATATCGTTGCAGTGCTTAGGCGAAGCCCTATGCCGGTAACTTCATCATCACCGTCAGGGGCGGAGCCCATTGGGCTGTCCCGTATGCACAGGAATACGGGTCCAAATATTTGCTAGTAGTACTTATCAATTCAAATGGCCCAGTGCATCAGGTTGGCCCAGGAGCAGTGCATCAGGGTCGGCCCTATTCAGCCACGCATCTGGCCTCCGCACTGGCCCAACGCGGCAACGCAGCAGGACGCAAGCGTACGCACGCACGGAAAGTTCACTTTGCTGATCCATCTTGTTGTGCCGCCGCCGGCGAGATCCAACTTCCTCCACTAAAGAAAACTAAACCATCCATCCATCTATCAAGTCTCTCTAGACTAGATGCGTACGGAGCCGGCCCCTCCATACCGTACGCCCCGCCGTCGCGTACATATGCGGCAGCCGGCCGCCGCAGCCCGTAAGCCACGCACCCTGAGTCCTCACACGGCGATGACGCGATCTCGCACGCCGTCGGCCGGTCCAGCGCTCCGTAATTTGGCAAGATTTCCAATCTTAAATCTTCGTTTCCGTGCGTCCATTTTAGATTATCGAAGGCCTTTGTCTTGATGTTCCTACCTGTGTTTACAAACTGCAACAATTATTCAATTATGCATACTAAACTTGTAACAAATAGAACAAATCACTATGTTTTGGGAAAGCATGGGACATTTCTAGGGTTATAACTTCTAATTAGGCTATATTTCATTTGCCTATACAAGTCTTTATGTCTCATCTGTAATTTGCATTTGTCAAATACAGATAATATGGACAACTTCTTCTCAAAAGAACATCATCACAGGATGTTCCGCAAGATATAAATTGGGAAGAGGAGATTCAATATCATCCGGGCAAGAGAAAATTGATCGCACGTACTAAAGGTAATTTCCAATTTTTTAGCCCATTTAAATACTTTCATTTGGGCATTTATTATTATGTTCTACTAGAAAGTTTAATTCCATTTTTATCTTGTAGGTTACTGAACCTTGCTGTCGAATGATGTATTTTGGAATTTGAAAATGCAAGACATACTTTTCAAGTAATTTTGTCCCTTTTTTATTATTACAGTACGCATTTTGATGGTTACATTCTGTTTTTACTCACCGCCTTTTATTACGTCCAATAGTGTGTGCTAGAAGCTGTGAAACACACCCTTATTCACTGCACCGTTGCTTTAGATTTTTACTCATTGTTAAAGTGGTGCATCGGGTAACATTTGCTCCAGCTCCGCCCCTGATCACCGTCACCACACCGTCGTGCTGACGAAACTCTCCCTCGTCCTCAACTGGATCAATACCTCGAGGGACGTCATTGTGCTGAACGTGTGCTGAACAGGGAGGTGCCGTACGTTCGGTACTTGGATCGGTTGGATCGTGAAGACGTTCGACTACATCAACCGCGTTACTAAACGCTTCCGCTTTCGGTCTGCGAGGGTACGTGGACACACTCTCCCCACTCATTGCTATGCTTCTCCTAGATAGATCTTGCGTGATCGTACGAATTTTTTGAAATACTACGTTCCCCAACACAATGGCCACCGAGGCCCGGCCGGCCCCCTGGCCTCACGAATCGGGACATATTCTCCCATAGGTCCCGGTTCGTGAGTGAACCGGGACTAATGGCCCTCCCCGGCATGAACCAATGCCCTATTTTCTACTAGTGAACTATCATGATTGCAGAAAGTTTAACATGCTAAAACGGTAAAGATACAATATTGTATGGAGGCCCCTCCAAGCTTGAAATAGGCTAGAGGGGAGCCAT
This sequence comes from Secale cereale, assembly GCA_902687465.1. NCBI lineage: Eukaryota > Viridiplantae > Streptophyta > Magnoliopsida > Poales > Poaceae > Secale > Secale cereale. Next base: position 524,588,091 of record LR738713.1, on the reverse strand, counting down.
GTACCTATATTTTCCTCTCCGTCGAAGTAGCAATATCCACCGAAGAAACCCTAGATATCGGTTAGTGGAAACTTAATGTCGTATTATTGTCTTATGTTGGATATAACTTGTGTCTTATTATCATGTTTTTTTAAGAACTCGAATATATTATTAAAGTTCATCAAAAGTACAAAGCACGCAAACATAATAAAAAATTACATCGAGGGCTCTGCACCACCAAAAAACCACTGTCGCCGCCAAAACGAGTCGCCGATGTGCCACTATGGCCGCTCCCATACCGGAGTCAGCCTGATCTTGTCGATAACAACCAGGAAGTCTTCGTACGCGTGCCCCTAAGGACCAACATCCTAGAGCCATAGTGGTCATCGTTGCACCCTTGAATCGATCTGAAGAACATGACCATCAAATCTCGTCATTGTGTACGCACGACGGGAAATTCTAACCTCGCCACCCCAAAGAGAATCTACGCTAGAGCTCCGTTTAATCCATCCCGATAGATGAGTTTAATCCGTTTTGTCAGACGAACTTGAGGAGGATCAAAGCCCATAAGACTGACTCAAAGAAGAAGTGACGTTATCCATCCGAGTATCGCCCCTGCGAGGACTAAATCCCTATCCTATCTACTAGCTAGAGCCAAGGCATGAGGATTCCCTACCCACCACCGGCCACCGGAGCAGCAGTCGGAGGGGAGACGAATCCACCGCTCGCCGGCAAAGATTGAGGGGACAAAGGCTTTGCCTAGTCATCTTGCGAGAGGAGAAAGAAAAATAAAGAAGTATGTTAGTCAGATATATGTTAGACGCAAAGATCGAACTATGGTCAAGGAGACGTGTATACAGAGGTAGACACACAGATTTGTGGAATAAGAGCATAGGACTGACAAGTTCCTCTCTGCCTCAACTAGGTATAACCAGCTCGTTACATGATCTTCATAGAAAAGGAGAACACAAAAGGGTTTTACAGGTGAACACAAACAAAACAGCCTTAACTATCACAGGACTCAACGGACGTCTAGAAACTCGACGAGCCTTAAATGGCACAATAGTAGTTCAAGGTGACTTAATAACTCATGCATTTGCTCAACTAAAATCGAGATTTTAACCAAAATGCAACGATTCAGAATCTGTGAATGCAACGTGATCAGCTAGAGCTAGCACACAACTGCTAATCATAAATAATCCTGCATGACACCAACTCCAACTCCAGATGCAAACATGTAAGCCAATACCACCTTCCATTATACCCCAGAGATAGCACATTTGTACACCCACAATCACCCTCCTCGCATGAAGGCTGACTTGAAAGAGCTCTCACCCCCCTCTCCCAAGGTATACATTTGCGTAGGATCCATGCATCCATGCACAAGAACATAAAAGGGATGCATAAAACTCTCCCTCTCTTGCAGTTTCACGTTTTTACCCCATCATGCACACCATTATACCCAAAGGACCACACCCCTAAGCTTGCGACGACTAAAACTTTAGCTAGCTATGCTAATCGCCAAGGTGCATGCGCAGTGCATGCAGCTCTTGCGATTTTGGATAATGCCGGTGCGCGGCTAAACCGAGCACTGCTCATGCGCCCCGTAGTTCATGCGCTGCCTCTTGATGCTCCCGCCGCCGCCGCCGGACGACGACGTGTCGTTGCTGCACGCCGCCCTGCGGTCCATGACACCGCGCAGTGCCTCCTGGACCGACGCGATACACTCGTGCCTCCGGTGAGATGCGGCGCACTCCTCGTCGATGCTGTCACCGCCCTCGTCGCCGCCCTCCTCGCCCTCCTCCGCCGTGATGAGGAGCACGCTCCGGACGCGCCCGCCCAGCGTGGTGATCTCAGCCCGGTGCGCGCGTAGCCGGAGCGCCGCGAGCGCCCGGATGATGTCGGGGATGAGGTCCGGGCGGTCCTCGCAGCACAGCGACGCCCGCACCACGAGCCGCCCCTCCCCGTCTTCCGCCGCGTCGACGCTCAGCTCGTCGGCCTCGGTCGGCAGCATCTGCACCGGCCCGGCGTCGTCGTCTTCGTCGCCCCCAACAGCAGCAGCCATCATCGTCATCGCCGAGGTCTGCCGCTTCAGCTCCTTCACATGCTCCAGCACCTCGGCAAGCAGCGAGGCCTTGTCCGTCTGCACGCACACGAACGCAAACCACATGCGATTACAAGCTGTTAATACAATAGTAGGAGGAGAACGGAGCACTCCCCACGCTAGCTATAATTGCCCGATTAAAATGATGATCAGGCCGGTGTGAGCGTGGGGAAAAAGGTGGCAAGAAATGCGGTCGCGGTGCAGCTTTCCGCTGCATTCTCATGTCTTTTGGGGCTTTAGCTTGGCTAGGTGCATGGGTGTAGGTGCGCGTGGTGCCGTGACTGGTGACATGTATCTATGGAGTTCATTATTGTCTCTCTCACTTTGCTCTTTTTTTTTTCTCCTGCTCTCCCAGCAGAAGCAGCGGTTTCCCCGGCGTATGAAAGATTTATTGCCCTGGCGGCCCCTCAAGTCTTGTCACGAGTACGGGAGCACATACGGCGTGCGTGCGTGGGTGCGTCCTGCCCATTGCCAATGGAGATCACCTGGTTAATGATAGATTTTCCCCCTAACTGTATAGTATATGTTCACCATGTATCATTCCAGAAACTCCAGATAATTAACACTATATGCACGTACTTTTTAATCCTATCTCCAAGATGAAATATCAGCATATGCTGCTAGATCGAGTAGAACCACGGGATGAAGAACATGTCTAATTGACTAGAAGCAAGGATCGATGCAAACTGCAACCTTTAACACAGGTTATTTTGCATTGTGATTTTTACCACAGGATAGTATCCGTTCCCTTTTTTCCTCCATAATGAAAATCTTCCTAGCAAGCCACCTAGAGGCTACAGCATGCAGGCTAGTGAAATTGATCGAGCCTAGTAGTATTGCTATATGCATATTCGTGAAAGACCTAGCAAATGAAGGTTAGCTCCAGCTGCCGGTTTACAAGCCCTGATTCTTGGTTCATTGTGTTTTGGTACTACTGTGATCACAGTAGTGGCCTGTAGGCAAGATCGCAAGATCCGTGCTGCAACTGTTCCATTGTGGATCGATCTTGCACGTCTTTGCCATTATAGGCGCAGCACCTAGCTTAGCTAGCACTGCCACCATGCACATAAAAAGGAACCAAATTAACAGTTTGGAAGTTGTAATTTACGGCAGCGAGATCGAAGATCAAACGAGTAGCAGCTAGGACCGACGAGGAGCCTAGGACGTACAAGACCACCAATCGCGAGATGAGTGAGGTGATAATTAGGGATCGGGAAGATGGCGCATGCGTGAAAGAATTTATGGTTTTAGAGGATCGAGAAGGCGTCCGTGCGTAAACACATATGATGATCGGCTCATCGAATCACGTAGTATTACCTTGGTGGTGTTGGGGAGGAGGCTGCGGAGCCTGGCGAGGTGCCCGTTGATCCGCTGCCGGCGGCGGCGCTCGGCCTCGCTGTGGCTCCGCGAGGCGGCCAGCGCCTTGGCGTCCATGATCTCCCCGGCGTTCATCCGGCCCAGCTCCGCCTGCAGGCTCCCGAGCAGCCCGGACACGACGGCCTTGCTGCCCCCGGCGGCCGCGGCCGCCTCCGCCGCGCGCTGCTGCTGATGCTGCTGCTGCGCCGCCACGACGGCCGCCTCGAACCCGAACCCGAACACCCCGCCTGCTTGCCCGACGACGTCGCAGGCGTAGCCGCCGACCCCGAAGCCGGCCCCAACCGCGGCGCCGACCGGGTCGGCGAACGCGGCCGGGCCTCCTCCGAGCCAGGGGGGCAGCAGGCGCGCGGCGTCCTGGTGGCTCCCGTGCACGCCCCCTTCCCACATGTCGCCGTCGGCCGCCCTTCTCCTGGCTGGCTTCGTGGAGGTGGGTGGAGGAGGAGGTGGTGGTGGTGGTGGTGGAGGGACGGTAGTGGCTGCTCCGATCGATCCGCTGCTTTCTTTCCCGGTCAAACTGGGGGTTCTCGGTCGCCTTTTAAGCCCGCCCGCTCGCCGCCCGTGGCCACGGCGCATCAGGGCTTGGCTTTCTATCGCGCCCCTTTTGGCTCCGCGGGGCGGCAGTGGTCGAGACGGCAAGCAAGCGATCCTGTACGGCGCTGTGCATGCGGCATGTGGGCCCGGCCTTTTCGCCTCTGCAAAGAGTTGTTTTTTCGGCTCGTGTCTGCTTCGTGTCGTGCGGTTTGTGTACAGTGGTCTCACGCATGCACCGCCGCACCAGCGGGGTGGCCGGCCGGCTGGCTGGCTAGTGGGAGTGCTCGTGAGTGAGAATGATCGCTGGCCTGTAGCATGCTTCAGGCCTACGATTTGGTGTTGCTTGTTGTTTTTTGTGATACACTTTGTTGGGGCTCTTTGATTGGTAAAATTGTAATCTATACGATTTTTCTTCTTTTTATGATTCATCTGTGTACAGATAGTTTCCGCATTTTCTTGTTCTTAAGAACTTTCTATTACTAAATTTTTATGATACTTTGTTGGGACCTCTTTCATTGGTAGGATTGTAATACATGAGTATTTTTTCTTGTGATGATTCATATGCCATAGATTCTAGCAGGGAAAAAAAATCATCCACGTAGAATTTAGGTGAAGAATCGTGTTTCCTATATTCTACGTGGATGATTTTAAGAATTTTCTGTTGTTATCTTTTATGATAGTATTACTTTGTTAGGACCTCTTTGATTGGTAGGCTTGTGATCCATAAGTATTTTTCTCTTGTGGTGAATCATATGCCATAGATTGTAGTATGAGAAAAATCATCTGCTTCAAATTTACGTGAAGAATCATGTTTTCTATATAAACAATCAAGTAGTAGTATTCAATGTGTCATGATACTTAGATTGAAATAGGAAGATCAGAGACGTCTTCTCGTTTTTCTTCCCTAACCCTGGACGATAGGTCAAACTCTTCCCTCCAAACTTTGTCGACGACCCTGTGGATTCGCCTCCCCTCTGCCAGTCGCTCCGGCGGTCAGTGGCGGGGAGGGGAATCCTGATGTCTATGCTCCGGTTAGTAGTTTAGGTTAGGATTTTTTTTTTAGTCATTGCAGATGCGGTGCTCGAGCGGATGGCGGCGGTACTTCTTCATGTTTGTTCTCCGGGCTCCGACCCTCAAGTTCGTTCATCTGGACGTAGTCGATGGAGCTTCGACGTAGATTCATGTCGTCTCTTTGGGGGCAGTGAGGTTAGGGTTTCACATCTTGTGGCGAGATTTGGTGCCAGGTGCTTCAAATCTATGCAAGGGTTCAATGACGATGATTGCGGCTCGAAGGCGCTGGTCCTTAGGAGCACGTGCACGAAACTTTTCGACTGTCATCAACTAGGCCAAGCCGGCTTCGGTAGGGGAGCGACGACAACGACGCGTTAGCGGCTCATTCTGTCGGGCAGTAGTGGTTGTTTGGGGTCCTGGAGTCTCAATATAATTTTTATTATGTTTGAGATGCTTTGTACTCTCGTTGAACTTTGATAATAGATCTGGACCATTTTCGGGAAAAAGTGTCATGATACTCTTTTCTTGTGTTTTTCTTCTTTTTATTCATGCATTTTGAAATTACGTGAATAAAAAGTGCCCCTAATATAAAGTCACTTTATATTTTCCAGGAAGCATGAAAGAAATAAAAAAGCAGAACCTGCAAAATTTCATTCAAACATATGAGCAAGTGTGCTCCAGTGCAAAAAAAAAGGACTAAATAATAATGCAATTGAAAATGTCTGTTTCTTTTCATTTTTTAGGTCGTAGATGGTAAAATTATTGCTTGAGATTTTACAAGTTCACATGTTACAGGATGACATGGGGGCTCACATTTTTTTCATAATTCTTAAACAAACCTAAGGTGCTGCCATGCGCTTGGTGTTAAGGATTCATTTGTTACTACTCACATTGTTCCAAAATGTGGTGCATATTTTGTTTTTCAAAAGCAAACGTGTCTATGGATGACCAAGTTCGTAGAACAAACTATCGACATGTAAAATTCTACTCCCTCCGTCCGGAAATACTTGTCATCAAAATGAATAAAAGAGAATGTATTTAGTTGTATTTTAGTTCTAGGTACGTCTTTTTTTGTCCATTTTGATGACAAGTATTTCCGGACGGAGGGAGTAGTAAATAAAAACATAAAAGTACACTTCATGATGAATCTAATGATACTAAATATGTATTGTGTATATTGATATTGCATCCTTTAAATATGAAAGTAGTGGATGTAATTTCATGAACATACAATGAAGGCAATTGGTACTATCATCGCACTACACTTGATGTACACCATGATCCAAAGTTTTTCCGGGCCTAACCTCTCTATTGCGGACAACAATCATGAATGTGCTACGCTACACTGTGTGTTTTGCAAGCCATCACAGTCCGTAGCTGATAGGAAAAAATTTGTGGTCCTCTTTCTTTTGCTCATAGGGTTACCTTGAAGCAAAAGGAAACTTAGTGTGCTTCCTTAAACTTGAAGGTTATCCTACCAAAAAAATTGTATGAAGCCCATTCATGCAAACATTGTCAATTTCTCTGGAAAGTCAAAAGGTATGCAAGGATCTCTGACATAAAAAGGCGATTGGGGGGCGGGGGGAGTCTAGTATCATTGACCTGGGTACTAACGTTCGCTTGGGAGGGATAACATTTGAGAACATTTTGATGCCGATTTTTTTTAGAGCACACATGATAATTTCTTCACAAACACGTGACAATTTTTTACAACAAAGGATTTTGCTACGAAAATTGGCGTGTTCATTCGGCATCACGGCCTTAACTGTGTAAACGAGCATGTGATGGCAACGCCAAAGCAGGACCATAGGGGAGAACAGTTTCGGCATGGAGGAGTTCGGCCACTCAAGACAACGTCGAATACAGAACACACAATCTACAGGCTAGAATCACAATACAAGGCAATTGATATTACTGTCGCACAAGTACATTTGATGTACACCATGATCCGAAGTTTCTCCGCTCCTAACCTCTCTATTGCGGACAACAACCTTTTATTTTCAGCCGCATTACTTTATGGTATTTACTTTCAAGCTATTTTTTATTCTCACTGCAACAATCAATTCTTGTACAACCCTATATTTGTTTCACATGACAATAATACATTCCATGGATTTTTAGACAGTTTCGCACAAGACCTAGTATGAGAACTTGTGTGTGACCGAAACACCACTAGCACTCGCATTCACTCTTCGATGGGGTGAGTAACTATTGGGATGCCTACATGAATGTGATACGCTACACGGTGTGTTTTGCATGCCATCACAGTCCGTACCTGATAAATGCGAAATTTGTGGTCCTTTTTTCTTTTGCTCATAGGTTTACCTTGAAGCAAAAGGAAGCTTCAAGTTTTTTCCCGGGGAAACTTAAACTCGAAGGTTAGCCTACTGAAAAATTTGTATGAAGCCCATTCATGCAAACATTCTCAATTTCTTCCAAATTCTTTGGAAAGTCAAAAGTATGCAAGGATCTCCAGCGTAAAAGAAAGGATGGGGGATCTAGTATCACTGACCAGGGCACCAACTATCTGGTGTGACCCTAATAATAGCTTCACAAAATGTATGCACGCAAAAGAAAAACGAACGTATGCAAGGATCTAAACCGTCCCTGACCGATGGATGCGCCGAGAAAAACAGTGCCCCGGGGAGTACATTTTGAAGCACGTCATTATTACTTATTGAAAATTGAAAAGAAAGAAAAGAAAGCAATGGAAGTCGGACGGAGCAGGGCTGCGACTTGACAATTCAGGGCACAGTTTGAAACCTACGCGCTTCACCACCGGCGGCAGGCAGGCAGGCAGGCCAACCGCGGTGGGCCCGTCCGCGCCGAGTATAAAGCCGACCAGCGCTGCGGGGCAGTCATTAGAAAAAGGCCCAGTGTGCCCTGCGCCAGGGAACACGAGCCCTGCGCTGCATGACATGCCGATGCCGATGCCATGCCATGCCTCCCCCCGTTTGGCCCAAACCCCTCATTGACGCCTCGCACGTAAAGCAGGGAGGGAAGGAAGGACCCCAGCCCGTCGCACGCAACCACGGAGCAGACCTACTGCCGTGATGTCTTCCTCTAGCTATCTATCCATCCTATCCTAGGCTGCGTGAGGGTGAGGCACCGATGGAACCGACGGGGAACGAAAAGGCGCACCTGGGCACGAGCCACGTTTTGCCCCTCCGGCTGGGCCGGCCTCCTCTCGGTCCTGGGTGGAGTGTTCCTGCGCGCGCGTGCCGTGCCGAGGCGACGAGAGAGAGAGGTGGGCTGCTGCGGCGCGTGATTGTGTCCGGGGCTGGCGTGTGCGCCGCGGCGCGGCTTTTCGGCAGCCCTCGATCGATTTCCCTTCCTCCCCTTCGGGTATCCCCCGCCACCTTTTCTCGTGCCGCGCGCGCGCCGCCCGAGGCCCGACCCGGCCGAATCATTATGTGCCGCGCGCACCACGTACACTCGTCGTCCTGAGGATGAACAATGTGGCCCCTCCCGTCCGAGCTCGAGCCTCCTCCTCCTCCTCCGGCGGGGCGCGCGGGCGTCGGCCTGGCCGGCCGGCGGGGCCGCCTCGGTGGATTGCATGGTCGCGTGGACGGAAAGGGCGTTGATCGGCCGAAGTTGGCCGGGGAGAAAAGTGTTTGGCTTTAGCCGCGGCTCGTCGTCTTGGTTGGTCTTTTTCACGCTCCTTTTTGTCCCAACTCGTATGTGTGATGCATCATTGCGCCCCTCTGCATGTGCATTTGAAGGCACGTCAGGTACTCCTAGAAAGTTTCCCGTTCAACAGGTTTCTTTCTTTCTTTTCCTCTTTCTCAAGATCCGCCACTAGAACAAAAGCGTGTTGCGGGCCGCTTCATTGCATGCGTGCTGCAACGAACGCCATTTGACCATCTCTCCATCCATATCATGCGTCCAGTGAACAAAGCGCCGTGTGCATGCTATCTAGTATCAGTTTAGCTACGTATTAGTCGACTTGACTGATTTTCCAATTTCGGCGTCAGTCGATTTTTGAACGAAGGAAGGACCTCGCCGGAGGTAAGGAAGGACCTCGTTGTCGCTGGAGATAAGGGAGGGGCTCGCCGTCATCACCCCATGATCTATCTTAAGGTTCAGATGGGGTGGAGCGGTGGCGCACTTCGCCGGGAAAAAAAATTCAATTGCGGACGGGGCTAGAGGGTTGGCCGGGGGCGGCGAGGCGGTCGCGGAAGCGCCGCCGGCATGTTTGGCGGTCTAGGAGCTGAGAAATAAAAAGCTCCAGGCACCACACGATCTTCATCCAACAGTCCATAAATCGACTGACCCCTAATTGAATAATTCACTGGACTGATCTGCAACCTCTATCATCCATAAGTAGTAATTAGTTTAGAGCAAGTACAATAGTGGGCTTGTAGCATGCTTAGAGCATGGTTAATAGCATAGCCAGCTGCTGGCTATAAGCCAGTGCCATGTCATCTACAGCCCATCTTATAGTCAACATGTACAGTAGTAGATCAAAAGAGTGTACTACTTTTTTATTATGTTGCCTACCTTTCATTCTCACAAAGTGACTAGGAGCACGTGCTAGAGCTGTCTCTTCACGAAGAGTCCGTTTACCTTCTCTCTCCTCTTCTCTTTCCTCCAACTAAGCAGAAATATACTAGTTTATTTCTTATAGTTCGCTGACTCAGCTCTATTGTACTTGCTCTTACATGGCAATTTTGCCTATGTGGAGAGAGACATGAAAAAGTAAGGGGAGTGGTGCAAGAGCCTAGCTATATGCGTGTTCCAAGGCAAATGCAATAAATGCGAGGAAAGAGATAAAGTAAAGATGAGAAAAAGTACTAATCTTATAGTCAACCTTACTGTATGAGTGACTATATATGTTTGCTATAGATGATATGGCAACATCTTATAGCCAGCAGTTGGTTGTATTATTAATCATGCTCTTAGGCATCTTTGACTCCTTAGGCCAACTCCAATGCACGATCCTGAACCATATCGTCTGCTTTTCGTCCGTTTGGAAGTGACAATGGGGACTCGTCCGTCCGGATTTCTGGATGCGGCAACCGTGCGTCCAACGCGCGACCGTATGTCGACCGCATCTCGGCCGCTATGCATGCAAACAAAAAATACGTAGCTCATAGCTCACGCCAGCGACCGCATTCACGCTAGATCATTACCGTCCGGCAACAAAGCCGGCGGCTGGCACACGAGTCAGCCTTCAAAATTGACAAGTTTTTGGGCCGGCAACGAAGCCAGCGGCCGGCGCACCAGTCAACCTTCAAAATGGACAAATTTTGACGCCGGCAACAAAGCCAACATCAGGTACACCAACCAGCCTCCAAAAAGGACCGCCATCACGCCCGAGGTCTCACCTAGCTCAGACCATCGCGGGCGAACATCTCCTTTTGCCGATTCGTGAATCAAGCCTTTCTCTCCGGTGACATGTTGTTTTTGCCGACGCTCATCAACGCTAGTGCCACCTCCTTGGCTTTTATGTCGGCATTGGTGCCTCGATCTCAAGCTTCTTGCGTTGAACGACCTCCACGATATCAGGCTTCCTCCTCTTAATGGCCTCCTCCATGTCAAGCTTCTTTGTTTGAAGATATAGGTATATCTTGATTTGCTCCTCCTTTCCTTTGCTCTTTCTCTCCTCCCGCACTTTCTTTTGGCTCATCATGTTCTCCAAGGTTCCTTGCAAGCCTATAGAAGACACATCACGCTTCTCGTCGGCCTTGGAGCTTGTGTTGCCCCTCGACCACCACGCAGTCCAACGACGTAGAGAACCGCATCTGCCCATGGCCGTGCGGCGGCGGAGGACGAACATCCGACGTCTCGTGTGTGACGGAGGAGCTCGGGGAACAGTGCTGCAGCGGACGATGGTTCGAGGAGCCTGTGCTGGCCGTGGCCGAGAGACTGGTCGGAGTGGGGCCGCTCATACTCAACATGAGGAGGGCATGCGCCTTGGAGACGACGGACTCCTTGTAGCCGAGGTTGGCCTGGTGCTGCAACGCACGCCGTAGGGAACACTCGGCATCGTACTCGGCGGCGGCCTTCTTCTTCGCCGTAACAGTCCGCCGGTTCCTCCTCTTGGCCGATTTGGCGTTGAGCTGGCGGTCTCTCTGCCAGCGTGAGCTTCGACCGAGGCTTCTTCACCGGCTTACTTTTCTTCGCAACGGGGCGGGTGGTCGGTGGTGGGTCGCCGGGGTTGGCCTCGTCGGTCATGGTGGATGGAGGGAGGGGGAAGGGCGGGGCGCGGGAGCGTTTTGGAGGAAAGGGAGGGAAAGTGGCCGCCGGTGCCATCGACGGGTGGGCTAGAGGAGGATAAGGGCGCGCGTCTCGCCCGTCCGCGCACTATCCATTCGGCCGCAAACTTGGACCGGGAATGAGTTAAAATCGAACAGAAAACAAACGATGATCCGTTTGCTGTCGTGCGTTGAAAGGTCTGCTTTATTCGTTTACTCAGATAAACACGGACACATTATTTGAAGTCGTGCGTTGGAGTTGGCCTTGATGCTGTAATGCGGCACCGCAGGAAGGGAGAGGTCGACGTGTGATGGACGGACGGGCGGATCACATCGTCGACTTGAATTGGAAGTGACGAAGGCGCCACCGAGGTTCTTTTTTCTCAAATCCGCCACTGGATAGGATGGGATGGGCCCCGCGTGCGCTTGATATCATCACCACGCCATTATGACGTGAGTACCACACGCCTTTCTTGCTCCTCTGCGCCGGAACAAAAATTCCTAGAAAGCATCCTCGCCTTTCCTCGCCCAGAAAAAGGAGGAAACATGGGAAATTATGCACGTAGGGAGTACATGGCTAGCCTTTGTTTCTTCTTTCATTTTGGAAGAAGATTTACTTGAGCCGTGCACCGGCTAGGCTACGCAGGCCAACTGTGCCGCAATCATCATACCGATAAATCCCATCATTGCATCCACTGAGGCGCTACTTTCAGAGCTTGTTTGATAATTCGGCATGCTTGGGTTTAAGCTTAGTGCCAACTGCCAAGGGGTATGTGCATTCCGTACACTTTTAGTATGTGCTAATCTATGTTCATGAGCTAGTAAAGTTAATTCGAGAAAATATATATAGAAAAGTTACATGACCCGTACAGTCAAGGTACTTGAATTTCTTTCCCGTTGTGACATTCAGTTGACCATGCGTTTTTTTCTTCTTACAAAAGATATACGAATTACAATCTTAAAAAAACATTGAGTACAATACCATATAGTAATTAATTTAAAAGTTCAATACAATTGTTCCTTATAGCATTCGCCACACAGTGCGAAAAACTAATACTCCCTTCGTCTCAAAATAAGTGACTCGACTTTGTATTAACTTTAATATTTTGGGACAGAGGGAGTACAAGGGAAGCCATAAGACTTAATTAGCTATCTGGTGAGTCAAATAGTTTTGTGATGATAATCATACATTGGCCTTTCATACCCAGCTTAAAATTTGGAAGTAGCTTTGTGATGGCCAAAGCTTCCTTCTTTAGATCCACGAGAGACGGCCTATTAAGATTATCATGTGCAAGGAGAGAAACCACAAAAGAGGTTTGTTTTCAAAATAATAGGTTTATGGAGAGTGATACCTGCTGAAAATATGAGCAATTTACCATATGATTTTACTAACATAAATACTAGAAAGAATATGACTATTATATCAGAGATAAAACAAGTCATGCAATCTGACAGAGAGAAGGGGAATAACATCTGCACATATGAATTAGATCAGAACATATCTAGCACAGAAACTAGAGCTAGAAACTGAGGCATGATCTCAAAAAGAAGAAACATGAGAACGTACGGAACAGCGGCAGAAGCACTGATCTTGGGGTCGATGTCCTCGCTGGCCATGTCGTCGAAGAGGTTGTCGTCGTTGGCGACATAGTCGTCGGAGTCTGTGATGAACAATGCAGTAGTCGCGCAGAGCGCTCCCCAAAAACCTTATCACCCTTCTCTCGTAGAAGACTCAAAGAGGTGCGATTTCAGAGGCCTACTGTCCCGACCTGCGCTGCACGCTGCAAGCCGGGATGGGGAAGATCGAAGCAGCTCAGAGATTGGAACCGACAGTGAGAGGAAGAGGAAGTTCTGGTGTGTCTCTCTGGAGAGGAGCGATCTCCCTTTTATAGGCACATAAGAAGCGAGCGAATAGGCAGCGACGAGAGGTGAAATGAAGAGAGGGAGACGAAGCGAATAGGCAACCTGCGAAGAGGTGCGCCGTTCGGATTTAATCCCCACTACAGCAAAACGTTGCAGCTCCCGTGTGACCGTTCGTATACCCGTCGTGCGTGGCAAAAATTTAGACATCGGCTCGGCTCATTCCCGCAACCCACGGCGAGGCGCGGCGTGACGAGGCGAGCGGCGGGGGAGGAGCACGCGTGGATGTCCCTCTTATTCCTATGCTCATACATGTGGGGAAAGAACCTTCCTTATAAGGTGGTCCAACTCACACCCAACTAGCAATGTGGGACTAAACTTAAGTTCCACCTCTAGCCTTGCACAAATAAGTTGCGTGTGCCTCTAGGATTTATTAGGAATTTCTGAAACTGCTATTGGGCTGGCCCATAAATAGTCAAAATTCCAGCAATTCCCTACCTGATCCCAAAGGAACGCAAAATTTGCCTTTGGTTCCAAAACATTGTTTTATATATCGATACTGCAGTGGAGACTGTTAAGTTGAACTTCCACCTAAAACTCTATGCTACACTAGTAAGCAACTTGAACAGTGGACTAGGCCTTGAACTGCAAGTTTTCTGCGAATCTAGCTTCACACAAAGTCTTGACTGATACTAGGCTACCGTGGGTCTTCCCCGCGGGTGGAGCTTATGCGTCATATTCCGAGACCAATCATGAGTTTACTAGAGAGCACCCTACTCTCATAGATTGCGACGTTTAACAATCAGACTCATATAGGCGTGTTCTTAAAAAGATGTTCTGCGGGACAACAACTCTGCTTAAAAGACCACTTAGAACACATTAAGATATACATCAACCTGCCATGCAGATTAGGAGAGTATTGCATTTTCATGGAGTGGTATTGTTAATAGTAAGGATACTCTCCTCTTAGTTGGCCAACAACTTCTCTTCCACATTTAATTCATGAGAGCTCCGATTACATAGACTAGTTTACCACTGTGAACAACTCATATTCTGGGTCTCATACCGATCTCCTTCGATGCATTATCCATCACGTTATGTGATAGACCCTTAGTAAAAGGACCTGCCAGATTTTTAGACGTTTGGATAAAATCCAATGCAATAACTCTAGAGTTTTTATTTTCCTGACAGACTTTAACCTTCTCTGAACGTGTCTGACTTCATGTTATCCTTTGAGCTGCTCACTTTCGTGATCATAGTTTAATTGTCGCAGTTCATAAGGATACCCGGTACATGTTCCTCAACAACCGGCAAGTCATTCAAGAGCCAGCGAAGCCAATCCTGCTTCGACCATAGCTGTATGTAGTGCTATGAGCTCTGCTTCCATTGCTGACCTCGTTCAGATGGTCTGCTTGCAAGACTTCCAAGAAACAATGCCACCTCCATGAGTGAATACATATCCTCTCGTGGCCTTTATCTCATCAGCATCTGAGATCCAGTTTGAGACACTATACCCTTCCAGTACCTTTGGGTACCTGATACGTCTCCAACGTATCTATAATTTTTGATTGTTCCATGCTATTATTTATGATGTTTTGGATGTTTAATGGGCTTTGTCATACACTTTTATATTACTTTTGGGACCCAAAGGCCCAGTCCAGATTGCTGATTTTTTTCCTGTTTCAGGGTTTGACAGAAAAGGAATATCAAACGGAGTCCAAACGGAATGAAACCTTCGGGAGAGATATTTTTGGAGAAAATCACGCACGGAAGACTTGAGAACCACGGAGTAGGGGCCATGAGGTGCCCACGAGGGTGCCCCCCCCAAGGCGCGCCCCCTGCCTCGTGGGTCCCACGTAAGGCCCCCGATGCCCTCCTTCTTCCTAGTTCCACCGCCGTAACCTTCTGTTCCCGTGAGATCCCATCTTGGGGCCTGTTCTGGAGCTCCGCCGGAGGGGGGATCTACCACGGAGTGCTTCTACATCATCATCATCATCGCCTCACCATGAGTTGTGAGTAGTTTACCACAGACCTTCGGGTCCATAGCTAATATCTAAATGGCTTCTTCTCTCTCTTTGGATCTCAATACAAAGTTCTCCTCGGTGTTCGAGGAGATCTATTCGATGTAATCTCTTTTTGCGGTGTGTTTGTCGAGATCCGATGAATTGTGGGTTTATGATCAAGATTATCTATGAGAAATATTTGGTTCTTTTCTGAACTCTTTATGTGTGCTCATAATATCCTTGCGAGTCTTTTTGAATTATTGGTTTGGTTTGGCCTACTAGATCTATAGTTCTTGCAAGGGAGAAGTGCTTGGTTTTGGGTTCAATCTTGCGGTGTCCTTTCCCAGTGACAGTAGGGGCAGCAAGGCACGTATTGTATTGTTGCCATCGAGGATAAAAAGATGGGGTTTATATCATATTGCTTGAGTTTATCCCTCTACATCATGTCATCTTGCTTAAGGCGTTACTCTGTTCTTATGAACTCAATACACTAGATGCATGCTGGATAGCAGTCGATGTGTGGAGTAATAGTAGTAGATGCAGGCAGGAGTCGGTCTACTTGTCTCGGACGTGATGCCTATATACAATGATCATGCCTAGATAGTCTCATAATTATTCGCTTTTCTATCAATTGCTCGACAGTAATTTGTTTACCCGCCGTAGAATATCGCTATCATGAGAGAAGCCACTAGAGAACACTATCGCCCCCGGGTCTATTCTCAACATATCAATCTACATCTACTTTACTTTTTCCGCTTTTACTTTCTGTTCTTATAATAAAAAATACCAAAAATATAAACTATCATCTCTATCAGATCTCACTTTCGTAAGTCACCGTAAAGGGATTGACAACCCCTTATCGCGTTGGCTACGAAGTTCTTATTTGTTTGTGCAGGTGCGAGGGACTCGCGCGTGGTCTCCTACTTGATTGATACATTGGTTCTCAAAAACCGAGGGAAATACTTACGCTATTGTGCTGCATCTCCCTTTCCTCTTCGAGGGAATACAACGCAAGCTCGAGAAGTAGCAGTACCCACTGTTGTGAATTCCATAATTCGCAGTGCCTTTCAAATAACACATAACTCTCTCTAAAGCCTTCCAATGATCATCTCCCAGTTTTGAAACAAATCGGCTCAGTTTGCTAACAGCAAAATAGATGTCAGGTCTTGTAGCACTGACTAAATACATAAGAGAGCCAATAATCTGAGAATATTTCAATTGATCTCTAGCATTTTTTTGATTCTTCCAAAGTAGCACGCTAGCATCATACGGTGTTGGAGAGGGCTTGCAATCACTATAACCAAAACGACTCAAGATCTTTTCCACATAGTGGGATTGAAGCAATGTAATTTGATGTCTACTACACAACCTTCTTCTTGTAGACTCGTGTTGGGCCTCCAAGCGTAGAGTTTTGTAGGACAGTAGCATTTTCCCCTCAAGTGGATGACCTAAGGTTTATCAATCTGTGGGAGGCGTAGGATGAAGATGGTCTCTCTCAAGCAACCCTGCAACCAAATAACAAAGAGTCTCTTGTGTCCCCAACACACCCAATACAACGATAAATTGTATAGGTGCACTAGTTCGGCGAAGAGATGGTGATACAAGTGTAATATGGATGGTAGATATAAGTTTTTGTAATCTAAAAATATAAAAATAGCAAGCTAACTAATGATAAAAGTGAGCACAAACAGTATTGCAATGCTTAGAAACAAGGCCTAGGGTTCATACTTTCACTAGTGAAAGTTCTCTCAACAACGATTACATAATTAGATTATATGACAATCCCTCAACATGCAACAAAGAGTCACTCCAAAGTCACCAATAGCGGAGAATAAACGAGAAGATTATTGCAGGGTATGAAACCACCTCAAGGTTATTCTTTCTGATCAATCTATTGGGCTATTCCTATAAGTGTCACAAACAACCCTAGAGTTCGTACTAAAATAACACCTTAAGACACACATCAACCAAATCCCTAATGTCACCTAGATACTCCATTGTCACCACAAGTATCCACAGATTTCAATATACGATATGCATCACACAATCTCAGATTCATCTATTCAAACCAACACAAAGAACTTGAAAGAGTGCCCAAAGTTTCTACCGGCGAGTCAAGACGAAAATGTGTGCCAACCCCTATGCATAGGTTCACAAGGTCACTGAACCGGCAAGTTGATCACCGAAACATACATCAAGTGGATCGCGTGAATATCCCATTGTCACCACAGATAAGCACATGCAAGACATACATCAAGCGTTCTCAAATCCTTAAAGACTCAATCTGATAAGATAACTTCAAAGGGAAAACTCAATCCATTACAAGAGGTAGAGGGGGATAAACATCATAAGATTCCACTATAATAGCAAAGCTCACGGTACATTGAGATCATGCCATATCAAGAACACGAGAGAGAGAGAGAGAGAGAGAGAGAGAGAGAGAGAGAGAGAGAGAGATCAAACACATAGCTACCGGTACATACCCTCAGCCTCGAGGGTGAACTACTCCCTCCTCGTCACGGAGACCGCCGGGATGATGAAGATGGCCACCAGTGATGGTTTTCCCCTCCGGCAGGGTGCCGGAACGGGCTCCCGATTGGTTTTTCGTGGCTACAGAGGCTTGCAACGGCGAAACTCCCGATCTAGGTTTATTTTTGGAGGTTTCAGTATTTATAGGATTTTTTGGCGTCGGGGACAAATCAGGGGTACCCACGAGGCGACCATAAGGTAGGGGGGCGCCCCCACCCTTGTGGTGGCCTCGTGGCTCTTCTGGTCCACCTCCTGCGCTCCGTGGTCTTCTTTTGGTCCATAAAAAATCAGCGTAAATTTTCAGGTCAATTGGCCTCCGTTTGATATTCCTTTTCTGCGAAACTCAAAAACAAGGAAAAACAAAAACTAGCAGTGGGCTCTAAGTTAATAGGTTAGTCCCCAAAATCATATAAAACAACATATAAATGCATATAAAACATCCAAGAAAGATAATATAATAGCATGGAACAATCAAAAAATATAGATACGTTGGAGACGTATCATAATCCCACCATCATCGTCTCTCAACAACTTGATGTTCACAATAACATCAGCCACTCCTAAATTCTTCATCTCAAAACAACGAGATAGGAAATCCTTGACCTCCTTTATAGCATTTGAATTTGTACCAAAAATTAGTATGTCATCAACATACAAGCAAAGGATAACTCCCTCGCCCCCACTATGGCGATAGTACACAAATTTGTCAGCTCGTTTACAACAAAGCCTGCAGTTGTTAAAGTTCTTTCAAACTTCTCATGCCACTATTTGGGTGCTTGCTTGGGTCCATAGAAATACTTAACAACTTGCACACCTTTCCTTCTGGATCATCTACTACAAACCCATATGGTTGTTCCATATATATTTCCTCGTCCAACTCTCCATTTAAGAAAGCAGTCTTGACATCCATTTGATGAACGAGAAAACCATGTGAGGCAGCTAGTGAAAGTAGAACTCAAACAGTGGTCAGTCGAGCCATAGGTGAGTAAGTATCAAAGAAGTGTTCACCTTCCTTTTGGGTATAACCCTTGTCCACGAGCTGTGTCTTGTACTTTTCGACAGTACCATCATGCTTAAGCTTCTTCTTGAATACCCATTTGCACCCTATAGGTTTTCACCCATAAGGACGATCAGTGATCTTCCAAGTTTCATTTGCCAAGATGGAATCCATCTCACGACGGACCGCTTCCTTCCAGTAGTCAACATCTTCAAATGCACATGCCTCTAAAATAGAACTGGAAGTGTCATCTATGAGATACACAAGGACATCATCATCAGAGGACTTTGCAGTCCTCTGTCTCTTGCTCCTAGTGGGAACTACATTGTTCTCCTCCACGGGATTTTCAAAGTGTTCCATTGAAATGGTAGGTTCACTAATTGTAACTGGTTCCTGATTCGATAAAATAGGCATCTCATGATTAGATGAGGTAGACATACCATTCATGGGAAATATATCTTCAAAGAAAGTTGCATCATTTGACTCCATGATTGTACCGACATGCATGTCAGATACCTCAGATTTTACAACTAAGAATCTATAACCAATGCTATGAAAAGCATATCCCGGAAAAACACAATCCAAAGTCTTTGGTCCAAGCTTGTGCTTCTTTGGAATTGGCACATTGACTTTCGCCAAACAATCCCAGGTTCGTAGATAAGAGAGTTTTAACCTTTTATTCTCCCATTCCTCGTATGGAGTTATCTCTTTGTTCTTTGTGGGAACTCGGTTTAGGACATGACATGCAGTCAATATCGCCTCCCCCACCATGCCCTTGAGAGACATTGATCAATGCATATTTCTCAAACTTATGAAATGCTAATTTACCTTAGTTTCAGGTTAACTGCTGACTTTTTTGCTAGCTCACTCGAAACTCTGTCTTCAGGAGGAAAGCTTGCTTGAGTACCTTACTTGAAAACAAACCGCTTGAGCTGTAACTAAAATAGAAAGGTTTGATGAGCCGCTGCTTTCTCTCTAACTCCTCTTACCGCTTCTTCTTCTTGACCTCTGCTCACTGGCACGAAAACCTATCTTTAATAATTATGTGGAAAAAGTCCAAAATCCGATGTGTCTAACATGGTGTTAACCAAATCAGTTAGAGTATGGTTCTTTCTTTTGGTTACCCCATTTGACTAAGGTGAATAGGGAGGCATCCTCTCATGGATTATACCATGTTCCGCACAAAAAGCATCAAATTCATTGGAAAAATACTCTCCACCACGGTCGGACCTAAGCCTTTTATTTTTCGATTAAGTTGGTTTTCCACTTAGCTTTATAGATCTTGAAAAAGTTCAAAGCCTCATCCTTAGATTTCAGAAGATAAACACGACAGTATCTAGTGGAGTCATTATTTAACATCATGAAATATTTCTTTCCACCTTTTATCAAAACACCATTCATTTCACATAGATCTGAATGTATGAGCTCTAGTGGTGCAAGATTTCTCGTTTCCGCAGTCGTGTGAGACTTACAAGGTTGCTTGGCTTGCACATAAACTTGACACTTAGATCCCTTGACAGTGGTGAAACTAGGGATTAAGTTCAATTTGGCTAGTCGTGACATGCAACCAAAGTTAACATGACAGAGACGTGAATGCCACACATTTGATTCACTATTGTTGCAAACATGATTAACAACTTTATTGCAAACATCTCACAAGGATAAACGAAATAGGCCTCCTGACTCATAGCCTTTACCAACAAAGGTTCCATACTTGGATATTACAAATTTATTCGACTCAAAGACAAGCTTGTAGCCATCTTTACACAGAAGTGATTCACTAACAAGATTTTTATTGATGGAGGGGGCATAATGCATGTTCTTCAGCCGCATGATCTTTCCCGAAGTAAACTTCAGATCGACCGTGCCAACACCACGAACATAAGCACTTGAACCATTTCCCATCAACACGGTGGAAGTACCTGCGGTGTGATAAGATGAAAACATGGAAATATCACTGCATGCATGCACATTAGCACCCATGTCAATCAACCAATCGGGAGAATGACATACTGAAAGAATAGTGGGAAATATACCATACCCAACATCCTTCATGTCAGTGTCTCCAATGACAACATTAGAGGTCTTGCCGCCTTTCCCAAGATGAAGCTTGCCATAGCGATTAGGGAAACTAGGAGCCCAATGATCAGGATCTCCACACACATGACAAACACCGTTCTTCTTGTCATTCTTCTTCTTGAAGTTTGTGTGTTGTACTGCCTTGTTCTTCCCATCAAACTTTGCTTTACCATTAAACGTGCCCTTGTTGTTGAACTTGTGGGACTGGAAGTTTTCCTTCTATACCAGATTGGCACTAGATCCTCCCTCAATACCTCGAGCATGTATGTCTTTCGCTCTCGCATTTTATTCCACATCAAGAGTACCAATGAGATCTGGAACGAAAAACTCCCGCCTCTTATGCTTCAGTAAGGTAGCAAAGTTCCTTCACGAGGTAGGAAGCTTAGTGATGATGCCTCCGGCAACAAACTTGTCCGGTAACATACAATTGAAGTGCTCAAGTTCTCTAGCAAATGATTGTATCTCATGAGCTTGCTCAACCACGAAGCGCTCAACAGTCATCCTGTAATCATATAATTGCTCCATGATGTACAACTCAGTGCCGGCAACCGAGACCCCAAATTTGGCCTGGAGTGCGTCCCACATATCTTTTCCATTATCAATTGACGCATAAGCATCAACTATGTTCTCACAGAGAACACTCAAGAGAGCATCCTTAAACAGGGTATCCATTTTTTGAAAAGCTTGTTCCTATTGAGCACCACAATCTCCTTCAGGTTTGCCAAGAGTGGCGTCATAGCAGCTCATGGTTTAAAACCATAGAACAACTCTCACGCGCCACCTCTTATAGTGGATATCCTCAATCATAGGAGGCCTCATGGATGCAACAAAACCACTTGGGGTAAATTGCCTATAATAAGGCTTTTGGATTGTTGGAAATATGAGCAATTTACCATATGATTTTACTAATATAAATACTAGAAAGAATATGACTATCACAACAGAGATAAAACAAGTCATGCAATCTAACGGAGATAAGGTGAATAGCATCTGCATATATGAACTAGAACATAACATATCTAGCACAGAAACTAGAGCTAGAAACTGAGGCAGGATCTCAATGAGAAGAAACATGAGAATGTACGGAACATCGGCATAAGCACTGGTCTTGGGGTCGATGTCCTCGCTGGCCATGCCATCGAAGAGGTTGTCGACGTCGGGGAAGAAGTCATCGTTGGGGAAGTAGTCGTCAGTGTCCGTGATAAACAGTGCAGTAGTCGCGCAGAGCGCTCCCTAAAAACCTTATCACCCTTCTCCCATACATGATTCAAAGAGGTGCAGTTTTGAAGGCCTACTATCTCGACCTGCGGTGCACGCTACAAGCCGGGATGTGGAAGATCAAAGCAGCTCAAAGATTGGAACCAGTAGCGAGAGGAAGAGGAAGTTGTGTAGACATCGGCTCGGCTCATTCTCGCAAACCGCGGGGCGGTGCATCGTGACGAGGCGTGGCGAGGTGGGCGGCGGAGGAGGAGCGCACGTGAATGTCCCTCTTGTTCCCATGCTCATAAATGTGGGGAAAGAACCTTCCTTATAAGGTGGTCCAACTCCCACCAAACTAGCAATGTGGGACTAAACTTAAGTTCCACCTCTTGCCTTGCACGAATGGGCTGCATGGGCCTCTACGATTTATTAGGAATTTCTGAAACTGCTATTGGCTGGCCCATAAATAGACAAAATTCCAGCAATACCAATATAAAGACCCGTGACACACGTCCGAAGCTCTGCTTCATGAACATCGGTGCACAAACCAATATAATTCCAAGAGGATATAATGATGTCGCCCCTCGAATTTCTGGCAACAAACCCCATACTCGCAGCGCAAATGCTTTCAATAAAACTGACGCCCATGTTGATCTTAATATAATCGAAAGGCAAAGGCTGTCATACAGTGGCGGATCCAGGACCCAAACAAATGAATAATTTTTGCTCTTGTAATGTAGGGTTTAACTTATCCAACAAGATAAGCATACAATTAGGCCCCGAGAAATTGGAAAACTCTCCCCTCGGAATATTTCACACTTTTCTCAACTCCATAGCAGAGCTCTTGGCTTAGGACAAGCCAAGAAAGCATGATACATATTTTGATCACCCATTCCACAAAAATAGCACATGTCCAAAGTAGTCTGATAGTGCTTAACTCTATTAAATTGGACTGCCGTGCTATCAGACATGACTCGTGACCCATGTGGGTACCCCGACCGTCGTCTCTAGCCATGGGTAAGGTATGAGTACAAGTTTATACATGTGGATTAACCGTGGGTTGTCCGATTATTATTAATATAAATTTATATTTTCCATTGTACACTTGAGATACGTGATTGCGTAAGTCATACAAGTATGGCTATATTTACAATCCTTATTTGTCACTTGAAGTTGTTCTAATATTGTCTATGTATCATAATATAATTATGTGATTATACAATGTATTAATTTATTATGTATATTTTACTATTGGATTGATGCATAATCGTACAAAATAGGATAAACCCAATGGTACCTAATGGATATTAGCATGGGTCCGACTATAAACCCATGGATAGGGTGGTGGGCGGTAGTGCACATGTATTAGGATAAATGTTCAACATGTATTCAAAAATATTAAACCCATATTAGTAACATGTTCAACATGTATTTGAAAAACTCGACACATATTTATAGAAAATTAAAAATTAAAAGGAAAGATGAAAAGAAAAAAGAGAAATAAAAGAAAATAAAACCGATAGAAAAACTTAAAATGTAAGAAAATGAAAAACTGGACAAAATCTTCTTAAAACCGCACAAAGAAGGTTCGTATATTGGTTCAAACCAGTCCTTAAAAGGTTCCCAAACCAGTTCAGGAACGTTGATAGGACAACCCACCATGAGACATTGTAAGTGATCGTTGTTATGGTCTTTCATGCGGTTGATAATGGTCGACTTGATGATGCAAACTCAATTCCACATAAAGAGTACATACCCGAAGTAGTCTGATGGTCTTTAGTATTGCTGATTTAAAACGGTATTGTTCACATGCTTTGGGATGGGTATGGCCCAGGCTTGCCATTTTGAGATAGAGCTTACAAATCCCGGGGCCGCCCCCAGTATGCCCATGTCTTAAACTCAAAATTCCAAAAAAAAATTAAAAACCATGACTGCTTGTAACACCTCGAGTGTCATGCTGCAGTAACCCTCTCTAATTAAGCTAAGTCATTTTGCTAAAAAATGCTTGATCATCTTTTGATCCATATCTTATTTCAAATTCCACTTAGTGGCATGCTGCAGTAACCCTCTCTAATTAAGCTAAGTCATTTTGCTAAACAATGCTTCATCATCTTTTGATCCATATCTTATTTCAAATTCCACTTTGAATTCAAATTCAAATCATAATGAAATAAAGAAATTCACAATGAAAAAAATGTTCATGGTGTTGAAAATAATCCCTGGATATTTGTCATGGTGAAAGCAACAATTCATAAAATTCTTAAGTGCCCTAAAACATTTTAAATAGAGACCAAAATAATAATTTAAATGTTTTTTAAATTATAAAACTATAAACTATTTTATTTAAGTGCCAAACTTTTTGTGACACTAGCTTATTTGTACAACACGATTTACGGTGCAAGTTTTATATTTTATAAAACTAATATACTAGTGTAATTAAAAAGAAACAGAAACAAGTAAAAGAAGAGCATAAATTTAAAAGAAAAGAAAAGGCCCCCCTATTTTCCCCTGGGCCTTAGCCCATAGGGCTAGAACCACCAGGCCGACCCACATGCCCCCTCGTGCCCTTCCTCCTGTTCACAGGGGGGCGTAGGAGATATCCCGTGATGTGCCTGGGGCACGTCGCCGTGGCAACCATCCCGCGCCTCCCCGATGTTTCCCTGCACGGGTAAGACCCCCACACCCCCTTGAACCTTAGCCCCTCTCCTTTGTTCCCTCCGGCGCCGCTCACTCTCCCTCCCGCGTCTACCCAACGCCACCATCGTCGCCGCTCGCACGGTCCCGCGGCCACCGGACTTCCCCGAGCCCATTGCCGTCCACGACCGACTCCCTGTGAGATCCTCTCCCTTTCTCCCCTTCTCCCCGCTCCGAAACGCCGTCGTATTGCCGCCCCGCAATTTGGGCGCCATGGCCGAAACTCACTCCGCGCGCGCAGCGTCGACTCGGGTCGAGCCCGACCGCGCGCCCACGCGCCTCGCCCGTGCGGCTCGTGAACTCCCGTGCTGCCCTTGCTGGCCGTTGCTGCCCGCGTGCGCCCCGTTCGTCCTCGAGCTATTGCTGCTCCGGTTGGTATTGATCTAAAGGCCCAATGGGCCAAAACAAAAACAAAAAAACAAAAATAAGTTATGGTAAAGAGGGAAACAGGGAGGTCATGAACCAACGTTTATACCCCTTGATCCCAACCAAAGCGCCTTGATCGGGGGCAACCCAATCCAATGTGGTTGAGGTCCCCTGATCGCCATCACAAGATATAAAGAGGGGGTAGCCAGCCATGCACGATCTGACCCAGTTCACGTGCTTCTACTCTGCCCTCCTAAATCCTAAAACCCTAATCTGATCTGGGGGAGAGATGTGCGACGGGAAGGCCTCCTCCTACCTTTGCTCCGGTTCCAGGGCAGTGCCGCTGGCGCCCAGAGGGACGCCGCTACCTACAGCAAGCATCTACATCGAGCCTGCGTCAGGCCTGCATCGAGCAGGCACGGGACTTTGCATCGCATACACCAATGACCTCTACCGTTGGTGGTAAGATCATCAATCCATCCCTCTGTTCATTATGCAAATAGGTGATCCAAAGCCTAGGCTAAATGTTCATGTTAAGTAAAACCTACGGGATTAATTTATCCAACAATGGTATCTTGATCATGGTTATGCCTAGATTAGATCCCTAAGATGATTTGTTTAAGTCTGAAGATCATGATTATGTACTGATGATTAAGGTTTAAGAATGATGGTTCATGATTAAGGCTAGCCCTCTGTCTCGGTTAAGCTCTAGGGTTAAGAGGTTTAGATTAATGTCTAAATTGCTATTGGATAAGTGCTAGTCAAAGATCCAAGTTTTTTTAGCACAACTATGCCACGTTTCCGCATAAACTTTTATGTTAGTTAGCACTGATAAAGCCATGTTAAGCAATTAGAAGGAGGGGAATCTATGGTTAAGTGAAATCACAATTTTCCCCAATTTCGTCTGAGGCAGAATACCAAGAACTTTTATCCTCAATTTTGGAACCCTAGAAATCCATATCCCATTTTTTTGGAATCTAAAGTTAAAACCAAAGAGAAAGTGAAGTCTCACTTAGATGACGCCAGCATTCGGGTCCGCATGGCCACTGCCGCCGTGCGCGCAAGCCATGGCTGGAACGCCGTCGTCTCTCACGATGACGCGCGGAAGGAAGCAACCGCTGCTGCTGCGCAAAGTGGAAGCGCACGTCGCCTGGTTTCCGCGCCTTGCATGCCGTCGTCGCCACCGAAAGCTTGCGCCAGCGAACGTTGGCGAAATGCCCCGCAGCCGTCGCCTGCTCGCGACGCCCACAACCACGCTCGTTGGAGGAGCGCGCCGGACTCGGTCCACGGCACGCTGCTCCGTCGAGCGGAGCCACCGCGCCGCCATGGCTGGGGCGCGACGTGCAGCCGCGCGGCCGTCGTGCTACGTCGCCGTTCCGGGGATTGCGGGGATGAACTGGGAAATGACTGCTAGGATTTGTCCAGCGGTAGTTTTGCTCCGCTTCGGGTCGATCGGAGCCGTCGGCTCGATCCAACGGATGAGACGATGTGCGGCTGGGACAGGCTTTTCAGCCGCCTAAACGGGACGCTTTAGCGGCTAGGCATCGACCCAAGTTGTCTTAGCCCGTAGAAAATATTTTTTAATGCTTTCGTGTGCTGGGCTAGAAATTTAACGGACTGCCGTGGGTTAATGGGCTAAAATTAAAGTTTATGTGTGTTTTCTATTTATTCAGTGTATTTAAGTATTATGATTATTCCCAAAATGTTCATGCACGGTTATAAATAAAAATTGCCAAAAATAATAATGCCGTTAAATTATGTTTTAGTTTTCTGAATAGAATGGAACCAACGAGAAATTTTATTTAGAAAACTTTTATGAATTAATGTTTGTGTCATTTCATGGCATATTAATGTTTATCTCATGGTAATATCAATAAATGATGTATTATTAATGTCGGAAAATTGATATTACACACGAGATTAATGTGATCATTTTTGTAATACAGACCAACGTTCTTTTACTTTTTTGAATCACCCGTTAATTCCTTATTATTTTCTGCCCAACGGTGATATAATTTGGAGTTAACTTTTGCATGAAAATTGATCAAACCAACGTAGGTTAATTTTTGTGCAATTTAATTTTAATTATGATGTTCTTTTCCTTTACTTATGATATTTTGAAATGATCACAATTCCCGGTCTTCGTGGTCTCGAGAACATCGAGCCACTAATGGGAAACAACTTCCAAACATGGAAGGACTCATTGCTATTGCATTTGGGTTGGCATGATGTTGACCTTGCACTAATGGAAAATATACCAGTGGAACCTAAAAAGGATGCCACTGGGTATGCCGATCTTAAGAAAGCCTACGACACTAAAGTTGAGAAGTGAGAGAGATCAAACAGAATGGCAGTCCTAATTATGAACTTCTCCATCGCGACTAAGATTAAAGGGGATATTCCCCCTAATGAAAGTTCCGCTGAATATTTGAAATCGGTGGAAGAACAATTTAAAGGCTCAGAGAAAGTTTATGCAGATGAGCTTTTGCACAAGCTGCTTGCAAAATATAAAGGGCAAGGAAATGTGAGGGAGCATATTTTGAGCATGAGCAATGCCGCGGCAAATCTTAAAACCATGAAGTGTGACTTGAGCGAAGAGCTTCTTTTGCTCCTAATTTTTAGGTCACTACCCTCACAGTTCAATCCATTCAAGATAAACTGTAATTCTCTTGAAATCAAAAGGAAACTACCTGAACTCATTGCACATTGCGTTCAGGAGGAAGAAAGAATTAAGAGTGAGCAGAAAGATCAAGCTTTCCATGTTAACTTTGGAAAGAGGAAGCATGAGAACAATGTTCATGACAATAATGTGCCCAACAGAAAGCAAATTTCCCAAAAGAATCCTCCAAAGCCTAAGTAATGCAATGAGGCAAGTTGTTCACGTTCCGCTCGTTCAGCGTCTACTCCAGTTAATCTTACAAATACCGCTGGAGAAAGACTTTGCAATTTTTGCAAGCAGCCAAATCATGTCAAGGTAGACTGTCCAGGTTTTCTTAAGTGGCTGAATAAAAAGGGTAATGATGATATCACTCTTGTAGATGAATCTCTATATGATGATTTTTTCGAATCTACATGGTGGATTGACTCAGGTGCGACTGTTCATGTCGCAAATTCTTTGCAGGGATTCCATATAAGCCACACCATAAGGGGTACAAGAAGACTTAGTGTCGCGAATGGGAAGGAGGTTGAAGTTGAAGCCGTGGGCTCCCTCACCTAGAAGTTGCATACTAGTTTCCTACTTCAGCTCAAGGGCGTTCTTTACGTGCCTACATTGAGTAGGAATTTGATTTCAGTTTCATGTTCAGATGATTTTGGTTTCCATTGTACCTTTGGGAAGAAACAATCACTACTGCAGGATGCTGCTAACGCGACACTACGATAAGAGACCCTTCGACGAAACTGTGTGCTATGCCATAATCGCAAACGATGGTGTAAAAAACCGTCAAAAAGGTGCAAAACATTTGCGATGGAGGATGCATCAAACACGGTTTAGATTTTGGTTGCGTGTGCGATGGTGGGCATACGGTTCAGTTCAATTGACTGTTTGCGATGAGGAGGAACAAAAGAAACGGGCTGCCAAATGAAGGCGTGTGCGTTGTACATCATACGGTTCAGTCGGACGAACTATTTGTGATTAGGCAACACAAAAGAAACGGTCAGCCAGATCAAGGTGTGTGCGATATACGGCATGCGGTTCACTCGGATGAACTGTTTGTGTTGAGACAAGAGAACAAAAATGCTTCAATATAAGAAGATGTGTGTGATACGTGGCAAACAGGTCTATAATAAAAAATGTCTGCTAAGATCTATAATAACACAGACGGTTGCTGCTAATAAGACGTGTGTGTTGTGCGATGGGATTGCATACAGAACAACATATATACACACACACACTTATAAGGACATGGTTGCATAACCAAATTAAACATCCACTTACATAGGTGGCTACTATACAACCATGACATTTGCACACACCAAAGTAAACTATTACATGCATAATTACATAGGTGGCTATTACACACATGACATTTCCACACACCAATAAAGTAAACTATATATTACATGCATGATCAACTAGCATAAACGATCATTTGATCATCATCTACTTCTTGGGATGCTTGCTCTGCTTGTGGCTCGATCCAGACTCGTTGATTTGGGTAACTAGACACTTCCTCATGTCAACGATCCGCCTGTGTATCTCGTAGCATGTGTACACGCTCCGCGAACCTGAGGTGAGGTTCATCCAGTTGCCGCATCCAAGCCCTGTGCTAGGATACGAGACTTGTTCTTTTGGCATCTTGCTTCATCTTTTCGTAGTAGGGGTGGATGATGGCCGAGGCGAGTTCAACTAGGGAGTCCTTCTTCGTGCTGTCTCAGACACCGTAGTGCTTATGGATTTTGACAAGGTTCTGGCTGGCCAAGCCCGTAACCCTGAGCGCTTTTACATCGTCGGTGGCTTCCACCGTGGAGAACTTGTAGTCGGTGCTGTTGACAAACCTGTTGAAACGGTCGCAAGGCTTTGTGGCCATGCAGTAGTGGTAGATGAGGACATGATGGCGCACACACAACTGGGCGACGACAACCTTCTAATCTATGTCGGGACGACCGATAGTGTACTAGAGGTCGATGCCGACCACCTTGTACTTGTCTCCAGCAAGCAAATGCTCAACGATGTTGATGTAGTCGTCCACCACGGCTGGGTCGATGGTGTACACCACCGAGAGATCCGTCTCCCTCACGTGGGTCTCCACTTTATGCTCGACGAACTCCATTGGAGCGCCGCTAGACATCCCCTCTCTATGTGTCATCATGGGTGTGCTTATTGTGTTGTGGGGCGTGATCGAAATATTGAAAAGACTAAGGTTATAATGGCCGCGGGAATTAAAGGGGAAGCCGGGCGACCAGGAATGTCTGCAGGCCCTGATGGCAGTTCTAATTTGCAGGGCGTAACTCCATCGTACCACACGTAACTACATCACGTGGCAACGCGTGTGGCGCAACTGCATGCATATGGGGCCCCCGACGTGATCGTGCGCACGCTCAACCACTTGCAGAATGTGCACGGAGGGACGTGAGCAAAGAGCTCCGCGGTCGCCTCAACACGCAAGGAAAAGCTTTCCACAAGCCGAGCGCGCCGACAGGTGCAAGCAGAGCGCACTAACGGACGCGAGCAAAGCGCGCCGCGGCGCCTAACGACGAGCACAGCGCGGTGCAGCGCCTAACAGTGAGCAGAGCTTGCCGAGGGACGCGAGCAAAGGCCGGTACAGTGATACGTGGTAAATAAGACAAACTATGCGAGCGATGTGCATTCTTATTTTATTAGTTAAATCCTACTTATAAACCAGGACGAGGTATAGTAGGTAATTAAATCACAAACTTTTTGTATGTATTGACCATATGTGTACGTGTCTTTTCCTCCTCCTCTCGCACGTCTTGTCACCCCGCTGCCGTAGACGGCTTACAACGCAAGCTTGCGCAGCGCGCGGGGGCGTTCTTTTGGCCATACGATGGCGCCAGTGAATCATCGGTGAGCCAGTTCCTGCGCAACCTCGCAGGTTCCCGCGCAAGCTTCCCCACCGACTCGGTGAAATCCCCCAAAATCACAATGCTTACCGGCCTGCTATATAAACCCTCACGGCCGGCAAGTCCTGCGTCGCATTTTCCCCTCCCTCCCTGTAGCTTATCTCGTCTACTTCTCCCACAATCACCAATGGCACCGGTCCGTCATCGTCGCTCAGCCACTCCGCCGTCATCAGAGGACATCTCGAGCTGGGAGGCTACACCGCGGCGGTGGCGCAGTCCCCGGTGTAATGTAGTGCACGTGGCGTCCCTTTTGGGTGTGCGTGGAACACCCACCATACGCTCCGCTGCCGCTGCCCGTCGGCAGCTGTTGCTGGCCGTTGTTGCCACCACACCACAGTCAAAATCCAGGGCCATCGCCGGCTCCGCCGCCGCGGCCCGAAGGCGGGAGGTGGCCGTCGTGGTCGCCACCCCACTGTCGTCCATCATGTGACACCCCGAGACCGATGCGCTAGATGTCTTCCTCTTGTTTGCCGTCGTTGCCATGTCATCTGCTTGTGTGTTGCACTTTGCCATGTCATCATGTGCATTGCATCTGCATAGTTTTCAAAACTTGCATTCGTTCAGGTTTCCCAGTCCTCTCCGTTGTCCGTTCTGAGCCCAGACACACTCGCACGCGCCCGCGACACCTCTGAAACCTTGTTTTCTAAGTGGCCGAAAAACGTTCTCGGAATGGGTTGAGACTTGGCGTGTGGTCTTATTATAGTGTAGACAGACCGCCTGCCAAATTTCATCGCATTCGGAGCTCGTTTGATAGCCCAACCGTTAAACATAGAGCGACACCGTTGTCGGTTTAACGTCGGACGTTTTCGGTCTCCGAAAAGTCCCGTCGGGCCTCTTTCTCTCTTCCCTCCTCTCAGACCACCTCATCTCTACACAGCCCACTAGGCCTGCCTAACCCGCTCGCAATCGGATCCGTCGGATCCCGATCGGAGGGTTCAAAGGTGTCCAAAAAAACCTAACCCTAGCACCTACCCTATATATACCTCCCTCCCTTCCAAATTTGGCAGCCTAGCCCCCTTACCCTACCTCTAGCCTCCCCGCATCGATATCTGCGCCCAGCCGCCCAATTCCCGCCACTTGTCGCCGACCCAAAGGCCGCGCCGCCACCTGAGGAGTTTTCCCGGCCAACCGAAAGCCGCCACATCACCCAGCGCCGCTGCGTGCAGCCACTCAACGCCCACCACCTCGCCTGGCCAGCCCCTCCCTTCGCCGCGACCCTCAGAGCCCACCTGCGGCCCGCCCTGGGCCGAACCGTGCCCGAGATCGACTGTGCCCCCGCAAACCTCCGAGCCTCCAGCCTCCCTTGCTCGATCCCGTTCTGGATCGGGAAAGCGCCACCGCCTCGTCAATTCCCCGACCTGCACCGCGCAACCCCCGCCGCCGTTCGCGCGCTCCGCCGCTGCCCCGTTTGTTACCGGCAGCCGCCGCTTCGCCTCCACGTTGCCAAGCTCGCCGTAGCCGCGACCTCGCCTCCTCCTTCCGCCGGCGCCCTGCCCCATGACCCCGCCGCCACGGCCTCGCCTCGCCTCCCCCGCGGTCGCCGGTGCCCCTCCACGACCAAATTCGGCTTGGATCCGACGGGATCCGGCCTCCTTCCTCCCTGCCGTCCCCAACTTGAGCTAGTGGTGCCACCGCGTTGACCCCGCTCGCCCTCGACGCCCGGTCCTCCTCCTGCCAGGCCGGCCTCGTGGGCCACAACCTTCCCCCATGGCCCAGCTCCGTGCCGCTCGACCCAGAGCCAGCTCTCCCCGGTGTCCTTCACCGGCCCAGCTCCACCGACGTCCCCGATCTGGCCCGTTTGTCCCGTGGTCAGAATTCCCCGTCCAGCCCAACTTAGTGTTTTTTTACTGAGTCCTTTTTCCGTAACATTTTATAGACATCTTGTGATGATCATAACTATGTGCATTTTTGTCCAAATGGAGTGTGTTATATGTCAAAATGTTCGTCCCTCTGTGCTCTACAGGATAGTGTGCCTTGCATTCATGTTAGGTTGCATCTTGGCATATTAATCCCTGTTGCGAATGTGCATGTTGCTGTTAAGTGCTGAAAACTGTTATAACTTGCTGATTTGTCTTTTTCATATCTTTATGTGTGATTTTTGTTTGAGCATCATGTCAACATGTTTTAGGAGCACAATCATGTCATCTTTGCTGTGGTACAATCCACTTCTCATGATATGCCTTGGGGTGAGTGAAGGAAATATGCCCTAGAGGCAATAATAAAGTTGTTATTTATATTTCCTTATATATCATGATAAATGTCTTTTATTCATGCTAGAATTGTATTAATCGGAAACACGATACATGTGTGAATACATAGACAAAACAAAGTGTCCCTAGTATGCCTATACTAGACTAGCCCATTAATCAAAGATGGTTATGCTTCCTAACCATAGGCAGGAGTTGTCGTTTGATCAACGGGATCACATCATTAGGAGAATGACATGATGGACAGGACCCATCCGTTAGCTTAGAACTATGATCGTTTAGTTTTACTGCTATTGCTTTCTTCATGACTTATACATGTTCCTATGACTATGAGATTATGCAACTCTCGAATACCGAAGGAACACCTTGTGTGCTATCAAACATCACAACGTAACTGGGTGATTATAAAGATGCTCTACAGGTGTCTTTGAAAGTGTTTGTGGTGTTGCATAGATCAAGAATAGGATTTGTCACTCCGAGTGTCGGAGAGGTATCTCCGGGCCCTCTCGGTAATACACATCGTAATAAGCCTTGCAAGCAAACGACTAATGAGTTAGTCACGAGATGATGTATTATGGAACGATTAAAGAGACTTTCCAGTAACGAGATTTAACTAGGTATGATGATACCGACGATCAAATCTCGGGCAAGTAGCATACCGATGACAAAGGGAACAACGTATATTGTTATGCGGTTTGACCGATAAAGATCTTCATAGAATATGTAGGAACCAATATAAGCATCCAAGTTCCGCTATTGGTTATTGACCAGAGATGAGTCACGGTTATGTCTACATAGTTCTCGAACCCGTAGGGTCCGCACGCTTAATGTTCGATGACGATCGGTATTATGAGTTTATATGTTTTGATGTATCGAAGGTAGTTCGGAGGCCCGATGTGATCACGAACATGATGAGGAGTCTCGAAATGGTCGAGACATAAAGATTGATATATTGGAAGGTTATATTCAGACACCGGAAGCATTCCGGGGGTCACCGGATAAATACCGTAGTACCGGGGAGTTACCGGAACACCTCGGGGAGTCAATGGGCCTTATTGGGCTTTAGGGGAGAGAGAGGGAGGCTGCCTACACTACAAAACAATACACTTGCGTGATGATACGTGATTGTCACTGTAGGTCACGTTTTCTGTCATGCATGTACATCCATGACAAATTTATGACAGAATCAAGATAGTCATACCCGTGCTGTCGTACAAGTGTTCCATGACATTAACAAAATTATCATCACGGAAGTGTCCACATCCATGACGATAAATCGCGTGTCACAGAAGTGCTTTCGTCAAGGATGACCGACACGTCGCATCCACCGTAACGGAACACCGTTAAGCTATCGGGTCCGGTTTTGGATCCGATAACCCGTTAACAGCCCCGACCAATGGGGATTTTCCACGTGTAAAATCATCATTGGCCAGAGGAAACACGTGTTGCCTCACCGTTGGCACAGATGTCATCCACTCATTGGACAGGAGGCGCCTATGATAGGTCGACACATGACACAGCCCAACAGTAGCCCATTCTGGTGAAAAAGGCCGGCCCAGTAAAAAATAACAGGCCGACCCATATAAGGCCTACTTGTGTCAGGCCATTTAAGCTCGCGGCCCATACGAGATGTGCCAATTCGGCCTGTCAACGGCCCGTTAAAGATTTGACACCATTGCAGCCCATCGTCAGTTCGAGCCCGTTAACAGCCCGCTATATATTTCGGCTCAGTATCGGCCCGATGAGATTTCTGCCTGTTAACTGCCCATTCAGTGGATGGGCCAATTTTCACGATGTACATCTTTCGTCCTTTTAGCGACCCATTTAAATATTGGGCTAATTTTCGGCTCGGTGTGTCTTTCAGCATGTTGACGGCCCATAAATCAGTTGGGCCATTTGTAGCCGGACCTGAGTTTCGGCCTTTTAGCGACCCATTTAAGTGTTGGGCCAATTTCCGGCCCGGTGTGTCTTTCAGCCTTGTGATGGCCCATATATCTGTTGGGCCATTTGTAGTCGGACCTGAGTTTTGGCCTTTTCGCGACCCATTTAAGTGTTGGGCCAATTTCCGGCCCTGTGTGCCTTTCAGCATGTTAACGGACCATAAATGAGTTGGGCCATTTGTAGTCGGACCTGAGTTTTGGCCTTTTAACGACCGATGCCCCTCATGGTCCAATACCAGCCCGGTTTCTCTTTCGGCCTGCTAAAGGCCCACAACACAGTTGGACCATTTACAATATGACCTGACTTTCGGCCTCTTAGCGGCCCATGCCCTTCATGGTCCAGTGCAAGCCTGCTGTCTCTTTCGGCCTGCTAAAGGCCCACAGTATAGTTGGGCCATATGTAGCCTGAACTTAGTAACGGCCTGTTAACGGCCCGTGAAATCAATTGGGCCCACCTGTTTCCCGCTTCGATGTCAGCCTGTTAACGACCCGGGAGTTAAGAGGGCCGACCATTAACTTTCGGCCTGGTAACGGCCCATTAACTTAATGGGCCCACTAAAGTTCGTACATGTCTTTAGGCCAAATTAGATAATTTGAGCCCATGACGGCAAGCAATTATGCACAGGACCAAAACCGATCAAGGAAAGGTACGACATACAGGGAAAAACGTTGCACATCCAGCATATATTACAGGAAATTACATCCAATTGGCAATCAACAATTGATGCCAGTGCAAATAAATGAACAGAACCTAACGATCTACAATGTCACAATCTGCGACCTCAGCACGGATGACGCCCATAAGCATGTGGGCAAGTTCTTGCTACTTTGCTATACTGTCTCTGAAAACATTGATCAGTTGTTGTGTCGCACGACTCTGCACCTCTGATTCCTCCACCATTCCTTCAAGCATTAATTGGTTCACAAACATACATTTTTTCCGCTACATTCGAGACAGAGGATACTGAACAGATTCAGATGGCGATTTTGGCAGGCTTGTATTATTGATAGTGGAGAGTGTCTCGACCACTGCATCATAACATAAATTAGGAGGGGAACCAAACAGATTAATCATGAGTTAATTGGCATATTACCTGGCCTAGATTTATTGGAAAGAAACAATGGGGTTGCATTGCTGTTTTCAGAGTTTGTCTTCTTATCTTCAGCAGCCTGCACCAAATTTAGACACTAGCATTGCTATCATTGGCCAAGTCAGATAATAGGAAAGCAACATTGGCACAACGAACGTTTGGGCAACTAGCCAACACCAAATTAACACAATATGGCACAACTATCATCAACCAGGTAAGGTAATACGAAAGCAACATTGACACAATGAATGAATGGGCAACTAGAGCAGCAGTACAATTCAGTAATGTGCATGATATGAGATAGTACACTCATGCAGCTCAGTATGCAAAACTACCAGGCAGTTTTCTTTACAAAAATCAACATTGGCGCCTTTAACATTTTGCTACAACTAATTTTAGATCAGACAAAGGTTGGATTCACGCCGATTAACAAAATACATGCTGATGTAAAAATATAGTGATATACAAAAGGTACTTACATCAGCATTGGAGCATAGAGAATTCCCGCAAGATATTTTCCTCGAATATAATGCCAATGAAGGAAATCTTCTATCATTTAACCTTATTTTCTAAAAGAGAGATGGGTAAGAAACATGTAGAAAATATGATCAGAATGCTATAAAATCTCATGATGCGAGGATACGCACACGCTTCTTTGCTGGACTGGAGCGGACTAGTTCTTTGGCCACTGGAATCTGCTTATTATCAGTGGGAGTTGGGTTTCTCTATGCTGGAGCAGTATCTATGAAAAATTGAGTTGGTTTATTATCTACTGGCGTTTGGATCTTTTGCAAAGACCTGGTTTGTAACCCTTCAGATTCTAACATAGCCGTCTTCCCCTTGCATGCCTTATATAGAATAATGGTGCTTCAATTATAAAACATGCTACATCAGATATGGAATAGGTACTAAAGAATAGAAAGGCATGACATATTGACATGTATTCCCTCCATCTGGAAATAAATGGATGGGTCTAGCCGTATTTCAGTTCTAGATACATCCAGTTTTATCCATTTCAGCGACATGTAATCCGGACGGAGGGAGTATGATGTAAGATCTAGAGGTACGACAGGATAACACAGTAAAAAAACACTGGAAACCCACTACAGAACCAAAGTAATCAAACCCACTGATATGAGATAGTACACTCATGCAGCTCAGGATGCAAAACTACCAGGTAGTTTTCCTTACAAAAATCAGCATTGTGGCCTTTAATCATACATTTTGCTAAACTAAATTTAGATCCGATAAAGGTTGGATTCACTCCGATTAACAAAATACATGCTGATGTAAAAATATAGTGATATACAACAGGTACTTACATCTGCATTGGAGTACATAGAATTCCTGCAAGAATCTTTCCTCACAGACGATACCGGTGCAGAAATTCTTCTATCTGTTAAGCTTATTTTCTAAAAGAGAAATGGTTAAGAAACATGTAGAAAATATGATCAGCATGCTATAAAATTTCATGATGCAAGGATACGCACACACTTCTTAGAATGGAGTTGACATATTTTTGCTGGACTAGAGCGGACTACTTCTTTGGCCACTGGAATCTTCTTATTATCAGTGGGAGTTGGGTTTCTCTGTGCTGGAGTAGTATCTATAAAAATTGGAGTTGCTTTATTATCTCCCAGCGTTTGGATCTTCTGCAAAGACCTGGTTTGTAATCCTTTAGATTCTAACATAGTCGTCTTCCCCTTGCATGCCTTGTATAGAAGAATGGTGCTTCAATTATAAAACATGCTACAGCAGAGAGATGGAATAGGTACTGAAGAATAGAAAGGCTTGACATATTGACATGTATTCCCTCCATCCGGAAAAAATGGATGGGTCTAGGCGTATTTCAGTTCTAGATACATCCTTTTTTATCCATTTCAGCAACACGTAATCCGGACGGAGGGAGTATGGTGTAAGAGCTAGGGATACGACAGGACAACACAGTAAAAAAACACTAGTTGAATGTAAAACTGTATGCTAGCGGAATACGTACAGAAAAAACTAGGGCAACATACACGTGTATGATTGGGAAACTAAGATGGCATTGCAACACAGCACTAGAACAACATTTCAATGCAAAAAAACACGGTATGGTAGACAGATGAAGTACATACTGATGAATAACAATGCATAAGATATTCAGAAGCATGATGTCCAAATTAAGCAGATGGCATTGCGATAGAGTAGAATGACAGTACTTGAATTTTAAAACATGTTATCATGAATGGAATAGGTACTGAAAAACAGGAAGGCATGACATATTTACATGCATGGTCAGCATGCTAAGCACATGGCATTACAACAGAGTAGATACACTCCAGGACATTATATGCATGTTGTACCCATATCACGGGCCAAGTTAGAGCAAGGACCTTGTGGGGTGATGAGGATTCAACATCTTTCTGCAAGTCTTCTGAAGAACTGCCTTTACATGTTCCATCATATTGGGTATCATTGACATCAAGTTTATTGGCCTTTACATTTTCTCCGTGAGGTTCTTGTGGATATATCAATGTGTGCAATTATATCTGACATGCATGGAAGAAAACTAGTAGTTTGATTTATGTAATGAGTGCCTGTAGGAGACGACATAAATAGTAGGACTGGGGTTAACTAGCAGCAACAGGTCTCAAAAACTAAAGGGACAACACAGATGAAAGCTACAGAATATGTATCGTTTATACTCGAGGTTAACTAGATGGCACACAAAAATATTATAAAACAAAATAGGTAATACTAGAAGTGGTATAATACTATAATCTCCAGCATGTGGGATAGCATTGGCTGATGGATGATAACTATGAAACATCGTTACCTAAAGAACAAGTATTTTAGCTGAACTATGGAACATCGTTAACTCCAGAACAAAACCCGTAAGAGATCAGCATGAATATATAGTGAAATGTAATAATATATTTTCCATGCTTAGATGAATAACAAAGCCATAAATTTTGCACACAAGTAAGATGAGGGTACAACCTATCTGGCCGCCATCCATAGGAGTGAGCATCATGTGCTGACTTGTCGATGGCCCTGCAGTTGTTGTGGCTGTCCATGTCGGGCACGCGCATTCGATGCAGGGAACTGTTGACTGGGGACTATAGCCCCCTTCTGGTGTATGCTTCCCTTGTTGGAGCAGCTGCGGTGAGTCGGAAGACGGTGTGGCTGAAGATGCAGATAACACATAATGTTAAGAATGACACATCTCTTTGATCGGAAGAAATACACTAAGAGATCAACAGAAAGGTACGAGAGTGGTCACACGTCTGTTGACTGAGACTAAATTGGGGTCACACAATTTTATTTTATTTTGGTACTGTCCGATCTACGCCGGATGGCTTGATGGCCGTCTTGTATCTCCCGGCTGACACTGTTAAGAATCTTCCCCGAAGAGCCAGCGACCAACGGCAGAGCAGCTTGCCTCCGCCGTCCGTGGCCCCGGCCAAAACCCCGCTCCCCGCCCCACCGCACTGTCATGGTTGCGCCACCCCCGGGCCAATCCACAAAGACTCCCTGTCATCCAGATCCGGCGGTGGCAGTACCTTGAACCCATGCAACTCTAAGATAGCCATCTAAGCGCTGCTTCCGCGGCGAGCTTGCGGCCCCGCACCCTTATGTTAGACACCAGTCAACCGGCAGCCTAGGAGCTCCGCCGCCTCGAGGGGGTGCTCCTTCCCATTGGGAATAGATTGGTCCAGAATAAAAATTCAGACAACTGACGCCTAAATAAAGTGATTTGAGATGAGGGTGCGACCTATCTGGCGGCATGTTGAAGTAGGCAGGTCCAGCTGTCGAGTCGGTGAGGCCTGTGCGGTTGTGGTGGCCACTGGTGGCAGGGAAACAACAATGTCGCAATGGTTAACGACTATGGGGAAGCAGCGTCGAGACTCTAGACGGATCCAAAGTTGGAGCCGCTCTGGCGCCGTGAACAACGGCGGGGGTGAATCGGCTCCGGTACGGTTCACGCGGCCGTCGTCGAGGTAGCTCCAGCAGTACAGAGTAAGAGGCACACGGCCCAGTGGACGACGGTAAATGGACAGCGTCTCCGACATTAGGGAGGAGGGCGGCTGTGAAATTGGTGCGGTGGGGGGCACCATGGAGGAGGGGCTGAGGTTTCACGGCTCGGGAGAAGGGAGCTTCCGGGGAGAAGGTGATTCGGCGCCCACGAGGTATGAATGGGGGGGGGGGATTGGGAGGGGAGTGGAACCATGTTTTACGGACACATTTGTCTGAAATGTGAGGGGGAGCTATAGTTCTACCGCTAACTTTAGGCTTCTCGGCTTGGGTCTGTGTATTGAGGGTCGGGGATAGTAGATTAACTTTGCTTCTCCCCAAATAGTTGGCGGGAGCGATTTCGGGCGAGGAGGGCATGTTTTGAAATATAATGGGTGCGAGCGATTTCGGGCGAGGAGAGCGTATTTTGAAATAGTGGGCGCGAGGTATTTCGGGCGAGGAGAGCGTGTTTTGCTGACCATGGTTTATGAATTATTCGGCACATGTCATTTCGACCGAGGAGAAGGCATGCTTGGATGAAGTTACGAACCTACCCTCGATGCACAACGGGCCAATTAATGCATCTCCCACATAGTACGACAATTTCGCCTCTCCCATTTATTTTCTTAGGTGAATTCCACCGAGCAGAGGATGTTTAACGGTTCGTTCAAAATTTGGGAGAACGAGCATCCACGTCTACCTTACCAAGTCGATTCGAATCAAATTTATAAATATTAGCTTGCCACTTCTTTTTTAGATGGAGAGATGTTGCTCGGGAGTAATGTGTTTTGACATGCTCGTTGCTAGCGATTTACTATATGAAAAATAGTTGACCCACTCAAAAATGGGAATCAAACCCAAAATGAAATATCTCGATTCAATGAAATAGCTCATTCACCAGGTCAAAATAGTGAACTAAATCCAAAATTGAACACCTCAATCGAATAGCATGTTGTACAGTATTATAGTACTCCATGAACATGTTGAAAGTCAAATTAATGAACTGGGTTGATATACGCATATATCCGTTCATGCGTGGATTGCAGACAACATGTTCTCCAATTTAAATATTTGAATGCAAGTTTATATCGAAACATGGTTTATATCAGTCTTTGATGAATAAAACGCAACCTCCCCCTCTCCCGGACTCCTGCTCTCTCTCTCTCTCTCTCTCTCTCTCTCTCTCTCTCTCTCTCTCTCTCTCTCTCTCTCTCCGACAATCTTCAATTATGTCGCACTCATCCAACACAGAAACTTTGTTGGTCCTCTCTCTTTCTCTCCATCTCTCTCTCCCTTTCTCTCTCTCGCCGACAATCTTCAATTCTGTCGCACGCATCCAACACACAAACCTTGTTGGTCCTCTCTCTTTCTCTCCATCTCTCTCTCTTTGTGTGTGTGCGTGGGGGGTCTTTCTAGTTCGCATGCATATATACTCCATCTATAGGTCTCTCTCGCACACTATGTATGATTCTCTAGTCCAAGCTAGATATCTTGGGTGCACTCATCGTATGCACACAAATTCCTTGGCTCGTTGCCCGTAACTCTCTCATGCACCACTCTGTCGTCTCGGAGCTCTTCCCCCTCTCTCTCAAACTCTCCATCTACCTGGGTCACACATACACATGCATATCTCACTCGCATTCGATAGGCCCGTCTAAAATTCTATCTCTCTCCCTCGTTCTCTCTCCATCTCACACGCACACACACA
Source organism: Secale cereale (assembly GCA_902687465.1). Lineage (NCBI taxonomy): Eukaryota > Viridiplantae > Streptophyta > Magnoliopsida > Poales > Poaceae > Secale > Secale cereale. The sequence goes on along the minus strand of LR738713.1, from coordinate 524,546,639 downwards.
CACACAATCTCATGCCTAGCTAGCCAAGTATGATGGTCTCTCACTCAATTGTAGGCACACGCAGTCCCCCCTATATGTATATGACTAGCTAACCTTAGTCTCCATCACAAACATGTGCATGGTCTATCTCGATTTCTCTTGGGGCATCTTTCTATCGCGCACGCACCTCCCTCGATCTCCCACCCATATAGCCCCCTCACAATCTTGAGGGGGTCTCTCTATCACAAACACACCCTCTCGCCCTCCCCATGCGTCCATTTCTCCATGTGTCGCTCTCGACCTTTGTTCCTTGTTGGCCAGACCTCTATTGGACATGTGATATAGGGGTGTTTCTCTCCATTGCAAACAATCACACACTAGCTATCTTCGTGTATCTCCTCGCTTCCTCGCTTTTCTATCTCGGAGATGCATGCGTGATATGTTCGCCTAAGAAACGAAAAAACACACACACACACTCTCTCTAATTTATCGTTTGTTATCACTTTCTCTTTCACACAGATACTATTTTTGCACACTTACTCATTCTCCTTCACACGCGCTTGATCCCTCTCGACTTAGGCACTCTCCTTGGTCCATAGCATATTGATTTATTGAAAAGTCAAACATCACAAAGTGTGACCATGTACATGGAGAAAAACAATTACATCTGGAACGACAAACATATACCATTAGATTCACCATGAGATGTAGTTTCGTATGATGTATCTTTCGTATTGAAGATATAAATAACATTTGTGTAAACCTGATCAAAGTTTCCAAAGTTTGACTTCGAAAAAAATTACATGCACTGCATTATCGAGCGGATGGAATATCTCTTTCCCCCTCTCAGCTATCTGACGCACCACTTTGCCTTATCGGGGCTCCTCAATCTCTCTCAAACTTTATATCTCCCTGGTTCAAACATACACATGTCTCGCTCGCGCTATACATATAGACCCATCCAACACTCTGCGCCCTTGTTCTCTCTCTATGTGACACCCCCCCTAATAAGTACCATAATCCCTCGCTCCATCGTAGGCGCAAGCACTCCCCCCTAAGTATGATTATCTATCACTAGCCATCAGGAACACACGTATTGTCTCCTTCCATCCATACGTCTATCTCGATATCTCTCGAGGTATCTTCTATTGCGCACACACCTTGTCACTCGATCTCCCACCCATGTAGTCCCATCACGATCTCTAGGGGATCTCTCTATGACAAACATACACTCTCTCCTCCCCATGTCTGCATTTTGTCCGTACGTCTCTCTCGACCTCTCTCCCTTGTTTGTCAGACCCCTCTTGGCCACTTGCTAGGGGTCTTGCTCTCTCGGTTGCAAACAACCACACACTATCTCCTCACCTTGCTTCCGTTGTCGAAGATGCATGTGTGATATGTTTGCATAAGACACACATGTTTTTTCTCGACTTTTATCGAGTGTTGTCCATGTCTCTTTCACACACACACACACACACTTTTTCACTCACTCTTTCTATTTCACTCTCTCTCTCTCTCTCTCTCTCTCTCTCTCTAGTTAGGGACTCTCTCACGTCCATGAGCATATGGATGTTTTGAAAAGTCAAACCTCAGAAAAGTTTGACCAGGTATATGTGGAGAAAAACATTTACATCTGGAAAGATCATTAGATTCATCACAACATGTACTTACTTCATACTATCATTTATCTTTGGTATTGTAGATATAAGTAATTTCCTTATAAACTTGGTCAAAGTTTCAAAAGTTTGACTTTTAAAAAAATGTTGGAACTACATTATCGAATGGATGGAGTAGCTCTCTCTCTCTCTGCTATCTCTCACAGCCCCCCTCTCACACGAACACTCTATACCGACGGATTATACGCTCACTTTGTCAGCGTATAGCTCCGTATATTGTTTAGTTGACCCGTCAACTAGTCCACATGCTGCCTTGTCAGCTCGTGTTCTGTATCTTCGTGTGCTGGCTCATGTGGCAGTGGGTGAAAATAAGTAAACTAGAGGCCCATCTAACACACGGTGAAGTAAGCAAAGTTCAAACCACTCGGGGTAGCACCCCGCATGCTAGTAAATTGAGGGCGCATTGAGGACACACTTCTTCCGCGTGGAGGACGCACTCGCGCACAATTCACCACTGCACGGCGGCATGCACAGAAGGACGCACTCGCGCACACCCAGCACACAACACCAACCAGCACACGTGTACACCGACGTCGCCGCCGGTTGAGATGGACGACCGAGGCAGCCAACAAGCGGAGGCGGCTTAAGCCAATACCGCATCCAGCGAGCCTGGACTTCATCAGAAGCTTCCCCGATGACATGCTGCTCGTCATCATCGGCCTCCTCTCCACCAAATCTGCCATGCGGACTGCCCTGCTCTCTCGACGGTGGCGCCCCCTCTGGCACAGCGTCCCCCTCAACCTCACTGTCGACATCTGCCTCTCCGATGGGGATTACAAACGCATGGCCGCAGTCTCCAAGATCCTTTCATCGCACCCTGGGCCAGCCAGACGCCTTGACATCCGCATGTTCAGTACCAACTGCAAGGTCCAACCCAAGTTTGACGAGTAGTTCTTATCCTCCACCCTAGATCAACTCGAGGAGCTCAGCTTTGAAGTTGGACGATGTCGCTCTCTGCCGCCGTCCGTGCTCTGCCTCGCGCCAACGCTGCGCCGCGCCAGCTTCAGATCCTGCTTTCTTCCCCAGATTAATGCCACGCCCGCCCTTCTTCTCCCTCAACTCAAGCAGCTCGACCTCTTCGACGTTGTCACCTCGAAGAAGGCTATGGAGCACCTGGTCCGTAGCTGTACGACGCTCGAGTACCTTCGTCTTGAGCAGATCCACGGGTTCATTAGCCTCCACATCGCCTTGACGAATCTCCGATGGATTTATGTGGCTTGCTGGCCCCGCAACAAGACATCAATTGGGAAGAGATCACTCCAGCTGCTCCACATTATGGTCATTGAGAATGCGCCTTTCCTTGAGAGATTGCTTATATCGGATCTAGAAGGTCCAACAAAAATCAGGGTCATTGACGCACCGAAATTGACAGCGTTGGTGCACTCGTCTGCCAAATTCTCCGAACTCTTTATTGGATCCGTAATCGTTCTGGTACAACACTCATCTTCTTCTCCGTCTTCTTAAAATTCACATTTTAAATTTCTTCTTGATGTATTTACGACCGTCTTCCAGAAAATGATTCCCACAAGCTTGACCCAGTCTATGCGCACAGTGAAGATCTTGGCAATAAAATCTATCGGCCCAATCTGGATCAAGTTGTTGGATTCGTTACATGCTTTTTGTGCACGAAGAAGCTACTGATCGAGGTGAAACTTCTTTCCTATTAGTAAACGGTAATCACAACGTAGCTCAAATTTTTCGTAATTTTCCCAAATTACGATGACAAGTGTAGTGTTCAAAACTGCATCTACGCACTGCACCGAAAGAAATATTTTTAGTATTTTTTCTCACGTGATCACCTGCATCGTTTTTTTGTTGTACTACTATAGTAGCCTAGGCTAATCATAGTAGAAAGTAACTTAGACTACTCCAGTAACTCTATGGTTACCCTAAGAGCAAGTACTACCTCCGTCCTGGTTTACTCTTCCTATTTTGTAGTATCAAAATTTGACCATAGATTTAACTGACAAAATGTTAATGCATGTCACTAAGAACTATATCGTTGGATTCGTATTTGAACATAATTTCAAATGGTGTAATTTTTAGTGACATGCATTGGCATTTTCTTACATAAATATATGGTTAAAGTTTTATACTAAATAAGAGGTAGTACAAAAGTGGGCCATAACGGCCCTCCACTATGTAGGCTAAAACACGTGCCAAATTCACTTGTGATGCATTTGGCATCGATGCCCCTCCATTGCTCACCTGGTGCCCCAATCTGGATCACCTACTTTGCTTCGGTGCCAAATTAACTCACGCAATGAAAAAACACTTGCATGGGAGAGAGGACTGAGGCAATAAAAACACTTGTTTGGGAGAGTGAGAGGCTGGTGTAGTTGGTTTGATTGATTTGTTTATACATGTGGGTCTATGTGCACAACGGTGCCAACTCTATCACATCACGAGAGCGGTGCCAAAATCTTTTGATTTGACATCCATGCGTATTATGTGGCATACTTTTGCAAAATATGACATCGGCCACATAGTGGAATTCAACAAATGCCCAAGCTCTTCACGTACTCCTAGGTAAATGAGAGGAGAGAGAGAGAGAGAGAGAGAGAGAGAGAGAGTGAAAAAATATCACTATCCAGCCAACCCTATCGTATGGGCGAATGATATTGGTACCTCTGGATGACACGACAATCTTATACATCTAGCTGCTCTAATATGTTCTCTTCTTTTGCAGATAAAAAAAGACCCGAAAGTGAAAAATGTGCTGCACTATAACAATCTTATACATCGTATGGGCAAATGATATTGGTACCTCTTGATCACACGGCAATCTTATACATCTAGCTGCTCTAATATGTTCTCTTCTTTCGCAGATAAAAAAAGACCCAAAAGTGAAAAATGTGCTGCACTATAACAATCTCATCGAATTCCTTGATCTCCATCTTACAAAAATTGATTTGATCGACTATCGATGCAGCACATCTGAGATTAAATTGGCCAGGTTCTTTGTTCTGGAGGCAAGTGTGCTCAAGGTAATGAGGTTTGTCATTCTCTGGTCCAACAATGAATGGCGTGCTGATCACCGCAAGCGTCTAAGCCTAAATGAAAAAGTCTCCGCAGAAGTTGAATTTGTTTTTAAAACATCAAGTGGCCAGAGACTCGAAAACTTCTTTGTCCATTAGTGACTTGACAGGGCGGTGGATTTTAGTTTGTACGATAATGCTGCATCCACCTAAAGTAACGGAAGTTCTTACGTAAACTTCTTAGTAATTCCCTCTTCGTAGGTGCAGCATTACTCCTAACATTTGTAATATCAGTTTGAAACTTGTAATATTGCCTTGTCCTATTCCCGCGTTTTCAAACTCTTGCGAATCAAGCAGGTCCTGAGTTGGTGATGATGTTGTGCCTGCCATCTTTCACCAATAGCCGTCGGATCTAGATCTGACGCATACAAACCAAACTTCTCCAATTTTGCAAAAAGATGCCCGCACTTGTTCCCTATGTACAAACAACTCCTTGTCTCTCACATTCAGCCTTGTCTCCTCCCCACCACATCTAGAAGGCCATGGAAAAATCTGGCGCGACGGCCGCTGTCGGCGCCGTCCACCCCCCAATCTTGGTGTTCCGTGCAATGCACGGGCATCTATGCACGGGAAATTATGTCGAACACAGCTAGTTGTAAGGAGGCTAGGTCTACAGCCATGATGATATTGTCTGCAAACGGTGAGGCTGATTATGGTATGCCGAACACGGCGCCTATACTCAGGTGTCATCTCCGGCGTAGGGTCTTGTCACTTCACTGTGAGGAGCAGCACATAATAATTTGACCAACGGGTAGTATAGTGCTACTACATTGGTAGTACTACTACTACTAGTACTAGCACCACCGTCTGGATTTAGTAGTACTACCACGTCCATCTGGATTTAGTATTTGACTAGCAATATCTAGTAATGGATGTCCCCAAAAATGTACTACTCCCTCTGTAAATAAATACATAGTGTATTGTTTTATTCCTATCGACGGTATAACTTAATGTCTTTTTGCTACTTAATAGGATTACATGCAATTAACTAACCACTGCATGTGATATTTGGTAGTCTCAAGTCATTCAAAGCCTGCACGGGCACGGAGGGGGACGCAGCTTCACTGACTTACTGCACCTGCCTTTGGGTGTATGGCACATGGGCCCAACGGGTGGCTCGCCAACCTGTCATACAACCAAAGGCAGGTGCAGTAGAGGGGCGAGGAGTAAATGGCCAACACGCACGTGAATTCAACGCAGTCTGCACTTCTCATATAAAGGCTCCCGCCAGTCTAATCTACGAAATCCTACGCACCTACGCACCCAAGGACAAGAGTGATCACTCTAATCGCAAGATCAGCTGACTAGAAGCTAGACCCATGGAGGCGATGAGCGTGAGCATCAGCCGGCTGTGCCATATGGTCCACAACGCCGGCCTGCGGCCTGGCACCGAGGAACGTCTCCAGGTAGTGCTTGAGGCCGCCAGGCTGAGGGGCGGCATGGATGACAGCTTCGTCTCCTTGTTCGACGAGGTTCTCGTCGGCTTCCTTGACAAGTTAACCATCGTCAAGAAGCTCACGGACGACCTTGACGTACGCCTCCAGCCCACGCACCCAGGCTCTGCGATGCTGATGTCTACACACGCTTCTACTCTTGTAGACTATGTTGGGCCTCCAAGCGCAGAGGTTTGTAGGACAGCAGCAATTTCTCTCAAGTGGATGACCTAAGGTTTATCGAACTCAGGGAAGTAGAGGTTGAAGATGGTCTCTCTCAAGCAACCCTGCAACTAAGATACAAGAAGTCTCTTGTGTCCCCAACACACCTAATACACTTGTTAGATGTATAGGTGCACTAGTTCGGCGAAGAGATGTTAAATGGCAAGTGATATGGATGACAAAACAAAGTAATATAAATCTGTAATAAAAAGTGCAGCAAGCAAACAAGTGGTATACGTGAGCACAAATGGTATTGGAATGGTGGAAACAAGGCCTAGGGTTCATACTTTCACTAGTGGCAAGTCCCAACAACATTAACATAATCGAATCACATGATATTTCTCATAAAACATGCAATGGAGACGCACCCGGAGGTCATTCCTTCGTGGTCAAGAGAGGACGAGAATTATGTAGGGCTACAAAAGCACACCTCAAAGTTCGTAGTTCTCAATCTAAGGATTTCCCAATGTCACCACAGCCATCCAAAGAGAGTCCCACAATCACCACAACATATCTAAAGGATAGTCAAAGACAAGCACCAAGAGACTCTTAATCTTCAATCAACACACAAGAGATGAAATCACTCATGAAAATATTTTTCTAATCCATGTCCAATAGACCGCTGTCACCTTGGTCTCGGGGATTATACTAGATAAAGACAAGTGAGTACATCAATCCAATACATAGAGGAATGGGAAATATCATGGGATCACCCTAGATTAACATAGCCTATGATCACAACGAAGATCACATCATGGGAGAGAGGGATAACCACATAGCTACACGTACAAGCCCTCGGCCCCGGAGAAGACTACTCACACATGGACATGGTGAGGAGGAGGTTGATGATGATGTTGATGGAGAGGTGCAGCCCCGCGAGGCGGAGATGGCCGGCGGCAGCCACGGAGGCGGCGGCGGCGGTCCTAGGGGGCGGCGGCGGCCCTAGGGGGCAGCGGCTCCTTGGCCCCCCTTCTTCCTTATGGATGGTGCTGCAATGGTGCCGGTCCTCCCCTCCAAGACGGCGGCTTGGGAGGAGGAAAATTCGTGGCCCTTGGTGACCTAGGTTTCCTCTCTTTATATAGACTCTTGGATTCCCGTCATCAGATTTTGGGCCTCAGTAAAACGGGCTTTACTCGGCCGGCCGGACTCCGATTTGGACGAATTTTATATCCAGAAGCATCGCCTCGAAATTCCCTACAACTTTCGCAACTAGACTTTTTCCGTTTGACGTCGTCTTCGGGCCGGAACGTGACCATCTTTAAAAAACGTTCTCAGACAGATTTCAGGAAAGTCAGAGTCCTACTCCAATACGACTCCTTTTGCGTTTTTGTCAATTTCCAAGTAATTCCTACACAATAAAGTGTAAAACAAAAACATTGTAAACTTTTGCAACCATTAGTAGGTTAGTCCAAATATGATCAACAGTGTATGGAAGTGCATAAATATCATAGCAATATCACACAAAAAAGGCATGGAGCAAGCAGAAATTATAGATACGTTTTGGACGTATCAGATGCCTACCATCCTCAACGGCCTCTATGGTGACTACCTCTTCGACGCACTGGTGGCCCTGCGACTGCCTGCCGTCACGCCGGAGAATGTCCACCTCGACGTCGCGCTCGCCGCGCAGCGCCCGACGCAGCAAGACACCATCGACATAATCACCCACGTCTACGCGCAAATCGTCCACAATGACTACTACATGCAAGTGGAGGACGACAGTACGCTGGCCTTCTTGGACTGCAGGGCAACCTTGGACGGCATTGTTCAGAAGCACGTTGAGCTTGCCGCCAACGCCGCTGCTCCTCACACGTCGGTTGGTGACCCGATGCACTAGGGCGTGATGATGTCGTTGATGGATCCATATGTATCTTTATCTTTCCGTCAAATCCATGTAGTAGTATATGGTACTACTAGTACTTATCTTACCTTTCGCATCAACTTCATAATTTTCCTACGTACTCCATGCATGAACCGCGCCAGAACCAAACTTCTCATTACTCTAGGGAAAATCGTTATTTCTATCTATCGGTTGCGCCATGGAGCAGAACCAAATTTTACAAGTTACAAGTTCAAAAGGAAAAGCCTGCCGTGTTCGCGTCGCACCCCCACACGGTTGGTTCGGCACGCCGCTCAAGGGGAAATGCGTGTTGTGTTGCATTTTCACTTACAAGTGGGACCGCAGTTGAGCAAACCGACTACCGGCAAACCCCCACCCCGCCCACCGCGCGATGGCTGAGAAAATAGGAGGGAGAAGAGATGGCTGTAGCACGGACTCCAAGAAAATTGGTGTCGAATGCGACTCGTGTGGGTGGCGTGTGCCGTACTGCTAGATATGAATGCTAGTTATGGCCCATGCCACCCCACTATATCGAGGTGCTGGTTATGTAGAACAAATTTCCTGGAGTCCGTGCTCAGCCCTCCTCTATCTCTCTTCTCAACCAGCCAGCAGATGCACGGAGCCCATCGTCTGTTTGCTCACATGCGGTCCCACATGTCAGTGTAAACGCAAGAGGACCCACTGAACCTACACATCTTTCACCTCGACGTGTTGGTGATGAAAAACAAATCCAATAAAGATCTTCGGTGGCCGCTTTTGGAGTTACTCAAGAGTAGTAAGATTCGATTTACAGTTTAACCCAAGATGAACATCACGTGGCTTCAACTACCACTCTATTTTCTTGCATGACACGACCTAGATGTTGGATGTCCCACATGTCACCAAAAGGAGGAAGAACTCGACCAAATCTTCGGTTGTGCTCTCGGATTAGACTAGTTGTGCTAACTTAAAATTTTATTGTGTTGAATGGATGCAAGTTTTGGTATTGAGAAGAAGAGTACAATGATATATTGATAGAGCGCAATTTAGTAGATGTTCTAGCACTTTTAGCTAGCATAGAGGCTAGAGATGAGACTAGTGCACTTGTTGATAGAATAGAGGCTAGACGTCTCTACTTCTTTACACTCGAAGAAGAAAGAAGCACACATGATCGAGCCTCCGCAGATCAATAATGAATGTATCGAGAAGGCACTAATCCAACTTACAGGAGAAGTTATGGAAGTTGGATTTCTTCTAAAATGTATTCTTGTGTTTCTTGTTTTTCTAGTCAAAATTTTGGTGATGTATTTCCATGTACCAAAAAATCAATGATGCACGACCACCGCATCCGAGAAATGGCTCGGACACGACCCCATTGCCCTACCCAAACGGACAGAATCCGGGCAAAACGGAGGTCCGTTTGGGGTCGTGCGTTGGAGTTGGCCTTACAAGTGGGACCGCAGTTGAGGAAACCGACTATCGGCAAACCCCCACCTCGCCCACCGCACGATGGCTGAGTTAGAGAAACAATGAGGTTAAAGAGATTGATGTAGCACAGACTCCAACAAATATGGTGTCAGATGGAAGTCGTGCTAGTGGCGTGTGCCGTACTCCTGGACGTGAATGCTTGTTATGGCCCATGCCACCCTACTACTCCTACTACTTATCGTAGTAGTATCGAGGATTCGAAGTGCTGGTTACGTACAACGAACACATTAACATATGGCCCACCTCACACTGTTGCCAAATTTCCTGGAGTCTGTGCTAGGTTAAAAAGTGTTCTTTGTGAGGATGGGTGGCTGGTCTCAAGTTTAAAACTTGTTGTATTACATACGTAGACGTAGAGATAGTGCAACATGTGAAGCTAGTACAAATAGTGTGCTATTGTTGATTGGCCTCATCCGATAACCTGTTTCAATGCACGCACAATTATGTATTTATTAAATATATTTTTTCCTCGTCGCAGCACCCACACAGCGAAGCTACTCGAAAGCCATTCATAAATTTAGTAAGTTTATCACAAGCATATCATTTTATTACCTACAACAGGTCATCAACCCACAACGACAACGAGGATACATTATAAATACTAAAGTTTTCATCACACAACAAATAACAAGCAATGAAATGAACTTCAACTCAACCAATCCTTGGCGTTGGAAACGCTTGCTTTGAACCACAAGTGATTCTCTAGGAAGGGCTAGCTAGTGTCAATCTCGAGACCAACGCAAGAGTGATCATCCAGGCTGAAGCGGCCTACTATATCACGACTAGGGTAGGGAACCACCGCAATGTCCAACGTATAGATACAGTTGCTTCTCATAAATGGTAGTAACGTTGTGTCAACAACAGTTGGATCGCCTTTCACCATCATTGGATAGTTTTGTCCAAGGAAGAGCGAGTTTGCTCCAAGACTATCAATACTATACCAGGGAGAAGGTGTTGGCGCTAGCACACTAGTATCCATCCCGAATACCATGCAACGGGTGTTGGAATAGGTCCGGAGAGTGCGGCCATGGGAGACAACACCTGCTCCCTCAGTAGTAACATCAACAGTGGGCTGTATACAGACAAGAAGTGGCAATCCATTGGAATTAGTTGCCAGCCGCCAGTGAGCATATGGGCCGTGCTCGTCCTCATGCTCGTGATCATCACCATCGTCATCTCCCCCTTGGTTATAATTTTTTTCAAGTATAGGTGGTGGAATGTTCACAGGACCTTGGAAACACAAGAAGATGGTTAATTAGTAGAGAAGGGAAACTTGCTAACTCGCATGCATGTGGATGAAAGAATTATAATTACGGTGGAAGACAAACATACCGAAACTACGAGGATCCCATGCAAAAACAGTGCCACGAGTGGTGGCAGCAAACACACGACCCTCGTATTCAATTGCATCATAGTACACATCCGTGTATAGAAACTGATTTTTGAGCAATATCCATCCAGTCGAACCACAAAGGACGGCAACAAACTTGTCGAAGATAGCAACAACTTGATAGTTCTTGTAATTCCAAGAGCGGTTGGGAACTCGAGAAATTGCTATCTTCCGTAGACGATAGTCACCATGATCATATTTGAACGTACATAGATCATCTGTGTGCTCAACCACACGGCACTCGGAGATTTTTGGAAGTGGAATCCGCTGACGAGTGTACACATTCACAACTTCCCACTCGCAATGGTACCCAATATAAACAACCCAATCTCCATTTGCGCCTGCCCAATCCTTGCCCTCAAGCGATGGCATCTTAACAACATACGTATCATTATCAAGCGACATCAACTTGCACAAGGCGAGGCTTCCCTCGTCCCCGTGCCATTCAGCGGGGTCACGGCGAATAAGATAGGGGAGATCAAACCACTCCTGGACCCTTGGGTTCCTTGTAATGATGTTATTAGTTGAGTTGAGAATTTTCTTGAATGAACCTGCCATGCTAGCCGAGGTGATGACGTCACACCGATCAATGAGTTCCCCCACCACGTCATCTTTCAGATTAGGGCAAGAATAACAGGGTCATTTCCGGCTTGTTCCTTCCATGGAGAAGACGATCGAACAATGGCAGAAGGAAGGGTGAAGGCAAATGGAGGAGGGAGGAAGAGCGTGCGCCGACAGTTCCAAATCGAGAGGGAAAGGCGAAGAGTCGGTGGACGGTTGCCAGTTTGCCACGGTACACGAAGAGGCGCCCCAGCCTACACGTCCTTTCGGAAATTGTACAAAAGGACTCGCCGTTGTCTCACTGACATGTTGGAATGGGACCACATGTCAACGAAACATGGTGTGTAATTTCTCGTGCAAAATGCGATCTGGCCGCGTTGGCTCGAGGTGCCGCATTAGTTATCGACCTTTATTTTTTAACATACAATCTGAGTGGATAGCTCCTGTGGTCATCACATGTGAGCGGATATATAGGTGGGCTAGGTGGACAGGCGGTAACAATCTAAGTGCTAAAAGAGTTGATCTCGAAAAAAGAGTTGATCCAATGCTTGGTTTTGTTTGGATTTTCCAACTATGACCATTGGATAGAGTGAATCAATGGCTTACGTTCAAAGTTATTCTCATACTATAGAATGGTATAGGAATGTGGAGATATTTGGTTGATTTTATATCACTGAATAATATAAAATATTATGAGTGCAGACGCTCCACCCCGAGGTTTGTAGCTCCTTCTCGGTCGTCGGGAATCTATGTTCTTCCACTCTTTCGTTTAAGACATGAGCTTTGTTCATCCTGTTGCCGGCATGCGGGACATCTATATGCCTCCATTTTACAAAATCATACTATATGCCTCCATGACATGCGGGACATCTAGCATCAAGGTGGCGTGTCATGCAAGAAAATGGAGATATGCAGTGCGTAAGTGAGTCGTGCACTTCGATGGCACCTAGTACTGCACAATATTTTTTCTCCTGGATGGCACGTGAATAGTGCACGTACTCAATGACAGAGAACGGTATGGTAGCCATGGACATGGTCGGCCCTTTTTGAAGAGATTACTAATAAATATGTAACTTTGATGTGTCCCGTCAACTCGCAAAACGACGAGAAGTTTGCTTAGTACGCTTTCTCCCTCGCCAACGCGTGCGCGGTGGCTCGCAGCACGAGGAGAAACTTTTGCTTACAAGTAGTGGACGTGCAGTAGTTCATTTGGTGTCAGATTGCCAGAAGTAGTACCATCATTATTGTTCGACTTCCGAAAGAGGAGAAGAGCCAAGCGCAAGGTCACCTACTAACCTACGGTACTACTATAGCCAAAGCTAGTCCACCTTTTTAGAGCATGATTAATTAATATAGGCGGCTTTGGCAACGGGACATCATTTAGACCAAGTACTCTCTTCGTAGGATCAAAGGAAGTGAAATAAAAGTTGGAGTGGATGCTAGATTGCCAGTTAAAACATGATTACATAGGGAAAAAAATCTATAGCACTCTATCCTATGAATCAAACGACCAATGTAGGAAAATTATGAGGGGGGGTCTCTCCAACAGTGTTCCTCGGCTCCCACCTAGCATCACGGTGGTCGAACTTGGAGTCATTCATCTGGTACACGGGACCACATGTCAACAAAACATGGTGTGTAATTTCTCGTGCAAAATGCGATCTGGCCGCGTTGGCCCGAGGTGCCGCATTAGTTATCGACCTTTATTTTTTTAATGGCGTGCCGTTCAGTTTTGAAGCACGACTAACTGGTACTGTTTGCAGAAAAAATATAAACTACTCTACCACTACTCCACCTCTAGTACTAGTAGTATAAAAAAGATATATAGGCTGGAGCTTCAGAGCTTTTTTGCTAAGGGCTGCCCACTTGCTTCTCACACTAGCACACTCTCTCCAGATCTAAAAAGACGGCCTCTCTCTCCCTCCTCACTGGTGGTCACGGATCCGCCGGGGAAGAAAAGGACGTGCAGTGTTGACACGCTCGTCGTCGGCGAGCGAGGTCACGCACTGACGACAAGGCCGCCCTCTCAGACCTAGCGCCCGCGCGGGATGGCCTCTGTCCCCAAGCTCGCTGCCGTAGTGCGTGCGGAGGAGAACGACCACGAGTGAAGCCACTTCCCGTCGACCCTCAGGTATGGTAACTCTTTTCGAACCATACCCTTGTTCTATTGCCCCATCTGCCACGTCGCTGCATGTGGATCTTTTTCCACTCCACCATCTTCCCAATTTGCTATCCTCTGGTCTGCTGGTCACGCAGACAAAAACCTTAATTTGCACTATTAAAGGAAACCCTAATTCATGCAGAGTAATCCATGTTTGGGTTGAATAATGAAAGGAAGGGAGACTGTACTGTCCAAGAGAGTAGGCATTGAACCCGCATCTAGGTTGAAAAGGGGAAAATCAGTAGCTAAAGAATGAGTCTCGTGTCTCTTGGTTGAAGAAGGGTAGAAAGGCATGACAACGCAATAGAGAATGACCAGGTCGATTGGTTTGTGCTCCTCACATAGGAAAAAGGTGGCTAAAAATAACAAAAATGAGACGTAATCCACATATGCTGCCTGGATATTTGTTGCTCGGGGCAACCATACCTCCCTCACCACTCTATGCGTCCGTGGAGGTACATCGTACTGGTGTGCCCACTGTCCAAATGGGTCTCCCATGCTCTTATTGCCACTTTTTCGCTATTAGTATAACGCCAACGGTAAAGTCAACCAATGCTACTGCTAAAGTCATGCCACATTTAATTAATGCCGCACTCAGTCTAATGCCACCGATAAATTTAAGCAATGCCATTTAATGTCTCTGGATTATTTCAGGTTAGCTGTTGATTGTGAATGTATTATAGATTTTTCAGCTAAGGCATTCTAATGTTGTTCCACAACCAGTATACCAACGATGAAACTTGTTACTACCTTCAGATTTTTGCATTGTTAATGCTTATAGATTACATACCTCACTTTCATGAGATAAGTCAATTTTTTTGTGTAGTGTCATGCTACTTCTCGAGCTTGTGTTGTATTCCCTCGAAGAGGAAAGGGTGATGCAGCACAGTAGCGTAAGTATTTCCCTCGGTTCTTGAGAAGCAAGGTATCAATCCAGTAGGAGACCACGCGTGAGTCCCTCGCATCTGCACAAACAAATAAGAACTTCGCAGCCAACGCGATAAGGGGTTGTCAATCCCTTTACGGTCACTTACGAAAGTGAGATCTGATAGAGATGATAGTTTGATATTTTTGGTATTTTTGGATATAAGAACAGAAAGTAGAAGCGGAAAAGTAAAGTAGATTGTAGATTGATATGTTGAGAATAGACCCCGGGGCCATAGTTTTCTCTAGTGGCTTCTCTCATGATAGCGGTATTCTACGGCGGGTAAACAAATTACTGTCGAGCAATTGATAGAAAAGCGAATAATTATGAGACTATCTAGGCATGATCATTATATATAGGCATCACGTCCGAGACAAGTAGACCGAAACGATTCTGCATCTACTACTATTACTCCACACATCGACCGCTATCCAGCATGCATCTAGAGTATTAAGTTCATAAGAACAGAGTAACGCCTTAAGCAAGATGACATGATGTCGAGGGATAAACTCAAACATAGTGATATAAACCCCATCTTTTTATCCTCGATGGCAACAATACAATACGTGCCTTGCTGCCCCTACTTTCACTAGGAAAGGACACCGCAAGATTGAACCCATAGCCAAGCACTTCTCCCATTGCAAGAACTATAGATCTAGTAGGCCAAACCAAACCAATAATTCGAAGTGACTTGCAAGGATATTATAATCATACATAAAGAGTTCAGAAAAGAACCAAATATTTCGCATAGATAATCTTGATCATAAACCCACAGTTCATCGGATCTCGACAAACACACCGCAGAAAGAGATTACATCGAATAGATCTCCTCGAAGACCGAGGAGAACTTGGTATGGAGATCCAAAGAGAGAGAAGAAGCCATCCAGATACTAGCTATGGACCCGAAGGTCTGTGGTAAACTACTCACAACTCATGGTGAGGCGATGATGATGATGTAGAAGCACTCCGTGGAAGATCCCCCCTCCGACGGAGCTCCGGAACAGGCCCCAAGATGGGATCTCACGGGAACAGAAGGTTGCGGCGGTGGAACTAGGGTTTTCTCTGTTGTTTGATGGTTTCGGGGTACGTAGATTTATATAGGAAGAAGGAGGGCACCGGGGGCCAGACGGGGTGCTCACGAGCCAGGGGGTGCGCCATATAGGGGGGGCGCCCCCACCCTCGTGGACGCCACGTCAGCCCTACTCTGTGGTTCTCAAGTCTCTCGTGTGTATTTTCCTCCAAAAATATCTCTCCCGAAGGTTTCATTCTGAAAGATCGTGGATGTCGCCTAGAGGGGGGGGGGGGGTGAATAGGCGCTTTAAAATAATTACGGTTTAGGCTTGAACAAATGCGGAATAAACCTAGCGGTTAATTTGACAAGCACAAAACCTACAACAACTAGGCTCACCTATGTGCACCAACAACTTATGCTAAGCAAGATAAACAACTAGGTGATAGCAAGATATGTGACAAGAAACAATATATCTATCACAAAGTATAGTGCATAAGTAAAGGGCTCGGGTAAGAGATAACCGAGGCACGCGGAGACGACGATGTATCCCGAAGTTCACACCCTTGCGGATGCTAATCTCCGTTTGGAGCGGTGTGGAGGCACAATGCTCCCCAAGAAGCCACTAGGGCCACCGTAATCTCCTCACGCCCTCGCACAATGCAAGATGCCGTGATTCCACTAAGGGACCCTTGAGGGCGGTCACCGAACCCGTACAAATGGCAACCCTTGGGGGCGGTCACCGAACCCGTACACTTTGGCAACCCTTGGGGGCGGTCACCGGAACCCGTCAATTTGCTCGGGGCGATCTCCACAACCTAATTGGAGACCCCGACGCTTGCCCGGAGCTTTACACCACAATGATTGAGCTCCGAACACCAAGGTTGGGGCTATCTCCCCAACGACACCACGAAGCTTCACCACAATGGAATATGGTTTCGAGGTGACCACAACCGTCTAGGGCGCCCAAGCACCCAAGAGGAACAAGCTCAAGGGTACCAAGCACCCAAGAGTAATAAGCTTCTCAACTTCACTTCCACGTATCACCGTGGAGAACTCAAACCGATGCACCAAATGCAATGGCAAGGGCACACGGAGTGCCCAAGTCCTTCTCTCCCAAATCCCACCAAAGCAACTAATGCTAGGGAGGGAAATGAGAGGAAGAACAAGAAGGAGAACACCAAGAACTCCAAGATCAAGATCCAAGGGGTTCCCCTCACCTAGAGGAGAAAGTAATTGGTGGAAATGTGGATCTAGATCTCCTCTCTCTTTTCCCCCAAAAACTAGCAAGAATCCATGGAGGGATTGAGAGATAGCAAGCTCGAAGAAGGTCAACAATGGGGGAAGAACACGAGCTCAAAGGATAAGGTTCATTGGGGAAGAAGATCCCCTTTTATAGGTGGGGAAAAATCCAACCGTTATGCTCACAGCCCGCACAGAGCGGTACTACCGCTCCAGGAGCGGTACTACCGCTAGGGCAGAAGAACCCCTTTGAAAAACAACAGCGAGGAGGCAAAAAGGCCAGAAAAATCGTCGGAGCGGTAGTACCGCTTGACCTCACGGTACTACCGCTAGGGGTAGCGGTACTACTGCTAAGGGTAGCGGTACTACTGCTTGCGAGCGGTACTAAAAAATTACATCCGTGCCTACCACCGCTGGACTTGTGACGAGTTTTTGGTCCCGAGCGGAAGTAGCCACGGAAGTAGCCGCGGTAGTACTGCTCCAAGCGGTAGTACCGCTCCCGAAAGCGGTAGTACCGCTTCCGAAAGCGGTAGTAAAAAATTACTTCCGCTCCTACGCGCGGTAGTACCGCTGCAGCCTTTTCAGTACACCAAAACGACAATAACTTTTGCATACGGACTCCGAATTCGATGAAACCAAGTTTGTTGGAAAGCTAGCGACAAGGGCTAACACAATCTTGAAAGAAATATCAATAAGAAGCAAGTTAGAAAAGTCCCAAAAGAAAATGATGAGAACCCTTTCTCGGATAAGACTGGTAAAACCTCCAACACCGAAAACATCATAGAAGACACATGTGAACTCCGTTTTCGATGAACTCAAGCTTGTCATCAAGATGACCATAAGCTCTAAGACTACAAAGAGAACCAAACAAGAACCAAGAAACATGATGCAAGGATGCAATGGTTTGAGCTCTCTACTAACGATACGATCAAGCTACCAACTTGAGAGCCCCCCTTGATAGTACGGCAAACGATCCTATAACCCGGTCTCCCAACTACCACCACGAGACCGGTAAAATAGAAAACCTATCAAGGGCAAACCTTTGCTTTGCACACAGTCCACTTGAGCTAGATGTAGACGATCTTGACTTACTCAAGTTGGACCACCTTTCTTGATTGCGTTGTCTCGGTGAAGACTAGTAGATTGCTCCCCCATACTCCTCTATGGGAGAGCCACTCTTCGGCATATCTTCACAAGTCCATTGTCACGACAATGGACGGCAAGCTTCAAGCACTTGATTTCTTCGTGATGCTCCACTTGAACTTGCACACCGCAACCTAACCCCACAAAGAACTCTCACGAACACCATGGGTTAGTACACAAAGCGTGATTGCCAATGCTTACCATACCATAGGATTGCTTGATCCCTCTCGGTACATCTTCTACTCTTTGTGTGTTGATCAACTTGATTCACTCCTTCACTTAGTCTTGATCAACCTTGAATCTTTCCAACACTTCATTTGGATGATGTCTTGAAGGTAAACACGAATGATAACACACTCTTCTTCTTCAAGACATGCTTGCAATAAGCTCAACACTCACAAGACCAATCTTTGGATAATTCCTTAATAGCACCTTGGTCATCACAAACTCTCCTTGAAACCAACAAATGAACTCCAAGAAAAGCCTATGGACAAACCCTTCAAATATAACTCAAGGAAACCATTAGTCCATAGAGATTGTCATCAATTACCAAAACCAAACATGGGGGCACCGCATGTTCTTTCAATCTCCCCCATTTTGGTAATTGATGACAATCACTTTCAAGAGAGTTTATATAAGGAATTATGCATCACCATACCATGCAACAATAATGTATGCGCATGAGATGCAAAAGCTTAGGAACAAAACCAAAGCAAGAAGAGCAAAGAGACAACTCTCTAAACTTCCTCACAAAACTAAACTCTCTGAAACTTCTCCCCCATTGGCATCGATTGCCAAAATGGGCGAAAAACTTAGAAGGTCAATATAAATTGTGTTCCTCCATAAATTATGTATTCCTCAAGATAGAGAGTGGAATGCAATACATATATCCAACTGTAAATACTTGGAGGAAGACAAACTATATTGAGGCCCAAAGATTGCAAAAGAATGATATGCCACAAAGGCATAACAAAGGGAGAAAAACATGCAATCAAGCAATCAAAGGATACCAATTGAATTAAGCTATCAAAAGATACCAATTGACCCAACTAGACCAATGATCCTACATGCCAAATGAATAAAAGATATTATGATAAGAGCAAAGGAGTGTTCTAGAGAAACTAGAGAAGCTCCCCATGATTTGTGCACAATTTAGTTTTGTATCTAGATACAATGAGCACAAAATAGGATCGTCTCTCCCCCAAGATCAATAGAACTCACGACATAGCAACCGATTTTTCTAAAGACACTGGTGAAGCTCCCCATAATTTGTGCACTCCTTAGAAAATTTTCATTAGGATACCAAGTGCACAAAATAGGATCATCACTCCCCCAAAATCAATAGAAACTCACACCAAGTGCAAGTGAGCATGAAGGTAACAAAGCCTAGCACTTGCAACAAACAAATGGTTGAACAACATATAAAAGAGACAACTTAAGAGTATGCTCAACCAAAATGATGTGTGTGAGTCATGGCAAAGCACTTGAGAAGACTAATGTATGGATGAACATTAAGCATCAATATAGTCTTGAATGAAAGAGATACTTGGTGCAAGGCCTATCATTCCCACACACAACAAGCAAACGGGTTCACAAGCTCACTAATAAGCATATAAAGAACCTATGCTTGTGACAACCCGTGGTGAAGATATAAAAGAGAGCGTTATCAAGACGAGGGATACCAATTAATTGGCAAAAGCCTTGTCAAGACAAGCAAGATACAAAAATATCCTCACCACACAAGAGTGCGTCTAGATGCAACAAGATAAGATCCGCACTCAAGGCAAAGGCTTTCAGGAGCCACCAAAGAAATGATACAAGAACGACAAGGTGGACGTGAAAGAAGGGGATATCAAATAGATATGCAACTTCTCTCAAGTGTATAAGATTCTAGGTAGATGAAGATCATGATGATATCAATCCACAAAGAAGGATGTACACACGAAATTGTTGCAAAAAAAAAGAATGAATAAGTTATCCCCAAGGAAGCCATAAATATACCAATAAGATATTTGCTTGAAGGCATAGCACATGGCTAGATAAGGTCTTATTGTATATACATGAATTCCAACCAAGCGAACATCAAAGACATCACAACTAGCAATAAGGCATCATTGTTGGGATGCTTTGAGGAAGGAAACAAATATCACAAGAAGGAATGACTAACATGCCATGATGCAACCTACACAAGGTTGGTGCAAGAAATGTGTGCATGAAGTAGATGATGATACTTGTTACCGAGATACCATTGGAAGGATGTAGTAGATACCAAATGATGGTAGATAGTAGTTCATTGATCATCCTAGCTTGACTCCAATAAGCACATGGTGACACCACCTTCCTTTTGAATGAGCCGAGCATCCAATGCATCCCCAATTGTTCCTAGAACAACAACACAAACAAAATGGTACCCAAACTCATTGGGACCAAAGAGTTAGAAACACCAATACATAGGACAAACTCCACAAACATATGTGCATTTATATAAGAAAATAAGTTTCATGCACATCTCATCCAAATTGAGACTAGGTGGAGTTTCCCCTATATATTGGGTTAAAGAAAGAAAGCATGCCAAAGAAAATACATGTAGTAAATATGCATGCTCAAGACTTTCAAGAAACGAAACGAAATGAAAAAGTAATACCAAGTGAAAATAGGATACCGAATGGAGAAATCATAACTTGAAAGATATCTACTTAGAAGATACATCAAGAAATGAGATATCCATTGATACACGCAAAAGGAAAGATATCGCACTCCCAAAAGAGAGGATGGTTCCAAACAAACCAACCCATCTACAAAGTTTCATGATGGCACAAAGTACCAAAAAGAAACGGATTGCCTTCCATCAACACACACTTGATATGGATCACAAGATGAGTGTTCTATAGAAGATAGGATAGCTCCCCCAAGAATTGTGCATTAAAGAGAATTTGCATTTGAATACAAAATGCACAAGGTAGGATCACCACTTTCACTATATCTAGAAAACACTTGACAAAATCAATAAAATAACAAGATCCACAAGTGGCACGGAAGGCAATGGGAGTTGACACAAACTTGGCTAGAGAAAAGACAAATAAAACCAAAAGACAATGTAAAGATGATCAATAATTTCCACCACATAAATGATTACCAATTGTCAAAGACAAGAGGTATTTTGGAAATACTTCCCGGTGATAGATAGCAATGATATCCAACATCATCTTCACACCAAACACAAGCAAAATGCAACTTGTAGATCTAACATGCCACCTAGGAACAACATAATTTATACTATCAACTCTAGGTGACAATATCTCAAATTTACACATTTTCTAGGCTTGTAATATGCACATAGAATATTACTCCCCCATAATGTGATACCAATGAAAAACTTACCAAGATGCAAAAGACAACCATCAAGAGATAATTAATGGAACATTTAGAATTTGACTTTCTCATGAGAAGACATACCACATAGAGACTAGATAATCTTGTAATATCAATACTAGATGGTATTCCTCATGTACACACATTTATAGGATTGTGAGGTGCACAAAGCACACCACTCCCCCAAAATGGCATGTTCCATTAATCTCTCACAAGAGCCAACTAAGATAAAAGCAAGAAGCACAAAGGCTCAGCGCACGACACACACATACATGATGTGCAAACCAATATACACATACTTGATTTCTCAAGATATACAAATTGGACGCACAACATATACAAACACATGCAGGGAAAAAAAACCAAAACATGCAAAGGGGCAAGTAACTTTCAATGTAGACAATTTAAGCATGAGTTACCGCAAGGAGGAACATTGGATATAAGATAGAAACTTGATAATCCGAATGACTTGGCTTGAGACAATATGAATGATGAAGACCCCTTAATTCTTCATAATGTAGCCAAGTCTCCAATGCCCTCCAACATCACCTATTGATCAAGTTTGAGCTAGTTGGTCCCCAACCAAGTTGGGTCCTAAGAGGTTAGTCACAATAGGCTTGGCTACCCAAATGGTTCTTTTCTTGACACCACTTTGAGTCCCAAGAAACTTGGCAAACACATTGCCAACCTTATCCTTCCCAAGAGAATAGACATCATCAATAATAATTGGGTTGGATAAGTTACCACTAGTGCATGAAGAAGCAAGGTGACCCTTCTCACGGCATAGGTAGCAACATCTACTCTTCACTTTCTTCTCATTTGATTTCTCAAAATGAGAAGCATTACCATGAGTCTTCTTGGGAAGCGGCCTTTCTCCAACTTGCGGTTGAGCACGAGAATGAACTTGTGGCCTCTTCCCTTGTTGCTTGTCACTAATGACCTTCTTCTTCAATGGGCAAGATCTAACATGATGCCCTTCAATTTTGCACTTGAAGCAAATAATCTTGGCCGAATTCTTGAGTTGTTCTTGGCCCTTATTCTTGTTAATGATCTTGGACATTTTCTTCTTGTTGGAGTTGAATCCAAGTCCACCTTTGTCATTGGGGGATTTTTGCACACTCAAGATATTGTTGAGTGTGGACTTCCCTTCATGACACTTTTCCAAGTCTTTCTTCAAAGAAGTGACTTGGGCCTTGAGCTCTTTGATTTCCTCTACATGGTTAGTATCAACAAAAGTACTAGAGGAAGTATAATCTTCATTGTTAGAGCAACAAGGCAAGGAGAGCAATTCATCACAAGATGTACTAACATTGTGAGTAGATGAATTACGAGGACTAGCACATGGCAAGATAGCATTTTGACTTGAAGTAGTGCTAGTATCCACATGAGGCTCACTAGATGTTACCTTGATACTCATAGCCTCATGAGCTATCTTTAGCACATTATGGGATACTAGAAGATCATCATGAGAGCTTGTGAGCTTTACATGACTTTCTTCCAATTTCCCATAATTGCCAGATAGCAACTCAAGTTGAGCCCTTAGCTCAACATTCTCCTTCAAAATGGATGCTTCACTAGAAATAGAGTTAGTAGCACAAGCATAATCAATAATAGCAAGAGGAGAAGGCAACTTGGCAAGCTCCTTAGAATATGAAGCTTTAAGTTGAGCATGAGACTCAGTGAGTTTTATGAGCTCACCCTTAATGACCCTTGAGCCATTTTTGAGGTGCTCAAAATCCTCAAGGAGTTTAGCATGTGCAACTTCAAGCTTCCCATTTTTAGTTTCAAAATCATTAACCACCTCGAGAGCTCTATCACGGGATTCCTTTATTCTAGATAATTCTAGAGCAAAAGTCTCCTCAAGAGATTCCTTGGTGGTTTGTTCAAGTTCAAGAGCTTGCGAGAGGTCGGCGATCTCATTAGCGTAATCACGCTCATGACCTTCCATTTTCTCAATGGTGACCTCATGCTCCTCTAGATGAGATTCTAACTCCTCTATATATTTCTTGCCCTCAATGGCAATAGACATGATTTCCATGAAGTTGGAACGAGCAATTTTATTCTTATGAAGAGCTTTAAAAATCATTTCCCCCTTAATTTTTAAGGAGGCAACATTATCATTTTCTTCATCATTTTCTACATCATCATCATTGTTATCATCACTATCATGACAAGATATATTGGGGTTCAAAGTGGGAGATACCTTTGAAGCCTTAGCCATAAGGCAAAACGCAATAGATGATGATGTAGGATCCCTTGAAGCACCATTCAAGACTACATCTTGTTCCATGGGGTGTTGGGTTTCCTCTACATTGTTAGCACAACAATTCGAGGAAATAGATGCATTTTTATCATGGCAACAAGACATACCAAGCATATCATCATGAGTTTTAGTCAAACAATTTCTACATGATATGCAAGGACTATCAACACAAGCATGTGAAACATGTAGGGTGCTCGAAGTGTTAAAGTCCAAAGAAGATGCATTGCAGTAAGATAGTGATGAAGGATCATCCACAAAGAGCATACTATCATCATTGCAATTACAAACACTACTCACCATATCATTACCTTGTGGCAAACCACATGTAGGTGAAGTAGAAGAAGTTGAGAAGACAACACGGCCGGAGGTGGAGGGAGAACAATCATTCCTACAGTTCTTGGACACACCATATTTATCTTGAAGCTTTGTCCACAACTCATGAGCATCCCGGAACGGCATGAGTTGAAATATAACTACATTGCTCAAAGCATCAAAAAGCACATTAGAAGCTTGAGCATTGAGATAAGAGTTTTTCTCATCCTCTAAAGATAATCTTTGTGCATCCTTTGGAGGAGAAAAACCCATATCTACAATTCGCTCTAAATTTGGGTCCATGACCCTAAGGAGATTAAGCATGCGAATTACCCAAACATCAAAATTTGTGCCATTGAAACTAAGAGTGTCAGAGAAACCTAAACCCCTAGTCGACATCCTTACTCTCTAGGCGGTAAAGCCCTATAAAGAGAGACGTGGCTCTGATACCAATTGAAAGATCGTGGATGTCGCCTAGAGGGGGGGG
>LR738713.1:524502955-524521388 GCA_902687465.1 Secale cereale | reverse complement strand
GAGACCCCGACGCTTGCCCGGAGCTTTACACCACAATGATTGAGCTCCGAACACCAAGGTTGGGGCTATCTCCCCAATGACACCACGAAGCTTCACCACAATGGAATATGGCTCCGAGGTGACCACAACCGTCTAGGGCGCCCAAGCACCCAAGAGGAACAAGCTCAAGGGTACCAAGCACCCAAGAGTAATAAGCTTCTCAACTTCACTTCCACGTATCACCGTGGAGAACTCAAACCGATGCACCAAATGCAATGGCAAGGGCACACGGAGTGCCCAAGTCCTTCTCTCCCAAATCCCACCAAAGCAACTAATGCTAGGGAGGGAAATGAGAGGAAGAACAAGAAGGAGAACACCAAGAACTCCAAGATCAAGATCCAAGGGGTTCCCCTCACCTAGAGGAGAAAGTAATTGGTGGAAATGTGGATCTAGATCTCCTCTCTCTTTTCCCCCCAAAACTAGCAAGAATCCATGGAGGGATTGAAAGATAGCAAGCTCGAAGAAGGTCAACAATGGGGGAAGAACACGAGCTCAAAGGATAAGGTTCATTGGGGAAGAAGATCCCCTTTTATAGGTGGGGAAAAATCCAACCGTTATGCTCACAGCCCGCACAGAGCGGTACTACCGCTCCAGGAGCGGTACTACCGCTAGGGCAGAAGAACCCCTTTGAAAAACAACAGCGAGGAGGCAAAAAGGCCAGAAAAATCGTCGGAGCGGTAGTACCGCTTGACCTCACGGTACTACCGCTAGGGGTAGCGGTACTACTGCTAAGGGTAGCGGTACTACTGCTTGCGAGCGGTACTAAAAAATTACATCCGTGCCTACCACCGCTGGACTTGTGACGAGTTTTTGGTCCCGAGCGGAAGTAGCCACGGAAGTAGCCGCGGTAGTACTGCTCCAAGCGGTAGTACCGCTCCCGAAAGCGGTAGTACCGCTTCCGAAAGCGGTAGTAAAAAATTACTTCCGCTCCTACGCGCGGTAGTACCGCTGCAGCCTTTTCAGTACACCAAAACGACAATAACTTTTGCATACGGACTCCGAATTCGATGAAACCAAGTTTGTTGGAAAGCTAGCGACAAGGGCTAACACAATCTTGAAAGAAATATCAATAAGAAGCAAGTTAGAAAAGTCCCAAAAGAAAATGGTGAGAACCCTTTCTCGGATAAGACTGGTAAAACCTCCAACACCGAAAACATCATAGAAGACACATGTGAACTCCGTTTTCGATGAACTCAAGCTTGTCATCAAGATGACCATAAGCTCTAAGACTACAAAGAGAACCAAACAAGAACCAAGAAACATGATGCAAGGATGCAATGGTTTGAGCTCTCTACTAACGATACGATCAAGCTACCAACTTGAGAGCCCCCCTTGATAGTACGGCAAACGATCCTATAACCCGGTCTCCCAACTACCACCACGAGACCGGTAAAATAGAAAACCTATCAAGGGCAAACCTTTGCTTTGCACACAGTCCACTTGAGCTAGATGTAGACGATCTTGACTTACTCAAGTTGGACCACCTTTCTTGATTGCGTTGTCTCGGTGAAGACTAGTAGATTGCTCCCCCATACTCCTCTATGGGAGAGCCACTCTTCGGCATATCTTCACAAGTCCATTGTCACGACAATGGACGGCAAGCTTCAAGCACTTGATTTCTTCGTGATGCTCCACTTGAACTTGCACACCGCAACCTAACCCCACAAAGAACTCTCACGAAGACCATGGGTTAGTACACAAAGCGTGATTGCCAATGCTTACCATACCATAGGATTGCTTGATCCCTCTCGGTACATCTTCTACTCTTTGTGTGTTGATCAACTTGATTCACTCCTTCACTTAGTCTTGATCAACCTTGAATCTTTCCAACACTTCATTTGGATGATGTCTTGAAGGTAAACACGAATGATAACACACTCTTCTTCTTCAAGACATGCTTGCAATAAGCTCAACACTCACAAGACCAATCTTTGGATAATTCCTTAATAGCACCTTGGTCATCACAAACTCTCCTTGAAACCAACAAATGAACTCCAAGAAAAGCCTATGGACAAACCCTTCAAATATAACTCAAGGAAACCATTAGTCCATAGAGATTGTCATCAATTACCAAAACCAAACATGGGGGCACCGCATGTTCTTTCACATTCCGTTTGGACTCCGTTTGATATTCCATTTCTGCAAAACCCTGAAATAGGCAAAAAATAGCAATCTGGACTGGGCCTTTGGGTTAATAGGTTAGTCCCAAAAATAATGTAAAAGTGTATAACAAAGCCCAGTAAACATCCAAAACATCATAAATAATAGCATGGAACAATAAAAAATTATAGATACATTGGAGACGTATCAAACATCCCCAAGCTTAATTCCTACTCGTCCTCGAGTAGGTAAATGATAAAAACAGAATTTTTGATGTGGAATGCTAACCAACATAATTTTCAATGTAGTTCTCTTAATTGTGGCATGAATGCTCAGATGTGAAAGATTAAAGACAAAAGTCTATATTGACGGAAGAAATAATAATACTTCAAGCATACTAACAAAGCAATCATGTCTTCTCAAAATACTATGGCTAAAGGAAGTTATCCCTAAAAAATCATATAGTTTGTCTATGCTCCCTCTTCATCACACAAAATATTCATATCATGCACAACCCCGGTATCAGCCAAGCACTTGTTTTCATATTCTATTTTTTCAAACCTTTCAACTTTCACGCAATACATGAGCGTGAGCCATGGACATAGCACTATGGGTGGAATAGAATGGTGGTTGTGGAGAATACAAAAAGGAGGGAGATAGTCTCACATCGACTAGGCGTATCAACGGGCTATGGAGATGCCCATCAATAGATATCAATGTGAGTGAGTAGGGATTGCCATGCAACGGATGCACTAGAGCTAAAAATGTATGAAAGGTCAACAAAAGAAACTAAGTGGGTGTGCATCCCACTTGCTTGCTCCCAAAGACCTAGGGCATTTGAGGAAGCCCATCGTTGGAATATACAAGCCAAGTTCTATAATGAAAATTCCCACTAGTATATGAAAGTGACTAAACATGAGACTCTCTATCATGAAGAACATGGTGCTACTTTGAAGCACAAGTGTGGAAAAAGATAGTAGCAATTGTCCCTTTTTCCTTTTTTTGGGCCTTTCTTTTTTTATTTGGCCTTTCCTTCTTCTTTTTTCGGAGGGAATTTCTTTATTTAGCCTTTCATCACATGGGACAATGCTCTAATAATGATGATCATCACACTTATATTGATTTACAACTCGATATTACAACTCGATACTAGAACAAAGTATGACTCTATAGGAATGCCTCCAGCGGTGTATCCGGGTATGCAATGAATCAAGAGTGACATGTATGAAAAATTATGCATGGTGGCTTTGCCACAAATACGATGTCAACTACATGATCATGCATGGCAATATGACAATATGAAGCGTATCGTAAGAACGGAATGGTGGAAAGTTGCATGGCAATATATCTCAGAATGGCTATGGAAATGCCATGATAGGTAGGTATGTGATACGTCCAAAACGTATCTATAATTTCTGCTTGCTCCATGCCTCTTTTGGGTGATATTGCTATGATATTTATACACTTCCATACACTTTTGATCATATTTGGACTAACCTATTAACTCAGTGCACCCCAGTGCCAGTTTCTGTTTTCTGCTGTTTTTGTATTTCAGGTTTTCCCATTATGAAAACTGCCAGAAAAATCCCGGAAAAATTATATAAAAAATCAGCGTTCCAAAAGCTTCCCGGCAGCCGAAGTAGGGCCGGAGGGGGGCCACCAGGGCTCCAGGCGCCCTGGTGGCGTGGCCCCCCTCCTGGCCGCGCCGGGGGGCGCCTGGGCCCCCCCAGGCCTCCGCTGATGCCCCCCTTTGGCATATATTTAACACGCGTCCCGAAACCCTCGAGACGGGAACCCTTTTTCGCGATCTCATCTCTGTTCCGCCGCCGCCGCGCTTCCAAGATCGGGAGCACCAGGAGAACTCTTCCCGGCACCCTGCCGGAGGGGAGGATCACCACCGGGAGCCTCTCCACCACCATGGACGCCTCCCGGATGAGTTGTGAGTAGTCTCCCTTGGACCATGGGTCCATGACCAGTAGCTATGTGATGTTCTCCTCCCCTTCTTGTGCTTCACTAATTAGACCTCGTGAGCTGCCCTACATGATCGAGGCACATATGTAATCCTTATGCTGTTGCTATGATGAGTTTGCTGGGATTCGATGGATTGTGAGATTATGTTCAGATTGTGTTTGAGTAATATATTTGATTTACCTCTTTTATATTTATGTTCGTAAGTAATTCTTGCATGTTCGCCGTTGCTATTTATTGCTTTGGCCAAGTAGTAGGTAGTGACTCCAAGAGGGAACGTTATGCTCGATTGTGGGTTCATGCCCCTCGATGACTAGCTTGAGTGACAGAAACATGAGTCTAGGGGATGTGCTGTTGCCACAAGGGGGAAAACAACAGTGCTTGTGCCCGCGGGTGCAAGGATTGTTTACTTTACGCAAAGTTCTTTTAATGCAGTTGTCTATTGCTTTGAGTTTACACTATGGGTGGGACTCACAACTTAATACCAGCGAGATGTTCTGGATAGATATCTCAAGGTGGATGATTAGTAGTAGATGCAGATGGATTTTGGTCTACTTGCCTTGACGTACCGCCCATGCTTTGAACCTCTACCTTTCTTGCAACATAGTCAGCATTGGTTTGCGCACATAATTCTGTCAATTGCCCAGCTGTAATTCGTTTACCTCACATAGCTGTTTATCGTCTTTTGGGAGAGAGACATCACTAGTGAACATCATGGGACCCCGGTCCATATTACCATCACTGATCAAATCCACTATTTACTTTCTGCTTTTACTTACTATTTGCAGCAATACCTATCACTATTATCACTTGTGTTTGATCCTTTGTAAACGACAAGGCCGGAGGGATTGACAACCTCTCTGTACTCGTTGGGAGCAAAGTTATTTGTATCTATGTGCAGGTCCACGTTGATTGCTAATATCTGGCGCCGTTAGCAGTTGACACCTTCTTGTTGAAACTGGGAGTCTCAGGGGAAATCGATCCTTGGTATCTTTGCCAAGGGAAAACTTCCGCTACACTGCATCTCAAACCTTCCACTTGGGGTAACCAACGAGGGGCGAGAAGCCATCAAGCAAAGTTTTCTGGCGCCGTTGCCGGGGAACTCCACTGTTCAAGATAGGGGAGTTGCACGCTATCTTTTACCTTTGCTTTTTAGTCTTGTTAGTTTACCTTTCAGTTTTGCTTTAGTATCTTTTATCGAAAATCACAAAAATAGTTATCTTGCTTGCTTGCTACTATGGGTTCCACCGAGAACACCAAGTTGTGTGACTTCACTAGTCATAACAACGATGACTTTATTTGCACGCCTATCACTACACCTGCCACTTCAGCACCTTCATATGAAATTAAACCTGCTTTACTGAACCTAGTTATGAAAGATCAATTCTCCGGTGCTGGAGATGATGCTGCTTTACACTTAAACAATTTTGTTGAACTTTGTGATATGCAAAAGTACCAAGAAATAGATGGTAATATTGTTAAGCTTAAGCTTTTTCCTTTCTCCTTGAGAGGAGGAGCTAAAATTTGGTTTCAATCTTTGCCTAGAAATAGCATAGATTCATGGGACAAGTGCAAAGATGCTTTTATTGGAAAATACTATCCACCTGCTAAAATTATCCAACTAAGAAGTAACATAATGAATTTTAAACAATTGGATAATGAACATGTTGCCCAAGCTTGGGAACGTATGAAATCTCTTATCAAGAACTGCCCTACTCATGGTTTGACTACTTGGATGGTTATCCCGACTTTTTATGCAGGCTTGAACTTTACCTCGCGGAACTTGTTAGATTCGGCCGCGGGAGGAACCTTTATGTCAACTACACTTGGTGCTGCCACGAAGCTTCTCGATGAGATGATGACCAATTATTCGCAATGGCACACCGAACGCGCTCCAACAGTTAGGAAGGTAAACTCCGTCGAGGAGATTTCCTCCCTAAATGAAAAAGTTGACTTGATCATGTCTCTACTTTCGAAGCAATCTTCTATTGATCCCCGTGATGTTCCTTTAAATTCTTTGATTGCTCAAGAACAAGTAGATGTTAACTTTATCTCTAGAAACAATTTCAATAACAATGCTTATAGGAGTAATTTTGGTAGCAATCCTAGACCGTTCCCCTCTAATTCCTATGGGAACAACAATGCTTATCCTAGCACCAAGAACTCCACTACTGAACTAGAGATTATGCTTAAAGATTTCATCACTACCCAAAAAGCCTTTAATAAGAGTGTAGAAGAAAAACTAAACAAACTAGATAATCTCTCTTCGAAGGTAGACAATTTAGCCCATGAGGTAGAATTGCTTAAAATTAGAACTTCTCCTCTTGAGGAGAGGAAGGTCACTCCTATGAATGCTATTCAAGTGCAGATTAATGAAAACATTAGGATGTTGGCTAAACTTAAAGAGAGATGGGCTAGAGAAAAGGAAGAAGAAGATAGAATTAAGAACCTTCCTACCCACCACACTGTCGCTACTATCCAAGTTGTTGAGGATATCCAAACTCTTAGCACCCAATGCACTCCTGGTCCCAATGGACCTATTAATGGTGATGCTATGACTATAGAAACTACCAAACAAGTGAACCTAAAGGGCACCACTACCACTTTACTTGATAGTAGTGACCTTGATTTTGATAATTGCACTCTTACCGAAGTTATTGATTTCCTTCACAAGATGTCTAAAGATCCCCACACTAGCACGCTTAATCTTGTCTTCACAGAGCATATCACTAATGCTCTCATCAAAGCTAGGGAGGAGAAACTTAGAGTAGAAGCCTCCATACCTAGAAAGCTAGAAGATGGTTGGGATCCTATGATTAAAATTAAGTTGAATAACTTCTCTTGCTATGCTTTATGTGATGTTGGAGCTAGTACCTCCGTTATGCCCAAAAGAATATATGATATGCTTAAATTGAAACCTTTTGATTCTTGTTCTTTTGGTGTTCGTCTCGTTGATTCTTCCATAAAGAAACCTTTGGGGAGGATCGACGAAGTTCTTATCATTGTCAATGACAATTATGTTCCCGTTGATTTTACTATTATGGACATTGAATGTGAACCTTCTTTTCCAATTATTTTGGGACATCCTTTTCTACGCACCGTTGGTGCTATCATTGACATGAAAGAGGGGAATATAAGATTCCAATTTCCTCTCAAGAAAGGGATGGAACACTTCCCTCGAAAGAAGATTAAGTTACCTTTTGAGTCCGTTATACGGGCTAGCTATTCTTTAACTCTTGATAAAACTTGATCTCTATGCATTATGCCTAGCTTAAAGGCATAAAAGAAAGCGCTTTTGGGAGGCAGCCCACATGAATAAAATTTTATTTTGCTTTTGTTGTGTCTTGATGTTGTTACTATAGTAGCATCATCATTGTATCTTTACTTTTCAACTTTGTGCCAAGTGTAGCCTCTGATTGCAAGAAAGTTCAAAAGTTGTGACGTGCTGTCCAGGAAACAGATTCTGTCCTTGGATAGAAAAATTCGTATAAAATCACCAGATCATCTTTTGGTATGAATTTTTTCGACAGCATGCTCTATACAATTGTCTTTCAGGCGTCTGTTCTGAGTTTTTTGATTAGAGTTGCAGAAGTGCCCCGAAAATATCATTTACTACCTGCTGTTCTGTTTTTCACAGATTCTGTCCTGTTTTGCCTTTCCTTCATTTTGCAAACCTTGAGCTTGCTTTTTCTTTGCAAAAACCTTTTGGCAATCTTGGGAAACAGTAGACCTTCAAGAATATCCTTATTTCCAGCAAGGAAAAATTATTTTATTAATGGTACTAACCTCGCTAATCAGATTATGATGAGTTATGTATGAAGGGAGTTTTCAAGTGTGCGAGGGAAGATGATAAAAAGATTCAGGAGTGTCAAACGCTCAAGCTTGGGGATGCCCCCATGCACCCCCAAGAAATATTCAAGGAGACTCAAGCGTCTAAGCTTGGGGATGCCCCTGTGCATTCCCTTCTCCATCAACATTATCAGTTCGTCTTTCGTTCCACTATATTTTTATCACTTCATGTGTTATGTGCTATGCTTGGAGCGTCTTGATTTTAGTTTCCTTTTTAGTTTTCTTTAGCTTTTCATAACGAGTCGGAGCTCAGCTTTCTTTGTGTGGGAGAGAAACACGCTCCACTTCAACCTAGAACACAACATAGAATTTTCATGTCTATCTTTGCTGTGTGTGTTCTTTGTCTTTCAATAGCTACTATCATGTTCAGCTCTTAGTTTTCATGCTTTTTTAAAGAGCTTTTGTTTAGTTGGTTGCTTGAACTCTCTTTAGTTATCATGCTTATCTTATTAAGAGAGTTTGCTTCTGTTGCATTGGTTTATATGTCTATGATAAAAATGCTACGTGCATAATGGTACTTAGTAATTCGTGTTTTCTTATGGTTAGTCTCAAATAGCTGGGGGGTTCCCAATGTGTTATTGGAGTACCAACATGATTTATTTGCCTATGATGTGGTATGGTCTAGTAATATCTTCCTTCGAGAATTTATTTTGATTGACTTGGCGTATGCTCACGCATATTTAAGACTGTAAAGAAAGTCTGTCAAGCCTTGATGATCTTTAGTTTCTGAGTAGCGATATAACTTCCATGCCTGATTCAATGTTGCTTTGTCGCTCTGCATGATTATGACCGTCATTGCTCTTTTAGTTGGTCGTTCCCAGTCTTTTGCTAACCTCCACCTGTACTAAGCAGACTGACTGCTTGTGCATCCAAAATCTTTTAAACCAGTTATGCCATATGAGTCCACCATACCTTCCTATACATGGTATTTACCTGCCATTCCTAACGAAGACTTTCATGTACCATCTCGAAATTATTCAAAAAAAAGCATTCCTATTTTGTGCCTCTGTTTTAGTTCATGAGGAAGTACTAGTTAATTCATGATCTTTTTAAGTTGAACAAGCTTCACCCCGGGATTGCATGTCTAATGTGCAAACCCATAATACGAGAAGGAACTGGCAAAGAGTGCGCCCGGCTCAAAATTAATATAACAAACAAATCCTCCTTCACGCTTTGTTCATGAGAAATCAGAAAACTTTGGCAGTGATAAACGAAGGAGATTAAGAGGATGTGATCGTCCTCATTCGGGAGCCGTTCCTCGAAACTTGTCCATCTCAAGAAGTGATTGAGTTGTCTGCTAGCTTTCGTTGACGGAACATGCATAATCTAAAATAATAATTATTACCTCTGTTCAATGTTGAGGATATCGCTTATCGTTATCGTCTCGGTCATCTGGGGATTAGAGATTAATCGGAAATCGGCTGATTAATCGATTTTATCGGTCGACTATTAATCGGCCATTTTTTTTCAAATCCCAGGTTCCCAACACTAAAATATGCTATATTCAACACCCAAACAATATTGGACAGAAGTGTTACCTTGAATTCTAGCCTTTGAATCCTGATATAATGACAAACAAAATAGAAAAAACATTACATATTGCATAAGAAGGTCCACAGAACACAAATAAACATAGTTCTTGCAAACATAGTGCTACGAATAGGCCCAATTTATCGGTAGATTCCCGATAAATCGCTTGTCATAGCGATAAATCGGCCCAAACAATAAATGATGAAGATAAGGCATAATATTATCGGTCACCCCAAGAGTAGCGATAAATCAGACGATAAATCGCTGAATCGGAAGATTTCTTGAACAGTGCCTCTGTTTTTAAAACCAAGAGCTCTGGTACATGCTTTGTCTTTGTTTCCGACTACGGGTTTTCAACCTTGCCAACAAAAGCCACGGTTCGAGAGTCTCCACCTTCTTTTAAAGCACCAACTACTGAGAGCATGATTGTCATTCTGAGTGTAATGTGCATTGTCCCAAAGTAGCATTGTCTTTTGCATGATTATGATATCGTTTATTCTGAAATCATTGTATCTAGTCATCACTTAAACCTTGGAGGTGCCCCTGCATTTATGTTTTGCTTCACTAAAGGGGGCAAGTGAAATATCACTTTATCATATTTGCACACCATGCTCATTACAAATCTATTTGATGTTTCAGTATCATGTTGTAAAACTTTCAGTTCTTTGTGATTCTCTCATGAGGCAACTTAATTACTACAGATTCATTGTCTCGGTAAGCTTTTGTCATATGACTATGAAAAGTCCTATATGGTTAATAGCATGTCACCACAGAAATTATTCTTGTTATCATTTACCTACTCGAGGACGAGCAGGAATTAAGCTTGGGGATGTTGATACGTCCAAAACGTATCTATAATTTCTGCTTGCTCCATGCCTCTTTTGGGTGATATTGCTATGATATTTATACACTTCCATACACTTTTGATCATATTTGGACGAACCTATTAACTCAGTGCACCCCAGTGCCAGTTTCTATTTTCTGCTGTTTTTGTATTTCAGGTTTTCCCATTACGAAAACTGCCAGAAAAATCCCAGAAAAATTATATAGAAAATCAGCGTTCCAGAAGCTTCCCAGCAGCCGAAGTAGGGCCGGAGGGGGGCCACCAGGGCTCCAGGCGCCCTGGTGGCGCGGCCCCCCTCCTGGCCGTCCTGGGGGGGGGGGCGCCTGGGCCCCCCAGGCCTCCGCTGATGCCCCCCTTTGGCATATATTTAACACGCGTCCCGAAACCCTCGAGACGGGAACCCTTTTTCGCGATCTCATCTCTGTTCCGCCGCCGCCGCGCTTCCAAGATCGGGAGCACCAGGAGAACTCTTCCCGGCACCCTGCCGGAGGGGAGGATCACCACCGGGAGCCTCTCCACCACCATGGACGCCTCCCGGATGAGTTGTGAGTAGTCTCCCTTGGACCATGGGTCCATGACCAGTAGCTATGTGATGTTCTCCTCCCCTTCTTGTGCTTCACTAATTAGACCTCGTGAGCTGCCCTACATGATCGAGGCACATATGTAATCCTTATGCTGTTGCTATGATGAGTTTGCTGGGATCCGATGGATTGTGAGATTATGTTCAGATTGTGTTTGAGTAATATATTTGATTTACCTCTTTTATATTTATGTTCGTAAGTAATTCTTGCATGTTCTCCATTGCTATTTATTGCTTTGGCCAAGTAGTAGGTAGTGACTCCAAGAGGGAACGTTATGCTCGATTGTGGGTTCATGCCCCTCGATGACTAGCTTGAGTGACAGAAACATGAGTCTAGGGGATGTGCTGTTGCCACAAGGGGGGGAAACAACGGTGCTTGTGCCCGCGGGTGCAAGGATTGTTTACTTTACGCAAAGTTCTTTTAATGCAGTTGTCTGTTGCTTTGAGTTTACACTATGGGTGGGACTCGCAACTTAATACCAGCGAGATGTTCTGGATAGATATCTCAAGGTGGATGATTAGTAGTAGATGCGGATGGATTTAGGTCTACTTGCCTTGGCGTACCGCCCATGCTTTGAACCTCTACCTTTCTTGCAACATAGTTAGCATTGGTTTGCGCACATAATTCTGTCAATTGCCCAGCTGTAATTCGTTTACCTCACATAGCTG
The DNA here is from genome assembly GCA_902687465.1 of Secale cereale. Lineage (NCBI taxonomy): Eukaryota > Viridiplantae > Streptophyta > Magnoliopsida > Poales > Poaceae > Secale > Secale cereale. The sequence continues at coordinate 524,509,809 of LR738713.1, read as the reverse complement.
TTTATCGTCTTTTGGGAGAGAGACATCACTAGTGAACATCATGGGACCCCGGTCCATATTACCATCACTGATCACATCCGCTATTTACTTTCTGCTTTTACTTACTATTTGCAGCAATACCTATCACTATTATCACTTGTGTTTGATCCTTTGTAAACGACAAGGCCGGAGGGATTGACAACCTCTCTGTACTCGTTGGGAGCAAAGTTATTTGTATCTGTGTGCAGGTCCATGTTGATTGCTAATATCTGCCGCCGTTAGCAGTTGACACCTTCTTGTTGAAACTGGGAGTCTCAGGGGAAATCGATCCTTGGTATCTTTGCCAAGGGAAAACTTCCGCTACACTGCATCTCAAACCTTCCACTTGGGGTAACCAACGAGGGGCGAGAAGCCATCAGTATGGTGGTTGTTTTGAGGAAGATATATGATGGCTATTTTGAGGAAGGATATATAATGGGTGTATGGTACCGGCGAAAGTTGCGCAGTACAAGAGAGGCTAGCAATGGTGGAAGGGTGAGAGTGCGTATAATCCATGGACTCAACATTAGTCATAAGAACTCATATACTTATTGCAAAAATTTACGAGTCATCAAAACAAAGCAATCAACGCATGCTCCTAGGGTGGAGGTTGGTAGGAGTTAACCATCGCACGCCCCCAACCTCCACACAAAGGATGACACTCTACAAATACCTCATGCTCTAACTTCGTCACATAGCGGTTCACCATACGTGCATGCTACTAGAATCACTAACCTTAACACAAGTATTTATAAATTTCATAATAACTCCACTAGCATGACTCTAATATCACTATCCTCATATCTCAAAACAATTATCAAGCATCCAACTTCTCATCATATTCAATGCACTTAGTATGAAAGTTTTTACTACATTCATCTTGGATGCCTATTATGTGAAGGCTAGTTTTATAGCCAAAGCACATTACCATGCTGTTTTAGTATACTCTCAAAAGGATATAAGTGAAGCATGAGATATCAACAATTTCTACAAAATATAATCACCACCGTGCTCTTAAAGATATAAGTGAAGCACTAGAGCAAAAACTATTCAACTCAAAAGATATAAGTGAAGCACATAGAGTGTTCTAACAATTCCTAGGCCATATTTAACTCTGTCAAATAGGTGTGTCCAGCAAGGATAATTGTGGCAAACTAAAAAGAAAAGACTCAAATAATACACGACGCTCCAAGTAAAACACATATCATGTGGTGAATAAAAATATAGCTCCGAGTATAGTTACCGATGGATGAAGACGAAAGAGGGGATGCCTTCCCGGGGCATCCCCAAGCTTAGGCTTTTGGTTGTCCTTGAATTTTACCTTGGGGTGCCTTGGGCATCCCCAAGCTTAGGTTCTTTCCACTCTTTGTTCCATAGTCCATCAAAGCAATACTCAAAACTTGAAAACTTCACAACACAAAACTTAGACAAAAATCTCGTGAGCTCCGTTAGTATAAGAAAACAAACCACTACTCAAAGGTACTGCAATGAAGTCATTCTTTGTTTATATTGGTGTTAAACCTACTGTATTCCAACTTCTCTATGATTCACACTTCCCAATACTACCCATAGATTCATCAAAATAAGCAAACAACACACGAAAAACAGAATCTGTCAAAAACAAAACAATCTGTAGTAATCTGTAACTTTCGCATACTTTTGTAACTCCAAAAAAATTGAATTAAATTGGTAAACGTGAGGAATTTGTCTGTTAATCATCTGCAAAAAGAATCAACTAAATAGCATGCTCCAATAAAATATGGTGACCATTCTAGCCAGCGCCAACGATTCTGTTTTTCACAGTACGATCATATAAACTTCACACAAGTCTTCCCAAAGGTTCTACTTGACACAAACACTAATTAAAACACAAAATCACATCTAATCAGAAGCCAGATGCAACATTTATTCCTAAACAGAAACAAAAATATAAAATTGGGTTGCCGCTATTGTTTTATGCCCCTAGCTAGGCACGATACATGGATAGATCTAGGTATTGCCATCTTTGGAAGGCAATTCTTTAATTAAGCACTTGTGATTCTTAGGAACTTCTTTATCCCTATTGATAATCAAACTATGGGCAAGAAATCAAGAAATTAAATCGTGTCAAAAGGTTCTCTTGCAAAAGTGAGAAAATTAGGATGAACACTTATAGATTTAAGATCCACGATTCATTTACTAGATAGTTCACCCTTGTCCTTAGGAACATACATGAACTTAGACAATTTAGTGGTAGAAGGATTTGAAGTAGTTTTCATAGAAGAAAGAGCAGAACCCTCATTGGTAATAATATCCTCAAGTTTATCGATTCTAGTAGAATCTTGATCTAATTTTTCTTTAACTATGGGTTCCTTTTCTTTAAAGTTTTTCAGAACAACTCCTACCTTGGATCCATATTGGGTAATTTCATTGTGGATATTTCTATCCAAGTTCTCTACCAACTCTACCGTAGCAACTTTGTTTTCAATGATTTCTAGCCTTTGCATAACATGTTCCAAAGTTAAAACGGTCCCATTAACTATAAGAGGTGGTGAGCCAAATAATTCAGTCATTGCATTATAAGAATCAAAAGTATGGCTACCCAAGAAATTCCCTCCGGTAATGGTATCTAAAATAAATCTATTCCACGGAGTTATGCCAAAATAAAAATTGCGAAGAAGCACGGAAGTGGAAAGCTTCCTAGTAGATATATTTTAAGCATTACAAATTCTATACCAGACATCTTTTAAGTTTTCTTTCGCCCTTTGTTTAAAATTGAGGACCTCACTCTCGGGAGTATTAATAATGATAGGTGTGCTAGACATGGTGACAGGCAAGCAATCCAACAAACAAGCAAACAAGAAGCAAGCGAACGGTAAACACGCGACAAAAGAAGGGCAAATAAAATGACAAGGGTGAAGTGGGGGAGAGGAAAACGAGAGGCAAAAATGTAATGCGAAGGATAAGGGTTTGTGATAGGTACTTGGTATATAACTTTTGCATAAGCCTCCCCGGCAACGTCGCCAGAAATTCTTCTTGCTACTTCTCGAGCTTGCGTTGTATTCCCTCGAAGAGGAAAGGGTGATGCAGCACAGTAGCGTATGTATTTCCCTCAGTTTTTTAGAACCAAGGTATCAATCCAGTAGGAGACCACACGCGAGTCCCTCACACCTGCACAAACAAATAAGAACTTTGCAGCCAATGCGATAAGGGGTTGTCAATCCCTTTACGGTCACTTATGAAAGTGAGATCTGATAGAGATGCTAGTTTAATATTTTTGGTATTTTTGGATATAAGAACAGAAAGTAAAAGGAGAAAAGTAAAGTAGATTGTAGATTGATATGTTGAGAATAGACCCGGGGGCCATAGTTTTCTCTAGTGGCTTCTCTCGTGATATCAGTATTCTATGGTGGGTAAACAAATTACTATCAAGCAATTGATAGAAAATCGAATAATTATGAGACTATCTAGGCATGATCATTATATATAGGCATCACGTCTGAGACAAGTAGACTGAAACGATTCTGCATCTACTACTATTACTCCACACATCGACCGCTATCCAGCATGCATCTAGAGTATTAAGTTCATAAGAACAGAGTAACGCCTTATGCAAGATGACATGATGTAGAGGGATAAACTCAAACATAGTGATATAAACCCCATCTTTTTATCCTCGGTGGCAACAATACAATACGTGCCTTGCTGCCCCTACTGTCACTGGGAAAGGACACCGCAGGATTGAACCCAAAGCCAAGCACTTCTCCCATTGCAAGAACTATAGATCTAGTAGACCAAACCAAACCAATAATTCGAAGAGACTTGCAAGGATATTATAATCATACATAAAAAGTTCAGAAAAGAACCAAATATTTCTCATAGATAATATTGATCATAAGCCCACAATTCATCGGATCTCGACAAACACATCGCAGAAAGAGATTACATCGAATAGATCTCCTCGAAGACCGAGGAGAACTTGGTATTGAGATCCAAAGAGAGAGAGGAAGCCATCTAGATACTAGCTATGGACCCGAAGGTCTGTGGTAAACTACTCACAACTCATGGTGAGGCGATGATGATGATGTAGAAGCACTCCGTGAAGATCCCCCCTCCGGCGGAGCTCCGGAACAGGCCCTAAGATGGGATCTCACGGGAACAGAAGGTTGCGGTGGTGGAACTAGGGTTTTCTCTGTTGTTCTGATGGTTTCGGGGTACGTAGATATATATTGGAATAAGGAGGGCACTTGGGGCCAGACGGGGTGCCCACGAGGCAGGGGGCGCGCCCTATAGGGGGGCCACCCTCGTGGACGCCATGTCAGCCCTACTCCGTGGTTGTCAAGTCTCCAGTGCGTATTTTTCTCCAAAAATATCTCTTCCGAAGGTTTCATTCCGTTTTGCCGGGACCCCGACTTAGAAGTCGAGATCACCGACTGCACGTGTACAGTGATCCCAGAGATCAATGCTCACTGGACACACAGAAGCTGAATAACAAGAGTCTTACATCCATACATATCGTCTTACACAAATTAAGGCCATTATGGCCAAGTCTTACATAGATAAAGCCTCACGGGCTGAATAGCAAATAACTCAAATAGCGGAAGTCTTCGATGATAGGTAGAACCCATGCCATCTGCCTTAACCCTACAGGCATTCTGACTGGGATAGCGTCCTAGTTCGCATGTTCGTCTCCAAAGAACTCATCTTCATATTCCTGTTCCTCCATGCCTGGCCAATTAAATAACCAGTGGCAAGCCAATGAGTACTTTGAATGTACTCACAAGCAACCCATGATGTGGTTCAAAATAACAATGCAAACAGAACAATAATGAGCAATCTAGCAATGGGCTAGAATAAATATTCTACCATCAAGTGTATGCATCAATGAGTTCGCGTAACCTCGAAAACAGGTCACCGATATCATCATGAATATGTTTCAACTCATCGAGTCAAGTCACCACCTTGACTCATCGCACACACACTTTCACCGATGAAGTAAAATTCTGGACATAGTTTAAGTAGCACCACCCAACTGCCCATGACCGTGGACATGGCTATTCGAATAGTTTTACACTCTGCAGAGGTTGCACACTTTACCCACAAGATCCGGGAAGCTTTCGTGTCATCCACGATCCCGTAGTACCTCAAGTACTCGGGGGAAGCACCCGGATTATCTTTCCTTAGACGACACTAACATAGAGTCCACTCGTTGGTACACGGCCCTCGAGTACAAACAGTAGATCCCGGGACTTGCCTTAATTTCAATGTCACGTGTACCCGAAGGGACCAACGGTGTGTCCGGTGCCCTGTGAAAACAGTCATGGTCGTCTATCCAAGAACGACCCCGTCCCGGGAAAGACCTCAAGTCTTCCCGTCACTAGTAATGCGGGCACCATGCTAGTATCGACCTAAGTAATCAATAAAGCCCCGTCCCATAAGGGGTAGAGTGGTTGCACATGTTTGGTTGGGACGGTAGTCACACATAAATCTAATCCATTATTTCACCCATGCACAAGATTTTACCGGCACATCACTTCTTCCTCAAGTGATGACCTAACTCAACATCACCCTCGGGCATTAGGGGCACCCGATGGGATTTATGCAAGGATTTCAACCATGAAGGTTCATATCACACATGCATCACTAAGCATCACTACTTACTATTTGCATGTCATCTAGCATATAGCAAGATTAAGATCAAGGCATGCATCATATGGTGGTTCAACCAGGTCACTACCGTAACGTTATCATCATGCATCGGAATCAAACGGGTTCCGAAGAACAAGTGTATCATGGTCAAAGGGCTGCTTGCCTGGATTGGCTTGGTCTTCAAAGTCTTCAAATCCTTCTCCTTCTCCTTCTTCGGCAACTTCGTCAAATACGGGATCTAATCATCGCAAAATAACAACGAGAAAATAAGACCATATTGAAAACAGAAAAATCAAAGTGCTCAGAAAAATGTCAGCATATTTTTGTTAAATACTAGAGGGAAAACTAAGATGGAGAAAATTCTTAGTTGGAGTTTTGGAGTGACAGAATGGAATCTAATGATTTTAGAACAGGAGTTTTATTGCTCAAATTTGAATTTAAATTTGAACAGAACAGAAAAGTTTCATGGATATGTGTTCAAGTGACACCATTAAATAGGTTGGAATATTACAAGAATTTAGGAGTTGGAATTATTTCATTTGGACTAATATTCATTTCTGTAAAATTAATTGAATTAATCACAGAAAGAATAAAAAGAAATGGCCCAGTGCCACTGGGCCAGAGCGGCCACAGTGCACGGCCCAGGGCATCCAGCCCAGCCGCTCGGGCGCCAGCGCGCGCACGTCAGGGTTTTAAACCTAACGGGCGGGGCCCAGCGGTCAGCGGCAGCGAGGGGAGAGAGGGAGCGGTGAGGATGATAGGCGGGGCCCGCCTGTCATCTTCAACCTCTCGGCCACGGCGACGGCGAGCTAACCGGCGACGATTCCGGCCACGGCGAAGCCAACGGAGGGCAGGGACGGGTTCAGCGACGAGTCGCGGAGGTAGTGGTGGTGGTGCGGCTCACCGAGGAGGTCGGGTTCGTCGGCGGCGAGGTGGGACGGCAGAGGGTCGTCAGGAAGCTGCTGGCTGGCTCGTTTCCGGCAGCTGCAGAAGGGGAAAAGGGAGGGGAATGCATCAGTGAGGTGTGGCGGTTCCGAATCGAGCAAAAGGAGGGGCGGAGGAGGCCCGTACTGCGAGATCGCCGGCTGCCCGACGCGGCGGAGCTCCGGTCGATCCCGAGTACTGAAGCTCTTCGGGGAGGAACCAGTGGTGCTGGCGTGTTGCTGTGAGTGTGTTGAGGCTACTGGTGTTGGTTGGGGAGCTCGGGG
>LR738713.1:524454147-524502768 GCA_902687465.1 Secale cereale | reverse complement strand
GGACTCGTGCGCCGGCGAGGTTGCAGGCGAGGCCAGAGGCTGTTCTGGTGCCTGTGATCGAGCCGGGGAGGATCGTGGACGTGTTCCACGCTTAGTTGAGGGGAGAGGAGGAGCGGGGGACGCTCCAGACAGCGCGCGTGTGTGAGCCCGGCGAGTGGAGGTCGCGGGTGGCCGGCGCGCGTGTGAAGGCGGCCACTGGAGGGAGAGAGAGGAGGGGGACAGCACCGGTGGAGGCTGCGGACGTCGAGGCGCATTGGGAGGCGCGAGGGGAGAGCTCGAGGCTGTCGGCTACGCTGGATTGGGCGAAGCTACAGTGTGGGGGCGCACTGTAGCGCGCTTTGGAGCGGCCTTATCGCATGCCACGACATGCCATTGGCCCTCTGGGCGCGTCCACCGTGTCTGGGGGGTCCAGGGTGATGCAAGCAGCTCGTCTGTGGCTTTGGATGCTCTGGAGATGCTATGAGAGAGAAGAGAAGCTGGTGACTTGGTAGAAAATGGCTGTCCAGCAGGGTGAACTAGGGTTTTTACCCCTCAATCATGGAGCTGGAGACATGGGAGAGTTACTGGAGGTAGCTAGTAACCATATGAAGCTGTGGTAAAAAGTTGAGGCCAAGGTAAATAGTGAAAGTGATCAAGATGGTAGTTTTGGTAAAATTGCAGAAGGTGTTTGATCAAGTTTTGATCAAGCAAATGATCTCCACTTGCCATGACACTTAACAGGATGGAATGTTATAAGAAAATAGGGTGTTTCACCAAATTTGGGCTCATTTGAAGAAACTAGCCAATGTAACTTTGGTGAACCCTAGAAATCAACAGAAATGGCTTCATCTTGTTTGAGTCAAGCTAATCATCTCCCCTTGATGCACCACTTGGTGTAGTTTCATCATTTGGGGTTATGATCATGCCCACAAAGTTTGAAGCACCAGGTAAAAAGTTGGTAATGTAAAGTTGTTCAAATTTGCATTTGAACAGAAATGGTTTTGGGGTATCCTGATCAAGTTTCCCTACTCCAAATCTTGTTCCATTTGGTCTAGATGCCTTATTATGCCATTCTAGCATGTGCACCAAGTTTGAGAGCATTTGGACAAGTTTGGCAATGTAAAGTTGCTCAAACTTCAAATATGGACAGAGTGGTTATGAAGGGTTTTGATGATGTTTTCTTGCTTTCCAAGACATGGGACTTGGCAAGATCATCAAATATGTCATATATGACATGATAGAATTTCCCTAGAATTTTTGGAGAATATTTCCTTTGTAAATATTTCAAAAGCTTGAAATATCCAGAAAGGGTTTTGGAGGGATTAGCCCATTATTTTGAACATGACCAAGTGTTGAAACTCTTATATATGGACAATATATGTCCTATGAGTCTCCCTGAATTTTGGCAAATATTTTTGAAATACTTAAATAATTTTTTCCTATTAAAGACCATTTCTGGCCTTAAGAAAAAGCTTTTAAATAAAATAGGAAAATAACTTTTAAAATTATACTTTTGTGGTTTCTGGGAGTCCTATGACTACTAGGTTTCAAATATACTTTTTGAAACAATTTTCTCACCCTAAATCAAGCACTTGCAGTGCAAACCTCAATTCAGGGGTTTTGGGAATACTAAATTTATAAAATACATTTTGGCCAAATCAATTTTGTAAGAAAATACTATACTGTTATATAACACATGGCATGATCATTGGGCAGAAGTTTTGGGTATGGGGATGAACTCTACAAGAGGTAATAGTTGACTTTAATGAGCACATAAAAAGCACATGAAGAAAAACTCAATTCCAAATAAAAGCCAAATGATGCCAAAAAATTTTGCTGGTCCAAATTTTCATGCCTCATTGATGCAAATAACATGTTACAAAATGCAGGGTGTGACAGACCTACCCCCTTACAAGAATCTCGTCCCCGAGATTCCTAAACTAGGTCTTAAAAGAGATCGGGAAACTCGGATGTAAGATAGTCTTCACGTTCCCAGGTTGCTTCTGCGTCGGTGTGGTTGCTCCACTGGACCTTGAAGTACTTGATGGTGCGGCTTCGCGTCCGTCGTTATGCTTCGTCCAGAGTGCGAATGGGCTTCTCGCGGTAGGTCAAATCAGGCTGCAGATCAGTGGCTTGGTGATCAACATCCTTGTAGAGATTAGGCTTGTTCGGAATTTGGAGACATTTCCGGAGTTGTGACACATGGAATACATTGTGCACACCGGATAGCTCGGGTGGTAGTTCCAACTGGTAAGCCACTTCTCCTCGTCGTGCAGTGATCTCAAAGGGTCCAATGAACCTTGGTGCGAGCTTCCCCTTGATGTGGAAACGCTTGGTCCCCTTCAGAGGAGTTACCCGCAGGTACACATGGTCCCCGACATGGAAACTCATGTCTCGGCGTCGAGTGTCAGCATAACTCTTCTGCCTTGACTTGGCTGCCTTCAAACGTTCTCTGACTAGTTGGACTTGCTCTTCTGCTGCGCGGAGAATATCCGGTCCAAAGACTAGCCCTTCTCCAGTCTCTGACCAGTTGAGGGGTGTGCGACATCTGCGTCCGTACAACACCTCAAATGGTGCCATCTGAAGGCTCGACTGATAACTGTTGTTATAGGAGAACTCGGCAAAAGGGAGACAATGTTCCCATTTGGTTCCATATGCCAAGACATAGGCTCGGAGCATGTCTTCGAGAATCTGATTTACTCGTTCTGTCTGACCTCCGGTCTGCGGGTGAAAAGCCGTGCTGAAAGATAACTTGGTTCCCAAGGCTTCTTGGAACTTCTTCCAGAACCTTGAAGTGAACTGGGTTCCTCGATCTGACACAATCTCCTTGGGAACGCCGTGAAGACTTATGATTCTGTCGATGTAGGGAGCTGCCAGCCGGTTGCCATCATAAGTGGTCTTGACAGGAATGAAATGGGCCACCTTGGTCAAATGATTGACTATGAACCAGATAGAGTCATGTCCTCTATCCGACCTTGGTAATCCAGTGATGAAGTCCATTCCGACTTTATCCCACTTCCACTCAGGAACCTTGAGTGGCTGAAGAAGTCCAGCAGGTCGCTGATATTCGGCCTTGACCCTTTGGCACACATCACATTTTGCAACATAGGTTGCAATCTCTCTTTTCATCCCGTGCCACCAGAATCTTGCCTTCAAGTCTTGATACATCTTGGTTCCTCCGGGGTGGATGGAATACGAAGTGTCGTGGGCTTCTTGCAGGATCAGGTTCTTCAGCTCTGTGTTGTTTGGTACGCAGATACGGCCCTTGTACCAAACAATCCCGTGCTCGTCTTCAGAGAATCCTGGGGCCTTGCCTAGCTTCATCTTCTTCTTGATGCCTTCAATGCTTGCGTGTCCATCTTGCGCCTTCTTGACTTCGTCCATCAGGGTTGGTCTGACTTCCAAATGATCCAGAAATCCAGGGGTGACCAATTCCAAACTGAATTGTTCGAGTTCCTTAAACAAGGCTGGCTGCCTCTCTTGAATAATGGCATTCAAAGAGCAAGCCTTCCTGCTTAAGGCATCGGCCACCACATTAGCCTTCCCTGGGTGATATTGAACACTAAGGTCATAGTCCTTGATGAGCTCCAACCATCTTCGCTGCCTCATGTTCAATTCCTTTTGGGTGAAAATGTACTTTAGACTTTTGTGGTCTGTGTATATCTCACACCGTTTCCCTAGGAGGTAATGCCACCATGTCTTCAAGGCATGAACCACTTCTGCTAACTCAAGATCATGAGTAGCGTAGTTCTCCTCATGAGGTCGTAGCTGCCTGGAGAGGTAGGCTATGACTCGGCCTTCTTGCATCAGAACGCTTCCCAATTCAGTTCGAGAGGCATCATAATATATCACGGACTCCTTGTGAATATCAGGTGTTGCCAGAACTGGGGCGGTGGTCAATCTCTTCTTGAGTTCTTGGAAGCTTTCTTCGCATTTTGGCGTCCACTCAAACTTCTTGTCCTTCTTGAGGAGCTGAGTCATTGACCGGGCAATGCTAGAGAATCCTTTCACGAATTTGCGGTAATAGCCAGCAAGTCCGAGGAAGCTTCTGACTTCCTTGATGGCCGTTGGAGATTGCCATTGGGTCACAGCTTCGATCTTCGCGGGATCAACTGATAATCCTTCTTCGGTCAAGACATGACCTAAGAATCCAACTTTATGCAGCCAGAACTCACACTTGCTGATTTTGACATACAGTTGGTGCTCCCGAAGCTTATCTAGGACCATCCTCAAATGTTGCTCGTGCTCTTCCTCCGACTTCGAGAAGACAAGAATGTCATCGATGAAGACAACAACGAACTTGTCCAAATATTCCATGAAGACTTTATTCATGAGATACATGAAGTAAGCTGGGGCATTGGTTAACCCAAAGGACATGACCGTGCACTCATACATGCCATATCTGGTTACGAATGCCGTCTTCGGAATATCTTGGGGTCTGATCTTCAGTTGGTAGTACCCAGATTTGAGGTCGATCTTGGAGAACACCTTGGCTCCGCTGAGCTGATCAAACAGATCTTCAATTTTGGGAAGTGGATATTTGTTCTTGATTGTAACTTCATTGAGGGAACGATAGTCAATGCATAAGCGGATGGTACTGTCCCTCTTTGCCACAAATAGAACAGGTGATCCCCAAGGGGAGGCACTCGGGCGGATAAATCCCTTCCTCAGCTGCTCTTCCAGTTGCTTCTTCAACTCGGCTAATTCTTCCGTCCCCATTCTTTAAGGCTTCTTATAGATGGGTCCTGCCCCGGGCACGAGCTCGATGATGAACTCAATGTCACGGTCAGGGGGCATTCCCGGTAGTTCATCCGGGAAGACATCAGGATACTCACATACCACCGGTACTTTCTCTAGCCCGACTTCAGACAGACAGTTGACTTGAGCGGCTTGAGCGGAAGAGGAGTTGGAAGCAAACTTGACTTCAACTCCTTGGTCATTGGTCACAGAGACAGTCCGATTGGCACAATCTAACAAGCCTTGGTGCTTACTGAGCCAATCCATCCCTAAGATCACATCCAAGCCTTGCGATCTTAGGATGATAAGGTCTGCTAGGAAGTCTACACCGTTAATGGTAATACTGACTCCTTTACAGCCTATCTTGGCTCTCATCTCTGCTCCAGGGGTTTGTACCACCATAGGGTTATTCAGGGGTGTAGGGGTCATGCCACTTTTTAATGCAAATCTTTGAGTGACAAATGAATGCGTTGCTCCAGAATCAAACAAGACAGTTGCAGGTGCTGAGTTGACAAGGAACGTACCCAGCACAACGTCCGGGTCTTCCTGGGCTTCTTCAGCAGTGACGTGATTCACACGCCCCTTCCCATGGTTAGGTGGATTGCGAGGAGCTGGGTTTCTTGGTGGCATCCCGCGGCCTTGTCCTTGGTTCTGCGCATTGGGGCGCGGGGCATATGGCTTCTTGTTGGGGCACACCCTTGAGATGTGTCCGGACTGACCACATCCAAAGCAAGTAACTTGGTTTGGATTGTTGATCTTGTTGCCACCACTGGTATTGGGGTTGAAAGCTGGCCTTGGGTTGGCATACTGCTGAGGCTGAAAGTTGGTGCGAGGTGCAGGAGCTCTTGGTTGCTGATAGGTTGGCTTGGCCGGGGCTGACTGCCATGGACGAGGCTTCTGGTTGCTGGAACTTCCCTTGCTGACCATCTTGCGCTTGCGAGTATCTTCCAAAGCACGCCGCTTGTCTTTAAGCATAAGTGCTTTGTTCACCAGGTCAGGGAAGGTTGGGCAGTCGCACACGACAAGAGAATACTGCAGAGTCTGATTGAGGCCTTTCATGAAGTGCTCCCTCTTTGCAGCATCAGTGCTGACATCCTCAGGGGCATACCTTGACAGAACACTGAACTTCTGCATGTACTCCTTGACAGTGCCACTTCCTTGCTTCAGGGCTCGGAACTCAAGCTTTTTGATAGCCATGATTCCGGAAGGAATGTGGGCCTTGCGGAATTCTGCCTTGAAGTTGACCCAAGTGATGTCTTGTTCAGCATGCATGACCTTGAATCCATCCCACCAAGCTCTAGCAGTCCCCCCGAGGCAGTGGGCTGCATAGGCCACCTTCTCGCGGTCTTCGGTGCATCCGACTAGTTCCAGTATGTCCTCAATGGTACGGACCCAGTCGTCTACATCCAGGGGTTCAGCAGTCTCGATAAAGGTTGGCGGTGCATGCTTCTTGAACTCTGCCAATGTGGAACGTCCATTGCCATTCCCCGCCGGCTGGCGGTTGTTGGTGACAGCTTGAGGAATCAACTGAAGGGCTGCGGTGTTGGCTTGGCGTTCCTCTCGGAAAGCTTGGAGAAGCTGAGCCATGTCCATGCTTGGAGGAGGTGGTGGTGGTGGAGCTTGGTCGTTGGTTTGGTCGTGGCCTGCCTCTGACAGAGCGGATGCTCCGGCTTCAGGCTGCTGGGTAGAGGTACCAGTACGAGTTACAACAGGCATCCTGTTGGAGCGGTAAAAGGTCTCATGACTTGGAAGAGGGAAAGGAAGATAGATGGGTGCCTAGTAAGGGGGTGGGTATGACACTAATCAAATCATGCAAGGGCCAAAAGGCCAAAACACATTCATTAAAATCCAAACGGGTGATGCAGTCATTTACATATTCTCGAAGGAAGAATACGACATACACCCGAACACGACGAAAGCAAACAACAGATGGTTTCATATGAACCATACAAGGACTCGACTGCGCATAGGGGTTACACGACCTATCCTACCGTAGAGGTCACAACTGGCACATCCGAGTAGCGAATAATGCCTAAGCGGCGGAATGCTCGGTCGCATATTCCGGCTCTTCTGGGTCTTCCTCCTTGTCTTCATCTGTCTGGGCCCCCTTGTCACTTGAGGGTGTGGGGGAGTGGAGGAGTTGGATACGACGGTGCTTCGTCGGTGGTGCAGGGAAAAGCTTGCGATATTCCCTTGCCGTCATCCGGCATCGCCGAGGTGGTTCTGCATCCTTGGAAGATACATCTTCGGAGGGCCTTCCGCCTCGGTATGCGATTGCGGACTGTCCGGAAGGTGCTCCTTCCTTCTTGATCCTATTTGTCTTCTCTTGAGCTCGGCGAAGAAGTGCCTTGGTCTTGTGAAGTTCTTCTCGAAGCTTCATTGATTCCGAGGCCAAGTCTTGTGCCAAGCTGTCGGCACATAGACTGAAGTAGGTCTGGAACCGAAGCGAGAGTCCTTCCTTCAGTGGAGGGGCTAGTGCACTGCTTTCATCTTCACCTTCCTTCCGGTAAGGTAAGAAGCAGGTTGTCATCTTGGCTGCCATCTCCGGAAGAAGCTCGCGGAGACGGGTTAGTGCCTTGAGTGCAGCAGCCTCAACAGCGAGTGGTAGTGTTGCCATCTGGGGTCCCTCGAAGGACCAACTTGTGGGAGGATCGTTTGCCTTCATGATCACTTCCACATGGTACTCCACCTTAGTGTCGCTAACCCAATGCTCAAGGTAGGTGAGGATGGGCGCTCGGTGGAACTGACACTCCTGGAGGCTATCCTCGAGAAGCAAGGGAAACCCAGTGGTCAGGTGCTCTTCGGGTACAACAGCCATCTACAAAGGTGGAATAGGAGGGGTTAATAAGCTTGATGAAATCTCAGGTTTAGAAAAGAAGAGAGGTTCAGAAGGTTTTTTTTAAGAAGGGTCTCATCTATCTAACGCCCATGCTAACTAAGGCTTCCTACAGCCAGGATGTCTCTGATACCAGCTCTGCCGGGACCCCGACTTAGAAGTCGAGATCACCGAGTGCACGTGTACAGTGATCCCAGAGATCAATGCTCACTGGACACACAGAAGCTGAATAACAAGAGTCTTACATCCATACATATCGTCTTACACAAATTAAGGCCATTATGGCCAAGTCTTACATAGATAAAGGCTCACGGGCTGAATAGAAAATAACTCAAATAGCGGAAGTCTTCGATGATAGGTATAACCCATGCCATCTGCCTTAACCCTACAGGCATTCTGACTAGGATAGCGTCCTAGTTCGCATGTTCGTCTCCAAAGAACTCATCTTCATATTCCTGTTACTCCATGCCTGGCCAATTAAATAACCAGTGGCAAGCCAATGAGTACTTTGAATGTACTCGCAAGCAACCCATGATGTGGTTCAAAATAACAATGCAAACTAAACAATAATGAGCAATCTAGAAATGGGCTAGAATAAATATTCTACCATCAAGTGTATGCATCAATGAGTTCGCGTAACCTCGAAAACAGGTCACCGATATCATCATGAATATGTTTCAACTCATCGAGTCAAGTCACCACCTTGACTCATCACACACACACTTTCACCGATGAAGTAAAATTCCGGACATAGTTTAAGTAGCACCACCCAACTGCCCATGATCGTGGACACGGCTATTCGAATAGTTTTACACTCTGCAGAGGTTGCGCACTTTACCCACAAGATCCGGGAAGCTTTCGTGTCATCCACGATCCGGCAGTACCTCAAGTACTCAGGGGAAGCACCCGGACATTATCTTTCCTTAGACGACACTAACATAGAGTCCACTCGTTGGTACACGGCCCTCGAGTACAAACAGTAGATCACGGGACTTGCCATAATTTGAATGTCACGCGTACCCGAAGGGACCAACGGTGTGTTCGGTGCCCTATGAAAATAGTCATGGTCGTCTATCCAAGCACGACCCCGTCCCGGGAAAGACCTCAAGTCTTCCCGTCACTAGTAATGCGGGCACCATGCTAGTATCGACCTAAGTAATCAATAAAGCCCCGTCCCATAAGGGGTAGAGTGGTTGCACATGTTTGGTTGGGACGGTAGTCACACATAAATCTAATCCATTATTTCACCCATGCACAAGATTTTACCGGCACATCACTTCTTCCTCAAGTGATGACCTAACTCAACATCACCCTCGGGCATTAGGGGCACCCGATGGGATTTATGCAAGGATTTCAACCACGAAGGTTCATATCACACATGCATCACTAAGCATCACTACTTACTATTTCCATGTCATCTAGCATATAGCAAGATCAAGATCAAGGCATGCATCATATGGTGGTTCAACCAGGTCACCACCGTAACGTTATCATCATGCATCGGAATCAAACGGGTTCCGAAGAACAAGTGTATCATGGTCAAAGGGCTGCTTGCCTGGATTGGCTTGGTCTTCAAAGTCTTCAAATCCTTCTCCTTCTACTTCTTCGGCAACTTCGTCAAATACGGGATCTAATCGTCGCAAAATAACAACGAGAAAATAAGACCATATTGAAAAACAGAAAAATCAAAGTGCTCAGAAAAATGTCAACATATTTTTGTTAAATACTAGAGGGAAAACTAAGATGGAGAAAATTCTTAGTTGGAGTTTTTGAGTGACAGAATGGAATCTAATGATTTTAGAACAGGAGTTTTATTGCTCAAATTTGAATTTAAATTTGAACAGAACAGAAAAGTTTCATGGATATGTGTTCAAGTGACACCATTAAATAGGTTGGAATATTACAAGAATTTAGGAGTTGGAATTATTTCATTTGGACTAATATTCATTTCTATAAAATTAATTGAATTAATCACAGAAAGAATAAAAAGAAATGGCCCTGTGCCACTTGGCCAGAGCGGCCACAGTGCACGGCCCAGGGCATCCAGCCCAGCCGCTCGGGCGCCAGCGCGCGCACGTCAGGGTTTTAAACCTGACGGGCGGGGCCCAGCGGTCAGCGGCAACGGGGGGAGAGAGGGAACGTGTGAGGATGACAGGCGGGGCCCGCCTGTCATCTTCAACCTCTCGGCCACTGCGACGGCGAGCTCACCGGCGACGATTCCGGCCACGACGAAGCCAACGGAGGGCAGGGACGGGTTCAGCGACGAGTCACGGAGGTAGTGGTGGTGGTGCGGCTCGCCGGGGAGGTCGGGTTCGTCGGCGGCGAGGTGGGACGACGGAGGGTCGTCGGGAAGCTGCTGGCTGGCTCGTTTCCGGCAGCTGCAGAAGGGGAAAAGGGAGGGGAATGCATCAGTGAGGTGTGGCGGTTCCGAATCGAGCAAAAGGAGGGGCGGAGGAGGCCCGTACTGCGAGATCGCCGGCTGCCCGATGCGGCAGAGCTCCGGTCGATCCCGAGTACTGAAGCTCTTCGGGGAGGAACCAGTGGTGCTGGCGTGTTGCTGTGAGTGTGTTGAGGCTGCTGGTGCTGAGTGGGGAGCTCGGGGGGGGGGGGCTTATATAGCCTTGCCCACGGTCCACCGTGGACTCGTGCGCCGGCGAGGTTGCAGGCGAGGCCAGAGGCTGTTCTGGTGCCTGTGATCGAGCCGGGGAGGATCGTGGACGTGTTCCACACTTAGTTGAGGGGAGAGGAGGAGCGGGGGACGCTCCAGACAGCGCGCGCGTGTGAGCCCGACGAGTGGAGGTCGCGGGCAGCCGGCGCGCGTGTGAAGGCGGCCACTGGAGGGAGAGAGAGGAGGGGGACAGCACCGGTGGAGGCTGCGGACGTCGAGGCGCGTTGGGAGGCGCGAGGGGAGAGCTCGAGGCTGTTGGCTACGCTGGATTGGGCGAAGCTACAGTGTGGGGGAGCACTGTAGCGCGCTTTGGAGTGGCCTTATCGCATGCCACGGCATGCCATTGGCCCTCTGGGCGTGTCCACCGTGTCTGGGGGGTCCAGGGTGATACAAGCAGCTCGTCTGTGGCTTTGGATGCTCTGGAGATGCTGTGAGAGAGAAGAGAAGCTGGTGACTTGGTAGAAAATGGCTGTCCAGCAGGGTGAACTAGGGTTTTTACCCCTCAATCATGGAGCTGGAGACATGGGAGAGTTACTGGAGGTATTTAGTAACCATATGAAGCTGTGGTAAAAAGTTGAGGCCAAGGTAAATAGTGAAAGTGATCAAGATGGTAGTTTTGGTAAAATTGCAGAATGTGTTTGATCAAGTTTTGATCAAGCAAATGATCTCCACTTGCCATGACACTTAACAGGATGGAATGTTATAAGAAAATAGGGTGTTTCACCAAATTTGGGCTCATTTGAAGAAACTAGCCAATGTAACTTTGGTGAACCCTAGAAATCAACAGAAATGGCTTCATCTTGTTTGAGTCAAGCTAATCATCTCCCCTTGATGCACCACTTGGTGTAGTTTCATCATTTGGGGTTATGATCATGCCCACAAAGTTTGAAGCACCAGGTAAAAAGTTGGTAATGTAAAGTTGTTCAAATTTGCATTTGAACAGAAATGGTTTTGGGGTATTCTGATCGAGTTTGCCTACTCCAAATCTTGTTCCATTTGGTCTAGATGCCTTATTAGGCCATTCTAGCATGTGCACCAAGTTTGAGAGCATTTGGACAAGTTTGGCAATGTAAAGTTGCTCAAACTTCAAATATGGACAGAGTGGTTATGAAGGGTTTTGATGATGTTTTCTTGCTTTCCAAGACATGGGACTTGGCAAGATCATCAAATATGTCATATATGACATGATAGAATTTCCCTAGAATTTTTGGAGAATATTTCCTTTGTAAATATTTCAAAAGCTTGAAATATCCAGAAAGGGTTTTGGAGGGATTAGCCCATTATTTTGAACATGACCAAGTGTTGAAACTCTTATATATGGACAATATATGTCCTATGAGTCTCCCTGAATTTTGGCAAATATTTTTGAAATACTTAAATAATTTTTTCCTATTAAAGACCATTTCTGGCCTTAAGAAAAAGCTTTTAAATAAAATAGGAAAATAACTTTTAAAATTATACTTTTGTGGTTTCTGGGAGTCCTATGACTACTAGGTTTCAAATATACTTTTTGAAACAATTTTCTCACCCTAAATCAAGCACTTGCAGTGCAAACCTCAATTCAGGGGTTTTGGGAATACTAAATTTATAAAATACATTTTGGCCAAATCAATTTTGTAAGAAAATACTATACTGTTATATAACACATGGCATGATCATTCGGCAGAAGTTTTGGGTATGGGGATGAACTCTACAAGAGGTAATAGTTGACTTTAATGAGCACATAAAAAGCACATGAAGAAAAACTCAATTCCAAATAAAAGCCAAATGATGCCAAAAATTTTTGCTGGTCCAAATTTTCATGCCTCATTGATGCAAATAACATGTTACAAAATGCAGGGTGTGACACGTTTGGACTCCGTTTGATATTCCTTTTGTGTAAAACCCTGAAATAGGCAAAAAACAACAATCTGGACTGGGCCTTTGGGTTAATAGGTTAGTCCCAAAAATAATATAAAAGTATATAACAAAGCCCATTAAACATCCAAAACATCATAAATAATAGCATGGAACAATAAAAAATTATAGATACGTTGGAGACATATCATGTCACCAAAATGCCAAGGCACTGATGTCATTTTATTTTGGTTAAACTGCACAAAAAATTATGAAGACAAGAGGAAAGGTCAAGAGTGGGCACCTCCTCCTTTGGCTACTATATTGATCCGTTCAATCAAGTTTTCATGTTTGATCTATTATCAAGATTGGGATAGCAATTTTTCATGTTCACCCGAGTTCGAAATGATATTTACCTTGAAGGTACATGGTTTGCAATTTTTTAATACTATCATTAGTTCATAATGCTAGTTACCTTCCGACTTTTCTATTTGGTTTAATGCTCTTGCACAGCTAGTATACCAATGCTGAAACTTGTTACCTTTACATTTTGTATTGTTAATTCTTATAGAAATCTTCCAGTGCTAGAGCTTATGGAAATCTGTTCAGTAAAACCATTGTACTGTACCCTGTAAGAAAATAACTACTCTACTGTTGCACAAGCCATTGGATTATTGTATATTTGTAGTATTCGAAATTTCGAATGGTGTTGCATTAGGGTATGGACATAAATAAAGTGTGGCAAGCTTTCCCAAATATGTGCTCAAGAAAACTACTACCTGTTTTTCTAAATACTAGGCGTCTGGGTACTTTAAACTGAACCGCGAAAGCGTCTTATATTAAGGAACATAGGGTGTAGAGTTCACTCAAATTATCCCGGTAATGCTAGTCACACCTTTGTTAAAATTAATGTTCATTATGTGATCGGAGGAGGTATGTAAGTTTGTCTCTAATGCCTGTCGACTACATACCTGACATCATGATGTAATGTTAAGTCATTTCCTTTTGTACAGTGTGACTGAATTGTCAAGGCGGTGATGGCATTTTATTTTACTTGAACTGAACAAAATATGCTTAAAAGAAGAGGAAAGGTCAGGAATCGATCATTCTTTCAAAAAGAACTATATATGCCTTTGTGACATCAGCCGTTGTTGCCTTATTTATTTCTTCAAACTGGTGGTTAGAAACAGTCTTGCTACTTTTTCCCATTAAGAAATTGGAATGCTTATATTTGTGAGTCTACGCTTCAACTAGTGCCACTTTTATAGTAATCACACTTTCAATATCTATGCAAACAAGGATGCTCGATTTTAGTGGAACTACACAAAAAGTCCAACTAGTTCAACATTAGGAGCATGTTTTCTTCCAAACCTTTATATCCAATTGGTGGCACTATGAGCTGTTATTAAGAAGGTACATGGTTTGCTACTATCTTGCTACTCTTTTTGTACTATCATTAGATAGTAATACTAGTGGTTTGCATGTGAATTTATTGGCAGGGTGGACTTACATTGGAGGTGCAGGACATGGTTCAATGATTGGATGCTCAATTTCGGTTGTATCGATTTCACCTCTTCCATCACCGCGAACATGGATATCCTTGGTCTGATGAAGAATATGCACTATATTTCTTCTCTGAACAAGAAAATCAATTCAGTATGAAATTGTCCAGGGCAAAACATGACTGTATCAAATTGTCCAGTGCAAAACATGACAGATGCTAAGCAGAAGAGACATGTTTAAACCGAAAATACAAGGTGGGGTATATGTTTACTAGCTGCTTGATATTTGTGCAGACAGAGATGTCTGCCCGTTGCTATTTGGAAACACACAAAGTGACCGCAATTTTGGTTGAACTGCACAAGAGAATAGTATAGTCAGTGCATGCAGTGCCATTTGAAAATAGACACAGAAAGATTGGATAGTTCCTTCATGGACTGCAGAAAAGTAGTAATGTACTATTTATTGGCCAACATTAGGTGCTTCATTGCTTTGGTCTGATTATACAATGGGCATCATTTTGCCTAAGTTAAAGTTTGTATTCCAAAAATAGTCTCGCCGTGTGATCGAGAGAAGACCAAATCATATTGCAGTGGATATTCCTCCATCATGTGTGGTTCATTCTCATGGTTCCAGCTGTTGGTGAAACCACTTACGTTTGCAAGAGGAATTGTGGACTTCACAAACAAATTTGTCTTTCAGTCTGTACTGAATGTTGGCCAAGAGAAGCATCCATGTTAGTAGGAAGAACATATGTTTTTTCTAGATCTTTGCTTTTGGAGCTACATATTTGTATAGATCCGTGAATCATTGACATGCATTAACATGTTGATCTTATGTATGGGAATCGTACTAGTTGGTTTTAGTTGTTGCTGATCTTTGCTTTTGGAGCAACATATTTGTATATGATCTGTGAATAATTGAGATGCATTAACAGTTCCTTATATCTGTTCGCTCAGTGTTTACAAGTTACTGATCGATCACTAGCTAGCCTATTAATGCGCTCCTGGCAGTTTTAGTTGCGACGCAAGATCCGAAGTGGCAGTTTTTTGAATAAAAATGCCTACCTCTGAAGAAACTGACAAGCTGCTCTGAAGAAAATGCCATGCGAATCTGAAGAAACTGCCAGCAAAAATGTTCGCAAATGCCTTATCTCCCACTGAATGTTCATTAGTTAATGCGATCGTACACGTACACCATCCGACCTACTCGATCCTACACGTACACTATCCGACCTACTTGATCCTACACAGATAAATAGCAGATCACACACGTACTACCTCCTTTCCAGTTTATAGGGCTCAATTCAAAAATGACCTACTCGATCCTACACAAATAAATAGCGGATCACACATGTACTACCTCATTTTCGGTTTGCAGGGCTTAATTCAAAAATCTCACCATACAAGTTAGATGATGAGTGGTGGAATGATTTTTGACAAGGAGGGAGTACCTCATCTGGATGATTCGAGTTCGCAAATGCCTTGTCTCCTAGCTAAATGCCTTATCTCCCAGCTAAAGTTCATCAACTGATGCCCTTGGCTGCGACTCATTGCATGCTGCTCCGCGTACTGGCTGCGAGCGATTTTGAGTGCCTGCATGCAGCCGGCCGTAATTAAGGCATCTAACTAATGGGAAAAAAAAGATGCGCTTTAATTGTTGCGGGCCTTTTCAATCAGTGAAATCATTATTGACAAGGAGGGAGATGCTTATACCCAATTTCCATCTCTAGTTTGTGAGAAGCTTATACCAAAACCTGCCCCAAATGGGACAATTTTTTTACCACGACATGTTGATGCCACTGCCATGATAGCATGCCTAGTTCCATGAATTTCAGACGAGTTTTTGATTACTAGAATTTAAAAACCAGGTATCTCAATGTTTGCGATCGAGTGACGGTGGTAGGGAGTTTGGCATTTATTCCCATTGCTTGCATGGGACCTAAGCATGCAACCAAGGACACATCTTTGATTTTTCAACCCGTTTATATGCACTGGAGCATGTGCATGTAGTTAATATTTGAATAATGCACGTAAAATGCATACGAAACCAAGTTAATGTATAAAAACGTCTAAACGAACCCTAAATAGTTCTTTTTTTGATGACGCACCTATTGTTGCATGTTCACTGCAGATAAAAGTTCTAGAACTTCAAACACCATCCTTTGCAGCTGTGACCTCATTATGTAATTCAAATAAATAAGAAAAATCAAGTAGATCGCACATAGTTTATTATCACCAACCATGTGAGATGTAGCACAAAATATCTTGGAGCACTGTCGGAGTGTCAAGCACACTAGCCCGGTCCTCAAATATCATTTCATTGTTCAATCGTCGCCGATGAAAGATGGCGACGTGGACCAATTTTCTTTTACGTCATACTCATCAATCACGGGTTAAGCTATCTGAATCGTTTGTGATGTTCACATATCGTACACAGTTCTGAATAAGGGCCCGTGTCTGATGACACTTTGCACACCAGTTCTTTCGCTGAAGCAATTCCAAAATTTTGGCTTCCGCGAAAATATCTACCCCCCCGCCCCCTCCCCGCCCCTCCCCCTTACCAAAATACACATTTCCCCTGTTTCCGCCTTCCTTTCCAAGTTGAAACCTTCACTCCTTGCTTGCAACCCTGCCTCCTTGCCGGCGACCCTCCTTCACGTTGTTCGGCCTTGTCTATCCAGGCAGGTAATCCACACCCTGACCCCCATCCTCCTCCTCCTTCCACATCCAACATGCCCAGACCGCCGGCGCGAGCGCGACACCTTCCACCCAAATCACCGACCCCTCCACCAAATAAGCGCCGCCCTAAGCCATCGTGCACGTAGTATAGCCAAGATCTCAAGGAGCATTTGGCAGCGGAGAAGCAAATCGCGGCCGCACGTGAGGATGAGGTCGTGATGGCTGCCATTCATGCCGACCCCAGCTCTTGGAGGAGCACCTTGCCATTTGCTAGCTATGCCGGTTAAGCATGCTCGGTTTACCCGTTGTGTGTGCTGCACCTTCCTTTCCTTAACAAATGCTAGTGAATTATGCTATCTAATTTTACCATGCAATCTGTTGCTCTAGTGTATATATTCTATATATCGTGCATTGTGGTGCTCACTAATTAATGGTTTGGTTAATTAGTTGTCGTCTTCAGTTAACTGTTTGATTCAATTCTGCAAATGTGATGTTCAATTCTTCAGGCTGAAATTTTGTATTATCTTCCATGTGAGAAATAAATTGAATTTGTCTTTACA
Organism: Secale cereale; assembly: GCA_902687465.1. NCBI lineage: Eukaryota > Viridiplantae > Streptophyta > Magnoliopsida > Poales > Poaceae > Secale > Secale cereale. The sequence continues at coordinate 524,485,971 of LR738713.1, read as the reverse complement.
AAATACACGAGAAACAAATACAATTGCTATATTTCCAAGTTGTCAAGCATGCTTTGTTTGGTTATACATTGTGAAATGTGGTGCTCAGTTAACATTTGGTTCATTTGTGTTGTGGTGTTTAGTTAACTGTTTGATTCAATTCTGCAATGCAATGTTCAATAGTTGTGGGTGCATTCTGTTATTGTATACCATGTGAGTAGTAAATCGAATTTGGCTGTACTAAATACATGAGAAACAAATACAATTGCTATATTTCCAAGTTGTCAAGCATGCTTGGTTTGGTTAACTATCTGATCTTCTATTAGGAGTATGTTATATTGTGCAATGTGGGGCTTAGTTAACATTTGGTTCATTTGTTGTGGTGTTTAGTTAACTGTTTGGTTCAATTCTGCAATGCGATGTTTAATAGTTGCGGGTGCATTCTGTTATTGTATACCATGTGAGGAATAAATTGAATTTGGCTGTAGTAAATACATGAGAAACAAATACAATTGCTATATTTCCAAGTTGTTAAGCATGCTTGGTTTGGTTAACTATCTGATCTTCTATTAGGAGTATGTTATATTGTGCAATGTGGTGCTCAGTTAATGTTTGGTTCATATACAAGTGCTATATTTCCTAGTTCTTAATCATGCTTGATCGGATAAATGGGTTTTCCATGTGGCTTGAATTAATCTGATGAATCTGCAATGTGCTTATTTTTCATCAACATATTGTACTGATAGCATGCGAACCCTTACTTAACCTGATGACTCACTACCTTATATGTGTTGCAGGGAAACAATGGGAAGCACCGAGGTTTACAATCGAGGTTAGCACGTGCATGGTCCTTTGTCTAATAGCACATTATTATGCAATTGCAGGAACCATTCTAATATTTAGGTTTTTAACAATTTGGTCTTGGACATGCAGGTCCCGCTTTCAGAGGTTTTGACCCATTGTTCGACCCTTTTTGCATATGGGGAAATGAGTTGTCCATGAATATCAGTCAAATCAAGAAACTCAGAAATATTGTTAGGATAAAGAAATTAGCAACAAAAACCAACAAGATCTTTGTCTGCACAATGAAGAAGACATCGGTTCACTACAGGATGGTACTAACTATTATACCTTGCCTTTTTTATTCCTTTGCCCCATTTCCAATATAGAGAAGATATTTATGCATATCCTTGTTTTTAGGCCTTTCCAAAGCAGTTCACTGATGATCTCTCAAACCACCTGTATGGTCAGGAGGTGAGGACGGTATTCATACAACACCCACGGTTCAACATTGAAGTGTTCCTCAAGGGGACGAAGGATGGACGGTCAATCATCCACTAGCACTGGCCTAAAGTTGCAAAGACCTTCAACATCAATGAAGGCTCAATATTCGCCTTCTGCATCAGTAGTTTTCCAGATGAGATACATCTGTCTATGTACCGTCTATGTTGCTAATTTCGAAAGGCTATAGATGTTGCATGTGAAACTTGGTGCTCGTGCAGTTGTGTAACGGGGTAGCTGAGTTCTGAAGCTATATGATGCTGTACTCTGATGTATTTCAATTATGAAAATGAAATATATCGTATGCTTAATATGAAATGTCAATTATATTAATAAATAGATTATTAATAATAGGATAATTAGCCTGTGAATTGGGGTTTTCTATTGCAAACGATTATTGAGAAAACACCGCGTGTCATGCATTCAATAACGCCCACAATTTCTAGGAATAAACAGTTTGCGTTAGGCCACCTGGCGCAAAAGTTTACCACATAAAAATTGTGTGTGATGAATTCAATAATGCAAACGATAAAATTGTTAATACTGTGTGCAATGGAAACGTTATCACAAATGATTTAACAGGGAGAATTGTGTGTGATGTACATGAGAAGCGAAACATTTTCCTTGGAGCGACTGTGTGGGGTGTATATATGGACAGAAACATTTACCGGGAACTGACTGTGTGGGATGTACAGACGACCGAAAATGATTTTGCCTGTATAATTTTATTTTTTTGAGCACTGTTTTACGTATAACCGTATTTGGTCGCTCGCCGGTCGCAGACAACCTCATTTTGCCGAGCGTGTGTGTCAGGAGGGCATATCCCCGACGTTTTCTTGGTCGTGTGGGAAGGACCCCCCTATCGCCCACACTCACTAGGTGACGGTTCCTAATGCCGTCGCAGAAAGGGGTTAAAAACCATTTGTATAGCACCTCGTTGTACTAGTGGATGTTTTTTAAAGTATTATAGTAAGGATGTTGGTCTCGCCGCCCGACGAGGCAAACTTTATATGTTAAATCTTTCTAGTTATCTTATGTGTGTGAATCTCCGCGAGATGAATATGAATGAACACAATCATGAAAAGAATGGGAGAAGTATCAATCCTTCTTCAAAATTGTGGCATCGTTGCTTGGGTCACGTTTCGAGGGGGAGAATGGAACGATTGATTAAAGCAGAAATACTTTATCTGTTAGATTTCTCTGATGCATGAAATTGTATTGACTGTATTAAGGTAAAATATGTTTAAAATTTAAGAAAGGAGCAGTAAGAGCCACAACGATCCTTGAATTTATTCGTATTGACATATGCGGACCTTTTAACGTAAAGTCTGTAGATGGTTTTGATTCTTTCATTACCTTCACACATGATTTCTCTCGCTATGGCTACAATTATCCTATACGTGATCGATCCGAAGCTTTGGACAAATTTAAGGTTTATAAAGCCGAAGTTGAAAATCAATTCAATCCAAAGATCAAAGTAGTACGGTAAGATCGCATGGGAGAATACTATGGTAGGCATGCTCCTTAGTCCTTACAGGCAAATTCCAGGACCATTCGCGAAATATCTTGCTAAAAATGGAATTATTGCCCAATATTCGATGCCTGGTGAACTTCAACAAAACGGCGCAGTTGAGTGTCGTAACCGCACTCTTATGGATATGGTATGTAGCATGCTTAGTCATGCAAATTTACCAGTAAGCCTTAGGATGGAGGCATTGAAAACAGTTACACACATCCTGAATCTTGCTCCAACTAAGTCAGCATCGAGCACACCTTATGATATGTGGGCGGGAAATAAACCGAGCTTGAATTACTTGCGTGTGTGGGGCTGCCAAGCTGAAGCTAAAGTGTTCAATCCACATATTAAGAAGTTAGACACAAAGACAATTAGTTGTTTTTTCATTGGTACCCTCATAGAGGAAAAGGATACCATTTTTATTGCCTAGGTCATACCACCAAGTTTGTGGAAAGCAGACAAGCGATGTTTTTTTGAGGATAATGAAGTCACTAAGGTTAGGGAGATTGTTCTTGAGGAGAAGCGGGTGTATGTTCCATCCCCGACTATCGTAGAGAAATTTATCCCTATGCCTAATATGCCTGAGACAACTAGTGGTGATCTCAAACCTGAAGTGGGTCCTCAATCCGAGAAGGAGCCTCAACATAATGAAGCTCCTCCGCATGATGAGGGCAGTCAGCCAATTGATGATCCTCAACCCAATGTTGATTCTCAACCTTCTCAGACAAGAAGAAATGCACATACTAATGACCCTATGAAGAAGATCACAACAGGAAAAAAGGCCATCTCCAGCGATTATGTTACTTTCATGTGTGATGATGAAAATGACATAGGCAAGGCACAAGATCTGACCTCATATAAAGAAGCCACTAAATGTGAAGACTCGTCTAAATGGTTGGTCGCCATGGAAGACGAATTGAAATCTATGAGCTCAAATGCTGTTTGGGACTTAGTAGAAGTTCCTGATGGAGACAAAAGGGTAGGCTGCAGGTGGGTCTACAAAACAAAATATGATTCCAAAGGGAACATCGAAAGGTTCAAAGCGAGACTTGTAGCAGAATGTTATACACAGAGAGAAATGATCGATTATAAGGATACCTTCTCGCCTGTGTCATCTAAAGATTCTTTTAGAATTGTCATGGAACATGTAGCTCATTATGATTTGGATCTGCATCAAATGGATGTCAAGACGGAATTTTGGAATGGTGATTTAAAATAAGAAGTTTACCTGACGCAACCTGAAGGTTTTGTCGTGGAAGGAAAAGAACATATGGCATGTCGTTTAAAGAAATCCATATATGGCTTGAAGCAAGCTTCAAGACAGTGGTACCTCAAGTTCGACGAGATTATTAGAACTTCTGGTTTTAAAGAAAATGAAGTGGACAAATGCATATATGTTAAATTCAAGGGCAGTAGGTTCACAATTCTAGTCCTATATGTGGACAATATTCTATTGGCTTGCAGCAATAAAGATATGTTGCATGAGACCATGAGATTTTTGCCCACAAAATTTGACATGAAGGATCTCGGTGAAGCCTCATATGTCCTTGGCAGTGAGATTCATCGAGATAGGTACAAAGGAACATTAGAGATATCACAAGAGGCATACTTTGAGAGAGTACTAAAGAAATAAAATATGCATAAGTGTTCTTCCTCACCTGCCCCCATAGTCAAGGGTGATAAGTTTGCGACATTACAATGTCCGAGGAACCAAAATGAAACTGATCAGATGAAGTCGGTTCCTTATGCTTCAGTTGTCTAAAGCATCATGTATGATCAAGTTGGTACACGCCCTGACTTAGCTTTTGTAACCGGGATGCTTGGCAGATTTCAATCTAATCCAGGATCGGACCACTGGAAGGCCGCAAATAAAGTCTTGCGTTATATGCAAGGTACTAAAAATTCTAGGCTTACATATAGAAAGTCTGATAACCTAGAAGTTATTGGTTACTCAGACTCTCATTTCGCCGGGTTTGTGGATAGTAAGAAATCCACACCATGTTATATATTCACACTCGCTGGAGGAGCCATATCATGGAAAAGTTCCAAGCAAACTATAGTTGCCTCATCTACGATGATGGCAGAATATCTAGCATGTTTTGAGGCCACTGGGCAGGTTGTATGGTTAAAGAATTTCCTTCCCGGACTTAAAGTGGTTGACAACATTTCCAAACCACTAACATTGTACTGCGACAATGAACCTGCAATTTTCTATGCAAATAACAACAAGTCAAGTGCTCCTACCAAGCACTTCGACATAAAGTATCGTTTTGTTCAACATAGAATCCAGGATCAAACGATTAATGTTAAACATATCAGTACGAGACGTATGCTTGCGGATCCACTAACTAAAGGCTTACCACCCAATATATTTCGTGAGCATGTAGCCGGCATGGGATTATTGGAAGCCTCTTAATTCTGGAATTATGGGAACCCTAATATAAACCACTCCCAATAAGTAAAATGTTTTCCACTTTGAAATAGGATGTGTGCTATGAGTATTGAGGTTCAATGGCATTTCATTGGCTGTTGTAGCACCTTACTCCAGTATATCATTCCCATGGAGAATGGGCAAAAGTTATTGAGCCTAACGATCAAGCGGGAGAATGTTGGTATTGATCTAAAGGCCCAATGGGCCAAAAAAAGAAAAGAAAAATAGAAATAAGTTATGTTAAAGAGGGAAATGGGGAGGTCACGAACCAACGTTCGTACCCCTCGATCCCAGCCAAAGAGCCCAGATCAGTGGCGACTGTAGGATCGAAATTATGTCTAGAGGGGGGTGATTAGAAGGGGCTGCGAGCGATTTTAGTGCCTGCATGCAGCCGGCCGTAATTAAGGCATCTAACTGATGGGAAAAAATATGCGCTTTAATTGTTGCGGCCCTTTTAAATCCATGGAATCATTATTGACAAGGAGGGAGATGATTCGAGTGCACTTGTTTGTTCATCATGTCGGCGTGCAACCCAGCACGGACGGGACGGGACGACACATTTAGAATTTCAGTTTCTCTAGTTTTCCACGGCAAGCTGGCGCGCTAAGCCATGCCTGCTTAATTATGCATTAAATTCCGATGACTGTCGCGCTACCTTCCGCCTATAAGTACTGTTTCCTGGCCTTCTATGGTGGCACCGTGACCCAACTTGCCCTATCCTCATAAGCCCCCACCGGCCCGACGTTGCTCGCCACTTATCATCACTCTCGCCACGTCCGCCATGCCCCCGCCCGTCCGCGACAGGCGAGGCCGGAGGCGGTCACCACCGGAACTAGTGTTCGGTTTTTCACCGGAAGGCAGATGGAGGGAGGAGGCATTCCATCGGTCTTTAGATGGCAATGCGGAGATCGAGGACCTGTTGGAGCGCGACCGCCTAGCGGAGGAGCAGGAGTTGTTGGAGCGTGACCGCTTGGCGGAGGAGCAGCGTATCGCCGATTTGCGCCGCCAGCGGGACATGGAGCAACAGCGCACCGACGCTCTGAGTCGCGAGCAGAGCGCCCGCAATTGGGCCGACTATGTGGAGGCCGGCGCCTGGCAAATAGCCCTGGAGGCTGTCGGGCACGCACGCATTCGCGACGCCGATCTTTACTACCAGGTCGTCAAGTGGGTTTCCCGCTTAGAAGCCAAAGCTTCGATGGACCACGCCGGCATGGAAAGGGCCAACGCGCGCGAGCAACGCACCCTATCGCACCTCTGGCAAGTCCGAGGCGAGGCGGAGGATGTTGGTGCCGGCGTTTAGCGTGTACCGCAGATGGCGGTCGGCATCGTCTGTTTAGCTAAGAGTAAGTTAGTACTTGTACGCTACTAGAGTATTAGTGGGAGTAGATTGTTAACTTGGCTATGATGGTTGTCAACATGGAAGTAGTACTCTATGTGTGGATCAGACCTGTTACTTTGCTCTAAATGTTGAACTTTCTGTTTGAACGTATGGAATGGGCTGTTATTTTTTTAAATGGGTTGTGTTTTTCCTCCACGATTTTAGAGGCTGACTTGTGGGCCTACCAAGTTGACGCGTACACAATTAGGAGATGATTGTACATGGAGAGGATGACAGCAAGGACCCGCCAAGGTCATGGAAGTATGCAAGCAAGTGCCTCCTTATTTCAAGCCAATAAAAAAATGGCTCCTCCTAATGGATTTCTGACATCTGGGTCCCATGCCATTGTCAACGTAGTCAATAAACGAGAGAATTGCACAACGAGCGGCTGACACGAGGGACCCAGTAGCTCGCCTAGTTATTTTTGTTTTGGGTTAATTTGATAAATGCCACTCCAAATCTGGTGTTTCTGAGAAATGCCACTTCAATTTCCAAACTTTGAAAAATGCCATTTCCTGCCATTTCCACTGGCATTTTTCGAAATCTGGTGTGGCGTTTTTCAAAGTTTGCAAATTGCAGTGGTGTTTTCCAAAGTTTGCAAAAATTGGATTGACATTTTTCAAAGTTTGGAAGTTGCAGTGGCATTTTTATGAATCGCCATAATGGGAGTGGCAATTATCTAATTTGTTTTTGAGACGGGAGCAGGGTGTCAACTGGGCTGTGCGGGGAACTCTGGTCTGTCTAGACAACCTTCTCTTTTATGTTTATCACAGACCAACCCAGTAGTTTTTTTTCTTTCTGAAAATGGCTAGCCCAGATTTTTTGTGATTTGCCAAGTAAGTTGCTTTGTCAGGCCTGTTCGGTTGCAAATCTTTCAAGACGAGGAGAGCTTCATTCGGCTGGACGAGAAAATGGCCTATCAGTAATGAGAAATGGGCTGTACATTTTTAAAACACATCAAACCGACAATTAGTTTCAAATTTATTTTTTTCATTTCGAGATTTTAAATTGCATTAATTTTTATGCATGGACAATTTTTTGGATTTTATATTGATATAAATTTATTTTTAAAATCAGTTTGAATGTGACTCGAAATTTCAGGATTAAAAACAGTTCAGACCGCACCGAAATATGCAAAATTTCATATAATTTTTTAACCGTGGCCACAATATGGGCTGTAATGCTAACAAAAATAATATGGGCTCGAAAAAAACCTTATGAATTAGCAAATGGGCTATAAATTATTAGAAATAATGGTAGATGGGTTTTATGTTGTTTTCCACAGATTTGAGGCTTTCCTAAAAAAAGGTTGACGCACAAGCAGTGACTGTTGGATGTCCATCCAACGGCCGTCGTGCTTCTTCAATCTCTCCTCTTCCTGCTCCAGCCGCTCAAACAAGCGCCGGCGGGACTGCCTGCTCCCTCCTCCCGCGGCCGGCTATGCTGCCGCGCAAGCCTCACCGCCCCACCATACTCCTATCGATGGCCTAGCCATCCCTCTACTCACCCACACCTGCTGTTATTCTCCTGTGACGGCATTCGAACCAGTAAACCCTCATACAGTCGTACTCCCCTCCGCATGGGAAACAACTGCCAAGTCTTCCCTGCCTCCATGTCTTTCCCTTCCTAGGCCTCGCCGTCGTCCACCGCCCTGGTGCTCTCGGCGCGGCCTGGTCAACATGGTCAACGACCGACATGCATCTGAAGTGGACTGTACGTGGAGAGGCTGATAGCTGGGTCCACGGCCGCACACAAGGAAATGCTTCCTTATTACGCGCAAAATAATGATTCCTTCACCTGACATCTGGGACCCACCGAAAGGGCCTCTGTATTTCGCGAAAAAAACGTTAACGCCGGTGACAGCTCGGACCCACCAGCTATATCTTCGCACGCAAGGAAGTGCGTCCTTATTACGCACAAAAAAACGAATACTCCCCCTGCTAGCTGGGACCCAGTATAGTGGCAGGCTGACTTGTGGGCCTACTAAGTTGACGGGGACGGAGGGCTTTGTCAACTTAGTCAATATGCACGATTCTAGCTCGAGTGACCGTACGATGTCAATCCAAAGGTCGTACGTAGTGCTTCTTCAACATCTGGTCTTCTTGCTCCAGCCGCCCAAACCAGCACCGGTCGTGCCTCGTGCTCCTGCCTCCTGTGGCCGGCTGTGATGCGGCTGAGGCCGCACCGCCCCTACTACTCCCACCACTGGCTAGGCCATCCCTCTACTCACCCACACCCCCTGTTATTCTGCGGCGACGGCAGCCTCACATCGTAGCGAACCAGTGAACCCACATACTCCTCTACGTGTGGGCATCCACTGACACGTCTTCCCCGGCTCCATGTCGTCCCCTTCCTAGGCCTCGCTGTCATCCATCGCCCTGGTGCTCTCAGCACGGCGTGATCAACGTGGTCAAGGAACGACTTCCATCGGAAGAGTACTGTACGTGGAGAGGCTGACAGCTGGGTCCACGACAGCCGCAAGGAAGTGCCTCCTTATTACGCGGAAAATAATTATTCCTCCACCTCACAGTAGGGACCCATCGGACGGGCCACAGTATTTGGCGATAAAATCGTTTCCCTCCTGACTGCTGGGACCCACCAGACGGGCCACCGTATTTCGCAAAAAAAAGGTTCCCCCCGCTATCATCTCGGACCCATCGGAAGTGCCGCCTTATTACGCACAAAAAAATGAATACTCCCCCTGCTAGTTGGGACCCACCTTGGTGGGTGGCTGACTTGTGGGCCTACTAAGTTGATGGGGACGGAGTGCTTTGTCAACTTAGTCAATATTAACGATTCTAGCTCCAGTGACCGTACGATGTCCATCCAACGGTCGTAGTGCTTCTTTAACCTTTGGTCTTCTTGCTCCAGCTGCCCAAAGCAGCGTCGGTCGTGCCGCATGATGCTCCCTCCCGTGGCCGGCTGTGCTGCCGCGGAGGCCTCGCCGCCCCCTACTATTCCCACCGCTGGCTAGGCCCTGCGGCGACGGCAGCATCACACCGTGGCCGAACCAGTGAACCCTTGTACTCATCTTCGTGCGGGCTTCCACTTTCGCGTCTTCCCCGGCTCCGCATCGTCCCCTTCCTAGGCCTTGTCGTTGTCCACCGCCCTGGTGCTCTCGGCGCAGCATGGTCAATGTGGTCTAGGAACGACTTCCATCGGAAGAGTAGTGTACGTGGACAGGCTGACAGATGGGTCCACGACCGCAGCAAGGAAGTGCCTCCTTATTACGCGCAAAATAATTATTCCTCCACCTGACAGTGGGGACCCACCGGACGGGTCACCGTATTTCGCGAAAAAATGTTTCCCCTGACTGCTGGGACCCACCAGCTACATCTTCACATGCAAGGAAGTGCGTCCGGGCAAAAAAAAAAACGATTCGCCCCCCTGATTGCTGGGACCCACGAGCTACATCTTCGCACACAAGGAAGTGCTTGACAGTCGGGATCCACCTGGTCGAAGCGTACGTAGCGTTGTCATTCTGGTCGTGAACGTGTACGTACATACTGGTCGATGTAGAGGCACACACGTGTCGTAGCAGAGGCGCACACGTAGCATGTACACGTACGTACAACGGCCAGGGTGCAAGAAAGTAAATACCGCCACATACGTACATACGGGCTGGGTCTCAAATGCCTACTCGCGCGTACGTACGGCCAGGGCTCGTGTACATGGCTGGGTCGGAACAAAGAAACAACGTCGTCGTCGTGTTCATGGGGAGCCAACCGGCTGGGTCGGAACGGAATACATCGTCGTGTTCATCAGGAGGGCTTGGACGGAACAACTGATGGAAACAAGGCCTGGCGTACCGCAGAACGGAGGGAATGGCCTTATGTTCGGCCGACCACGTTCTAAATAGGATCCTGTTCATCGGGAGGGGTCTGGCGTACCGTAGAACGGAGGAAACGGACCTCCTACGGCCGAAACGGGGGTCGTGTTGATCGGGAGGGGTGTGGCGTACCGCAAAACGGAGGAAACAGACTTGTGTTGGAGCGCTACGATCGAAACGGGGGTCCTGTTCATCAGGAGGGGTGTGGCGTACCACAAAACGGGACTCCATGGGATACTGTTCATCTCCACCGTCGACCTCTTCCAGCTTCCACAGGCTACTGTTCATCCACCGTTGACCTCCTCTAGCCTCCACCTGCGACTATTCATCCACGGGCTCCTGTTCATCATGCCTCCACCGCGCGCTACTCCACCGGCTACTTTTCAACCAGCCCTCTCCACGGGCTCCTGTTCAACCACCCCTCCACGGGCTACTGTTCATCCAGCCCACCACCATCTACTGTTCATCCTGCCCTCCATGGGGTGGTCCTGTTCATCCTGCCCTCCATGGGGTCCTATTCATCCAGCCCCAACCTACTCGATCGATTGGGGTCCTGTTCATCCAGAGGCAACACCACGGGGTCCTGTTCATCCACCCCCACTGGGAACTGTTCATCCAAACCCGCCCAGCAATGCTCACTGTTCATCCAGAGGCAGCATCGATCGGCTTCAGTTAGCAGCAGTAGCAATGGAATCGCTCGATGGGGTTCAGTTAACAGCCATCGATCGATCGCTCGGGTTCAGTAACGCGTAGCCTGCAGTGCAACCGCTCGGGTTCAGTTAGAGCCCAACGCCTCGCTCGGGTTCAGTTAGAGCCCAATGCCTCGCACCCACGCACGTGCGTGTACGAGAGAAATGCGCATCACTCGGCCCCGACCACCCACCGTAACCGGGAACACCCCGATATTTTCCTCGCCCTCGCTTCTACCATGGTTTTTTCCGACATGGATGGCCCGAAGAATGTCATGCAGCTGCGTCTCCGGCCCGCCCAGGACGAAAAGCCCATTTTCTGTCATGATTTTTTGTCATAGAAGTAGGACCCCACCACATCTATGATGATACCGGGTTTTGTCACAATTATCGTCATAGAAGTGTCATAAGTATGACATCATTTTTTTTTCGTTCGACCCAAAATGTCATGAATGTGTCTTTTTCTTGTAGTGCTAGGGCAGGACGCGTGCCCCCATGGCCTAGTCCCAATTGGACTAGGGGGAGGGGCGGCTCCCCCTCCTTCCTTCTCTTCTCTCCCTCCCTTTCTTCTTCTCCTACTCCTACTAGGAAAGGGGGATCCTACTCCTAGTGGGAGTAGGACTTCCCCTTGGGCGCGCCGTAGAGAGATCCGACCCTCTCCTCCTCCCCGCCTTTATATATGTGTCCAGGGGGCACCCCAGAGACACACAAGTTGATTTATTAGCCATGTGCGGTGCCCCCTCATTGTTACACACCACGGTCATATCATCGTTGTGCTGATGCGAAGGACTGTGCCGGTAACTTCATCATCAGCGTCACCACGCCATCGTGCTGACGGAACTCTCCCTCGACCTCAACTGGATCAAGAGTTCGTGGGACGTCATCGAGCTGAACGTGTGTTGAACGCGGATGTGTCGTACGTTCGGAGCTTGATGGGGTCCAATGAAAATCTTTTGTGACAACACTGGAGCAATAGCCTTGGCGAAGAAATCCAGGTTTCACAAGAGAACCAAGCACATCAAGTGATGCTTCAAGTCCATCCGCGATCAAGTCAAGGAGGGAGACATAAAAATTTGCAAGATACATACGGATCTGAATGTTGCAGACCGTTGACTAAGCCTCTTCCACGAGCAAAACATAATCAGCACCAAAACTCCATGGGTGTTAGAATAATTACTATGTAATCTAGATTAGTGACTCTAGTGCAAGTGGGAGACTGAAGGAAATATGCCCTAGAGGCAATAATAAAGTTGTTATTTATATTTCCTTATATATCATGATAAATGTCTTTTATTCATGCTAGAATTGTATTAACCAGAAACTTGATACATTTGTGAATACATAGACAAAACAGAGTGTCCCTCGTATGCCTCTACTAGACTAGCTCGTTAATCAAAGATGGTTGTGTTTCCTAACCATAGACAGGAGTTGTCGTTTGATCAACGGGATCACATCATTAGGATAATGATGTGATGGACAAGACCCATCCGTTATCTTAGCACTATGATCGTTTAGTTTTACTGCTATTGCTTTCTTCATGACTTATACATGTTCCTATGACTATGAGATTATGCAACTTCCGAATACCGGAGAAACACCTTGTGTACTATCAAACGTCAAAACGTAACTGAGTGATAATAAAGATGCTCTACAGGTGTCTCTGAAAGTGTTTGTGGTGTTGGCATAGATCGAGAATAGGATTTGTCACTCCGAGTGTCGGAGAGGTATCTGCGGGCCCTCTCGGTAATACACATCGTAATGAGCCTTGCAAGCAAACGACTAATGAGTTAGTCACGAGATGATGTATTATGGAACGAGTAAAGAGACTTGCCGGTAACTAGATTGAACTAGGTATGATGATAGCGACGATCGAATCTCGGGCAAGTAACATACAGATGACAAAGGGAACAACGTATATTGTTATGTGGTTTGACCGATAAAGATCTTCATAGAATATGTAGGAACCAATATGAGCATCTAGGTTCCGCTATTGGTTATTGATCGGAGATGAGTCTCGGTCATGTCTACATAGTTCTCGAACCCGTAGGGTCCGCACGCTTAACGTTCGATGACGATCGGTATTATGAGTTTATATGTTTTGATGTACCGAAGGTTGTTCGGAGTCCCGGATGTGATATAGGACATGACGAGGAGTCTCGAAATGGTCTATACATAAATATTGATATATTGGAAGGTTATATTCGGACACTAGAAGGGTTCCGGGGGTCACCGGATAAATACCGGAGTACCGGGGAGTTACCGAGACACCCGGGGAGTCAATGGGCCTTAATGGGCTTTAGGGGAGAGAGAGGGAGGCTGCCTACGGCAGGCTGCGCGCCCCCCATGGCCTAGTCCGAATTGGACTAGGGGGAGGGGCGGCGCCCCCTCCTTCCTTCTATTTTCTCCCTCTCTTTCTTCTTCTCTTACTCCTACTAGGAAAGGGGGAATCATACTCCTAGTGGGAGTAGGACACCCCCTTGGGCGCGCCATAGAGAGGGCCGGCCCTCTCCTCCTCCCCTTCTTTATATACGTGGCTAGGGGGCACCCCATAGACACACAAGTTGGTTTCTTAGCAGTGTGCGGTGCCCCCCTCCACAGTTACACACCTCGGTCATATCATCGTAGTGCTTAGGCGAAGCCCTGCGCCGGTAACTTCATCATCACCGTCACCACGCCGTCGTACTGACGGAACTCTCCCTCGACCTCAACTGGATCAAGAGTTCGTGGGACATCATCGAGCTGAACGTGTGCGGAATGCGGAGGTGCCGTACGTTCGGTGCTTGGATTGGTTGGACCGCGAAGACGTTCGACTACATCAACCGCGTTACTAAAAGCTTCCGCTTTCGGTCTACGAGGGTACGTGGACACACTCTCCACACTCATTGCTATGCTTCTCCTAGATAGATCTTGCGTGATCGTAGGAAATTTTTGAAATACTACGTTCCCCAACAGTGAGTGCAACCAGCTTGCAAAGTGGCCTACTTGATGTTTGCTGTTTTCATAGACTTGTTAAAAACTGTTAAGTTTGAAACTGTTATATTGTGATGCCATGTTTGCTTGATGCTATAGTCATATCCATGCATGTTTTGGAATGTCCAGTCATCATGTCTTGAATTCCATGTTATGCTCTATCCATCCATGCCCTTGTTTGCAATTATAGGTTGATGTAGCTTGTCTCTTTCTTGCTCTCAAGTTGTCATTACGATAAATCTGTCAACCTGTCAACATCATGTTCAATTTGGCAAAGCTTGTCGTAATTAATATATGCCACCTATGAAGTTGTGCCAATGGTGTTATTTGGGGTATGCCATTCCTATTACATGTTCATGACCTTTGCTTGCTTATTAAACTTGCTATGCTTGATGTTATGTGCCTCCAAAGTCAGCATCATAATGTTGTTGTTGCATTCCCAGATTTTCACTAAGTCTGAGAATCTGCTATATCATATTGGCATCTTGTTTTGATGAATGTCATGAACCTGTTGCTCCCATGTTTATGCCATGTTGTGTTCCTTGAGCTCCATGTTGTGTTCTATCATGCTATGCTTTTTCTTGCCATGTTCTTGTGCTGTAGCTTAATTATTTCTTGCCTCCAATACGCCAATATGTTAATTCTGCTTATGTATATGCCCTATTTTCCACTAAGTCATAATGTGTGATAAAGTTTGTTTGTTTCCTTGATCATGTTGGATTACTCTTGATGCCTATAAACCTGATCCTTGTTGATTCTTGAAGCATGTGATCTGTACTTTGAGTTAATGTCATGCTTGTGCCCAACTTGTACTTGTAGCATGTTGTTTTGATATTCGCAATATGCCTAGTTGCTGTTTTGGACAGCTTGTCCTTTAATCTTGTTTCGTGTGTATGTGTTGAACCGTTGCTCCGTTTTAAGCATGCTCGATATGAAACTTGCTTGGTTTTGCATATAGATTTATCATGTCATGTTGCATCCATGTTTTGAGTATGTGTGCTTGATGTTGAATGCATTTTTGCATCAATGCCATGCTTGACTTGTTTTGCTCATATCTTCTAGGCCGTAGCTCCGAATTAAATGAACTTTATATGTAACTTGACTAGAATTTCGTGTAGATCATCTTGATGCATGTTAACTTGTTGTTTAACAAATTTAACTTAAGGTTTGTTCAGATCTCGACCAATTTCGAAATTTTCATATGAAGACTTACCTGAATTGTTATATGTTGTTTCCGGCCTCATTTAAACTTGTCGTGTTGTGATGTTCTTGTGTGCATCATTCCTTGCCATGTAAAGCATCATGTAGCCTTTTCATGCATCATACTTGGTGGAGCATCATGAATTGTTTATGTGTGGTGTGTTCACCATGTTGTTTGTTTCTTCTCGTTAGTTCCTGTTTTGTTGCTATCGTGAGGGTTCGTTCAACTACGCTTGTTCGTCTACGTGGCTTCGTCTACTTCATGGACTCGTTCTCCTTCCTGCGGGATTCCAGGCAAGACGACCATCACCTTGGATCTCATTACTATCATTGCTATGCTAGTTGTCTCGATGCTATCGCTATATGTCGCGCTGCCTATCTATTGTAGTCAGCCTCTCATTGTTGCCATGAAACCTCTAACCTTTGACACCATCCCAGCAAGCTGTTGTTTGGCTATGTTACCGCTCGCTCAGCCCCTCTTATAGCGTTGTTAGTTGCAGGTGAAGATGAAGATTGCTTAATGTTGGAACTTGGATGTTGGAATATCACAATATCTATTACTATAATTAATGCACCAATATACTTGGCAATGGGTGGAAGGCTTGGCCTTTTGCTCGGTGTTTTGTTCCACTCATGACGCCTTAAGAACCGATAAACCGGTATTATGTTCCTTGAGTTTGCGTTCCTAACATGGTTGGGGGTTATGGGACGCCCTCGACAGTTCGCTTTGAATAAAACTCTTCTAGCAAGGCCCAACATTGGTTTTACCATTTGCCTAATAACTAAAACTTGCATAGGGACTTTCCGGACCCCGCAGACTTAATTAACAACCCCAGGCTAGTGGTCCTCATGAGTGTTGGTCCAAAGTAGACCCCCTTGCAGGTCCACCGCGGGGAAACTCGAGGATTGGTTTTAGTTGTATGGAGTGCACATCCGATCGTGCCCTAAGACGAGATACGCGCGGCTCCTATCAGAGTGTCAGCACGTCAGGAGGTCTTGTTGGAATCTTTTTACCATTATCAAAATGTCTTGTGCATCGGGATTCCGAGTCTGATCGGGTCTTCCCTAAGATAAGAGGTTTTACCTCTGCTGATCGTGAGAGCTTGTGATGGGCGAAGTTGGGACACCCCTACAGGGTTATGATATTTCGAAAGCCGTGCCCGCGGTTATGTGGCATATTGGAATTTCTTAATATCCAGTTGTAGTTAACTTGACAGAGGATCCGAAATGAAATACACCAACCGCGTGAGTAACCGTGACCGTCTCTTTTCAACTTGAGAAGAGAACACGGTGGGGTTAGGTTTGACTCGTAGGTAGTTCAAGATCACTTAGCGATCATTACTAGTTTGCGACCGTTTGCTTAGATGCTCATCTTATTCCTGTACTCGTAAGTTAGCCACCATATAATGCTTAGCCGCTGCTGCAACCTCACCACTTAACCTTTCCATACCCATTGAGCTTTGCTAGTCTTAATACCCATGGTTATGGGATTGCCGAGTCCTCGTGGCTCACAGATACTACAACAATAGTTGCAGGTGCAGGTTTCCGATGACTTGCCGTGAGAGCGATGTTACTTGTGTTGGAGTTCTTTCTCCTTCTTCTTCGCCAGTCTTGGGATAGGTTCCTGGTCGGCAGCCTGGGATAGCAGGATGGATGTCGTTGTGCTTTTCATGTTTTTCATCCGTAGTCGGATGTCTTGTATATGATGTGTTGTATTCATGTGGAGTTGTCTGACTTGTATGTATCCCCATCTATTTATGCAATGGTACGATGTAATGATATCTAAGGATGGCAATGGGTCGGGTTTGGATCGGGTTGAACCATATCAAATCCATATCCATATCCATGAAGATAGTCTCTATCCGCCCATGAAAAAACCCATGGGTGAAAAATTGTGCCCATGTCCAAACACGATGGATATCCATATTCGTTGGATATCCATGGGGTCCTCCCAAGACATATACATAAGACACAACACAACATGCACATAAGTTGTTGCACCCATGCATCAATGCGCATGTGAAAAAGCAGAGACAAGGGGGTCGAGGGAATATTTAGTTGCGTTGTCATAGGCTAGTGGTGCTGGCTATTGAAGTGCTTCACCATACATGGAGATAGCGGCTGAGGCTAGTCATAGTGGGAAGTAACTTATGCTAGTGTCATGCATATAACACTAGTTTAAGTGACTACCTTCATAGTGCAAAGTAACATAGTAGTAGTGTCATATGTGGCTTCATTTAATAGCTTGTAGACTCATCTTGTCTTGGAAAGTGCTATGTTACCATAACATATTATGTTACCACCTCTCATTAACTACTTACCACCTCTCATTAACACATTATGTTACTTTCTAAGTTACTCCCACTCTGACTATCTTCATAGTGTCGACCATCTCTTGGGATGGAGGAGTAGTAAGAAGAGGAGACATGAATGATACTTAATGATGAGATATTTGACAATGACATAAAAGATCAGAAGGGGGCTGAAGTAATATTAAGGCGGGGATTGAATGTCAACTAATAAAAGTTATGGTGGGGATTGTGCAATTTGATTTGAATGTTTTGGATTATAATGGGTGAAACTATAGTGGGACATGAGATTGTGGGGTAGGGATAGTAGGATATTGCCATTAAGTCATACTATTGAGTCGGGTTTGGATATATCAATGGGTACAAGATTATATCCATGCCCTACCCACGAGTAATCGGGTCGGGTTTGGGCGCCGCCCATGGGTGCAAAAGCATATCCAAACCCTGTCCATACGGGTCAGATATCCATGGGTATCCATGTCCATGGATAAAATTGCCATCCTTAATGATATCCATCTTGCTAAGTGCCCGAAATGCGGTTGTGCCCCAATCACCAGTCCATCACGTGATCGGGATAGAATCACATCTTGGGCGTGACACATCACCTACTCCGCCACTGTGCCCCGAAGGCAGGAGGTGGCCGTCGTGGTCGCCACCCCATCATCAGCCGCCATGGCCGCCAGCCCACCGTCGACCGCCGGGATCATCAGCTGCTCCGCCACCGCCGCTCGAAGGAGGGAGGCGGAGGTGGAGGCCCACACATGCGTCGGTGACCTTGCGCGCTACATCGAGTTCCTGCGGGAGGAGGAGGAGCGCCTCGTCGAGCATGCAAAGAGCCTTACCGCAACCGCGGCCTCAGCACACGCCGACGCAAAGGCGAGGAATCAGGAGATCTACGAGCAGTCAGGCTGCTTCGAGAGGGGTCATGTGGAGTGATACGTCCAAAACGTATCTATAATTTCTGCTTGCTCCATGCCTCTTTTGGGTGATATTGCTATGATATTTATACACTTCCACACACTTTTGATCATATTTGGACTAACCTATTAACTCAGTGCACCCCAGTGCCAGTTTCTGTTTTCTGCTGTTTTTGTATTTCAGGTTTTCCCATTACGTAAACTGCCAGGAAAATCCCGGATTTTTTTATAAGAAATCAGCGTTCCAAAAGCTTCCCGGCAGCCAAAGTAGAGCCAGAGGGGGGCCACCAGGGCTCCAAGCGCCCTGGTGGCGCGGCCCCCCTCTTGGCCGCGCCGGGGGGCGCCTGGGCCCCCCAGGCCTCCGCTGATGCCCCCCTTTGGCATATATTTATATCGTGTCCCGAAACCCTCGAGACGGGAACCTTTTTCGCGATCTCATCTCTGTTCCACCGCCGCCGCGCTTCCAAGATCGGGAGCACCAGGAGAACTCTTCCCGGCACCCTGCCGGAGGGGAGGATCACCACCGGGAGCCTCTCCACCACCATGGACGCCTCCCGGATGAGTTGTGAGTAGTCTCCCTTGGACCATGGGTCCATGACCAGTAGCTATGTGATGTTCTCCTCCCGTTCTTATGCTTCACTAATTAGACCTCGTGAGCTACCCTACATGATCGAGGCACATATGTAATCCTTATGCTGTTGCTATGATGAGTTTGCTGGGATCCGATGGATTGTGAGATTATGTTCAGATTGTGTTTGAGTAATATATTTGATTCACCTCTTTTATATTTATGTTCGTAAGTAATTCTTGCATGTTCTCCGTTGCTATTTATTGCTTTGGCCAAGTAGTAGGTAGTGACTCCAAGAGGGAACGTTATGCTTGATTGTGGGTTCATGCCCCTCGATGACTAGTTTGAGTGACAGAAACATGAGTCTAGGGGATGTGCTGTTGCCACAAGGGGGAAAACAATGGTGCTTGTGCCCGCGGGTGCAAGGATTGTTTACTTTACGCAAAGTTCTTTTAATGCAGTTGTCTGTTGCTTTGAGTTTACACTACGGGTGGGACTCGCAACTTAATACCAGCGAGATGTTCTGGATAGATATCTCAAGGTGGATGATTAGTAGTAGATGCAGATGGATTTCGGTCTACTTGCCTTGGCGTACCGCCCATGCTTTGAACCTCTACCTTTCTTGCAACATAGTTAGCATTGGTTTGCACACATAATTCTGTCAATTGCCCAGCTGTAATTCGTTCACCTCACATAGCTGTTTTATCGTCTTTTGGGAGAGAGACATCACTAGTGAACATCATGGGACCCCGGTCCATATTACCATCATTGATCACATCCGCTATTTACTTTCTGCTTTTACTTATTACTTGCAGCAATACCTATCACTATTATCACTTGCATTTGATCCTTTGTAAACGACAAGGCCGGAGGGATTGACAACCTCTCTGTACTCGTTGGGAGCAAAGTTATTTGTATCTGTGTGCAGGTCCACGTTGATTGCTAATATCTGGCGCCGTTAGCAGTTGACACCTTCTTGTTGAAACTGGGAGTCTCAGGGGAAATCGATCCTTGGTATCTTTGCCAAGGGAAAACTTCCGCTACACTGCATCTCAAACCTTCCACTTGGGGTAACCAACGAGGGGCGAGAAGCCATCAAGCAAAGTTATCTGGCGCCGTTGCCGGGGACTCCACTCTTCAAGATAGGGGAGTTGCACGCTATCTTTTACCTTTGCTTTTTAGTCTTGTTAGTTTACCTTTCAGTTTTGCTTTAGTGTCTTTTATCAAAAATCACAAAAATAGTTATCTCATTCTTTAGTTGTCATTATGTCGGGTCCTTTCGTCTTTGGCGAGGCAGAAGTTCTCACCTTTAAACAAAGAGGTGGGGAAAGTCTAAAAGATGCTTGGTATAGAATTAATGATTCTCAAAAAAGAGCCACCAAGAAGCAATCTACTACTATCCTGCTTAGAAATTTTTATGTTGGAATTACTTCTTGGAATAGGTTTATTCTAGATACTGCTATCAATGGAAATTTCCTAGAGGCCCCAGTTTGGGAGTCTCTTAGTATTATTGAAAATCTTGTTGGGAATCCCCCTGTTGTCATCACCCTAGCTCACATTATGAAAAAACTTGAAAAGATAGAGCTAGAGATGCCAAACATTAATAAGATAAATGAGTTGGATCGTAAGATCCAAGGGAATTTGAATAGGCTTGATAGCTCCATGCATAAAATTTTCAAAACTTTGGAGACCATGAAATCCCATGACTTGGACTCTTCTAGGATAGACAAGATTGAGGAAATCTTTGATATTCTAGGAACTACTTTCTCCTCAATCAAAACCAAAAAGGTAGAAACTCCGGCAAAGAAGGAGCCTAAGTTCGTTCACGTTCCAAAGGCTCCCCGTTCTAAAAGTAATCCATCTATTGCCAAAGGGGTTGAAACTGTAAAGACTTTGGAAGAAACACCTCTCTTTGATGAATTTATAAATGAATCTTCCCTTGACTTTTATCCTTTTGGTCTTCTCCCTAGAAGTATCTCTATGAGGCCTTTATTTGAAAGTCCTCTTAAGACTAGTTGTATTATTGAAGAGCTTTTTGATGATCTTGATGATGGTTCAATTGATACAACTTGATCTCTATGCATTATGCCTAGCTTAAAGGCATAAAAGAAAGCGCTTTTGGGAGGCAGCCCACATGAATAAAAATTTTATTTTGCTTTTGTTGTGTCTTGATGTTGTTACTACAGTAGCATCATCATTGTATCTTTACTTTTCAACTTTGTGCCAAGTGTAGCCTCTGATTGCAAGAAAGTTCAAAAGTTGTGACGTACTGTCCAGGAAACAGATTCTGTCCTTGGATAGAAAAATTCGTATAAAATCACCAGTCATCTTTTTGGTCTGAATTTTTTCGACAGCGTGCTCTATACAATTGTCTTTCGTGCGTATGTTCTGAGTTTTTTGATTAGAGTTGCAGAAGTGCCCCGAAAAAATCATTTACTACCTGTTTTTCTGTTTTTCACATATTCTGTCCTGTTTTGCCTTTCCTTCATTTTGCAAACCTAGAGCTTGCTTTTTCTTTGCAAAAACCTTTTGGCAATCTAGAGAAACAGTAGACCTTCAAGAATATCCTTATTTCCAGCAAGGAACAATTATTTTATTAAGGATACTAACCTCGCTAATCAGATTATGATGAGTTATGTATGAAGGGAGTTTTCAAGTGTGCGAGGGAAGATGATAAAAAGATTCAGGAGTGTCAAACGCTCAAGCTTGGGGATGCCCCCATGCACCCCAAGAAATATTCAAGGAGACTCAAGCGTCTAAGCTTGGGGATGCCCCCGCGCATCCCCTTCTCCATCAACATTATCAGTTCGTCTTTCGTTCCACTATATTTTTATCACTTCATGTGTTATGTGCTATGCTTGGAGCGTCTTGCTTTTAGTTTCCTTTTTAGTTTTCTTTAGCTTTTCATAACGAGTCGGAACTCAGCTTTCTTTGTGTGGGAGAGAAACACGCTCCACTTCTACCTAGAACATAACATAGAATTTTCATGTCTATCTTTGTTGTGTGTGTTCTTTGTCTTTCAATAGCTACCATCATGTCCAGCTCTTAGTATTCATGCTTATCTTTTTAAAGAGCTTTTGTTTAGTTGGTTGCTTGAACTCTCTTTAGTTACCATGCTTATCTTATTAAGAGAGTTTGCTTCTGTTGCATTGGTTGATATGTCTATGATAAAAATGCTACGTGCATGATGGCGCTTAGTAGTTCATGTTTTCTTGCGGTTAGTCTCAAATAGCTGGGGGGTTCCCAATGTGTTATTGGAGTACCAACATGATTTGTTGGCCTATGATGTGGTATGGTTTAGTAATATCTTCCTTCGAGAATTTATTTTGATTGACTTGGCGTATGCTCACGCATATTTAAGACTGTAAAGAAAGTCTGTCAAGCCTTGATGATCTTTTGTTTCTGAGTAGCGATATAACTTCCATGCCTGATTCAATGTTGCTTTGTAGCTCTGCATGATTATGACCGTCATTGCTCTTTTAGTTGGTCGCTCCCAATCTTTTGCTAACCTCCATCTGTACTAAGCGGACTGACTGCTTGTCCATCCAAAATCCTTTAAACCAGTTATGCCATATGAGTCCACCATACCTTCCTATACATGGTATTTACCTGCCATTCCTAACAAAGACTTTCATGTACCATCTCGAAATTATTCAAAAAAGCATTCTATTTTGTGCCTCTGTTTTAAGTTCATGAGGAAGTAGTAGTTAATTCATGATCTTTTTAAGTTGGACAAGCTTCACCTCGGGATTGCATGTCTAATGTGCAAACCCATAATACGAGAAGGAACTGGCATTGAGTGCGCCCGGCTAAAAAATAATATAACAAACAAACCCTCCTTCACGCTTTGTTCATGAGAAATCAGAAAACTTTGGCAGTGATAAACAAAGGAGATTAAGAGGATGTGATCGTCCTCATTCGGGAGCCGTTCCTCGAAACTTGTCCATCTCAAGAAGTGATTGAGTTGTCTGCTAGCATTCGTTGACGAAACATGCATATTCAAAAAAAAAAATTATTACCTCTGTTTTTAAAACCAAGAGCTCTGGTACATGCTTTGTCTTTGTTTCCAACTACGGGTTTTCAACCTTGCCAACAAAAGCCACGGTTCGAGAGTCTCCACCTTCTTTTAAAGCACCAACTACTGAGAGCAAGATTGTCATTCTGAGTGTAATGTGCATTGTCCCAAAGTAGCATTGTCTTTTGCATGATTGTGATATCGTTTATTCTGAAACTATTGTATCTAGTCATCACTTAAACCTTGGAGGTGCCCCTGCATTTATGTTTTGCTTCACTAAAGGGGGCAAGCGAGATATCACTTTATCATATTTGCACACCAAGCTCATTACAAATCTATTTGATGTTTCAGTATCATATTGTAAAACTTTCAGTTCTTTGTGATTTTCTCATGAGGCAACTTAATTACTACAGATTCATTGTCTCAGTAAGCTTTTGTCATATGACTATGAAAAATCCTTATATGGTTAATAGCATGTCACCACAGAAATTATTCTTGTTATCATTTACCTACTCGAGGACGAGCAGGAATTAAGCATGGGGATGTTGATACGTCCAAAACGTGTCTATAATTTCTGCTTGCTCCATGCCTCTTTTGGGTGATATTGCTATGATATTTATACACTTCCATACACTTTTGATCATATTTGGACTAACCTATTAACTCATTGCACCCCAGTGCCAGTTTTTGTTTTCTGCTGTTTTTGTATTTCAGGTTTTCCCATTACGTAAACTGCCAGAAAAATCCCGGAAAAATTATATAAAAAA
Source organism: Secale cereale (assembly GCA_902687465.1). NCBI lineage: Eukaryota > Viridiplantae > Streptophyta > Magnoliopsida > Poales > Poaceae > Secale > Secale cereale. The sequence goes on along the minus strand of LR738713.1, from coordinate 524,462,122 downwards.
TCAGCGTTCCAGAAGCTTCCCGGCAGCCAAAGTAGAGCCGGAGGGGGGCCACCAGGGCTCCAGGCGCCCTGGTGGCGCGGCCCCCCTCCTGGCCGCACCGGGGTGGGGGGTGCCTGGGTCCCCCAGGCCTCCGCTGATGCCCCCCTTTGGCATATATTTATATCGTGTCCCGAAACCCTCGAGACGGGAACCCTTTTTTCGCGATCTCATCTATGTTCCGCCGCCGCCGTGCTTCCAAGATCAGGAGCACCAGGAGAACTCTTCCCGACACCCTGCCGGAGGGGAGGATCACCACCGGGAGCCTCTCCACCACCATGGACGCCTCCCGGATGAGTTGTGAGTAGTCTCCCTTGGACCATGGGTCCATGACCAGTAGCTATGTGATGTTCTCCTCCCGTTCTTGTGCTTCACTAATTAGACCTCGTGAGCTGCCCTACATGATCGAGGCACATATTTAATCCTTATGCTGTTGCTATGATGAGTTTGCTGGCATCCGATGGATTGTGAGATTATGTTCAGATTGTGTTTGAGTAATATATTTGATTCACCTCTTTTATATTTATGTTTGTAAGTAATTCTTACATGTTCTCCGTTGCTATTTATTGCTTTGGCCAAGTAGTAGGTAGTGACTCCAAGAGGGAACGTTATGCTTGATTGTGGGTTCATGCCCCTCGATGACTAGTTTGAGTGACAGAAACATGAGTCTAGGGGATGTGCTGTTGCCACAAGGGGGAAAACAACGGTGTTTGTGCCCGCAGGTGCAAGGATTGTTTACTTCACGCAAAGTTCTTTTAATGCAGTTGTCTGTTGCTTTGAGTTTACAATATGGGTGGGACTCGCAACTTAATACCAGCGAGATGTTCTGGATAGATATCTCAAGGTGGATGATTAGTAGTAGATGCAGATGGATTTCGGTCTACTTGCCTTGGCGTACCGCCCATGCTTTGAACCTCTACGTTTCTTGCAACATAGTTAGCATTGGTTTGCGCACATAATTCTGTCAATTGCCCAGCAGTAATTCGTTCACCTCACATAGCTGTTTTATCGTCTTTTGGGAGACAGACATCACTAGTGAACATCATGGGACCCCGGTCCATATTACCATCATTGATCACATCCGCTATTTACTTTCCGCTTTTACTTATTACTTGCAGCAATACCTATCACTATTATCACTTGCGTTTGATCCTTTGTAAACGACAAGGCCGGAGGGATTGACAACCTCTCTGTACTCGTTGGGAGTAAAGTTATTTGTATCTGTGTGCAGGTCCACGTTGATTGCTAATATCTGGCGCCGTTAGCAGTTGACACCTTCTTGTTGAAACTGGGAGTCTAAGGGGAAATCGATCCTTGGTACCTTTGCCAAGGGAAAACTTCCGCTACACTGCATCTCAAACCTTCCACTTGGGGTAACCAACGAGGGGCGAGAAGCCATCATGGAGCGGCAGTGGCCGTTTGAGCTGGCGAGCGTCACTGAACATGCAGCAGCGGCAGGCACCATATTGCAGTTGTCCTGCTCATCGGTAGGCTCCTCCTCCTCCTCCTCTGCCTCTTACTGAGCATGCTTGACAGAGGAGATCGGCTGCCGGAAATAGCACAAAGCCCCTCTGTAGTAGTAGTATTTTGGGGCAATTTTGTTCAGTTCATCTGACTACAGATGTGACGGAACAGTACAACGTACTTAAAATTAGCTGGTATATATAGTTGAACTAGCTATTTCAGTACGAGGTTGGCAACAAATGGGGAAAAGTTTGGTCGGTTCAGCTGTCGAGTTGAACTGTTTGTATAAATTAAGAACGACTGCTTAATCTATGAATGAAATCTATGCTTAATTACTGAATTTTAGTTGCAAAAATTAGATAGTGCTTGTGATTTTTAGCTGCATATTTTGACAAATCGCAGTGTTAGAAGGATCGACAAATTATTTGTACGTGGTTGCACACGGCTCATCCAAAACAATCATTTGCTTTGAAGGGATGCACAAATCCTGCGCTGCGAATTTTCCCTCGACTTAAGGGGGAAGACCTTAGCTCTCAATTTTCATACGGGTGTTCTACCTAAAACATTTGCGATCAAGAGCTGCAGAAATCCTGCTCGGCACATTTTCTCTTGGCTTCCTGAGGAAGCTGTCGGGTTGCATACGGGTGTTCTAACTAGAATGTTTGCGATCAAGAGCTGCACAAATCCTGCATTGAAGACAGGTTTTGGATTTACTAGAATTTAAAAACAAAGTATCTCAAAGTTTTGCAGGCAATCAACAGTGCCCTGGTGTTTGAAATTCCTTACCATTTCTTGCATGGGACCTAAGCATGCATCGAAGGACACAAATTTGATTTTTCAACCAGTTTATATGCACTGGAGCATGTGCATGTAGGTCAAATTTTAATTATGCACATAAAATGCCTAGAAAACCTAGTTAATGTATAAAAATGTCCAAACAAACCCCGAAAAATTCCAAAAATAGACACAACACTCATGTTGTTCTATGTTGACACTAGAAAAAATTTGAAAGCAATAAGAGGCAACGGATATCGTTTCGTCCCGAAAGGTGGCACGTTCCTTACCGAAACCATCATGCTTGTTGTGAGAAGCTCTGGTTTGTGAGAAGCTTATACCCAAACCTGCCCCAAATGGCACAAGAATTTTACCACGACATGGTGATGCCGTTCCATGATAGCATGCCAAGTTCCATGAATTTCAGATGAGTTTTGGATTTACTACAATTTAAAAACCATGTATCTCAAAGTTTCCGGCCGAGTGACGGTGGCAGGGTGTTTGAAATTAATTCCCATTTCTTGCATGGGACCTAAGCATGCAACCAAGGACACAACTATGATTTTTCAACCCGTTTATATGCACTGGAGCACGTGCATGTAGTTCAAATTTGAATTATGCACATAAAATGCCGAGGAAACCAAGTTAATGTATAAAAACGCACAAACGAACCCTGAATAATTCCAAAATTAAACACAACACTCCTGTTGTTCTATGTTGACAGTAGAATTTTTTTGAAAGCAATAAGAGGCAACGAATATTGTTTCGTCCCCAAAGGTTGCATGTTCCCTACCGAAACCATCACGCTTGTTGTGGGAAGCTCTGGTTTGTGAGAAGCTTATACCCAAACCTGCCGCAAATGGGACAAAATTTTTACCACGACATGTTGATGCCGCTGCCATGATAGCATGCCTAGTTCCATGAATTCCAGACGAGTTTTGATTACTAGAATATAAAAACTAGGTATCTCAATGTTTGCGGTCGAGTGACGGTGGCAGGGAGTTTGGCATTCATTCCCATTGCTTGCATGGGACCTAAGCATGCAACGAAGGACACATCTTTGATTTTTCAACCCGTTTACATGCACTGGACCATGCGCATGTAGTTCAAATTTGAAAAATGCATGTAAAATGCCTACAAAACCAAGTTAATGTATAAAAACGTCCAAACGAACCCTAAATAATTCTTTTTTTGACGACGCACCTATTGTTGCATGTTCACTGCAGATAAAAGTTCTAGAACTTCAAACACCATCCTTTGCATCTGTGACCTCATTATGTAATTCAAATAAATAAGAAAAATCAAGTAGATCGCACACAGTTTATTATCACCAACCATGTGAGTTGCAGCACAAAATATCTTGGAGCACTGTCGGAGTGTCAAGCACACTAGCCCGGTCCTCAAATATCATTTCATTGTTCAATCGTCGCCGGTGAAAGATGGTGACGTGGACCAGTTTTTTTACGTCAAACTCATCACACACGGGTTAAGCTATCTGAATCGTTTGTGATGGTCACATATCGTACACAGTTCTGAATAAGGGCCCGTGTCTGATGACACTTTGCGCACCAGTTCTTTCGCTGAAGCAATTCCAAATTTTCGGCTTCCGCGAAAATATCTACCTCCCCGCCCCCTCCCCGCCCCTCCCCCTTACCAAAAGACACATTTCCCCTGTTTCCGCCTTCCTTTCCAAGTTGAAACCTTCAGTCCTTGCTTGCAACGCTGCCTCCTCGCCGGCGACCCTTCTTCAAGCTGTTCGGCCTCGTCTATCCAGGCAGGTAATCCAACATCCAACATCCAACATGCCCCGACCGCCGGCGCGAGCGCGACACCTTCCACCCAAATCACCGACCCCTCCACCAAGTAGCGCTGGACAAAGCCATCATGCACACAGTATAGCCAAGATCTCAAGGATCATTTGGCAGCGGAGAAGCAAATTGTGGCCGCATGTGCGGATGAGGTCGCGATGGCTACCATTCATGCCGACCCCAGCTCTTGGAGGAGCACCTTGCCATTTGCTAGCTATGCCGGTTAAGCATGCTCGGTTTACCCATTGCGTGCGCTTCTCCTGCCTTTCCTTAACAAATGCTAGTGGATTGTGCTATCTAATTTTACCATGCAATATGTTGCTCTAGTGTATATGTTCTATATATCGTGCAGTGTGGTGCTCACTAATTAATGGTTTGGTTAATTAGTTGTTGTCTTCAGTTAACTGTTTGGTTCAATTCTGCAAATGTGATGTTCAATTCTTCAGGCTGCAATTTTGTATTGTCTTCCATGTGAGAAATAAATTGAATTTGTCTTTACAAAATACACGAGAAACGAATACAATTGCCATATTTCCGTGTTGTCAAGCATGCTTTGTTTGTTTATACATTGTGCAATGTGGTGCTCAGTTAACGTTTGGTTCATTTGTGTTGTGGTGTTTAGTTAACTGTTTGGTTCATTTCTGCAATGCAATGTTCAATAGTTGCGGGTGCATTCTATTATTGTATACCATGTGAGTAGCAAATCGAATTTGGTTGTACTAAATAGATGAGAAACAAATACAATTGCTATATTCCTAGTTGTCAAGCATGCTTGGTTTGGTTAACTATCTGATCTTCTATTAGGAGTATGTTATATTGTGCAATGTGGTGCCTAGTTAACATTTCGTTCATTTGTTGTGGTGTTTAGTTACATTTTGGTTCAATTCTGCAATGCGATGTTTAATAGTTGCGGGTGCATTCTGTTATTGTATACCATGTGAGGAATAAATTGAATTTGGCTGTAGTAAATACATGAGAAACAAAAATAATAGCTATATTTCCAAGTTGTTAAGCATGCTTGGTTTGGTTAACTATCTGATCTTCTATTAGGAGTATGTTATATTGTGCAATGTGGTGCTCAGTTAATGTTTGGTTCATATACAAGTGCTATATTTCCTAGTTCTTAATCATGCTTGGTTTGGATAAATGCGTTTTCCATGTGGCTTGAATTAATCTGATGAATCTGCAATGTGCTTATTTTTCATCAACATATTGTACCGATAGCATGCGAACCCTTACTTAACCTGATGACTCACTACCTTATATGTGTTGCAGGGAAACAATGGGAAGCACCGAGGTTTACAGTCGAGGTTAGCACATGCATGGTCCTTTGTCTAATAGCACATTATTGTGCAATTGCTGGAACCATTCTAATATTTAGGTTTTTAACAATTTGGTCTTGCACATGTAGGTCTTGCTTTCAGAGGTTTTGACCCACTGTTCGACCCTTTTTGCATATGGGGAAATGACTTGTCCATGAATATCAGTCAAGTCAAGAAACTCGGAAAGATTGTTAGGATAAAGAAATTAGCGACAAAAAACAACAAGATCTTTGTCTGCACAATGAAGAAGACATCGGTTCACTACAGGATGGTACTAACTATTATACCTTGCCTTTTTTATTCCTTTGCCCCATTTCCAATATAGAAAAGATATTTATGCACATCCTTCGTTTCCAGGCCTTTCCAAAGCAGTTCACTGATGATTACCTCTCAAACTACCTGTATGGTCAGGAGGTGAGGAAGGTATTCATACAACACCCACGGTTTAACATTGAAGTGTTCCTGAAGAGGACGAAGGATGGACGGTCAATCATCAACAGGCACTGTCCTAAAGTTGCAACGACCTTCAACATCAATGAAGGCTCAATATTCGCCTTTTGCATCAGCAGTTTTCTAGATGAGATACATATGTCTGTGTACCGTCTATGTTGCTAATTTCGAAAGGCTATAGATGTTGCATGTGAAACTTGGTGCCGGTGCAGTTTTGTAACGGGGTAGCTGAGTGCTGAAGCTATATGATGCTGCACTCTAATGTATTTCAATTATGAAAATGAAATATATTATATGCTTAATATGAAATGTCAATTATATTAATAAATAGATTATTAATAATAGCATAATTAGCCTGCTAATTGGGTTTTTCTATTGCAAACGGTTATTGAGAAAACACCGCGTCCACAATTTCTAGGAATAAATAGTTTGCGTTAGGCCACCTGGCGCAAAAGTTTACCACAAAAAAATTGTGTGTGATGAATTCAATAATGCAAACGATAAAATTGTTAATACTGTGTGCAATGGAAACGCTATCACAAAAGATTTAACAGGGAAAATTGTGTGTGATGTACCTGCGAAGAGAAACATTTTCCTTGGAGCGATTGTGTGGGGTGTATATATGGACGGAAACGTTTATCGGGAACTGACTGTGTGGGATGTACAGACGACCGGAAATGATTTTGCCTGTATAATTTTATTATTTGAGCACTATTGTACGTATATACATATTTGGTCGCTCGCCGGTCGCAGACAACCTCATTTTGTTGAGCGTGTGTGCGAGGAGATGATGGGCCTCGAACCCCTCGTTGGTTACCCCAAGTGGAAGGTGTAAGATGCAGTAAGTAGAAGTGTTTTCCCCTAGCAAAGATGCCAAGGATCGAATCCCCAGAGACTCCTAGGTTCAACAAGTAGGTGTCAATTGCTAACGGCGCAATTAGCAATCAACGTGGACCTGCACACAGATACAAATAACTTTGCTCCCAACGAGTACAGAGAGGTTGTCAATCTCTCCGGCCTTGTAGTTCACAAAGGGTTAAAAGTAATATGATAGTAGTGATAGATAGTGTTTTTGCAATAGTAAGTAAAATAGCGAAAGGTAAATAGTGTATGTGATCAATGATGGTAATATGGACCGGAGTCTCATGATGTTCACTAGTGATGTCTCTCTCCCAAAAGACGATAAAACAGCTATGTGAGGTAAACAAATTACAGCTGGGCAATTGACAGGACCCACGAGCGCATACAAATGCTGATTACATTGCAAGAAAGGTTGAGGTTCAAAGCATGGGCGGTACACCAAAGTAAGTAGACCGAAATCCATCAATATCTACTACTAATCATCCACCTTGAGATATCTATCCAGAACATCTCGCTGGTATTAAGTTGTGAGTCCCACCCATAGTGTAAACTCAATGCAACAGACAACTGCATTAAAAGAACTTTGTGTAAAGTAAACAATTCTTGCACCCGCGGGCACAAGCACCGTTGTTTTCCCCCTTGTGGCAACAGCACATCCCCTAGACTCATGTTTCTGTCACTCAAGCTAGTCATCGAGGGGCATGAACCCACAATCGAGCATAACGTTCCCTCTTGGAGTCACTACTTACTACTTGGACAAAGCAATAAATAACAACGGAGAACATGCAAGAATTACTTATGAACTAAAATATAAAAGAGGTGAATCAAATATATTACTCAAGATCAATCTGAACATAATCTCATAATCCATCAGATCCCAGCAAACTCAACATAGCAACAACATAAGGATTACATAGGTGCCTCGATCATGTAAGGCAGCTCACGAGGACTAATTAGTGAAGCACAAGAACGGGAGGAGAACATCACATAGCTACTGGTCATGGACTCATGGTCCAAGGGAGACTACTCACGAGTCATCCGGGAGGCGTCCATGGTGGTGGAGAAGCTCCCGGTGGTGATCCTCCCCTCCGGCAGGGTGCCGGGAAGAGTTCTCCTGGTGCTCCCGATCTTGGAAGCTGCGGCGGCGTCGGAACAGAGATGGGATCGCGAAAAGAAGTCCTGTTTCGAGGGTTTCGGAGAGTCCTTTATATATATGCCAAAGTAGGGCACCGGGGGGCTCTCGGGGGGCCGAGGCGCCCC
>LR738713.1:524388228-524454065 GCA_902687465.1 Secale cereale | reverse complement strand
CCCCCCCCCCCCCCCCGGCGCGGCCCAGGGGGGGCGCGCCCACAGGGCGCCTGGAGCCCCTGTGGCCCCCCCAGGCTGCCCTTCGGACGCAGTGTTGTTTCCGATACGCTGATATTTTATATATTTTTTCTGGATTTTTCTGGGCAGTTCTCGAAACATGAAAACCTGAAATACAAAAACAGCCGAAAACAGAAACTGGCACTAGGGTGCACTAGATTAGTAAGTTAGTCCAAATATGATCAAAAGTGTATGGAAGTGTATGAATATCATAGCAATATCACCCAAAAGTGGCATGGAGCAAGCAGAAATTATAGATACGTTTTGGACGTATCAACATCCCCAAGCTTAATTCCTGCTCGTCCTCGAGTAGGTAAATGATAACAAGAATAATTTCTGTGGTGACATGCTATTAACCATATAGGACTTTCTCATAGTCATATGACAAAAGCTTACTGAGACAATGATTCTAAAGTAATTAAGTTGTCTCAAGAGAAAATCACAAATGACTGAAAGTTTAACAATATGAAACTGAAACATCAAAAAGATTTGCAATGAGCATGATGTGCAAATATGATAAAGTGATATCTAGCTTGCCCCCTTTAGTGATGCAAAACATAAATGCAAGGGCACCTTCAAGGTTTAAGTGATGACTAGATACAATCATTTCAGAATAAACGATATCACAATCATGCAAAAGACAATGCTACTTTGGGACAATGCACATTACACTCAGAATGACAATCATGCTCTCAGTAGTTGGTGCTTCAACATAAAGGTAAAAGAAAGGTTAAGTGCTAGAGCTTTTTCTTTTGAAAACATGGAAGCAATTGTGTCAACGGTAGTAGTACTTCATATGTGTCATGTATAAAACATCTTATAAGTTGCAAGCCTCATGCATCGAATACCAATAGTGCTCGCTCCTTGTCCTAATTAGCTCGGATCCCCATGGGTTATCATTGCATTGCATATGTTTTAACCAAGTGTCACAAAGGGGTACCTCTATGCCACCTGTACAAAGGTCCAAGGATATAGATCGCATTTGATTTCTCGTTTTTGATAGATCTCAACTTGAGGACATCCATACCGGGACAACATAGAAAATAGATGATGGACTCCTCTTTAATGCATAAGCATATTCTCATGAGAGATTGAGGATTAAGGTCCAAGCTAAAACTTCCACCATGATGCATGGCTTTGGTTGGCGGCCCAATGTTCTTCTCTAACAATATGCATATTAATTCAACCCACGGTAAATCACCCTTACTTCAGACAAGACGAACATGCATAGCAACTCACATGATATTCAACAAAAGTGTGACAGTTGATGGCGTCCCCAGAAACATGGTTACCGCTCAGCAAGCAACTCATAAGAAATAAGATACATAAGCAACATATTCTTTACCACAATAGTTTTTAGGCTACTTTCCCATGAGCTATGTATTGCATGGTTAGTTTGCTTAGTGCAGGTGGGGGTAAGCAAAAGACTGGGAGCGACCAACTAAGAGAGCAGTGACAGTCATAATCATGCAGAGCGACAAAGCAATATTGAATCAGGCATGGTAGTTATATCGCTACTTAGAAATAAAAGATCATGAAGGCTTGACAGACTTTCTTTACAGTCTTGAATATGCATGAGCATACGCCAAGTCAATCAAAATAAATTCTCGAAGGAAGATATTACTAAACCATACCACATCATAGACAAACAAACCAAGTTGGTACTCCAATAACACATTGGGAACCCCCCAGCTATTTGAGATTAACCAAAAGAAAACCTGAACTACTAAGCACCATCATGAAAGTAGCATCTTTATCATAGACACATTAACCCATGCAACGGAAGCAAACTCTCTTAATAAGGTGAACATGGTAATTAAAAAGAGTTCAAGCAACCAACTAAATAGAAGCTCTTGAAAAGATAAGCATGAATACTAAGAGCAGAGCACGATAGTAGCTATTAAAAGATAAAGAACACACACAGCATAGATAGACATGAAAATTCTATGTAATGTTCTAGGTAGAAGTGGAGCGTGTTTCTCTCCCACATAAAGGAATGCTGAGTTCCGACTCGTTATGAAAAACTAAAAAGAAACTATAAGCAAGACGCTCCAAGCATAGCACATAACATATGAAGTGATAAAAATATAGCGAAACGAAAGACGAACTGATAATGTTGATGGATAAGGGGATGCACGGGGGCATCCCCAAGCTTAGACGCTTGAGTCTCCTTGAATATTTCTTGGGGGTGCACGGGGGCATCCCCAAGCTTGAGCGCTTGACACTCCTGAATCTTTTTATCATCTTCCCTCGCACACTTGAAAACTCCCTTCATACACAACTCATCATAATCTGATTAGCGAGGTTAGTACCCTTAATAAAATAATTATACCTTGCTGTAAATAAGGATATTCTTGAGGTTCTACTGTTTCTCAAGATTGCCAAAAGGTTTTTGCAAAGAAAAAGCAAGTTCTCAATTTGCAAAGTGAAGGTAAGGCAAAACAGGACAGAATCTGTGAAAAACAGAACAGCAGGCAGTAATTGACCTGTTCGGGATACTTCTGCAACTCAAATAAAAAAACTCAGAACTGACGCACGAAAGACAATTATATAGAGAACGCTGTAGAAAAAATTCAGACCAAAAAGATGATTTGGTGATTTTATACGAATTTTTCTATCCAAGGACAGAATCTGTTTCCTGGACAGCACCTCACAACTTTTGAACTCTCTAGCAATCAGAGGCTATACTTGGCAGAAATATGAAAAGCAAAGATACAATGATGATGCTATAGCAGTAAACAACATCAAGACACAACAAAGGCAAAAAAATTATTCATGTGGGCTGCCTCCCAAAAGCGCTTTCTTTTATGCCTTTAAGCTAGGCATAATGCATAGATCAAGTTTTATCAAGAGTAAAAGAATAACTAGCCCGTACAACGGACTCAAAAGGTAACTTGACCTTCTTACGAGGGAAGTGTTCCATCCCTTTCTTGAGAGGAAACTGAAATTTAATATTACCCTCTTTCATGTCAATGACAGCACCAACGGTGCGCAAAAAGGGACGTCCCAAAATAATTGGACATGAAGGATCACATTCAATATCCATAATAGTGAAATCAACGGGCACATAATTATCATTGACAACAATAAGAACATCGTCGATCCTCCCAAAGGTTTTTTTATGGAAGAATCAACGAGAGCATCACCAAAAGAACAAGAATCAAAAGATTTTAATTTAAGCATATCATATAGTCTTTTGGGCATAATGGAAGTACTAGCTACAATATCACATAAAGCAAAGCATGAGAAGTTATTTATCTAAATTTTAATCATAGAATCCCAACCATCTCCTAGCTTCCTAGGTATGGAGGCTTCTACTCTAAGTTTCTCCAACCTAGCTTTGATGAGAGCATTAGTGATATGCTCTGTGAAGGCAAGATTAAGCGTGCTAGTGTTGGGATCCTTAGCCATTCCTTGTAGAAAGGCGACAACTTCTGAAATACTACAATTATCAAAATCAATTTTATCATTAATGGGCAGATTTGTAGTGTCATCCTCTTTGTTTAATTCGCTCTCTATTATAAGAGTTTGAACATCTTCCCAAGTTTCGGGAAGCTTAGGAGCAATTTTAAACTGAGGCTCATACTTTTTTCCTGGGAGTCCATGCCATGGGCATAACTCTCCGTCATAACTAGTGTAATCACAAGGTTTATCTTTTTTGTAAACCCCGTCAGAGATAAGTGGGGCAATGGAAGTAGGGGTGTACTCCTCCTATTTAGTGTTTTTGGTAGAACCCATAGTAGCAAGCAAGCAAGATAACTATTTTTGTGATTTTCGATAAAAGGAACTAAAGCAAAAAATAAAAGGTAAACTAACAAGACTAAAAAGCAAAGGTAAAAGATAGCATGCAACTCCCCTATCCTGAAGAGTGGAGTCCCCGGCAACGGCGCTAGAAAATACTCCTTGATGGGCCTCGAACCCCTCGTTGGTTACCCCAAGTGGAAGGTGTAAGATGCAGTAAGTAGAAGTGTTTTCCCCTAGCAAAGATGCCAAGGATCGAATCCCCAGAGACTCCTAGGTTCAACAAGTAGGTGTCAATTGCTAACGGCGCAATCAGCAATCAACGTGGACCTGCACACATATACAAATAACTTTGCTCCCAACGAGTACAGAGAGGTTGTCAATCTCTCCGGCCTTGTAGTTCACAAAGGGTTAAAAGCAATATGATAGTAGTGATAGATAGTGCTTTTGCAATAGTAAGTAAAATAGCGAAAGGTAAATAGTGTATGTGACCAATGATGGTAATATGGACCGGAGTCTCATGATGTTCACTAGTGATGTCTCTCTCCCAAAAGATGATAAAACAGCTATGTGAGGTAAAAAAAATTACAGCTGGGCAATTGACAGGACCCACGAGCGCATACAACTGCTGATTACATTGCAAGAAAGGTTGAGGTTCAAAGCATGGGCGGTACGCCAAAGTAAGTAGACCGAAATCCATCAATATCTACTACTAATCATCCACCTTGAGATATCTATCCAGAACATCTTGCTGGTATTAAGTTGCGAGTCCCATCCATAGTGTAAACTCAATGCAACAGACAACTGCATTAAAAGAACTTTGCGTAAAGTAAACAATCCATGCACCCGCGGGCACAAGCATCGTTGTTTTCCCCCTTGTGGCAACAGCACATCCCCTAGACTCACGTTTCTATCACTCAAGCTAGTCATCGAGGGGCATGAACCCACAATCGAGCATAACGTTCCCTCTTGGAGTCACTACTTACTACTTGGCCAAAGCAATAAATAACAATGGAGAACATGCAAGAATTACTTATGAACTAAAATATAAAAGAGGTGAATCAAATATATTACTCAAGATCAATCTGAACATAATCTCATAATCCATCGGATCCCAGCAAACTCAACATAGCAACAGCATAAGGATTACATAGGTGCCTCGATCATGTAAGGCAGCTCACGAGGACTAATTAGTGAAGCACAAGAACGGGAGGAGAACATCACATAGCTACTGGTCATGGACTCATGGTCCAAGGGAGACTACTCACGAGTCATCCGGGAGGCGTCCATGGTGGTGGAGAAGCTCCCGGTGGTGATCCTCCCCTTCGGCAGGGTGCCGGGAAGAGTTCTCCTGGTGCTCCCGATCTTGGAAGCGGCGGCGGCGGCGGAACAGAGATGGGATCGCGAAAAGAAGTCCTGTTTCGAGGGTTTCGGAGAGTCCTTTAAATATATTCCAAAGTAGGGTATCGGGGGGCTCTTGGGGGGCCGAGGCGCCCCCCGGCGCGGCCCAGGGGGGGCGCCCACAGGGCGCCTGGAGCCCCTGTGCCCCCCCAGGCTGCCCTTCGGACGCAGTATTGTTTCCGATACGCTGATTTTTTATATATTTTTTCTGGATTTTTCTGGGCAGTTCTCGAAACGTGAAAACCTAAAATACAAAAACAGCCGAAAACAGAAACTGGCACTCGGGTGCACTGGATTAGTAAGTTAGTCCAAATATGATCAAAATTGTATGGAAGTGTATGAATATCATAGCAATATCACCCAAAAGTGGCATGGAGCAAGCAGAAATTATAGATACGTTTTGGACGTATCAGGAGAGCATATCCCCGACGGTTTCTTGGTCGTGTGGGAAGGACCCCCTATCGCCCACACTCACTAGGTGACGGTTCCAAATGCCGTCGCAGAAAGGGGTTAAAAACCATTTGTATAGCACCTTGTTGTACTAGTGAATGTTTTTTAAAGTATTGTAGTTAGGATGTTGGTCTCGCCGTCCGACAAGGCAAACTTTATATGTTAAATCTTTCTAGTTATATTATGTGTGTGAATCTCCGCGAGATGAATATGAATGAACACAATCATGAAAAGAATGGGAGAAGTATTAATCTTCTTCAAAATTGTGGCATCGTCGCTTGGGTCACATTTCGAGGGGGGGAATGGAACGATTGATTAAAGAAGAAATACTTTATCTGTTAGATATCTCTGATGCATGAAATTATATTGACTGTATTAAGGTAAAATATGTTAAAAAAATTAAGAAAGGAGCAATAAGAGCCACAACGGTCCTTGAACTTATTCAAATTGACATATGCAGACCTTTTAACATAAAGTCTATAGATGGTTTTGATTCTTTCATTACCTTCACAGATGATTTCTCTCGCTATGGCTACAATTATCCTATACATGATCGATCCGAAGCTTTGGACAAATTTAAGGTTTATAAAGCCGAAGTTCAAAATCAACTCAATCTAAAGATCAAAGTAGTACGGTAAGATCGCAGGGGAGAATACTATGGTAGGCATGCTCCTTAGTCCTTACAGGCAAATTCCAAGACCATTCGTGAAATATCTTGCTGAAAATGGAATTATTGCCCAATATTCGATGCCTGGTGAACTTCAATAAAATGGCGTAGCTGAGCGTCGCAACCGCACTCTTATGGATATGGTACGTAGCATGCTTAGTCATGCAAATTTACCAGTAAGCCTTCGGATGGAGGCATTGAAAATAGCTGCACACATCATGAATCTAGCTCCAACTAAGTCAGCATCGAGCACACCTTATGAGATGTGGGCGGGAAAGAAACCGAGCTTGAATTACTTGCGTGTGTGGGGCTGCCTAGCTGAAGCTAAAGTGTTCAATCCACATATTAAGAAGTTAGACACAAAGACAATTAGTTGTTTTTTCATTGGTACCCTCATAGAGGAAAAGGATACCGTTTTTATTGCCTAGGTCATACAACCAAGTTTGTGGAAAGCAGATAAGCAATGATTTTAGAGGATAATGAAGTCACTAAGGTTAGGGAGATTGATCTTGAGGAGAACCGTGTGTATGTTCCATCCCCGACTATCAAAGAGAAATGTATCCCTATGCCTAATATGCATGAGACACCTACTGGTGATCTCAAACCTGAAGTGGATCCTCAATCCGATAAGGAGCCTCAACATAATGAAGCTCCTCCGCATGATGAGGGCAGTCAGCGAAATGATGATCCTCAACCCTATGTTGATTCTCAACCTTCTCAGACAAAAAGAAATGCACATACTAATGACCCTATGAGAAGATCACAACAGGAAAAAAAGGCCATCTCCAGCGATTATGTCACTTTCATGTGTGAGGATGAAAATGACATAGGCAAGGCACAAGATCTGACCTCATATAAAGAAGCCACTAAAAGTGAAGACTCGTCCAAATAGTTGGTCGCCATGGAAGACGGATTGAAATCTATGAGCTCGAATGCTGGTTGGGACTTAGTAGAAGTTCCTGATGGAGACAAAAGGGTAGGCTGCAG
Organism: Secale cereale; assembly: GCA_902687465.1. Lineage (NCBI taxonomy): Eukaryota > Viridiplantae > Streptophyta > Magnoliopsida > Poales > Poaceae > Secale > Secale cereale. Next base: position 524,446,762 of record LR738713.1, on the reverse strand, counting down.
GTGGGTCTACAAAACAAAATATGATTCCAAAGGGAACATCGAAAGGTTCAAAGCGAGACTTGTAGCAAAAGGTTATACACAGAGAGAAAGGATCGATTATAAGGATACCTTCTCGCCTGTGTCAGCTAAAGATTCTTCTTGAATTGTCATGGCACGTGTAGCTCATTATGATTTGGAGCTGCATCAAATGGATGTCAAGACGGAATTTTTGAATGGTGATTTAAAATAAGAAGTTTACATGACTCAACCTGAAGGTTTTGTCATGGAAGGAAAAGAACATATGGCATGTCGTTTAAAGAAATCCACATATGGCTTGAAGCAAGCTTCAAGACAGTGGTACCTCAAGTTCGACGATATTATTATAACTTTTGGTTTCAAAGAAAATGAAGTGGTCAAATGCATATATGTTAAATTCAAGGGCAGTAGGTTCACAATTCTAGTCCTATATGTGGACAATATTCTATTGGCTTGCAGCAATAAAGATATGTTGCATGAGACCAAGAGATTTTTGCCCACAAAATTTGACATGAAGGATCTCGGTGAAGCCTCATATGTCCTTGGCAGTGACATTCATCGAGATAGGTACAAAGGAACATTAGGACTATCACAAGAGGCATACTTTGAGAGAGTACTAAAGAAATAAAATATGGATAAGTGTTCTTCCTCACCTGCCCCCATAGTCAAGGGTGATAAGTTTGTGACATTACAATGTCCGAGGAACCCGAATGAAACTGATCAGATGAAGTCGGTTCCTTATGCTTCAGTTGTCTAAAGCATCATGTATGAGCAAGTTTGTACACGCCCTGACTTAGCTTTTATAACCGGGATGCTTGGCAGATTTCAATCTAATCCAGGATCGGACCACTGGAAGGCCGTAAAGAAAGTCTTGCGTTATATGCAAGGTACTAAAAATTTCAGGCTTACATATAGAAAGTTCGATAACCTAGAAGTTATTGGTTACCCAGACTCTCATTTTGCCGGGTGTGTGGATAGTAAGAAATCCACACCATGTTATATATTCACACTCGCTGGAGGAGCCATATCATGGAAAAGCTCCAAGCAAACTATAGTTGCCTCATTTCCGATGATGGCAGAATATCTAGCATGTTTTGAGGCCACTGGGCAGGTTGTATGGTTAAAGAATTTCCTTCCCGGAATTAAAGTGGTTGACAGCATTTCCAAACCACTAACATTGTACTGCGATAATGAACCCGCAGTTTTCTATGCAAATAACAAGTCAAGTGCTGCTGGCAAGCACATCAACATAAAGTATCGTTTTGTTCAACATAGAATCCAGGATCAAACGATTAATGTTAAGCATATCAGTACGAGAGGTATGTTTGCGGATCCACTCACTAAAGGCTTACCACCCAACATAGAAGCCGACATGGGATTATTGGAAGCCTCTTAATTCTAGAATTATGGGACTGCTAATATAAACCACTCCCAATAAGTAAAATGTTTTCCACTTTGAAATAGGATGTGTGCTATGAGTATTGAGGTTCAATGGCATTTCATTGGCTATTGTAGCACCTTACTCCAGTATATCATTCCTATGGAGAATGGGCAAAAGTTATTGAGCCTAACGATCAAGGGGGAGAATGTTGGTATTGATCTAAAGGCGCAATGGGCAAAAAAAAGAAAAGAAAAACAGAAATAAGTTATGTTAAAGAGGGAAATGGGGAGGTCATGAACCAACGTTCGTACCCCTCGATCCCAACCAAAGAGCCCGGATCAGGAGCGACTGTAGGATCGAAATTATGTCTAGAGGGGGTGATTAGACTACTTGACCCAATAAAAACCTAGCATTTTCCCAATTTTATGTTTTAACAGTTTTTAGCAAATTAGCACAAGTCAAGCAATCTTCCTACACATACAATTCTAGAGTTCTGGCAGCGGAAAGTAAATCATTGCATATGAAGGTAAAGGGAGGAGTTGGAGAGTGCAAACGCAAGTGAAGACACATCTGTTTTTGGTGTGGTTCCGATAGGTGCTGCTATCTACATCCGCGTTGATGGAGACTTCAACCCACAAAGGCTAACGGCTGCGCGAGTCCACGGAGGGCTCCACCCATGAAGGGTCCACGAAGAAGCAACCTTGTCTATCCCACCATGGCCATTGCCCACGAAGGACTTGCCTCACTAGGGTGGATCTTCACGAAGTAGGCGACCTCCTTGCCCTTACAAACTCCTCGGTTCAACTCCACAATCTTGTCGGAGGCTCCGAAGTGACACCTAACCAATCTAGGAGACACCACTCTCCAAAAGGTAATATATGGTGTGTTGATGATGAACTCCTTGCTCTTGTGCTTCTAGGGATAGTCTCCCCAACACTCAACTCTCTCTCACAGATTTGGATATGGTGGAAAGAAGATTTGAGTGGAAAGCAACTTGGGGAAGGCTAGAGATCAAGATTTATATGGTAGGATTGGAATATCTTGGTCCCAGCACATGAGCAGGTGGTTCTCTCTCAAAAAATGAATAGTAGAAGTGTAGGCACGTTCTGATGGCTCTCTCTTTGATGGAGAGGGGTGGAGGGGTATATATAGCCTCCACACAAAATCTAGCTGTTACACACATTTGATCAGACTTGGTCAGACCGAATAGAAGAACTCAGTCAGACCGAAGCAGTTCAAAATGTGAACATTAGACATCTCGGTGGGACCGATACTATCAACTCGGTGAGACCGATGCATTAGGTTAGGGAAAACCTCATCTCGGTTTGACCTATTACACAAACTCGGTGAGACCGATTCTGGTAATAGGCAAAACAAAGACTTGGCCAGGCAAACTCGGTGAGACTGATCGCTCCTTTCGGTGAGACCGAAACGTTACAAAAGGTAACCAGAGAGTTTGCATTACCAACTCGGTGGGACCGATCCGCTCATCTTAGTTAGACCGAAATGTTACGTAGGGCAAACCGAGAGTTGGCAATCCCATTTCAGTGAGACCGAAATCCCTATTGGTGAGACCGAACTGATTAGGGTTTTGGCAGTGTCTATGTCAAGTGAACTCGGTGGCGCCGGGTAGACCAAATCGATGGAGCCGAGTTTGACTTTTAGGTTTGGGACATATGTGGAAATGAGAAAGTGGCTGAGGGTCTTGGAGCATATTACCAAGCACTTGAGCAAGTAGATCATTAAGCAACACCTCATCCCCTTTTACTAGTATTGGCTTTTCCTATGGACTCAATGTGATCTTGGATCACTAAAATGAAAATGTAGAGTCTTGAACTTTTGCCAATCTTTTGTCCTAAACTTTTTTAGGGGTCCACATCTCTAATCCATGCCATGCCAATCATTGAACTTCCTGTAATATTTACCTTGAAAGGATATTAGTTCAATGAGCTATATGTTGTTATTAATTACCAAAACCACCCGGGGAATAGTTGCACTTTCAATCTCCCCCTTTTTGGTAATTGATGACAAATGATAATATGAGTGAAATATATCGTCGCTTTGAGAAGTATGTGATAAGCAAGAGAACCCCCTAAATTTGTGCATTATTTAAGATTTGCTTTTGAATGCAAATGCACAATCGATTAGGATCATGGGTTAACCTTCCATGTCACATACATCTTGGTGGAGCGCTCAAAATGATAAGATTTAAGCAATAAGCACTCATCACCAAAATAACAAGTGAATGATCATACACAATCAGATAAGCACACATTAAGCATAGTATGATATGATCAAGCACAAACGTATCTCCCACACATAAGCAAATAGTAGCAATAATCAAACAACCTAACAAAGTAGGAAGCAAAAACCAACAAAAAAGAGACAAGACACTCTCTCTCGAAGCCTAATGATATATACACTTTCTCCCCCTTTGGCAACAAGTTGCCATAAAGCTCTAAAATGCATAGTGCTATGCGGCACTCTAGGCACGATCTTCGGGAGCTGCAGAAGAAGTCTTCTCTCCGGTGTGCGTAAATGGCGTGGAGATGAGAGCATCTACAAACACTTCTGATGAAGTCTGTGGAGCTGGAGGAACAACTGTGGTAGTGGCTGTAGGAGCTGAAAGTGTAGGCCTGGACTCATCAACTGGCACAGCTGAAGATCTCGGTCCTCTTGGAACTCTCTGAAAGGCATCTTTCGTATCTCTATCCTCGACATCTTCCTTGAGCTTCTCCACAGTAGCTTGGATCTCCGTGACCTTCAAATCTAGAGAATAGAACTTTATCTCAATGATCCTTTCAAGGCTTGCTTGATTCTGAGTCAAGTTGGCCAAACTCTTGTCAATCCTCAGAGTGGCATCAAGCAGATAACTGAGCTGATCTTGCTTGGTCTTAGGAGCTCCAGAAACACTAGCTTGCTTGGCTGACTTTGCTTGAGCAATCTTCTCTTGTCCTTCAACTGAAGTAGGATGGGATGCATCCATGACAACATCATTATCCTTGAAATCTGGCCTAAGAGGTAGATGTCTCTTGTCAAGCAGATATGTCCCTTTCTCCAACTTGAAGTTGATAAGCATCTGAATGTGAGGGGCATATCCACAAGACCTTCTCTGGTCAGTGACTGTCCTCTTGATTGTCTCTACAATCAGACTCATGACTTTGAACTTCTCGGGAACATCAAACATGTGGAGTAAGTTGATGGAGTGACCTCGGATCATTCTATGATCTCCTGACTTGGGCAACAAAGTGTGCCTAAGTATAGTGTTGATTGTGGTCAATCCAGACAACAGATGATATATGGAGCCAAACTTGTGAATTTTCACCTCTTTGTCAGGAATTGGCGTGTACATATTTGCCATAGAGTTTGGATCCATCCTGGACTTGGCATACACATCAGTGTCATTTTCATTCTCCTTGGGGGCATTGATCAGACTTTCCCATTCAGCAACAGTTGATTGGTACCTTATACCTTTAGTCATCCATACAATTCTACCATCTGGATAGAAATGAGCAGTGGAGTAGAATTGCATGATCATCTCATCGTTCCATCTAGTCAGTTTCTTTCCCACAAACTTGTCAACTTAATTTTGCATGAAGCTCTCATGAACACGTGGAAAGAAATCAGCATGTTCGTCGATGTATTTCCAATCAACCCACTTCATTTCACAGACAATGGGCTTCTTGTCCAACAAGACCGTCTCATAGAAATCCTGTTGTTCCTTGGTGTGAAATCTGTAGTCCATAGCAGTTTTTCTCTTGGTAGCATATGGATCAGTGTGTCTCCATCTTCTCAGACCTGCATCCTTTGTCAGCTTCATGTTCTCAGCAACAAGATGGGCATCATTATGATATGGAATCTTTGGCTTGAGTCTTCTGAGCATCATAGACTCATCATCATCTCAGGATTCTTGATCTTGATCTTCCTCTTCCTCAGAGATGTCAAAGGGTAGTGACAGTCAGAACTGTCAGAGGAGTAGGCACATCTGAGTGAGGGCTCTAGCCCCTCCAATACCAACTACTATGAGAGCAGCATAAGCACTTTAAACAATCTGCCAAAGGCTGCTACTAAGTCAAGAAAGAAGAAAACTTCTGATAGTGAGGATGAAGGTTTTGTGGCTGAAGAGGTCACTTCAAAGGAGAAGGCTCTCAACAAGGAAGAATCTGCTAGAGTTGTCAAGCATGGTCTGAACAAGAAGGCCCTTGCCAAGAGAGCTCCAATGTCAAAAGTCAGAGCATCCACTCAAGAAACAATGGTGTTCACTCTTGAAACAAGAGATGATGAGCCAGCAGGATCTAAGAAAAGAGCTAGGAACACCAAAACCAGAGTGGTTGGCAAGCCATCCATGAGAAATGATGATGATGCTAACGATGATGCTGAAGATCCTATTGCACCTGCTGGAAAGACTCAGAAACTGATGGAGGATGCCATCAAAGCTAGGGATGTTCCATCTAAGCCCAAAGCTGCCCCCAAAGCTTCTGCACCCAAGAGGTCCACTAGAGACATTCCAGCATCTGAGAAGAACAAGGCCCCAGTGCCATATGTTCCCGGGGAAGAGTGGATGAGCATCATAAAGTGCAGAGATTTTGCAAACCAATTGAGTTAGAAACTTAGTTTTAGGTTTCTACAGATTTCGGAGCTACCGATTTGTTAAACTCGTTGACACCAAAGCAACTTTGAGAGTCTAAACTGGTAAAATCGGTCAGACCGATACACAATTCGGTGACTCCTAGATTGCTAGGGTTTCACTAAGAGTTGAACTCGGTCACACCGATTTGTAAGTTTCGGTCAGACCTAACAGTACAAGTCCAATGGCCTAAGCCAAATCGATGAGACCTATTTCTACAACTCGGTTGGTCCGAGATGAGTTTGGCGGAAACCTAACCCTAAAACTTTGAAACAAAACTAATCTATAAAGAGTTTTTGCTAGACAAGATGATCTCATACGTGGCAAGAATCATGGCATTTACTTTGTGCTTAGAATCAGATTGTGGAAAACACAAAGGGTTGAAGTCATACCCTAACATAATGATGAGTTTGCAACGGCGACAAAGGCGGCGTAGAATTCCGTTGACGGCGAGACCAGCGGCAGGGGGTCGCGGGCAACGAGAGGATGATGCAGAGACCTCGAGTCGGCAGAGCTGGATAGGCGCGGGCGACAGGATTCGGAAAACTTTCCAAGTTCCGGCCCGTGGGTATATATATCTAGGCTCTGTCAGTGTGACCGAGTGGAACGACTCGGTGGGACCGAGATGCAAAACTGCTAGCATTTACTGTAACTCAAGGAGACCGAATTGATCTAACCGGTTCCACCTAGATTAAAAACCTAGATAAACTTAATGAACTCGGTATGAACGAAAGGAAAGAATCGATCAGACCGAAATGCATTAAGAGGTTTTCGAAGTTTAAGTCCATGATGAATCGGATACTCCAAGTGCTCCTCACTCAGAGTGGTTCGAATCTGACTTGATCAAACTTTGCGATGTAGCATGAATAGAGTTTGATACAAGAAAAATATAGATAGCTAGAGGGGGTTCTTAGGCATTCTTGTCCATCCATTTGGCAAAAGAAGAAAGCCAAACAATCAAAGCAACAAATGGATGTCCTCGAATGAGAAAAATATGCACTCAACATACTCACACAATAAGATAGAAAATGAAATATGTGGAAAAGCATGCACAACCATTCTAGCATCTATCAAGCAATTGGTGATGACTAGGTCATCTATATATGAGTATACTGACTTAGGAGTCAAATGAGAACATTTGATCATAGGTCATACTCATCGTTTAAGCTCAAGTGGGGTTACCACTTTTACATAAAGCATTGTTGTGTTCACACCATTAGAGTTGTTTTAGCTCAATTTTTAGAGTAAAGCTCCCCCTAGATGTGATATCCCCCCCTAAGAGGGATGAACTAACCTTGAGTTTGGTCGATGATGACTTCATGTAGGTGTTGAAGATGTTGATGGTCAATGTTGATGTAGATCATTTTGGAGCAATCCATTGTAGCGGGTTGCACTTTCAATACCTGCATGGGTTAGTCCCAAAAGGAACATACAAAGATATCAATGGACATAGAGTGAATTGCACACAAGATGATGTCATGAAAGCATTAGGTTACTTTGTCCCTTGTCTTAACAACAAGAGGGTTTGTGACTCCTTGAACTAGTGCAAGATGTGAGAGTTGATTGCACTTGTCCTTGCCAATATGAATAAGAGTGAAGTGTGTTGGTGGAGTCACCCTCAAGAACACTCTAGGTCTTCTTCCTCGGGATCCACACCATCTTGATGGGAATCCTTGGAGTTGTAAATTTACTTGATGAAGTAGAACTTGATATAGTCTTGGGAACCCACTTGACCAAGGCCTTAGGAGCTTCTTCAAATGCATCAATCTCTTCTTGAAGCTTGTCCTTTCCCTTTCGCTTGTGGTCTTGTGGTGGAAGATCATATTGGGCTTGTGTCCCCTTGAAGGAAGTAGGATCATACTTCTCTTATTGAGGAACAACCTTTGTCTTGGGGTATTGATCTTCTTCCCACTCAAGTCCATTGGCATTGAACTTTCGTTCAAAACCAACACCATGATTCTTCCGGTGCCTTCCTTTCTTGCGTACAATTTCCTCGAATTGCTTACTCCCGGCAAGGCTCTTATAAACACCTTTCTCTATAATTCCCTTCAATAAGCTATTTTCTTGCTCAAGTGTAACTTGGCTAAGATAATCATTAGTGGAATCAAGAGAACTACTAGAAGCAACAATATTGGTTTTAACATGATTATTGTTACTACTAGAGGAAGAATCATTCTTCTTCTTATTGCTAGATTTTACTTGTGGCATGTAGGTAGACAAGAGAAAATGCTTAGAAATGTAAGAAGAACTTTTCTTATGAAGATCATCATTGATTGCTTTTAAGAACTCATGCTCTAGATTGAGCTTTTCAAAGCGTAGCTTCTCATGAGTCCTCAAAAGTTCTCGATGATCCTCTAAGGTAGTTTCATGAGCTAACTTGAGAGTGTTCAATTATTTAGTTAGACGCACAATCTTTTCCTTATCATTATCATTCGTTTTATCTTGATTAGCATGATTAATAACAATTTCATCATAGTTTTAATCACTATTGCTACCAACAAGTAAATCATCATCTCCTAGCAAATCATCTTCATCACTATTGAAATCAAGATATTTGGGGTGTGATACCTTAGGGCCTTGTCGGGGAAACTGATCCACGAACACCTATGGGACCGGCGGACCGAGTCCCTTTCGGTTCGGCGGGGGCGGAGATCGCACGAAGAGCGGATCGAGGCGAAGCACACGAGCAGTTTACCCAGGTTCGGGCCGCACGGATGCGTAAAACCCTACTCCTGCTTTGTGGTTTGTATTGAGTTCTTGCTCGGGAGCGCTGAGTGCTACCAGCAGCTAACGAGACCGAGCGTGAGTGTTCTTCTCTGTTCGAACCCCCCCCTTCTACGTTGCGCATGGGCCTCCTTTTATATGCTCAAGGGGTCTCCGACAGGTGGCAACATGGACAAGGGTAAAATGGAAAGGTGTTGCGGTTGGTACAACTACCTGTACAGTGTATCATACCTAACCCTGACGGCAGGGGACAAGGGCATTAAATGCCCATCGGCGTCGCCCAAACAGTGCAAAAAGGGACCGTCAGGGACGCCACCGCTCGCCACGATGGCAATCTTGTCAGCGCCGCTTGCCACCGCGTACCGCTGGCTGCACAGCCTTCCTCCACGTACGCCTGGAAGGGCCCCAGAGCGACACGTTGGTGGATGTGCTGGAGCGCAGGTACAGAGTGGTAGCTTGCCGCGGTCGTTGCCTTGTCACGTCCGGGAGCTTGCCGCTCATCGGGCCTTGCCGGGACGCGTGGCGCGTCGCGGCAAGTTCCTTGTGATGCCTTGGTTGGCCTTCCCGGCAAGCTCCTCTTGCCGGGGTCTTGTCTCCTTGGCTTGAATAATTTGTTCTTAAATGGCTCCAAAAAGGACCTTGGCGGTCACCCGGCAAGCCTTGCCGCGGGATGCTGCGACTGCCCGTGCACAAGTTCGGGATACTAGGGTACCCCTACTCTAGTACACCGACAGGAGCCCCCGGGCCTGGGCCATACACGGTGCCGAGCGCTGTTGGGCCAAGCCCAAAACAGGGCACGGGCACGCACGGCCTGGGTTACGCCGTATCTTTCTCCGTATCCACCGCGCCCTCCCCAAACGGCACACGTTGATTGCGGCATCGTGGGAGAGATTGTGGGTGGTTTCTTCATTCGGAAAGGCAGAACGTCCGCCCCGTCCCTCCTTATAAGCAGGGGAAACAGGGGCAGTTCGTCTACTCGCCGGTTGCTACTCCTCCGCTGCTCCCCCTTCTTCCCAAAGTTGAAAGAGAGCAGTGCTCTGCCCCCCATCACCACCAGCACCACCAACGCCGTCGACCTCCCCCACCACTTCCGCCATGGCTCCAAAAACCGAGAAGGGGAAGGCCGTGAAGTCGATCGAGGCGCAGTGGCTCGTGGCACTGTGAAAGGAGCGGGCAATCTTCCCCCCCAAGCTCGCCGCGAGGGAGCTGAGGGAGTACTACTATCTCTTCTGGTCGGGGGAGACGCGGGCGCATCCGCGCACGAAGGTACTTCCAGCCGTCGCTTCGGGAATGGCTCCAAATGGATATCCTTTCTTCGCCTTGTTCTTCTACTGCGGGCTCTGCCCGCCTTTCTCTGAGTTCTTCTGTGATATTATGAACACCTACGGGTTCCGCCTCCATGATTTCACCCCCAATGCCGTTCTGACCATGGCAGTTTTCGCACATCTCTGCGAAAACTTTGTCGGAGTCTATCCAAACGTAGCCCCTTTTCGCCACTTCTTTATGCCCCGAGTTGAGAGAGGAGAGCCTCTGTCCGGCGGAATCGCCTGGATCTCGAGAGCCGGCAAGAAGGACGCTTATCTGGAGGGAGAGTTCCGCGGTAAGTGGGAGGAATGGAGAGCAAACTGGTGTTGGATTGTCGAGGAGAACCTGCAGCCGTTTACCGCCCGGCGCCAAGTCCTAGTAGCACGCGGCAGCGATTGGAGCAACGTGGCCCCGGAAGACGATAGGCTAAAGATTGCCGTCACCCGGATCCAACGCCTCAGGCTTGCCGGGCTCACTGTAGGTGCGGTTGGCGCATATTTTCTTCGCCGCCGCATCGCCCCCCTGCAGGAGAGGAGGAGACCCGCCTGGGAATTCAAGAATGCGGCGGACATCATGAGGCTGCGCCCGGGCCTCAACTTCAACTTCACTGTTCTGGAGCTTAACGCGATGCTCGAGGAGCTGTTCAAGTACGACCCTCAACATCCCGAAGAGTTCAGGTTGCCGAAGGACGTCGTTCCGCTGTGCAACAACTCCTCGCTCGACCGCATCCGTGCAATGATGCCACTGTGCGACTCGCATGGAATTGTTCCAACTTGGAAAGAGCCTGAAGATGTCGTCGTGCAGGAGTTCTTTGACGGCTTGGTAGAAAAGTCGGTCCGCTTCGACGAAAATAAAGGCCTCACTCGCGACACCACCGAGGCGGAGATGAAGCGCATTGCCACTAGGCTGGAAGAGGCGGCGGCAGCCGCAGCCGCGGGCGAGTTTGGATTCACCGTGGGGGAGGCAGAGGCAGCGGAGGCGGCAAGCCTTGCCGAGCGAGAGGAGTTTGCCGGCGAGGAAGAGCTTGTCGGGCATGACGTCGAGTCGAGCGAGCCCGCCGAGGATACGAGCGGCTCGTTGGAGATCGACTCCTCTTCCTCCTCATCTTCAGACAGCTCGCCGCAAGCAGAGCCCCCAGCTCCACCAAGAAGGCGTCTCCGCAAGGCCGGGGACGTACTGGAGCGGCAGACGAGTCGACAGTCGCCGCGCCGTGTGACACGCTCCACCGCGGCAAGCACTGTTGCCGCGGGAGCACCTCGAGCTGCTGCGGCAACTGGAGCGGGGTCGTCTCGGACCACCGCTTCTGCTCCTGCCGCTTCTCACGCCGCGGCGTCAGCCGGAGCGGGGTCGTCTCGGACCACCTCCACTGCTCCCGCCAAGCGGCCAAGGGAGCCTACTCCTCCGCCTCCTCGCGCCGGAGGAGAGCCGGACTTCGACTTCTCCGCGCTCAGCTCCGACGAGGAAGAAGAAGAATAAGATCCTTTGCTGTAATTGTAGTTCTTCAATTCTTGATGTTTTGTCTTGTATCTCATTTGCTTTACTCCGAACTCATTCCCTTTCAGGACTCTGGCCCAGAGAGCGGCGAAGAGAGCCAAGGTCCCAGCGCGTCCAACGGAGGTGATTATCGTCGAGGATGAACCCACCGCGACAGCGGAGGATGCGCCCGAGACCACCTTGCCGAACCCGGCAACTATTCTTCAGAGCAGCCCCCAACGCAGCCCCCAGCGTAAGTATATGGTTTACTTTCCGCTGTTAGGCGCGCATGGGTGCTCTTTCTTTGCTGACATCTGATTGTTGGTTTGTGTAGGAGCAGAGCAGCCCCACCAGGAGCGCCCGGAGACCGCCCCCGGCATGCCATCTGCTTCGACACCGCCGCCAAGGGAGAGTTCTCCGGCAAGGGACTCTCCAGCAAGGGAGAGTTCTCCGCCAAGGGAGAGTTCTCCGCCAAGGGAGAGTTCTCCGGCAAGGGGGAGTTCTCCGGCAAGGGACAGCACCAGTGGCCCCCCGGCGGCGGAGACTACGACTGCAGAACCCAGTATAGGTAATCTTCTCTTCAAAGCTTCCCTTGGGTTCTTCTTCTTTTGATCTTCTTTTTGGATATTTGCTTGACTTTTCTCACTTTTCCGGCCGTCAGACCCATCTGCTGCAGAGCCGATGGAAACCGAGGTTGCTGCCGACGACGCCGCTGCCACCGAAGAAGCAGCCGGCGCTGACGACCCTGCCGGCGAAGAGGCCGCCAAAGCTGCCGCCGCAGCAGCTGGCGAGGGGTCTGGCGATCGCACTGACGGCCCTGAGGCCACAGGAGCGCCAGGCGCTACGCCGACCGCTGACCCTTCCGCCGCTGCCGCAGCGTCAGGCCCCGAAGAGCCCTAGCCAGGCGTCTACTTGAAGGCTGGCGATGGCGTCTTCATCAACCTCCCCTGGGCATCACTCTCCAGGGCGCCGGTCGAAGGAGAGAGCTTTGATGGAGAGGTGCTCGCCTCGGCTAGGATGACGCTAGTTGATGCGCCGAGCAGCAGCAGCGGCGAGCCTGAGGAGGAGCGGCTGCTACGGAAGCTGTTGTCGCTCTACCGCGGCCGGCAAGCCAAGCTGGAATCCCGCGAGGCGCTTGTCGCGAAGGCGGGAGCGGACATCGAGAAGCACACGGAGGAGCTCTGGGGTCTCAACCAGGAAGCTCTCCGGTCCCTGGCAGAGGAGCGGGAGCAACTTGCCGAGGATCAGAAGGCCTTCTTCCTCGAGAAGGCTGAAGTTGAAGAGCAACAGCGGATTGCCGCTGAGAAGCTGTCTACGCAGGAGGGCGAGCTGGCGCAGCGGAAGGTCAACCTCGACAGCCACGGGGAGGAGCTTGCCGCGTGCGAGCAATCATTCGGCGGAGCCCTCAAGCAAGCAGAGGATGCTGCCGCAGCTGCCGAGGCCGCCAAGAAGGAGCTAGAGACGAAGGTGGCGCGGCTGGAGGCCGATCTCAAGGCGAGCGGTGAGGAGCTTGCCGCGCTCAAGCATGAGCGGGAGAAGGACGCCCACAGCAACTCAGAGCTGGAGGTTCGTCTCGCCGAGAAGGGCAAGGAACTTGTCGCCGCCAAGGACTCCAATGCAGATCTTGAGTTGAAGCTGACTACTTTGACCAAGACGCTAGACGGCGCCAGGGAGCAGGAGGCGGCCTTGAAGAAGAAGATCAAGGCCGATGAGGCGCTGCTGGCGAGTGCTGCTGCCGCCCAGAACACTTTTAGGGAGACTGTGGAGCACTGGACGGAGGGTCTCGTGAATGCTGCCACAGACATTGACAGGGAGCTGGCGCAGCTGGGGATGGAGGATCTCGGGTATCCCTCCGACGAGAACCTCCAACCCAGCGCCAAGCTCACCTTGTTCTTCAAAGGTGTGGCGACGGCCCTCCAGCGACTCCGGGAGACGACTCCAAAGCGGCTGGCCGATGAGTCGTGCAAGATCTGCGCGGGAGCTCTTCAAAAGGTTTTGGTGAAGGTGGCCTTCCGCAATCCGGGCCTCAACCTCACCAACGTCCTCAAGACCCTGCCGCCGGATGCTGATTTGGAAGCGCGCAAGACCCTTATCGCACCCATTGTGGACAAGGTGAGCGGCATCAAGAGGATTGAGGGCGATCGCGTAGACTAGGCCGCCCGTTTTCTTCTTTTCTTGTCGCTGTTGGTCATGTTATGAGAACAATCTGTTAGAGCTGCGACAAGCTATCTTGTAATATAACTCTATTTTGGGTAATGATTGCAACGTTATTTCCTTTACTTGATTCCTTCCTTTGTATGTTTTTGCCCTACGCTTTTAGGGAACTTGCCGGCGCAGGCACCTGAGCCGCGATCGCTGATTGCGGGACATCAGCAGCCTGCTGGCGGTGCCGCTACCGACAAGAAACCTTGTCGCAACTAGTCGCAGCACGCTTAAGTTGTTGAGCGGACTCGAAACAAAGTAAGGGCGCAACTAGCTACGAGTTGGTTCCTCCGCGCACAGGTTTTCCATACAAAGCATGGTCGTTCAAGGAAGATAACATAAAAATTAAAAAATCTGATTGCTCAAGCTTTGGCAACTTAGCTTTTCTGTTGTTTGCTTCCCGGTAAGGCGAAACTTTCTTGAACGACGCCTGGTCCACACCATTATCTTATCCTCCCCCCGGCAAACTTGTGGGCGAGGGAACCTTCCTTTCCTTGAGAAAAAGAAAGAAGAGAAAAATAGAGATATGGAGCCTTAAGGCTCGTTATTGCTTACCGGGGGTAGGTACTGCACAAAGTGTCAGATAACACATGCAAAAAATAGAAAGCATGAAATTGACAAGATGTGCGGAGCACATGAGCTTTACTTATGCACGGGGTCTGCGCCCGGCTTTGTACAAATGTTTACATGCAACAGCGGCAAGACTTGTACAAAAGGTGGTTGCCGGAACGGGTTCCGACAACCGCGCCTTACGGGTAAAACTTACGAAGATGCTCAATGTTCCAGGAGTTGCTCACCGGAATGCCATCTTCGGTCTCAAGGCGGACATCGCCAGGCCTAGTGACTCGTTTCACCCGGTAAGGGCCTTCCTACTTGGGCGTCAACTTGTTGGAATTCTTGGCGGACTGAACGCGCCAAAGAACAAGGTCGCCTTCCTCGAGACTTCTGGCGTTAACTTTGCGGCTATGGTAGCGGCGCAAAGCTTGCTGGTAGCGAGCAGCTCGTACAGCAGCCTGAAGACGGCCTTCCTCGAGGAGCAGCGCGTCATCTTGCCGCAGCTGCTCTTGCTCAAGCTCATCATAAGCGAGCACTCGAGGTGACCCGTATACAAGTTCCATGGGGAGAACTGCCTCTACTCCATATACTAGAGCGAAAGGTGTCTGGACAGTGGCTCGATTTGGCGTCGTCCTGATCGACCAAAGAACCACCGGCGGCTCCTCGATCCAGTTTCTTCCGCACTTGTGCAGCCTGTCAAAAGTTCTGGTCTTGAGTCCACGCAGCACTTCAGCATTTGCCCTCTCCGCTTAACCGTTGTGTAATGCCCAGGATGGGACTATATCTCCTACGTGTCGAGGCACGACTTAAAGATATAAGCCGATTCTGGAATGATCGCAAGTTTGGTATCTTTGCACGACTCATGTAAAAGAGGGATTAAATTGCAAAAGAAGATAGTTGGCTTACACTCGCCACTTCAATACAATACATAAGCAAAACATCATTCAAAACATCACAACCCGACTACGGGCGAAGATCCAAAAGAAAGATACCAAAACAACATAAAACCACAGGTCAGGATCGAATCCTAGTAGAAACCACTACTGATTGTCGAAAACGTCACAAGCATACGGCCACAATCTTCATCGAGCTCCCAGTGAAGAACTTGAACCAGCTCCTGCATCAAACTCGGCTGAACCTGCATCTGGTGTTGTAGTATCTGTGAGCCACGAGGACTCAGCAATCCCATAACCATGGGTATCAAGACTAGCAAAGCTTTATGGGTAGGAACAGGTAAAGTGGTGCGGTTGCAGCAGCGGCTAAGCATAATATGGTGGCTAACTTACGAGTACCAGAATAAGATGAGCATCTACGCAAGCGGTCGCAAAAGTAGTGATCGCTAAAGATCTTGAACTACATACGAATCAAACATAACCCCACCGTGTTCTCTTCTCAAAGTGAAAAGAGACAGTCACGGTTACTCACACAGTTGTGTGTTTTACTTCGGATCATCTGTCAAGTTTTCTACAACCGGACATTAACAAATTCCAATCTGCCACATAACCACGGGCACGGCTTTCGAAAGATCATAACCCTGCAGGGGTGTCCCAACTTAGCCCATCACAAGCTCTCACGATTAGCTGAAGTGATAAATATAATAACATCACTCCTTATCTTAGGGAAAATCCGATCAGGCTCGGTATCCCGGTAGCACAAGTCATTTCGACAATGGTAAAACTAGTCCAGCAAGACCTCCCGGTGTGTCGACACCCTGATAGTAGCCGCGCGTATCTCGTCTCAGGACACTACCGGATGGGTGAAGCTACGGGTTATACCAGATACCTCGGGTTTCCCCAAGGCGGCCCCGCAGGCTCCCCGTTTGGGACCAACACCATCAGCACTGGCCCCCCTGCTATGTAGAAAGAATCCTCGGGTAGCGCTAACTCCCTATGCAATTTAATTGATTAATTAAGTTGTTATTATGAGCAAAATAAAACCAATGTTGGGCCTTGCTGGAGGAGTTTTATTCAAAGTCGAACTGTCAAGGGGTCCCCATCCACCCATCGTGTAAGGAACGCAAAATCAAGGAACATAATGCCGGTTTATCGGCGCCTAAGGTGGCATGAGTGGAACAAAACACCGAGCAAAAGGCCAAGCCTTCCAGCCATGCCTAGTATATAGGTGTGTTAATAATAGTTATAGATATTGTGATATCCAACAACAAGTTCCCTCCTGGAACGAACTTCATCTTCACCTGCAACTAACAACGCTATAAGAGGGGCTGAGCAAGCGAGTAACATAGCCAAACAGTGGTTTTGCTAGGAAGGTGTCAAGGTTAGAGGTTTCATGGCAACAAGGAGAGGCTGACATAAAAGATGGGTAGCGCGACATGTAACGATAGCATCGAGACAACTAAGCATGGCAATGGTAGTAAAGGTATCCAAGGGTATGATCATCTTGCCTGGGATTCCACAAGGGAGAAGAACGGATCCACGAAGTAGACGGAGCAACAAGTCGAGCGAATCCTCACAACTCCGGAACGAAACCGAAGCTAACAAGAGAAGCAACCGGAAAGAAAGAAACAACACGGTAAACACACAAGCATAAACATGGCATACGATGCACATCCAAGGATGATGCATGTCCGGTTTAAATAAGCATGGCATGGCAAAGTGCACAAACAATACTACAAGTTAAGTGGAGCTCAATATGCAACAATTTGCATATTGACGAAACACCACATTTTATTTATTTAGTTGACTCTCATTTATTTACAAGACAAGGTTAAATGTTTGTTAACATGGCATGAGGTGAAGCATAATAAAACTACACTAACTAGGCAATTTAAATGAGGCCGGAGAATAACAACAATATATCCGGAAAATCCTCATGAGCATGTTTAGTAAATATAAACAAACAACAATTCACACATATTAATGTTGTTAACATGATGCGGATGACATGATCAAGTTTATGCAATTATTAAAAGATTGACAAGAGAGATATGAAGCACTTGTCACCGTGGTGGAAAGAAAGAGGTGCCACGGCAATGATCCGAAAATGCCGCAAAGGCAACATCTCGGTTCCAGTAACTCGGTGAGAGACCGGTGCAAAAGGAAAGATGGCGTGAGCGAGTCAAACGAGATGAAAGGTGGGGCGATCCCGTTGTCGGGTTCCCACGAGTCGGCGACGAGGCAACCGAGGAACATGACAAAAGAGGCACAACGGGCACGGAGCACACAAGGGCAAACATTTCATACAACTCAACAAACACAAGCGTTCATCCACGGGGTCACGTCTCGGGGTTATACCTTCGTGACAAACGTTCTCGGAGGGGTTCGAGTTCGTAGAGGGACGTAGTGGAGGTAGTCGTTCTCGCAACTCGTAGAGGAAGTAGTGGTACACGCGGTCGACGGTAGGGGAACTCGTTCCGTAGGGGTACTCGCGGTCTCGGCGACGGTAGTTGTTCACGTTCATCGGAGAGGTACTCGCCTGCGGGGTACTTGTCGAATCCATGTAGATGAACTTGAAGATCCGAAGATGTTCACGGTTGTAGTGGTACTTGTTCATGAAGTCGTCACGTGTAGTCGAACTTGTAGGTCGTCGGCGACTCGAAGGGGTACATGGGTCCTCTGTCAATTCAACAGCAAAAGGGCAACACAAAAGAAAACAAACAAAACAGCACGGGAGGGCGATGAGGCCACTGGAACGGAGGAGTTGCGTCTCTGGAGGACGGGGCTCCACGGCGGGCAGCAGGGGCTCGGCCGGCTCGCGGGCATCGCGGCGCTGGATAGGGCCGGGGCGGCCGGACACGTCCACACGAGGGAGGGCGGCGCTGCGGATGGAGGCGGGGCCGGACGGCCGCTGCGGTGCTGCTGCAGCTCCTGGAGACGAGCGCCGGGGCTCCTGGCCGCTGGAGACGGAGGGAGGTCGCGCCAGGAGGCCACGGACGGAGGGAGATTGGGGCGGACGGCTCCTGGTCGAGGAGGCCGCGGGGCCATGGCGCAGAGAGCTTGGGCGCGGCTGCGGCCCTGGCGACGGAGGGAGAAGGGCGCAGGGGCCGTCGCGAGGAAGGGGATCAGGGGGTTCGGGATGGAGGCGAGCGAGGCAGAAGAGTGGGGTTCGGCTCGAGGGAGATCCAGAGGGGATCGAAGCGATGGGGGATCGAGGAGCTGCGGCAGACGAAGGGAAAACGGGGAGGGAGCGAGCGACCTGGAGGGGAGCGGTTGTCCCGCTAGGGTTGGAGGGCGCGGTTGGGCCAGGACATGGGCCTGAGCCGGTTGGGAGGAGAGGGAGGCCTGGTGGCTGCGCCAAGAGGGAGGAGTTGGGCCGGCCTGGGCCAGCTGCAGATGCTGGGCCAGCTGCGGCTGCTCTCTGTTTTTAAATTGCTGTTGTTTTCCAAAAAAACAGAAAACCGCAAAGGAGAAAGAAAAGGAAGGAGGTGTTAGAAATAGAGTTAGGGCATGGGTTAAATTTTCCCGGGCTCATAAAAATAAGCATGATCCAAGAAAATTATAAGTGGCATGAAAGAAGGATGTAAATTCAAACACATTTGATTTTAATTCAAATGGGTTTGAACTAAGACTTGATTATTGAGGTGTCCAAAAATGTTCGAATTTTCGGAGGAACCTCGAAACAACGGAAAAGAAATATTGGCAAGGTTTTTGAAGGAGAAACTCGAAGTAGGAAAGCATGGGAAAAATTATGCACGTGTGTTGGTTAATTCCAAACAAATGGAATATTAATATAGCTCCCTAATAATATTGAGAGGCTTTTATATGTTATAAAGAGAAGTCATTCTTCCCTCGATTTAAATGAACCAAAGGTCCACACGATTTATTTAAGTTAAGATGCAAAAGAAAAATATGACATGATGGCATGATGACATGATGCAATGCAAAAATAATAACACAAGCAAAAATAAAACACACGGGAGATCCCGGAACATCCGGAATCTTCTGGAATCTTCTGGGACGTCGGTCTTCGGGCGTCACAACTCTCCCACACTAACAGAGGATCTCGACCCGAGATCCTAGATATTGCACCGGGTAAGAACGAAAAAGAAGAGGTAAAACAAAGTTGCTTCTTTGACAGACGAGTGAAAACCAAAGAACCTTGAGAGGTTTAACAATCTTGAAAGAAAGAATGCAACGGAGATGAACGAATAAGAAAACTCCGTTAGAAAAGAGGAACAAGGAGCATTATCAGAACCTTGAAGGTTGAAAGACATGAAACAAGAGCTTACGAACCAAAAGAATATGAAACCGCAATGGTATAGCCAAGGAATAAGAATGACAGAATTTGGACAGCACTCCGACTGAAAATGGAGGGAATTAACATGATCTTAAGGAGATGGAGTGATACTTGATGAAATGAACAACATATTGCCTCCGAAACAATTGAAGGATGGCACAAGGGGTAAGAAGGATTCAGACAGCAAAATGGAGGGAATTAACATGATCTTAAGGAGATGGAGTGATACTTGATGAAATGAACAACATATTGCCTCCGAAACAATTGAAGGATGGCACAAGGGGTAAGAAGGATTCAGACAGCACTCCGGTTAAAAGAGAGTTAAAACTTGATAAGAAGAGGTAACTTGAATGAAGAATACAACACTCCGGTTAAATAGATAAACAAGGAAAAGAACATGATCTCGATAAAAACGAGATGATGGTCAAGAGAGAGCAATATCACAAAGCCTCCGGAATGAAAGAATAGCATAAAAATCAACGAAAGGAATGAATGGAGAAGAAAAAATGACAACTTCTCCCAGAAATGAATTAGGAAATCCTCCTTACAAAGAAGGGTTGAACAGAGTTGTTGGAAAATCAACAACGAAAAGAATAAGCTTGAAGTGGGCTTATGAAAAACATCTCAAAATTATGAGGTGACAACCAGCCACTGACGAAAACATTTGATTGGATTGAGATCAACAAGGAGACGAAAATCTTAATTCACCGGAATGATAAATGAAGAATTTGGGTCATTTATAAGCACCATAATTAGCAACAATCCTCAAGGAAAGCTTTTAGGTGCAATACAACCCAAGATTACACCAACAAATAAATTGAATGGTTGGAAAGATCTCCTGAACAAAGAAAATGATGGTTATAAATATCCCATTCTTGATAACTCGTGAATCATGAAACATGAAGGAATTGTCAAGAATGACATAACACCATCTGAAAAGATAAGGTAGACACGATTGCAATTGTAAAGCATGATGAAGAATGCTTGAGCTTCAACAAGAATCTTGATGAAAACTTCAAGGATGAATTAAAACATGATGAACCATCATGAGAACTCCGGTAATGAAAGCATGAGAAATGAAAGATGAAAGGAATAAGATTCAAGGCCTGCGATGAATTAGATTGAGGTTTGAAATGACATAATTGAAATAACATGGAGCTCCGGAAAAGAAGATGAAAAACTTAGAACCAAGGATATGATATGATGAACAAGCTCCAGACAAAAGAATTAAATCACCTTGAAGGAATAAAATAAGAATTATGTCATGCATCTCCTTCACCAATTAAATTGATGACAACCAAGGATTTGGCATACTACTTATTCTCATTGGAAAGGATTAAGAGAGATCTCGCACAAGCTTGGATAAATCTTCAACGAACCACCGGTAGGATTATGAAAAGAACAAATGAATTAAAATGATAACAACGGAAGGGTAAACTTGAAAGAACCACCGTAAAAAAATATGGAGACGAACGAAGAGACATCAATTAAGAATAGTTGGAGGACGAAGTTGAAAACTGAGAATGAAGAAATATTCTGAAATGATGGCCTTCGGAGGGACACAAAGAAAAGAATTCATGAAATGCTCCGGACGGGTATGAAAAGAATTCCTCACAATCTGAACAATAATGAGGATGGCATGAAGCTAGAACCACGAATCTTGAGAGAACGGACCAAGATTAAGAGAAACTCTTCTTCGGTCTCCAAATGTTGAGAATGAAGACGAGAAATGCCATAAGAATTGTTGAGCACTCCGGAATGAAGAATTAAAAAGGTTGAGCCAAGGTGAAAAAGAATTTGCAAACGATCTTGGGGAAGGCATGTGACTGAAGGAAATCATTCTTACGTCACACTTTGAAAAGAAATTTGAGTATAACTCCGGAAAAGAAGAGTCAGGTAAGATCCTGGGAAAGACCTGTGGGTTAGGGCCCACTCAAAAGAAATCACCGTTGAAAAAGACTGCTGAAGAGATATTGCACCGGTTGATTAAATGGCTTGAATAAGATGACAATCCTCAACAAAATAATTTGAACGGATTAAGAATGGAATTATGAATCTTCAGCACTCCGGATATGAATAACAAGAGGAGAATGATTAATTGGTGCACCGGAATAAGAAAGCATTATGAAATGAGGAAAAGGATAAGATCAACACCAAAATTTTGAATTACATCAACCGGCAGAATTTGAGAACAAAAGAATGATGAACTTGAAGCTCTTGAGCATCTTCACGATAAATCACCGGATAAGAACATTGAAGGAAAGAATGAGGAAATATCACATGAATAAAATGGATATTTCATTTGAGAATTCCTGGCTCCAAGAAGAAGAAGGGTGGGAGGGTGGGGAAAAACAAAGATGACTTGAGATGAATGAAATGGACACCGGTTGACAAAGAATTTAACATGACCATCTTGATGATTAAGAAGGACTACCACTCCCATAGAAATATGAGAACACCGATTAGGAAAGGTATGGAATCAACACTTGACATCGAAGCAACTCGAATACCAGAATCAAAACGAAACAAAGGATAGATATGTTTATGAAGAAGATTATGTTGCAACATATCTATCCGAACAGAGAATTGAACGAATGAATTCCGCAGGTACATCAGCTTGACGAGAAGCTACTTGGAAGAACAAAAGGTAAATAAAAAGGAACAAGGAACAGATAGAACAAATACAAGATAGAAGCTTCGTTCTAACATCTTCGTGTTGAAAGCTTATAAAACGTGTTACAAAAGGGTTTTGTCATCCCCGGATCAGCATAGCCAAGGACCCTTTATGATGCAACTTCCGATCAGAACAAGTCCATAAAACCACTTCACTCAATGAAGAACCCCGAACTTCATATCGTGCATCCGTTGGAAGAATGCCTAGAACTACTAGATGAACCCACCTATAGATTTCCGAAAGTTTCCAGTTATGCAATCAGGTGTTGGGGATACATGGGAAGCACCGCGCAATCAACTCTAAACCTACATCCAGGCGTATCCATCCTTCAACACATAACCAGTCTTTCTCGGAAACTGTTTACCTCGGACCTTCGAAACGCATCCACTATACAAGCTATGGCAATACTCCCGAACTACCTTCCCAGTACTGGGTGATGTCGGGGTTATCTTGCCACTAACCGCATAGGAGAGTTTTCGATGTCGGCCGTCTTAAGTATTCTAGTACTGCCGCGATGGATTTGTGACGACAACACCTCGGAGCTCAACTCCCCGGGACACTGCCACAACCCCTAATGACAGGAGGCATCGAGAACAATGTTCTCGTCACAAAGACATCGAAACAATCCAAACAATACTCGCGAGATCCTAAAAAAAATATTTGGTGCAATTTTCGAAAGTAGAAGAGACAAAAGTAGACGTCAGGAGTCCTCACCAGAGAGAAAGGAGATGAGAAGCAAAGAAATCCTACTCTCCGATATAATATATAGGACTCAAAACATTTTCAATGTGTGCCTAGACTCAACTGTCAACGATTCGATCAATCAGTGGGGGCTTCTAGGTCGGAGAAGGCTCTGAATACCAACTTGTAATGCCCAGGATGGGACTATATCTCCTACGTGTCGAGGCACGACTTAAAGATATAAGCCCATTCTGGAATGATCGCAAGTTTGGTATCTTTGCACGACTCATGTAAAAGAGGGATTAAATTGCAAAAGAAGATAGTTGGCTTACACTCGCCACTTCACACAATACAATACATAAGCAAAACATCATTCAAAACATCACAACCCGACTACGGGCGAAGATCCAAAAGAAAGATACCAAAACAACATAAAACCACAGGTCAGGATCGAATCCTAGTAGAAACCACTACTGATCGTCGAAAACGTCACAAGCATACGGCCACAATCTTCATCGAGCTCCCAGTGAAGAACTTGAACCAGCTCCTGCATCAAACTCGGCTGAACCTGCATCTGGTGTTGTAGTATCTGTGAGCCACGAGGACTCAGCAATCCCATAACCATGGGTATCAAGACTAGCAAAGCTTTATGGGTAGGAAGAGGTAAAGTGGTGAGGTTGCAGCAGCGGCTAAGCATAATATGGTGGCTAACTTACGAGTACCAGAATAAGATGAGCATCTACGCAAACGGTCGCAAAAGTAGTGATCGCTAAAGATCCTGGACTACATATGAATCAAACATAACCCCACCGTGTTCTATTCTCAAAGTGAAAAGAGACAGTCACGGTTACTCACACAGTTGTGTGTTTTACTTCGGATCATCTGTCAAGTTTTCTACAACCAGACATTAACAAATTCCAATCTGCCACATAACCGCGGGCACGGCTTTCGAAAGATCATAACCCTGCAGGGGTGTCCCAACTTAGCCCATCACAAGCTCTCACGATTAGCTGAAGTGATAAATATAATAACATCACTCCTTATCTTAGGGAAAATCCGATCAGGCTCGGTATCCCGGTAGCACAAGTCATTTCGACAATGGTAAAACTAGTCCAGCAAGACCTCCCGGTGTGTCGACACCCTGATAGTAGCCGCGCGTATCTCGTCTCAGGACACTACTGGATGGGTGAAGCTACGGGTTATACCAGATACCTCGGGTTTCCCCAAGGCGGCCCCGCAGGCTCCCCGTTTGGGACCAACACCATCAGCACTGGCCCCCCTGCTATGCAGAAAGAATCCTCGGGTAGCGCTAACTCCCTATGCAATTTAATTAATTAATTAAGTTGTTATTATGAGCAAAATAAAACCAATGTTGGGCCTTGCAGGAGGAGTTTTATTCAAAGTCGAACTGTCAAGGGGTCCCCATCCACCCATCGTGTAAGGAACGCAAAATCAAGGAACATAATGCCGGTTTATCGGCGCCTAAGGTGGCATGAGTGGAACAAAACACCGAGCAAAAGGCCAAGCCTTCCACCCATGCCCAGTATATAGGTGTGTTAATAATAGTTATAGATATTGTGATATCCAACAACAAGTTCCCTCCTGGAACGAACTTCATCTTCACCTGCAACTAACAACGCTATAAGAGGGGCTGAGCAAGCGAGTAACATAGCCAAACAGTGGTTTTGCTAGGAAGGTGTCAAGGTTAGAGGTTTCATGGCAACAAGGAGAGGCTGACATAAAAGATGGGTAGCGCGACATGTAACGATAGCATCGAGACAACTAAGCATGGCAATGGTAGTAAAGGTATCCAAGGGTATGATCATCTTGCATGGGATTCCACAAGGGAGAAGAACAGATCCATGAAGTAGACGGAGCAACAAGTCGAGCGAATCCTCACAACTCCGGAACGAAACCGAAGCTAACAAGAGAAGCAACCGGAAAGAAAGAAACAACATGGTAAACACACAAGCATAAACATGGCATGCGATGCACATCCAAGTATGATGCATGTCCGGTTTAAATAAGCATGGCATGGCAAAGTGCACAAACAATACTACAAGTTAAGTGGAGCTCAATATGCAACAAGTTCATACTGACGAAACACCACATTTTATTTATTTAGTTGACTCTCATTTATTTACAAGACAAGGTTAAATGTTTGTTAACATGGCATGAGGTGAAGCATAATAAAACTACACTAACTAGGCAATTTAAATGAGGCCGGAGAATAATAACAACATATCCGGAAAATCCTCATGAGCATGTTTAGTAAATATAAACAAACAACAATTCACACATATTAATGTTGTTAACATGATGTGGATGACATGATCAAGTTTATGCAATTATTAAAAGATTGACAAGAGAGATATGAAGCACTTGTCACCGTGGTGGAAAGAAAGAGGTGCCACGGCAATGATCCGAAAATGCCGCAAAGGCAACATCTCGGTTCCGGTAACTCGGTGAGAGACAGGTGCAAAAGGAAAGATGGCGTGAGTGAGTCAAACGAGATGAAAGGTGGGGCGATCCCGTTGCCGGGTTCCCACGAGTCGGCGACGAGGCAACCGAGGAACATGACAAAAGAGGCACAACGGGCACGGAGCACACAAGGGCAAACATTTCATACAACTCAACAAACACAAGCGTTCATCCACGGGGTCACGTCTCGGGGTTATACCTTCGTGACAAACGTTCTCGGAGGGGTTCGAGTTCGTAGAGGGACGTAGTGGAGGTAGTCGTTCTCGCAACTCGTAGAGGAAGTAGTGGTACACGCAGTCGACGGTAGGGGAACTCGTTCCGTAGGGGTACTCGCGGTCTCGGCGACGGTAGTTGTTCACGTTCATCGGAGAGGTACTCGCCGGCGGGGTACTTGTCGAATCCATGTAGATGAACTTGAAGATCCGAAGATGTTCACGGTTGTAGTGGTACTTATTCATGAAGTCGTCACGTGTAGTCGAACTTGTAGGTCGTCGGCGACTCGAAGGGGTACACGGGTCCTCTGTCAATTCAACAGCAAAAGGGCAACACAAAAGAAAACAAACAAAACAGCACGGGAGGGCGACGAGGCCACTGGAACGGAGGAGCTGCGTCTCTGGAGGACAGGGCTCCACGGCGGGCAGCAGGGGCTCGGCCGGCTCGCGGGCACCGCGGCGCTGGACAGGGCCGGGGCGGCCGGACGCGTCCACGCGAGGGAGGGCGGCGCTGCGGATGGAGGCGGGGCCGGACGACCACTGCGGTGCTGCTGCAGCTCCTGGAGACGGGCACCGGGGCTCCTGGCCGCTGGAGACGGAGGGAGGTCGCGCCAGGAGGCCACGGACGGAGGGAGATCGGGGCGGACGGCTCCTGGTCGAGGAGGCCGCGGAGCCATGGCGCAGAGAGCTTGGGCGCGGCTGCGGCCCTGGCGACGGAGGGAGAAGGGCGCAGGGGCCGTCGCGAGGAAGGGTATCGGGGGGTTCGGGATGGAGGCGAACGAGGCAGAAGAGTGGGGTTCGGCTCGAGGGAGATCCAGAGGGGATCGAAGCAATGGGGGATCGAGGAGCTGCGGCGGACGAAGGGAAAACGGGGAGGGAGCGAGCGACTTGGAGGGGAGCGGTCGTCCCGCTAGGGTTGGAGGGCGCGGTTGGGCCAGGAGATGGGCCTGAGCCGGTTGGGAGGAGAGGGAGGCCTGGTGGCTGCGCCAAGAGGGAGGAGTTGGGCCGGCCTGGGCCAGCTGCAGATGCTGGGCCAGCTGCGGCTGCTCTCTGTTTTTAAATTGCTGTTGTTTTCCAAAAAAAACAGAAAACCGCAAAGGAGAAAGAAAAGGAAGGAGGTGTTAGAAATAGAGTTAGGGCATGGGTTAAATTTTCCCGGGCTCATAAAAATAAGCATGATCCAAGAAAATTATAAGTGGCATGAAAGAAGGATGTAAATTCAAACGCATTTGATTTTAATTCAAATGGGTTTGAACTAAGACTTGATTATTGAGGTGTCCAAAAATGTTCGAATTTTCGGAGGAACCTCAAAACAACGGAAAAGAAATATTGGCAAGGTTTTTGAAGGAGAAACTCGAAGTAGGAAAGCATGGGGAAAAATTATGCACGTGTGTTGGTTAATTCCAAACAAATGGAATATTAATATAGCTCCCTAATAATATTGAGAGGCTTTTATATGTTATAAAGAGAAGTCATTCTTCCCTCGATTTAAATGAACCAAAGGTCCACATGATTTATTTAAGTTGAGATGCAAAAGAAAAATATGACATGATGGCATGATGACATGATGCAATGCAAAAATAATAACACAAGCAATAATAAAACACACGGGAGATCCCGGAACATCTGGAATCTTCTGGAATCTTCTGGGACGTCGGTCTTCGGGCGTCACACGTTGCTTCTCGGGTGACCAACAGAAGCGAAGCAGACCTTGGCGCCAAGATCTTGGACGTACTGCATGAAGGTGCGACTCGTGAATTGCGTACCGTTGTCGGTGATGATCCTGTTAGGGATCCCGAAGCGGCAAACAATCGACCTGAAGAACTTGACTGCTGACTGTGCTGTCACCTTCCTCACTGCTTCCACTTCCGGCCACTTTGTGAACTTGTTGATTGCAACGTACAAGTACTCAAAGCCCCCGACTGCGCGGGGAAAGGGGCCGAGGATGTCGAGCCCCCAGACTGAAAATGGCTAGGATAAAGGGGTCGTCTGGAGAGCTTGAGCTGGCTGGTGTATCTGCTTGGAATGGAACTGGCACGCTTCACACTTGGTTACTTGTGCAGTTGCATCCTGGAGGGCTGTCGGCCAAAAGAAACCTTGCTGGAATTCTTTGCCGGCAAGTGCTCTTGCGCCAATGTGGTGACCACATATGCCTCCATGTATCTCTGCCAACAGCTTTTGTCCGTCTTCCCGGTGAATACACTTCAATTTCACACCGTTGAGTCTTCTTCTGTACAATGTGTTGTCGACAAACTGGTACATACTTGACTGCCGGGCTACTCTTTCCGCTTCTTCTTGCTCTTCGGGAAGTTCTCCTGTCTGAAGGAAACGGACAATCTGCTGTGCCCATGCTGGAGCTTGTGGCTCGACAACAAGGACTAAAGGCACATCTGCTGCTGCGGGAACATCCGCTTCTACGGCGAGAACCTGCGGCTCAACCGGAGCTTGATGTTCCCCGGCAAGCTTGCCGGAGCAAAACTTGTCGGGAGCCTCTTCTTCAACGGAACAAACCCTAGGGCTTGCCGGAGCAGACTGCTCCTCAGCACTCTTGGCGTTGATCTTGGGGACCTTCTTGGCGGCGGCTTCGGGAAGCTCTGTCGGAAAATAGTCACCAGAAATCAACTTCCTCTTCTTGCTCTGTCCAGTTGATGGCGTTACAGACGGTTGAGTCAGCTTGAGCACAAAGATCCCTGGTTCCACAGGTAACTTAAGTGCTGCGCACTTCGACAGGCCATCAGCAATGTCGTTCTGAGCTCTTGGAACATGCTCCATCTGTAGGCCGTCAAAGTGCTCTTCTAGCTTTCTCACTTCGTCAACGTAGGCTTCCATCAACGGACTCTAATAACTCTTGTTCACTTGGCGGACGACAAGCTGCGAGTCACCCCTCACAATGAGCTTCTTGATCCCAAGGTCTGCCGCGATCCTGAGACCGGCAAGCAAACCTTCATACTCTGCGGTATTGTTTGTTGCTTGCTCCTTGGGAAAGTGCATCTGGACTACGTACTTAAGGTGCTCTCCGATGGGCGCGACAAGCAGCACGCCAGCACCGGCGCCTTGCAGCGAGAAGGCACCATCAAAGTACATCAGCCACTCTTTGCTTGCTTCCTTGACGGGGATGCTCGTTTCTGGAATTTCTTCATCTGGTGTTGGCGTCCACTCTGCTATGAATTCTGCCAATGCTCTGCTTTGGATAGTTGAAGTGCTTTCAAACTTGAGGCCAAAGCTTGACAGTTCCAATGCCCACTCAACAATCATGCATGTTGCTTCTGGATTCTGCAGTATCCTCTTCAGCGGAAAACGAGTGACAACTGTGATCTCATGTGCTTGGAAGTAATGGCGCAGCTTTCTCGAGGCCATGAGAAGGCCGAAAAGCAATTTCTGCACACCAGAGTACCTTGACCTAGCCCCCTGCAGAAGGGAACTGACAAAGTAAACTGGGCGCTGCACCATTTTCTTCTGTATCTCCTCGCGCGCCTGCGCAGATCCATCTTTGTCGGGACCAGAGCTTGTCGGGGAAGCCCCCTGCTTGTTGCTGGATGCGCCTGCTGTGGTTGCTGGCTCATCATCCGCCTCCCTCTCCGCTACTAACGCAGCACTAACCACTTGATTGGTTGCCGCTATATATAGCAGCAACTTCTCTTGTGGCTTAGGTGCGACAAGTATTGGAGTGGAGGACAGGTATCTCTTCAAGTCTTGTAGCGCAGCCTTCGCTTCCGGAGTCCATTTCATTGGACCTGCCTTTTTCAATATTTTGAAAAACGGCAGGGCGCGCTCAGCAGACTTAGAGATAAACCTGCTGAGAGCAGCCACGCAACCGGCAAGTCTTCATACATCCTTGACGCGCTTTGGTGCTTCAATCTGCTCAATGGCCTTGATCTTGTCGGGATTGGCTTCAATTCCCCGCTGAGACACGAAGAACCCGAGAAGCTTGCCGGAAGGAACTCCAAACACACACTTCTCGGGGTTGAGCTTGAGGTTGATCTTGCGCAGATTTGCAAAGGTCTTGTCTAAATCTTGAATCAGAGTTGCCTTGTCCTTGCTCTTGACCACTATTTCATCCATGTAGGCTTCCACATTTCTGTGTATTTGTGGCCCAAAAGCGACATGGACTACCCTTGCAAATATTGAACCATCATTCTTTAAACCGAAAGGCATCCGTATGAAACAGTACGTGCCACATGGAGTGATGAATGCGGTCTTCTCCTCATCCTCTTCTGCCATGAAGATCTGATGGTATCCTGAGTATGCGTCAAGAAATAAAAGCAAGTCACATCCGGCCGTGGAGTCAACAATCTGGTCAATGCGCGGCAAGGGAAATGGGTCTTTGGGACAAGCTTTATTGACATCGGTAAAGTCGATACAAAGCCTCCATTTCCTGTTTGCCTTGCGCACGACTACAGGATTGGCCAACCACGTAGGATGGAGCACTCCTCTGACAAGGCCTGCTGCTTCCAACTTCTTGACCTCTTCTGCGATGAATTTTTGGCGCTCCACTGCTTGCTTCCTGACCTTCTATTTGATGGGCCGTGCATGAGGACAGACGACAAGATGGTGCTCAATTACTTTCCTGGGAACACCGGGGATGTCAGACGGTTGCCATGCAAACACGTTGACGTTCGCCCGCAGGAAAGCAATGAGCGCGCTTTCCTATTTAGGGTCAAGAGTGGCACTGATGGTGAAGGTACCACCGGTGCCGTCCTCCTTGGCGGACACTTTCTTGGTCTCTTGCGGAGCTGCCATTGTCTTCTTACACTTGCCGGTGGAGCTCGATGGTGCGTCCTCGACGGTAGCGCAGCACTCCGAAGAGGTGCGCTTGCCGGAGTGGGCATCAGAACTCTTGCCGGACTTGGTCTTCTTCTTCCCCCCGGGAGCTTCAACGGCAGGTGACTTGCAATCTGTTGCGGCTGCTGCTTCCCGGTAGATCTTGTCGGCGCAGATAAGAGCATCCTTCTTGTCGCCAGGGACAGAGATGACACTTATCGGGCCTGGCATCTTCAGTATGTTGTATGCATAGTGAGAGGCTGCCATGAACTTGGCAAGTGCTGGACGGCCGAATATCCCATTGTAAGGCAATGGAAAATCGGCAACGTCAAAAGTGACCCTCTCAGTCCTGAAGTTCAACTCGCTGCCAAATGTCACCGGCAACGTGACCTTCCCCTTCGGCTTGCTCCTTCCAGGGTTGATTCCTTGGAATGTGCCGGTCTCTTCGAGCTCGCTGTCAGGGATCTGGAGTTTCTGGAGTACAGTGGAGGAGATCAGGTTCAAGCCGGCCCCGCCGTCAACTAGCATCTTAGTGACCTTGAGGTTGCGGATAGTTGGTGAAACCAACATCGGCAAGCATCCGACCGCAGTTGTGCGATCAGGGTGGTCCTCAATATCAAAGATGATAGGCGTGCTGGACCATTTCAGAAGCTTGCGTGACTCGACAGGTGGTTCTGCCGCATTGACTTCCCGCACCCACTGCTTGAGTTGGCGGTGTGAAGTATGCAGAGAAGAACCGCGGTCAATGCACAAGACCACTGTGGCTTTCTGGAACTCCTCCTCACTGGTCTCGACATCATCCATGTCTTCATCGTCGTCGTCATCTTCATCCTTGTCGCGGCCGCGGGTAGGTCTGTCTCCTTGTCGCTGCTTGGCCTTGCCGCGGCGTCCTCCTCGGCCGGGGCACTTCTTGCCAGATCCTCCATCACCTCCTTGGGCCTTCTCCTTGTCGCGTCACTCGTATTCAGCCCTTTGCTGCTCGACAAGCTGCTCGACCTTCTTGCAGCTCTGGAGGTCATGCCCTTGGTGCGGTGGATCTTGCAGTACTGCTTGTCGGTGCCGTCCTGCTTGTCGGTGACCGCCACAGCCTGGAAGTTGGTGCATGCGGCAATCTCCTTGCCGGAGCTACCAGCTTTGGCTTTCTTGGCACCACCTTCGTTGCCGGACTGCTCAACAAGTAGCACATCTTTGCCTTTCTTCTTCCTGTTGTTCCGCCGCCGGTTTTTCTTTGCCGGGGTAGCATCCTCGCTGTCAGATCCTCCTGCTCCTATGGTCTCTCCGGGGAGTTTCCTCCCTTCCTCAGCACATGCACACTTGTTGTCCAGGGCATACAGCTCACTGACGTCTCTGATCTTGCACATCACCATCTCCTCCCGCATCCTGCGGTTACGCACGTTCTGATGGAACGCGCTGATGACCGCGGCAGGGTGGACATCTGGGATGTTGTGTTTTACATGGCTGAATCTCTGAATGTACTTGCGCAGGGGCTCTCCTTCCTTCTGGGTGAGCAGATGAAGGTCACTCTTTTGGCCATGAGGTTTGTGGCCGCCTGTAAAGGCGCCGACAAACTGATGGCATAGATCTGCCCAGGAGGATATGGAGTTGTCCGGCAAGTGCATCAGCCAGGACCTGACGTGGGCTTGAGCACCAGCGGGAAGTAGTTGGCAAGGATCTTGTCGTCCTGCCCCCCGGCAGCTTGCACCGCGATGGTGTAGATGTTGAGGAACTCCGACGGATGCGAACTGCCGTCGTACTTCTCTGGCACGTCTGGCTTGAAATTCTTCGTGCTGGGCCACTGGACTTGCCGCAGCTCACGAGTGAACGCAGGGCAACCTACCATGTACGGCAAGTCGTCTGGTTCCCCTGGCGCATGACGCTGCCGGTCCCGCGCCTCCTGAGATGGGCGCGGTGCATGTACGGACGCCGAGGTCTTGGAGTGCGCCCGGTCGTTGTGGTAGCCGACTGCGCCGCCGAGGGGCAGCACAGCCTTGTCCTTGGACCTGGCAGCACCGTGAGCTCCCTCTTCGACGCCCGTTCTTCCGCCGACGTCTACCCCACCAGCCGTTTGCTCCAGCGGTGGTGGGTTCGGCGTGGACGGAGCAGTCTACACAAAGCCTTCTTCTTCGGCGGCATGTCGATGAAGATGATGAAGATCTAGCTCGTGTGAACACCGGATCAGGTTCACACAACCTCGACGCCCCCTACCTGGCGCGCCAAAGATGTCGGGGAAACTGATCCACGAACACCTATGGGACCGGCGGACCGAGTCCCTTTCGGTTCGGCGGGGGCGGAGATCGCACGAAGAGCAGATCGAGGCGAAGCACACGAGCAGTTTACCCAGGTTCGGGCCGCACGGATGCGTAAAACCCTACTCCTGCTTTGTGGTTTGTATTGAGTTCTTGCTCGGGAGCGCTGAGTGCTACCAGCAGCTAACGAGACCGAGCGTGAGTGTTCTTCTCCGTTCGAACCCCCCCTTCTACGTTGCGCATGGGCCTCCTTTTATATGCTCAAGGGGTCTCCGACAGGTGGCAACATGGACAAGGGTAAAATGGAAAGGTGTTGCGGTTGGTACAACTACCTGTACAGTGTATCATACCTAACCCTGACGGCAGGGGACAAGGGCATTAAATGTCCATCGGCGTCGCCCAAACAGTGCAAAAAGGGACCGTCAGGGACGCCACCGCTCGCCACGATGGCAATCTTGTCAGCGCCGCTTGCCACCGCGTACCGCTGGCTGCACAACCTTCCTCCACGTACGCCTGGAAGGGCCCCAAAGCGACACGTTGGTGGATGTGCTGGAGCGCGGGTACAGAGTGGTAGCTTGCCGCGGCAAGCGCCTTGCCGCGGTCGTTGCCTTGTCGCGTCCGGGAGCTTGCCGCTCACCGGGCCTTGCCGGGACGCGTGGCGCGTCGCGGCAAGTTCCTTGTGATGCCTTGGTTGGCCTTCCCGGCAAGCTCCTCTTGCCGGGTTCTTGTCTCCTTGGCTTGAATACTTTGTTCTTAAATGGATCCAAAGGAACTACGGAGGACCTTGGCGGTCACCCGGCAAGCCTTGCCGCGGGATGCTGCGACTGCCCGTGCACAAGTTCGGGATACTAGGGTACCCCTACTCTAGTACACCGACAGGCCTTTAGCCATGAAGTATCTTCCAATTCCTTCATTTGGTGAGTCAAATATGTCGTAGGAGTTGGATGACACAAGAGCAATCCCAGCAACACCTTCATCTTGAGTATCTTCTGAGTTGGAGTGATAGCTTCTCTCGGAGTAGTTATCGGAGTCGGAACCGGATATCCATTCACCAACATGAGCTTGATGTCTTCGTCTTGTATAGCTCCTTGATGATTTGTCCTTCCTTTCCGAATCCTTGCGTCTACGAGAGAGTCTTCATTCATAACGATCACTGTACTCCTTCTCTCTCTTGGTGGTGATTCTTCTCTTCTACTTCTCCATTTAGGCGAGTCTTCTCTTCTTTTGTGAGGAGCCATACACTCATTTGAGTAGTGTCCAGGTCTCCCACAATTGAAGCAATTGCATTCACAACTAGAAGATCTTTTGTCATTGTAGGACCTTGACTTGGAACTTCTCTCTTTGCTTCTATTCTTGTAGAACTTGTTGAAGTTCTTCACCATTAAGCTCAATTCTTCATTGAAGACTTGTTTCTCACTTGATGATGTAGGAGCATCACATGAAGCTTTGTAAGCGCCACTAGACTTATTTTGAATCTCTTCTTTATCCTTAAGTAACATCTCATGAGGAACAATTCTACCAATGACTTTCGTTGGATTGAGATCTTTGTAATTGGGCATCATTTGGATCTGCACACGGTGTCATATTTTCCATCCAAGGCTCTTAGGATTTTCTTGATGATGAATATATTGGTCATTTCTTCGCTTCCTAAGCCGGCAATCTCATTTGTGATGAGAGCAAGCCTAGAGTACATTTTGAAGCAAATATTCCCTAGAGGCAATAATAAAGTTGTTATTTATATTTCCTTATATATCATGATTAATGTCTTTTATTCATGTTAGAATTGTATTAAACGGAAACTTGATATTTGTGAATACACAGACAAAACAAAGTGATGGTTATGTTTCCTAACCATAGACATGAGTTGTCATTTGATCAACGGGATCACATCATTAGGAGAATGATGTGATGGACATGACCCATCTGTTAGCTTAACACTATGATCGTTTAGTTTTACTACTATTGCTTTCTTCAAGACTTATACATGTTCCTATGACTATGAGATTATGCAACTCCCGAATACCGGAGGAACACCTTGTATGCTATCAAACGTCACAACATAACTGGGTGATTATAAAGATGCTCTACAGGTGTATCCGAAGGTGTTTGTGGTGTTGGCATAGATCGAGAATAGGATTTGTCACTCCGAGTGTCGGAGAGGTATCTCTGGGCCCTCCCGGTAATACACATCATAATAAGCCTTGCAAGCAAATGACTAATGAGCTAGTCACGAGATGATGTATTACGGAACGAGTAAATAGACTTGTCGGTAACGAGATTGAACTAGGTATGATGACACCGATGGTCGAATCTCGGGCAAGTAACATACTGTTGACAAAGGGAACAATGTATGTTGTGATGCGGTTTGGCCGATAAAGATCTTCGTAGAATATGTAGGAGCCAATATGAGCATCCAGGTTCCGGTATTGGTTATTAACCGGACATGAGTCTCGGTCATGTCTACATAGTTCTCGAACCCATAGGGTCTGCACGCTTAACGTTCGATGACGATCGGTATTATGAGTTCATGTGTTTTGATGTACCGAAGGTAGTTTGGAGTCCCGGATGTGATCACGGACATGACAAGGAGTCTCGAAATGGTCGAGACATAAATATTTATATATTGGAAGGTTAAACTCAGACACCGGAAGTGTTCCGGGGGTCACCGGATAAATACCCGAGTACCGGGAGGTTACGGGAACCCCCCGAGGAGTAAATGGGCCTTATTGGGATTTAGGGGAGAGAGAGGGAGGCTGCTGATACGTCTCCAACGTATCTACTTTTCCAAACATTTTTGCCCATGTTTTGTACTCTAACTTGCATGATTTGAATGGAACTAATCCGGACTGACGCATTTTCAGCAGAATTGCCATGGTGTTATATTTGTGCAGAAATAAAAGTTCTCGGAATGACCTAAAAATCAACGGAGAATATTTTTGGAATATATAAAAAATACTGGCGAAAGAATCAAGACCAGAGGGCCCACACCCTGTCCACGAGGGTGGGGGCGCGACCCCCTGTCTCATGGGCCCCCTGATGCTCCACCGACATCAACCCCAACTCCGTATATTCACTTTTGGGGAGAAAAAAATCAGAGAGAAGGATTCATCACGTTTTACGATACTGAGCCGCCGCCAAGCCCTAATCTCTCTCAGGAGGGCTGATCTGGAGTCCGTTCGGGGCTCCGGAGAGTGGAGATCGTCGCCGTCGTTATCATCAACCTTCCTCCATCACCAATTCCATGATGCTCACCGCCGTGCGTCAGTAATTCCATCGTAGGCTTGATGGACGGTGATGGGTTGGATGAGATTTACCATGTAATCGTGTTAGTTTTGTTAGGGTTTGATCCCTAGTATCTATTGTGTTCTAAGATTGATGTTGCTATGACTTTGCCATGCTTAATACTTGTCACTAGGGCCCGAGTGCCATGATTTCAGATCTGAACCTATTATGTTTTCATGAACATATGTGAGTTCTTGATCCTATCTTGCAAGTCAATAGTCACCTACTATGTGTTATGATCCGGCAACCCCGAAGTGACAATAATCGGGACCACTCCCGGTGATGACCTTAGTTTGAGGAGTTCATGTATTCACTAAGTATTAATGCTTTGGTCTGGTACTCTATTAAAAGGAGGCCTTAATATCCCTTAGTCTCCAATAGGACCCCGCTACCACGGGAGGGTAGGACAAAAGATGTCATGCAAGTTCTTTTCCATAAGCATGTATGACTATATTCGTAATACATTCCTACATTACATTGATGAACTGGAGATAGTTCTGTGTCACCCTATGTTATAACTATTACATGAAGAATCGCATCCGACATAATTATCCATCACTGATCCAACGCCTACGAGCTTTTCACATATTGCTCCTTGCTTAGTTACTTTTTCGTTGCCACTATTACAATCACTACAAAACTGCTACTGTTACTTTTGCCACCGTTGCCGTTACTTCCATACTACTTTGCTACCAAATAATTTGTTGTAGATATTAAGTGTTCCAGGTGTGTATGAATTGAAAACTCAACTGCTAATACTTGAGAGTATTCTTTGGCCCCCCTTGTGTCGAATCAATAAATTTGGGTTGAATACTCTACCCTCGAAAACTGTTGCGATCCCCTACACTTGTGGGTTATCAAGACTATTTTCTGGCGCCGTTGCCGGGCAGCATAGCTATATTCTTTGAGTCACTTGGGATTTATATCTGTTGATCACTATGAAGAACTTGAAATACGAAAAAACCAAGATTTATCCCTCAACTACGAGGGGAGGTAAGGAACTGCCATCTAGCCCTGCACTTGATTCACCCTCTGTTATGAGTTAATTTGTGACACCTACACCTGTTATTAAATCTGATATGTCGCATGTTCTTGATGATGCCACTTATGTTATGCATGATGAAACTACTTCTATGCTTGATAATATTGTGCCACTAGGTGAATTTCTTGATGAACAAATTGCTAGGGCTAGAGAGAATGAAATTATTGAAACTGATGATATTGATGATGAAGATTCTCCCCCTAGATATGAATTACCTGTTGTGCCGGAGGGTTATTTTATGGATGAAGAAACTGCTAGAGATCTTTTAGCTTGCAATGATAGGTATGATCTTAAGAAACTGTTAGCTAAGCTGAAAGAAAAGTCTTTGAATGCTAGAATGAAATATGACCCTGCTTTTGCTACTTCACCTATCTGTATTTCTGATAAGGATTATGATTTCTCTGTCGATCCTGAGTTAATTACTTAGGTTGAATCTGATCATTTCCATGGGTATGAATCTGAAATTATTGTGGCACATCTTACTAAATTGAATGATATAGCCACCCTATTAACCAATGAGGAAAAAATTCGTTACTACTATATCCTTAAGTTATTTTGGTTCTCCTTAAAGTGTGATGCTAAAACATGGTTTAATTCTCTTGATCCTGGTTGTGTGCATAGTCCCCAGGATATGATTTATTACTTCTCTGCTAAATATTTTCCCGCTCATAAGAAACAAGCTCCTTAAGGGAAATTTATAATTTTGTGCAAATTGAAGAAGAGAGTCTCCCACAAGCTTGGAGGAGGCTTCTCCGATTACTTAATGCTTTGCTTGATCCTCCTCTTAAGAAAAATGAAATACTTGATATCTTTTATAATGGACTAACCGATGCTTCCAGAGACCACCTGGATAGTTGTGCTAGTTATGTTCCTAGGGAAAGAACTATCGATCAAGTTGAATTGCTATTAAATAATATGTTGAGTAATGAAAATAATTGGACACTTCATGAACCAACTCTGAAGAAAAGGGATATTCTATTTCTCAGTCCTAAAGATATGCAAGAGGCAAAGAAATTTATGATAGAAAAAGGCATTAAAGCTGAAGATGTTAAGAATTTACCACCTATTGAAGAAATACATGGTCTTGATAACCCGACACAGGTAGTAAAGGTAAATTCTCTCTATAGATTTGATGAAGGTGATATTCCTCGTTATAAGTCTGCTAGCCAATGCTTAGATGAGTTTGATAATTTCATAGTTAAACAAGAAAATTTCAATGCTTATGTTGGTAGACAATTGAACATAATGCTTATATGATTGAACACTTAAGTGATTATATGTCTAGAGTTAATGGTGAACTTAAACTCATTAGTAAACATGCTTCTATGGTTACCACTCAAGTAGAACAAGTACTTAAAGCACAAAATGATTTTCTCAATGAATTAAGTAGCAAGAAAATGATAATGTTGTTAGAGTTGTGACTAGAGGAGGTAGAATGACTCAGGAACATCTGTATCCTGAGGGCCACCCTAAGAGAATTGAGCAAGATTCTCAGAGAACTAATGTGGATGCACCTAGTCCTTCTAAGAAGAAGAAAAAGAAAAATGATAGGACTTTGCATGCTTCTAGTGAACCTGTTGTTGACACACCTGAGAATCCCAATGATATTTCTATTTCTGATGCTGAAACACAATCTGGTAATGAACATGAACCTAGTGATAATGTTAATGATGATGTTCATGTTGATGCTCAACCTAGCAATAACAATGATGTAGAGATTGAACCTGATGTTGATCTTGATAACACACAATCAGAGAATCAACGTTATGATAAGAGACTTCATTACTAGGAAGCACGATAAAGAAAGAGAACCATGGGTTCAGAAACCCATGCTTTTTTCTCCTAAACCATCCAAGAAAAAGGATGATGAGGATTTTGAGCGCTTTGCTGAATTGATCAGACCTATCTTTTTGTGTATGCGTTTGACTGATATGCTTAAAACAAATCCTTATGCTAAGTATATGAAAGTTATTATTACAAATAAAAGGAAGATATCGGAAGTAGAAATTTCCACCATGCTTGCCAATTATACTTTTAAAGGTGTAATACCAAAGAAACTAGGAGATCCAGGAGTACCAACTATACCATGCTCCATTAAAAGAAACTATGTCAAAATTGTTTTATGTGATCTTGGAGCTGGTGTTAGTGTCATGCCCCTCTCTTTATATCGTAGACTTGATTTGAATAAGTTGACACCTACTGAAATATCTTTGCAAATGGCCGATAAATCAACTGTTATACCTGTCGGTATTTGTGAGGATGTGCATGTTGTGGTTGCAAACGTTACTATTTTAACAGACTTTGTTATCCTTGATATTCCCGAGAACGATAGTATGTCTATTATCCTTGGTAGACCCTTTTTGAATACTTCAGGGGCTATTATTGATTGCAACAAAGGCAATGTCACTTTTCATGTTAATGGTAATGAGCATACGGTACACTTTCCGAGGAAACAACCTCAGGTCCACAGTATCAATTCTATTGGAAAATTTCAATGATTATTATTGGAGGTTTTGAATTTCCTCTTCCTACTGTCAAGAAGAAATATGATATTCTTATTGTTGGGAACATGCATATCCCCGTTGTGGTAACCTAGTGTTATTCGAAAATTCTCCGGTTTCATGTTATTCGAAAAGAGTTTGTTAACAAGACTTGATCAACATTGTTAATGGATTGCTTTTGAGGAGCATGAGATGGATGAAGTTAGAAAGCACAACTCTCTATACCCTCCTTTTACTTTCTGTTATTTAGACTAAATAAAGCAAAAATAGTATTTTCTATCTGTTTTCTGAGTTATCCTTGCCATAAAAAATACCCCAAAAATAATAGTTCTCCAAATGCCCCAAAAATGAAATATGATTTTTTCTAGAATATTTAAGAATAATTGGCACTGAGAACACATCAGGGGCCACAACACCTGGCCACGAGGGTACAGGGCGCGCCCTACCCCCTGGGCGCGCCCCTCGCGTCGTGGGCCCCACGTGGCCCCTTCACTTATTCTAGTACCCACACACTTCATCTTCCTCCAGAAAATATCCTCCCATAGCTCAAACTCGTGTTCTAACTCATCTTGCTGCCATTTTCGATCTCCTTGCTCAAAGCTCCATTCACAAAACGGTTTGGGGAGATTGTTCTTCGGTATGTGACTCCTCCAATGGTCCAATTAGTTTTTGTTCTAGTGCTTCATTTATTGCAAATTTTTGCTGCTAAGGTGACCCTGTTCTTGAGCTTGCATGTCAAATTTATGTGGTCAAAAGTAGTTCTAATGCATGATATAGTCTCTAGGCACTTGTGGGAGTAGTTGCTATCAATCTTGTTGAGCTTGTTTCACTTTTACTTTGAGTCACTAAAAATTTCAGAAATTTTTCAGAGAAAGAAAATGGTGAGGAGATTATTGAGAGGCTCTTCGAGCCAAAGCTCAAAGGATAAGTAGAAGGAGGATAATAAAGATCCCAAATACAATCTTCCTTGCATTGCGGAAGTCCGACCGTGTGAATGGCCTTGTGATGAGTTCTTGAGAGCCGCCGGGATTTGTAAAGACTTTTATTATTTGGCTGAGAATGCGGGCCTCACAGACTTCCTCCACGACCAGCACGAACAGTATCTCTTACACACTAATATTTTCGTGCAAAATTTCTATTTCCATGCTAAGAAATCACCACCTTCAGTGGAGTTTCACTTATATGATGAGGTTAGGGAGATGTCATTATATGAATTTTGTCAAGTTTGTAAGATACCCTTTGCGGGTAGCTTAGAGGAACCACATCGTAAGGATGTGGAGGGGTTTATTGATACAATCGCTGTAGGAGAATCGAGGAAAGTTTCAGAGGCAAGAATCACTAGTATACATTTTCCTGTTCTACGCTACTTTGCTATATTTGCTAGTAGATGCTTAATTGGTCGCGGGAACAGTGGAAATCTTAGTGCCCCTGATATTGTTATTTTGCGCCATGCATTGTTCCGAGATACCAGTTTTAGCTTAGGTGATGTTATTGCTAAATGATTAAGTCTGAATCATACAAAGGGCCCCATCTCCGGAGGTATATTTGCTTCATGCCTTGCTGAACACTTTAGGATACCTATTAGGCATCATGAGAAGGAGGATAAGTTGTTGGCCCCGGCTTTTCTAAATTATAAGAGTATGATAGCACATGATTTTATTGTTAAAGATAAGAAGAAGTTGCTTATGTATAAATTGATATTTGATAAAAAGTACTGTGAGATTATTACCTTGCCTGCACCTTCTCTGTTTGATATACTTTCAGGCACGTATCTGGTCTTGCCAGATGCCGTTTATGCGTACTCGAGCCTGGCACAGGTTTCAGAGTCTGAGCCGGAGCCATCACTTGACCCCTATCGGTAGTCGGTTTATCAGTGGGATCCGGAGGATAATGCCAACCAGTGGCACCCAACTTAGGCCGAAAGCCTAAGCTTGGGGGAGTATGTATTTTTCACCAACGTTAAATTCACGTTCACACACTCATTCCAGTAGTCAGTGCTCATACTTATTCATTGTACTATCCATGCTAGTTTATTTTCTTTTCTAAGTCTTTTCCTTGTGTGTCAGTAAAACCTTAAAAAAATAGTTGTAGCTTTTTAGCTAGTTTACTTTCCATGCCTGTAGTAGTAATAATTAAAAGAAAACCCAAAAAGATTTCGCGTTCTTCTTTTTGCTTGTTGGGAGCTTTCCCGTGTAAATTGTTTTATTTCTTTTCTTTTCTTTAGGGGGTCAAAAGGAGAAGACCATGATGAAAATGTTTAGTGGCTCTCATATGCATCATTGTTGATTTAACCAAGAGCCATACTACTTTGTCTTCTCCCTTGTATTAAATACTTGCAGATTCCAGCATAGTCCATGCTACTTCTCTAGCTTGCGTTGTATTCCCTCGAAGAGGAAAGGGTGATGCAGCACAGTAGCATAAGTATTTCCCTCCGTTTTTGAGAACCAAGGTATCAATCCAGTAGGAGACCACGCGCGAGTCCCTCGCACCTGCACAAACAAATAAGAACTTCGCAGCCAACACGATAAGGGGTTGTCAATCCCTTCACGGTCACTTACGAAAGAGAGATCTGATAGATAGGATAGTATAATATTTTTGGTATTTTTTGGTATAAGAACAGAAAGTAAATAACACAAAGTAAACTAGATGGAAGATTAATACGTTGAGAATAGACCCGGGGGCAATAGGTTTCACTAGTGGCTTCTCTCATGATATCAGAAATCTACGGTGGGTGAACAAATTACTGTCGAGCAATTGATAGAAAAGCGCATAGTTCTGAGAATATCTTGGCATGATCATTATATATAGGCATCACGTCCGTGACAAGTAGACCGAAACGATTCTGCGTCTACTACTATTACTCCACACATCGACCGCTATCCAGCATGCACCTAGAGTATTAAGTTCATAAGAACAGAGTAATGCTTTAAGCAAGATGACATGATGTAGAGGGATAAACTCAAGCAATATGATATAAACCCCATCTTTTTATCCTCCATGGCAACAATACAATACGTGCCTTGATGCCCCTGTTGTCACTAGGAAAGGACACCGCAAGATTGAACCCAAAGCCAAGCACTTCTCCCATTGCAAGAACTATAGATCTAGTAGGCCAAACCAAACCAATAATTCGAAGAGACTTGCAAGGATATTATAATCATACATAAAAGATTTCAGAAAAGAATCAAATATTTCTCAAAGATAATCTTGATCATAAACCCACAATTCATCAGATCTCGACAAACACACCGCAAAAAGATTACATCGAATAGTTCTCCTCGAAGATCGAGGAGAACCTTGTATTGAGATCCAAAAAGAGAGAAGAAGCCATCTAGCTAGAAACTATGGACCCGAAGGCCTGTGGTAAACTACTCACAACTCATTGGTGAGGCTATGGCGTCGATGTAGAAGCACTCCATGGTAGATCCCCCCCCCCTTCGACGGAGCTCCGGAACAGGCCCCAAGATGGGATCTCACGGGAACAGAAGGTTGCGGTGGTGGAATCGGGGTTTTCTCTGTTGCCTCGATGTTTTCAGGGTACATGGATATATATAGGAGGAAGGAGGGCATTGGGGGAACCAGAGGGGCCCACGAGGGTGGGAGGGCGCCCAGGCGGAGAAGGCGTGCCCTGGACCCTCGTGGCTGTCTCCTTCGTTCCCTCGCGTGTACTCCAAGTCTTCTGGGTAGATACGGTTCCAAAAATAACTCTCCCGAAGGTTTCATTCCGTTTGGACTCCGTTTGATATTCCTTTTTTTGTGAAACCCTGAAATAGGCAAAAAAAACAGCAATCTGCACTAGGCCTTGGGTTAGTAGGTTAGTCCCAAAAATAATATAAAAGTGTATAATAAAGCCCATTAAACGTCCAAAATAGAATATATAATAGCATGGAACAATAAAAAATTATAGATACGTTGGAGACGTATCAAGCATCCCCAAGCTTAATTCATGCTCGTCCTCGAGTAGGTAAATGATAAAAACAGAATTTTTGATGTGGAATGCTAACTAACATAATTCTCAATGTAATTCTCTTTGTTGTGGCATGAATGTTTAGATCCGAAAGATTCAAGATAAAAGTTCATATTTACATAAGAATAATAATACTTCAAGCATACTAACAAAGCAATCATGTCTTCTCATAATAACATGGCCAAAGAAAGTTCATCCCTAGAAAATCATATAGTTAGGCTATGCTCCATCTTCGTCACACAAAATATTCCAATCATGCACAACCCCGGTTTCAGCCAAGCACTTGTTTCATACTTTAATTTTTTTCAAACTCTTTCAACTTTCACGCAATACATGAGCGTGAGCCATGGACATAGCACTATGTGGAATAGAGGGGTGGTTGTGGAGAAGATAAAAAGGAGGAAGATGGTCTCACATCAACTAGGAGTATCAATGGGCTATGGTGATGCCCATCAATAGATATCAATGTGAGTGAGTAGGGATTGCCATGCAACGGATGCACTAGAGCTATAAATGTATGAAAGCTCAACAAAATAAACTAAGTGGGTGTGCATCCAACTTGCTTGCTCACGAAGACCTAGGGCATTTGAGGAAACCCATCCTTGGAATATACAAGCCAAGTTCTATAATGAAAAATTCCCACTAGTATATGAAAGTGACTAAACAAGAGACTCTCTCTCATGAAGAACATGGTGCTACTTTGAAGCACAAGTCTGGAAAAAGATAGTAGCATTGCCCCTTTTCTTTTCTTTTTCTTTTTTCTTTTCTTTTTTTGGGCCTTTCTTTTTTTCTTTTTTTTTGCCTTTCCTTCTTTTTTTTCTTTTTTTTTCTTTGGGACAATGCTCTAATAAAGATGATCATCACACATATTGATTTACAACTCGATATTACAACTAGATACTAGAACAAAGTATGACTCTATATGAATGCCTCCGGCGGTGTACAGGGATGTGCAATGAATCAAGAGTGACATGTATGAAAATTATGCATGGTGGCCTAGCCACAAATACAATGTCAACTACATGATCATGCATGGCAATATGACAATGATGAAGTGTGTCATAGCAAACAGAACGGTGGAAATTTTCATGGCAATATATCTCGAAATGGCTATGGAAATGCCATGATAGGTAGGTATGGTGGCTGTATTGAGGAAGGTATATGGTGGGTGTATGGTACCGGCGAAAGTTGCGCGGTAGGCTAGAAATGGTGGAAGGGTGAGAGTGTGTATAATCCATGGACTCAACATTAGTCATAAATAACTCACAGACTTATTGCAAAAATCTAGAAGTCATCAAAACAAAGTACTACACGCATGCTCCTAGGGGGGAGGTTGGTAGGAGTTAACCATCGCGCACCCCCGACCTGCACACAAAGGACGACACTCAATGAAATACCTCATGCTTCAAATTTGTCACAGAATGGTTACCATACGTGCATGCTACGGGACTTGCAAACCTCAACACAAGTATTTCTCAAATTCACAATTACTCTACTAGCATGACTCTAATATCTCCATCCTCATATCTCAAAACAATCATCAAGTATCAAACTTCTTATAGTATTCAATGCACTTTATATGAAAGTGTTTACTATACTCATCTTGGATGCCTATCATATTAGGACTAGTTTCATAACCAAAGCA
Organism: Secale cereale; assembly: GCA_902687465.1. Taxonomy (NCBI): domain Eukaryota; kingdom Viridiplantae; phylum Streptophyta; class Magnoliopsida; order Poales; family Poaceae; genus Secale; species Secale cereale. The sequence goes on along the minus strand of LR738713.1, from coordinate 524,401,795 downwards.
CATTACCATGCAGTTCTAAAAGACTCTCAAATAGATATAAGTGAAGCATGAGAGATAAAAAAATCTACAAAATAAAACCACTACCGTGCTCTAAAAGATATAAGTGAAGCACTCGAGCAAAACTATCTAGCTCAAAAGATATAAGTGAAGCACATAGAGTATTCTAATAAATTCTAAACCATATTTATCTCTCTCAAAAGGTGTGTCCAGCAAGGATGATTGTGGCAAACTAAAAAGAAAAGACTCAAATCATACATGACGCTCCAAGCAAAACACATATCATGTGGTGAATAAAAATATAGTCCCGAGTATAGTTACCGATAGATGAAGACGAAAGAGGGGATGCCTTCCCGGGGCATCCCCAAGCTTAGGCTTTTGGTTGTCCTTGAATTTTACCTTGGGGTTCCTTGGGCACCCCCAAGCTTAGGATCTTGCCACTCTTTGTTCCATAGTCCATCAAAGCCACACTTAAAACTTGAAAACATCACAACACAAAACTTAGCCAAAAATCTCGTGAGCTCCATTAGTATAAGAAAACAAACCATCACTCAGAGGTATTGTAATGAACTCATTATTTGTTTATATTGGTGTTAAACCTATTGTATTCCAACTTCTCTATGATTCATATTCCCCAATACTACTCATAGATGCATCAAAATAAGCAAACAACACATGAAAAACAGAATCTGTCAAAAACATAACAGTCTGTAGTAATCTGTAACTTTCGAATACTTCTGTAACTCCAAAAAAAATGAAATAAATTGGTAAACGTGAGGAATTTGTCTATTAATCATCTGCAAAAAGAAGCAACTAAATAGCACTCTCCAGTAAAATCTGGTGGCTAATCTTGTGAGCACTAAAGTTTCTGTTTTTTACAGCATGATCATATAAACTTCACACAAGTCTTCCCAAAGGTTCTACTTGGCACAATCACTAATTAAAACACAAAACCACATCTAAACATAAACTAGATGCAATATTTATTCCTAAACAGAAGCAAAAACAAAGAAAATAAAATTGGGTTGCCTCCCAACAAGCGCTATCGTTTAACGCCCCTAGCTAGGCACGATACAAGGATAGATCTAGGTGTTGCCATCTTTGGTGGGCAATCCATAAGTGGCTCTCATAATAGATTCATAAGGTAATTTGATTTTATTTCTAGGAAAGTGTTTCATACCTTTCCTTAACGGAAATTGGAATCTAATATTTCCTTCCTTCATATCAATAATTGCACCAATCGTTCTAAGGAAAGGTCTACCAATAATAATAGGACGTGAAGGATTGCAATCTATATCAAGAACAATGAAATCCACGGGCACATAATTTATATTAGCAACAATAAGAACATCATTAATCCTTCTCATAGGTTTCTTAATGGTAGAATACGCAAGATGCAAATTCAAAGAACAATCAAGCTCATGGAAACCTAACAAATCACACAAAGTTTTTGGGATTGTAGAAACACTTGCACCTAAATCACACAAAGCAAAGCATTCACGATCTTTAATTTTAATTTTAATAGTAGGTTCCCAGTCATCATAAAGCTTTCTAGGGATAGAAACTTCTAGTTCAAGTTTTCCTTCATAAGATTGCATCAAAGCATCAACTATGTGTTTGGTAAAAACTTTATTTTGACTATAAGCATGCGGAGAATTTAGTACAGATTGCAACAAGGAAATACAATCTATTAAAGAGCAATTATCATAATTGAATCCCTTGAAATCTAAAATAGTAGGTTCATCACCATGCAAAGTTTTAATCTCTTTAGTCCCACTTTTAACAATTTTAGCATCAAGATCTAAAATCTCCGAATCTTTGGAACGCCTTTTAGCTAAAGTAGACTCATATCCAGTCCCATCTTTATCAAGATTCATACTAAAAAATAAGGAGCTAATAGGAGACACATCAATAACTTTCAGATCTTCATCTTTATTTTCATGATAACTAGAAGAACACGCTTTCATAAAGCACTCCTTTTTAGCACGCATCCTAGCGGTTCTTTCTTTGCATTCATCAATGGAAATTCTCATGGCTTTGAGAGACTCATTAATATCATGCTTGGGTGGAATAGATCAAAGTTTTAAAGAATCAACATCAAGAGTAATTCTATCCACGTTTCTATCCAACTCATCAATCTTGAGCAATTTTTCTTCAAGCAAAGCATTGAAATTCTTTTGCGAATTCATAAACTCCTTAACACTAGTTTCAAATTCAGAGGGAATCTTACCAAAATTTCCATAAGAGTTATTGTAGGAATTACAATAATTATTAGAGGAATTACTAGGAAAAGTCCAAGGATTAAAGTTTCCTCTATAAGCATTGTTACCAAAATTATTCCTACCAACAAAGTTCACATCCAAAGATTCATTGTTATTTTCAATCAACGTGGATAAAGGCATATCATTAGGATCAGAAGAAGCACCTTTAGCAGCAAATAATTTCATAAGTTCATCCATCTTTCCACTCAAAACACTAATCTCTTCAATAGCATGCACTTTTTTACTAGTAGATCTTTCGGTGTGCCATTGAGAGTAGTTAACCATAATATTATCTAGGAGTTTGGTAGCTTCTCCTAAGGTAGTTTCCATGAAAGTGCCGCCTGTGGCCGAATCTAAAAGATTTATAGAAGCAAAATTCAAGCCAGCATAAATGTTTTGTATAATCATCCATAAGTTCAAACCATGTGTAGGGCAATTACGTATCATTAGTTTCATTCTCTCCCAAGCTTGTGCAACATGCTCATGATCTAGTTGCTTAAAATTCATAATATCGTTTCTAAGAGAGATGATATTAGCAGGAGGAAAATACTTAGAGATAAAGGCATCTTTGCACTTATTCCATGAATCAATAAGTTGCTTGTAAAGTTTTGTATAATCATCCATAAGTTCAAACCATGTGTAGGGCAATTACGTATCATTAGTTTAATTCTCTCCCAAGCTTGTGCAACATGCTCATGATCTAGTTGCTTAAAATTCATAATATCGTTTCTAAGAGAGATGATCTTAGCAGGAGGAAAATACTTAGAGATAAAGGCATCTTTGCACTTATTCCAAGAATCAATACTATTTTTAGGCAAAGAGAAAAACCAAGTTTTAGCACGATCTCTAAGTGAAAACGAAAATAGCTTCAATTTAACAATATCATTATCCGTATCCCTCTTCTTTTGCATATCACACAAATCAACAAAAAGTTGTTCAGATGGGTAGCGGCATCTTCACTACGAAGGCCGGAAAATTGATCTTTCATGGCCAGATTCAACAAGGCAACATTGATCTCACAAGATTCAGCATCAGTAATAGGAGCAATCGGAGTGCTAATAAAATCAGTATTGTTGGTATTGGAGAAGTCACACAATTTGGTATTGTTTTGAGCCATAGTGACAAGCAAGCAATCCAACACACAAGCAAACCAGAATCAAGCAAACGATAAACACACGGCAAAAGAAGGGCAAATAAAACGACAAGGCTGAAGTGGGGGAGAGGAAAACGAGAGGCAAATAATGTAATGCGAAGCATAAGGGTTTGTGATAGGTACTTGGTATATGACTTTTGCGTAAGTCTCCCCGGCAACGGCGCCAGTAATTCTTCTTGCTACTTCTCGAGCTTGCGTTGAATTCCCTCGAAGAGGAAAGGGTGATGCAGCACAGTAGCGTAAGTATTTCCCTCAGTTTTTGAGAACCAAGGCATCAATCCAGTAGGAGACCATGCGCGAGTCCCTCGCACCTGCACAAACAAATAAGAACTTTGTAGCCAACACGATAAGGGGTTATCAATCCCTTCACGGTCACTTACGAAAGTGAGATATAATAGATAGGATAGTATAATATTTTTGGTATAAGAACAGAAAGTAAATAACGCAAAGTAAAGTAGATGGAAGATTAATATGTTGAGAATAGACCCGGGGGCCATAGGTTTCACTAGTGGCTTCTCTCATGATAGCAGAATTCTATGGTGGGTGAACAAATTACTGTCGAGCAATTGATAGAAAAGCACATAGTTATGAGAATATCTAGGCATTATCATTATATATAGGCATCACGTCCGTGACAAGTAGACCGAAACGATTATGCATCTACTACTATTACTCCACACATCGACCGCTATCCAGCATGCATCTAGAGTATTATGTTCATAAGAATAAAGTAATGCTTTAAGCAAGATGACATGATGTAGAGGGATAAACTCAAGCAATATGATATTAACCCCATCTTTTTATCCTCGATGGCAACAATACATATGTGCTTTGCTGCCCCTGCTGTCACTGGGAAAGAACACCGGAAGATTGAACCCAAAGCGAAGCACTTCTCCCATTGCAAGAACTATAGATCTAGTAGGCCAAACCAAACCAATAATTCGAAGAGACTTGCAAGGATATATTATAATCATACATAAAAGATTTTAGAAAAGAATCAAGTATTTCTCAAAGATAATCTTGATCATAAACCCACAATTCATCGGATCTCGACAAACCCACCGCAAAAAGATTACATCGAATAGTTCTCCTCGAAGATCGAGGAGAACCTTGTATTGAGATCCAAAAAGAGAGAAGAAGCCATCTAGCTAATAACTATGGAACTGAAGGTCTGTGGTAAACTACTCACAACTCATTGGTGAGGCTATGGCGTTGATGTAGAAGCACTCTGTGGTAGATCCCCCTCCGGCGAAGCTCTGGAACAGGCCCCAAGATGGGATCTCACGGTAATAGAAGGTTGTGGCGGTGGAATTAGGGTTTTCTCTGTTGCCTCGATGTTTTCAGGGTACATGGATATATATAGGAGGAAGGAGGGCATCGGGGGAGCTAGAGGGGGCCTATGACGGTGGGAGGCACGCCCAGGGGGAGGGGGCACCCTGGACCCTCGTGGCCACCTCCTTCGTTCCCTCGCGTGTACTCCAAGTCTTCTGGGTAGATACGGTTCCAAAAATAACTCTCCTGAAGGTTTCATTCCGTTTGGACTCCGTTTGATATTCCTTTTCTGTGAAACCCTGAAATAGGCAACAAAAAAACAACAATCTGCACTGGGCCTTGGGTTAGTAGGTTAGTCCCAAAAATAATATAAAAGTGTATAATAAAGCCCATTAAACATCCAAAATAGAATATATAATAGCATGGAACAATCAAAAAATATAGATATGTTGGAGACGTGTCAGTCCAATGCACGTGCATATTATTATTATCCACGCCGTTTGGTCGTGCAAGTGAAGGGCAATAATGACGATATATGATGAATTGATTGAGATGAGAGAAGCTGGTATGAACTCGACCTATCTTGTTTTTGTAAATATGAATAGTTCATCGTGCCTGATTCAACCTATTATGAATGGAACATGCTTGCATTGACAATTAGAGATTATAGTTGCTAATGCCATGCTTAATTAGCTAGGAGTTTATAATGGTCTTCCTTGCATGCCAACATGCTATTAAAATGGTTGTGGTGTGCTATGATAGGGTGGTATCCTCCTTTGAATGATTCAAGTGGTTTGACTTGGCACATGTTCACTCATGTAGTTGAAACAAAATCAACATAGCCCCCACGATATTTATGTTCATGGTGATTTATATCCTACTCATACTTGCACTCATTGTTGATTTATCTTAATGCATGTTCATGACTGTTGTCGCTCTCTAGCTGGTCGCTTCCCAGTCTCTTTCTAGCCTTCACTTGTACTAAGCGGGAATACTGCTTGTGCATCCACTTCCATAAACCTCAAAGTTATTCCATATGAGTCCACCATACCTTCCTATATGCGGTATTTACCTGCCGTTCCAAGTAAATTTGTATGCGCCAAACTCTAAACCTTCAAATGAAATTCTGTTTTGTATGCTCGAGCAACTCATGTATCAACTAGGGCGGTCTATATCTTCCATGCTAGGTGGGTTATTCTCACGATGAGTGGACTCCGCTCATCATTCATGAGAAAAATGGCCGGTAATAGGGATGCCCAGTCCCATGCTCAAATCAAATCAAATAATTAAACAAAACTCCCCTAGAACTGTTGTTGGTATGGACGGTTCCCATTGTTTCGGAGCAGCCGTGGAGTGTGCTTGTTGCTGGTGGTGGAGTATAAACTTTACCATTCTATTTGGGAACCGCCTATAATGTGTGTAGCATGGAAGATATCGAGAACTCTTGGTCGTTATGTTGACAATGAAAGTATACCGCTCAAAATATTATTCATCTCTATTTCGAAATCGAGCTCTGGCACCTCTACAAATCCCTGCTTCCCTCTGTGAAGGGCCTATCTATTTACTTTTATGTTGAGTCATCATCCTCTTATTAAAAAGCACCAGTTGGAGAGCACCGCTGTCATTTGCATGTATTGCTATTAATTTACATTGAGTATGATTGTGACTGGATCTCTTTTACCATGAATTACAATGTCTAGCCAAACCTTGATCTTCAGAGGTGCTCTGCATTTATGTTTTGCGATCTCAGAAAGGGCTAGCGAGATACCATCTTGTTATATCATATTATGATTGTTTTGAGAAAGTGCTGTCATCCGAGGTTTATTATTATCGCTCGCTAGTTGATTATGCCATTAATATGAGTAAACGTGAGACCTGAAAGTTATAGTGAATGTGGCTAGTTCATAATCTTTGCTGAAAACTTGAATGTTGGCTTTACATATTTGCAACAACAAGAGCAAACAGAGTTTGTAAAAGTTTTTCTTTATCACTTTCAGTTTGTCAACTGAATTGCTTGAGGACAAGCAAATGTTTAAGCTTGTGGGAGTTGATACGTCTCCAACGTATCTACTTTTCCAAACACTTTTGCCCTTGTTTTGGACTCTAACTTGCATGATTTGAATGGAACTAACCCGGACTAACGCTGTTTTCAGCAGAATTTCCATGGTGTTATTTTTTTGCAGAAATAAAAGTTCTCGGAATGACCTGAAAATCAATGGAGAATATTTTTGGAATGTATAAAATATACTGGCGAAAGAATCAATACCAGGGGGCCCACACCCTGTCCACATGGGTGGGGGCGCGCCCACCCCCTGGGCGCACCCCCCTATCTCGTGGGCCCCCCGATGCTCCATCGACATCAACCCCAACTCCATATATTCACTTTCGGGGAGAAAAAAGTCAGAGAGAAGGATTCATCATGTTTTATGATACAGAGATGCTGCCAAGCCCTAATCTCTCTCGGGAGGGCTGATCTGGAGTTCGTTCGGGGCTCCGGAGAGTGGAGATCATCGTCGTCGTCGTCATCAACCTTCCTCCATCACCAATTCCACGATGCTCACCGCCGTGCGTGAGTAATTCCATCGTAGGCTTGCTAGACGGTGATGGGTTGGATGAGATTTACCATGTAATTGAGTTAGTTTTGTTAGGGTTTGATCCCCTAGTATCTATTATGTTCTAAGATTGATGTTGCTATGACTTTGCCATGCTTAATGCTTGTCACTAGGGCCCGAGTGCCATGATTTCAGATCTAAACCTATTATGTTTTCATTAATATATGTGAGTTCTTGATCCTATCTTGCAAGTCAATAGTCACCTACTATGTGTTATGATCCAGCAACCCCGAAGTGACAATAATCGGGACCACTCCCAGTGATGACTGTAGTTTGAGAAGTTCATGTATTCACAAGTGTTAATGCTCTGGTCCGGTACTCCATTAAAAGGAGGCCTTAATATCCCTTAGTTTCCAATAGGACCCCGTTGCCATGGGAGGGTAGGAAAAAAGATGGCATGCAAGTTCTTTTCCATAAACATGTATGACTATATTTGGAATACATGCCTACATTACATTGATGAACTGGAGCTAGTTCTGTGTCACCCTATGTTATAACTATTACATGAGGAATCGCATCCGACATAATTATCCATCACTGATCCAATTCCTACGAGCTTTTCACATATTGCTCCCTGCTTAGTTACTTTTCCGCTACCACTGTTACAATCACTACAAAACTGCTACTATTACTTTTGCCACTATTACCGTTACTTCGATACTACTTTGCTAGCAAATACTTTGTTGTAGATATTAAGTATTCCAGGTGTAGTTGAATTGAGAACTCAACTGCCAATACTTGAGAGTATTCTTTGGCTCCCCTTATGTAGAATCAATAAATTTGGGTTGAATACTGTACCCTCGAAAACTGTTGCGATCCCCTATACTTGTGGGTTATCAGCTACCTAGGGCAGGCCACTCGCCCCCCATGGCCTAGTCCGAATTGGACTAGGGGAAGGGGCGGCGCCCCCTCCTTCCTTCTCTTCTCTCCACTACTAGAAAAATGGCTATAGATGGGATTGACACTAATGGCGCACCAGACAAGCGGTGCGCCATTAGTATATACTAATGGCGCACCACCTTCTGATACGCCATTAGAGTTGAAACTACTAATGGCGCACCTCGCCCAGGGTGCGCCATTAGTATCAGAAATTCTTTTTTTTTTGAACTAGTGCGCCTGTCCAAACATACTAATGGCGCATCCAGACACAGTGCGCCATTACTAGTTATGGCGCACCTGTCGGAAAGTGCGCCACTAATGTTGTTTTTTTATTATATTTTTTATTCCTTTTTTTTGCAAAACTACTAATGGCGCACTATTCCACAGTGCGCCATTACTAGTTTAAACTAGTAATGGAGCACTGTGGAACAGTGCACCATTAGTATTTTTTTTTGCAAAACTACTAATGGCGCACCACCAGAAGGTGCGCCATTAGTAACCTGGATTACTAATGGCGCATTTAGAGTTGGTGCGCCATTAGTAAGTGGGCAGCAATAAGATATTTTGGACAGCCTCTCCTACCCACACTCACTTTCTCCCCACTTCATTCTCTCCACCTCCTCCTTGTCTCGGGTGCCTCCTCGTTTTCACCTCATTTCCACCATAGATTCATTCAAATTAAGTGGTTAAATTACCTTGTTTTGATAGGTAAGTAAGGGGGGAAGCTATATTTATGTTGTTCTCCCTACAACAATGTGCACATGCACTTTTTATGGCCTAGCTAGATCTATGTATGTTCGTGGTGTTGCATATGTTTGTGGTGTTGCATATGTGTTTGTGTTTGGAGGTGTACCGGTATTTGAAATGCGATAGTTGCCAATATTTTCCCGGAATGTTGATTCATTTCCGTTTTGGCGAGAATTTTGGCATTAAGCATTCTTTTTGGTCCTATTTTTAGGGAAAGTCATGCCAAATTTTTTTCTTGGTTCTAAAATATCGTTTTGCTCTACCCCGCAGGCGACCATGGTCCGCACGATGACCGAAGGCATCGTGAATAGGTTTTTGAGGTCCGCGAAGGCCGAGATGCTTCAAAAGAACGATACGGAGATAAGATGTCCGTGTCGAAGATGCAAGCTAAAGAGCCTTATTGCAGACCCGGATTCCGGGCAGGTGCGGGACCACCTGCTCTTGCGTGGTTTCATGGATGGCTACCGGTGGCAAGGTGATGAAGATGACTACGAAGTCGTCCATGGGGGCCGGCCAAGAAATGAGGAAGGGCAGCAAGACAACCACCGCGGCTCGGGCGGGCGAGAAGACGAAGAATCCCCAGGAGATGATCACGACGGTGATGCTGTACACAGTCATCATGTAGAAGATGCAGGACATGATGATGAGGAATATGCCGGAGCAGACGACGGGCATGATCACGAAGATGATGATGCCGGCAGAGCAGACGACGCTGGGCCATCGATGGGCTGGGTGCAGGACCCTCATATTCAAGAGCTGCTTCTCAAGCAGACGGATAACGCAAGAGCTGCCGCCTGAGAGAAAGCCAAGATGGATCAACTTGAGTTAGACGCGGTTACTCCATTGTATGAAGGATGCAGGCCCGAGGATACCCGCCTGAAAGTAACGCTCATGGCTCTGGAGATGAAGGTAAAACACAAAATGACCGACGCATGCTTCGACGAGAACATGTCATTCTGGCACGAACGTGTTCCCAAGGGGAACAAGTGCCCGACCAGTTTCGAGGAGACGAAGAAAATCGTGTGTCCTCTGGATTTACCGCACGTGAAATACCATGTGTGCATGAACAATTGCATCATTTATCGGGACGAGCACGCGGAGTCTACCATATGTCCGGTGTGCGGCGTCACTCGATACAAGAAGAGGAAGAAAGCTCCTCGAAAAGTGGTGTGGTACTTTCCGATCACTCCTCGTCTGCAGCGGTATTTCGCGGACCCTAAGGTAGCAAAGCTCCTGCGTTGGCACGCGGATAGGGAGGAGAAGAAGCGAGAAGATGACGCAAATGATCCGGAGATAGATAAAAAAGACAAGATGCTGAGTCACCCTAAGGATGCGAGCCAGTGGCAAGCGTTAAACTTCAAAGACCTAGAATTTGGGAACGATCCAAGGAACATCATGCTGGGCGCGAGCACCGATGGAGTCAATCCGTTTGGCAGCCAGAGAAGCACACATAGCACCTGGCCTGTGTTTGTGTGGATGTACAACCTTCCCCCCTGGTTGTGCATGAAGAGGAAGTACATTCACATGAGTATGCTAATTGAAGGACCGAAACAACCAGGGAACGACATCAATCTGTATCTGGGGCTGCTGAAAGAGGAGCTTGACACGCTATGGAAAACGCCAGCCAATACGTGGGACGCCGCAGAGAAAGAATATTTCCCTATGAGAGCCACGCTGCTCATGACGGTGCACGACTATCTTGGTTATGGATATGTCGCGGGGCAGGTGGTCCACGGATTTTCTGGATGCGTCAGGTGCATGGATGACACAATGTATCGCCAGCTAGATAGAGATCACGGGTCTTCGAAAACCGTGTTCATGGGACATCGAAGGTGGCTTCGCGACGATGACCTGTGGAGAAACCGCAAGGATCTGTTCGATGGTGAAACCGAACCCCGAGGACGCCCGCGTACGAGGAGCGGCGAGGAAATAGACGAGCTGTTGAAAAATTGGAAAGATTTCCTACTGCCAGGAAAGAAGCAAAAGGCGCCAGAGCCGGGAAAGAAGCGAAAGGCGCCAGAGCCGCTGCTGAAGGTATGGAAAACGAGGTCTGTTTTCTGGGACTTGTCGTACTGGAAGATCCACCGTGTGCCTCACAGCCTTGATGTAATGCATATCACGAAGAACGTGTGCGAGAGTCTGCTTGGTACCCTGCTCAACATGCCAGAGAGGACCAAAGATGGGCCGAAAGCAAGGGCAGACTTGAAATCAATGGGCATCAGACAGGAGCTTCACGCTATATATGATGATGATGATGATGATGATGATGATGATGATGATGATGATGATGATGATGATGAGGCGAAGCAGGACATGGAAAGTCGTCGCAAAGGCAAAAAGGCCAAGAAGACCGGAAATGACTACCCTCCCGCGTGCTTGACTCTAAGTCAGGAGGAGATCGAGCAGTTTTTCACCTGCCTCGTAGGAGTAAAACTTCCTTACGGTTACGCGGGGAAGATAAGCAGATACCTAGACCCAGCGAAGCTGAAGTTCAGCGGGATGAAGTCTCACGATTTTCACGTGCTGATGATGCAGATACTTCCAGTTGCAATCCATGGGATCATGGACGCGCATGTCCGTGAAACCCTATTTGGCCTATGCAACTTTTTCGACGTCATCTCTCGGAAGTCGGTTGGCGTGAGGCAACTCAGAAGGCTACAGGAAGAGATCGTGGTGATACTATGCGAGCTTGAGATGTACTTCCCGCCCGCATTCTTCGACGTTATGGTGCATCTGCTGGTCCATATCGTGGACGATATCATCCAACTCGGGCCGACGTTCCTGCACAGCATGATGCCATTCGAAAGGATGAATGGTGTCATCAAAGGATACGTTCGCAACATGTCACGTCCAGAGGGAAGCATAGCCAGGGGCTTTCTGACCGAAGAGTGCATCTCCTACTGCATGAATTATCTAGGCATCGAGAACCCCGTTGGTCTGCCCGTCAATAGGCACCTCGGCAGGCTCGCTGGATGGGGTCACCATGAGGGTCGCCGCGAAATGCATGTCGACTTCGAGGGTCGACTCGCCGACTTTGAAAGAGCAAACCTAGTCGCGCTACAACACATATACGTGGTCGATCCTTGGGTGGTAGAGCACAAAACCTTTATTGAGAAGACGTACAATGACCGAGGCCAACAGAGGACGGACGGAGATATAATCAAAGAGCACAACTCATGTTTCACGCGTTGGTTCAAGCATAAGCTTCTGTCGTACCCTTTACATGAGGATTCTTCCGCGGAAGAACAACTCATATTCGCCTTGTCATAGGGCGTCGAGCACAACCTGATGACCTATGAGGCGTACGATATCAACGGCTACACATTCTACACCGAGGCCAAGGACATGAAGAGCGATGGTTATCAGAACTCCGGGGTAACGATGGAATCCTACATCGGTAATGACAAGGACAGATACTACGGAAGGATCGAGGAGATCTGGGAGCTGAGCTACGCTGGAGAGAAGGTCTCGATGTTCCGTGTCAGATGGGCCAAGAGCGTCCTAAAAGAAGACCGGTATTTCACCACCATGGTTATACCCGAAGCCAAATCCAAGACCGCGGGCGCAAACATCACCACAAAAAATGAGCCATGGGTACTGGCTTCCCAAGTTGACAAATGCTTCTTCATTACCGACCCGTCAAAGCCCAGTCGTGTTGTCGTGAGGAGAGGCAAAAGGAAGATCATCGGAATGGATGGAGTAGCCAATGAGCAAGACTTCGACAAGTACGGCGACCCGAGGATCGAACATGACGACGATGATGAAGTAGCAGCATACACCACAAGAAGAAGTAGGACCACCCTACCTAAAGGACGTTCGTTCCACAGAAGAACTCCATTTGCGAAAAAGAAGGGCAAGAAGATTATGAACAGATAGCTAGCTAAGATCGATTGTATTTAAATTGTAATCTTTATTTCTCGATTGTATTTCATGGGCACTTTTTGAACTATCATGAATATTTTTAAATTTCATGGGCACTTTTTGAATTCATGAAAAAATATTGAATATTCATGAGGACACTCGATCTCGATTCCCCTCCATCCCGATCGTTATCCCCCCTCGCCAGATTCCCCGGCCCTTGCCAGATCCCCCTCGCCGCCGAGCACCCCCCGCACCCTCCCCCGCTGACGACCCCCGCACCCTCCCCCGCTCCACCATCACAAATGAATGCAACTAAAAAAATTGATTATATTTTCAAAAACAAATTTGATTATATTTTCAAATAACAAATTTGATGGTATTTTCAAATAACAAATTTGATGATATTTTTTTATATTCATAAATATTTTCAAATAAAAACATCTGATGATATTTTTTAAAAAATTATTACTGTTTTTATAAAAATTTATTACTGTTTCATATTAATATTCATTTTCTAAAATACTATTAGATGCAACAAAAAAATAAAAAAAAATACTTATGGCGCACCGCTGGCTGGTGCGCCATTGCTATCTAAATTACTTATGGCGCACCGTCCCGCTGGTGCGCCATTGCTATCACATTCTAATGGCGCACCGCAAGGGGGTGCGCCATTAGTATTCTCCCCCACTCCATCTAAATTACCCCTGTCTACCCTCCACCCCCCACACCTCTCCCTCTCGCGCTGGTCCCCTCTCCATCTCATCGCTCCCTCTCCTCCGCTCTCC
>LR738713.1:524347456-524388057 GCA_902687465.1 Secale cereale | reverse complement strand
CCCCCGGCCCGCTTCGACGCTGCCTCCCCGTCCCCGACGCGCGCTGCCTTCCCGTGGAGCCCCGGCGCCGCGCGGCCTCCCCATCCCCGACGCGCACCGCCCTTTCCCGCGGAGCTCTGACGCCGCCAGGTGCGTCCTCCTCACTTTTCTATTGATCTCGCGGTGTTGTGCCTCGATTTGGAGGCCGAATGCATGTTTTCTCGCTACTTGTAGTCGCGATTTGTTCCTGTTCTTGGTGTGAATTTGGTGGTAGTTTAGATTCGTCGGTGGTCGGATATGTTGATCCTTAGGAATGGACTTCGACTCAGCTGTAGTTTCGATTTACTAATGCTGGAAAGGGATCGTTGCCTCGTCAGATTTTAGATCCGCTTTAGGGGCCTTGAGAGGCCTTGCAAGTGAACATATCTGTAGTAGATGGTCTCATCTTTGTTAGATGCCTGTGGCTATAGCCTCACATCCGCAAGAATGGCTTGCACACTTGGTGGCCTATGTTTCTCAGTTCATATGTGGCAGGCTAGGGTTTTTGTTGTGGGGTTTTAGTCTGTTAATTGTTCTCTTCGGTGTATGAGCTATTGCACAAGGTGCCTTCCTTTGATTTTGGGCCTGTAGAGGTATTGTGTTGGCAGTTGCATCTCTCAGGTCCAGTGAATGGCTGATTGCAAAGTTTATCAATTGTGTGTGTTCATCTTGGGTCAGTGAATGGATGTAGTCAGTGTTTGAAGTAACATCATGTGACCGTGACATCTGGTGTGTGGCTGGCATGCATTTCTAGATTATGAATTCAGTTTTGTGTGACATTAGTTGAAAACAAAAAATTACCTGAAAGAAAGCAAGGAAAACAGATTGTTGTTATTACTGTTTGAACATTAGATTGTTGTTTTTCTATTGGAAGAGACACTAAATCATCTTATATAGGAGGGTATTGATCAAACTTATGATAGGAGTGGACAACACTAGAAAATCATGTCTTCGGTTCTAGAAAACTGATCAAACTTACAAGGATCCTGAGTGTCAGAACCTTTCTACTCTGATTTTATGTTTGTTTGTTTCTCTCACTCCAACGCTGTTCTTTTTCATTATGACACGAGAAGATATGGAGATCTACATTGTTTGTTTGTTTGCTGGAAAAGTCACTCTTGCTAGCTACCATAGCCGTGCGTTAATTTTCTTCCCAATCTAGTAACCGATCTTGTTATGACTCCAAAATCTTGATAAGTCACCCTCAACTGTGAACTGTTTGTTTCTTAGCACAAAATAAATTTCTCTACTTAGTACCACTGGACGATATATTTCTCGCCGAGTAGAGTAGATACAAGGTGTAGCAGACATGCGGTAGAGAGTGTAGGATGGACGCGGTAAAGTGGGTGTTGGTCTAGGGTTACAGGGGTGCTGGAATTGGGGGGAGCTATGCCTTCTACTATGGTTATGCTACGGTTTGATGTAGTTTTTCTGGCTTAACCGAACTTGTTGCCAAACAGCAGTTTTCCTATATAGTGCACTTCTCTTCTTTCAGTAATTTTGTCTTCTCCCGTTTAAAGAGCATGTGATTCATGTGGGGTTCCGTGTATTGTTCTTCTGATTGTTAAAAGAGAAAAAAAATTGGAGGAACTTTGCATTAAGGAGGAAGAAGCTGCTGTCCATGTTGTTGCCCCAAATTAAAACTAGAGTATTCTCAAAACTGTAGCAATTTCTCTGCATAAAAAAGAACCTTGGACCTCTTTTTTGATACTGCAATTTTTTTAATACTTTGCTCTGTTATGTTAAAACCATGGAGCCATCTACACTTACAACACTGCGCAGGCCACAGCCAAACAGATGCTCTGTATTGTCAATACTCTAAAAATACTCTGTCATGTTAAAACCATGGTATGTTATGCCTACAGGCTAAATTACCGTAGTTTGTTGATACTGTAGTTTTTTTAATAATTTGCTATCAAACAGAGCCTTAGGCTTTTGCTGCTGCTAAGAATTTTTATAAGTGGAAACTAGATAATGGCAAAACATTGCCTTTTGTTTTGGGATCTGTAAATGAACAAGATGCCACTGTTGCCTAGGTCTGGTTGGTGTTGTTTTAAAGCTATTATATATGAGATGTGTAGATGAACAGAGCTACAACAGTTGGCTTGAATTGTTGTCTTTGGTTCAAACTATAACCCCCTTCTTCTGACAGTGATACTTCTATCAATGTGGTACTGTCAAAAGACACAAAAAGTTGTTGATGTAACTGCCAATGTATTTTCCATGTTGTGATGGAGGCCCTTTTTTGCCTTGTCCACCCGAGAGGCCCTTGAGTTTGCTGGAATGTCGATTAACTTCCGTTCCGGCAAATTCGGGTACTCCATATGTCCTATTTTCAGCAAAGGTCATGCTGAAATTTTCCGTAAATTTTAGCATGACTTTGCTAAAAATAGGACATATGGGGTACTTGTGACTAATCCATGGGCCGGGGTATCTTAGTAGTTAATTAAGTAGGATCAAGTGCCCCTTTATTCTAGCTGCATTAAACCATAGGCGGCAATAGAGCCAAGTGATTAGGCCCAACTTAGAATTCTCCTTCCCGGCTTAGCTTTTAGGATGCCTTGGTGTCGACAAACCATAAATTATAAAACCTTGGCTTTTATGGTGCCTCGGTGTCAATAAAAACCGAAATGATGAAAGCTTAGGCTTTTAGGGTGCCTCGGCGTCGAAAAACCCTCAATGATAAAAGCTTAGCTTTTAGGATGCCTCGGTGTCGACAAACCCTAAATGATGAGACCATGATCTTGTTCCTTGACAATAACCAACTTTTTTACCAAACTTTTTTCCTATTTAGAGAGAAACATGGCCAACAACGATGAGGCCGGGGGTTCGGGCGGCAAGGCATTCTGGGAGTTGTCCCAGGAGATGGAGGAACAACCTCACTTGTATGAGGACGCCACCTTCCCCACCGATCCTGAGACCACTGATGGTACCGCCGAGGATGACCCCACTGATGGTGCCGCCGAGGATGCCACCACTGATGATGGCGGCGCACGCATAGATGGCATCCAACCGAAGAGGCAACGGAAGGACCGGCGCCCGACCGTGCTCCGCACCCTCAAGGAGGAAGTTACTGAAGTGGACTCCGACGGGAATCCAACGACTCCCGAACAAATAGTCAAGGGGTACTCGCTTCAGCTCGGGTGCATTCTCCGGAGCACCGTCTCGATGAACACCGAGAACCTGAGGCATCCTGACCGAGGGAATTTGCGCAACCTCCTCTTCACGAAGCTGCACGAATGATACAAGTTCCCCGCTAAATTTGAAAACACAAGCCTCAAAGGGAATAAAGTGAACAATGCTGCCCTCACGAAGATGAGCAAGGCCCTGTCTACTTGGAAAAGCACGGTGAAGAGAATGATCGAGAAAGGTGAGAGTTATGAGAAGATCAAGGAGAAAAATCCTTCGATCACCGAAGATGACTACAACGACTTCAAGATCGATTGCTCGAGCACCGCAAACTCCGAATCAAGTCAGTGGGGGAAAGAAATGCGGGAGCTGAACTTAGGGGAACACACATTCGGTCCCGGCGGTTACAGAGTGGCGGAGCCTATATGGGATAAGGAGGAGGCGGACCGTGCCGAGCAAGGCCTACCGCCCCTCTTCGATAAATACGGTGACAAGCAGACCAGGAACTTTGTCAGGGCCCGGTACAAGAAGGACCCGAAAACAAAGGAGCTTACCACGGATCCGAAGACCAGGGCGCTTGAGCTTGTTCTAGTAAGGAATACACCCCCGCGTAATTAGCTCCATATGGTTGCATTCTAATTAATGAAGCCAAATTTCTAAATGGTTCACATTCCTTCCGCAGGCGACTGAAAGCAGTAGCGCGGGGTCGACTAAGAGCAACCCTTGGGACACCACTCTAAATAGGGCGTTGAATGTAATGAAGAACAAGGATAAGCTCACTAAGCCGACGTCAGCTGGTCGTGTGGCCGGCAAAGGCTTGTCGACAAAATGGTCGTCATACTATAACGCTGGTGGGCGAAAGGAGAAAAAGACCAGCTCGGAAATCCAGGCGCGCGAGGTTCAAGAACTCAAGGCACAGGTGGCGCGGATTCCGGAGATTGTCCAAGAGCAAGTGCAACAACAACTTGGAGCGACGATCACCGCCATTGTGCCTACCTTGATCGAGGGGTTGAGTGTGTGGATTGCGGGCGGCCAACAGGGGCCGCCCCCGATTCCTAGCTTCACGGCCAACAACTCGCAGAACACGATGGCGGGGCCATTGGTGTCTCCGGCGGAGGCGGCATTGGTGTCTCCGACGACGGCACGGGAGCTTAATGCACCCGGGTGTACGCCGGCCGGCACCTCTGCAGCAAGCGGCCCCTCCGTCAACTGCACGCCCGCCGTTGGCGGTGCCTCGACATTAGCCGAGCTCGACGCCATCATCATAGTAACTAATTAAGCCTCTCTCGGCCGAGGACTTCATCTCCTTGCTTTTGACTGGGCATCCCTGACGCCGTACATGTTTTCGCAGGGCACCGCCGACGTTCCGTGCACTCTCCTGCACTTCGTGAACAACGAGTTGGTCGATGTCGCCAAGGGCAAAATCGTTCAACCCGGCAACCCCGTGTTCCACGGTACCCAGATGTCACCCAACTTGTTTAGGGTTCAACTGGTTCGGGTGCTGCCAGGCTGGACGAGTTGTTACCTCCGATTCGACCCGTCGGGGCCGACGATGATGACGTGATGACCCTCAGCGCCTGCCTGAGCTGGCCCCTGCTTTGGCCGAAGAGCCAGATTCGTTTGGGGGCGGGGGACACCACCCCAAAGACAACACCACCTGTCGTGCCGGCGCCAAGTCGGCTATGACGCCCGAGACCGACGTCCCAGAAGATTCCAGAAGATTCCAGATGTTCCGGGTTGCTCGTGTGTCCGTTTGTGCTTGTGTTATTTATTTTTTTGCATTGCATCATGTCATCATGCCATCATGTCATTTTTATTTTGCATCCCAACCTTAATAATCCGTGTGGACCTTCGGTCCATTTAAATCGAGGGAAGGTGACTTCTCTTTATAACATATAAAAGTCTCCCATTATTTTAGGGAGCTATATTAAAATATTCCATTGCTTCGGAATCACCGTAACACACTTGCATATTTCCCCATGTCTTTTCACTTCGAGTTTCACCTTCAAATTCTTGCCAATAATTCTTTTCCGTTGTTTCGAGGCTCCTCCAAATTTCCGGACATTTTTTGGACACTTCAATAATCACGTCTTAGTTCAAACCTATTTGAATTAAATTCAAATATGTTTGAATTATTTTTCCGTTCATGCCTTTCTTATTTTTCTCGGACTTTGCTCATTTTGTGATGCCCGAGAAAAATAGTCCTTTGTATTATCTTTTCCCTAACCGTCCTCCTCTTTCTCTTTTTCTCTCTTTTGTTTTTTTTCTGCTAAGTAATAAAAGAGGCAGCCAGCCTCTAGGCCTCCTTCTATCCTCACCTCTCCTCCCAGGCCTCAGGCCCATTCGGCCCATCTTCCCAGCCCGTTCCTATGGCTAACCCTAGCCCGACCGCACTCTCCTCCCGTTTCCTCTCGCTCTCCCTCTGCGCCGCAATCCCTCGAGCCCTCTGTCTCGCTCTCTCTTCCCCCGCACTCGATCTCCTCCCGAGACCCCGCAGCCTTCGAGCCCTCTGCGCGTCCTCCCTTTCCCTTCCCGCGCAGGCCCCCTCGCCCTCTTCCTCGCCAGCGGCCAGGGGTCGCCGCGCCCGTCGCGACGAGCGCCAGGAGGCGGCCCCGCGATTCCTCCTCGAGCTCCGCCTCCCTCCTCTCACAGTCCCGTCGCCCCGTCGACCTCCCCTTCGTTCCCGAGCCGCGCGCCCGTCGCCCGTCCCCGCGCGACCTCCCTTCGGTCTCCAGCAGCCGCGGCCAGGGGAGCTGCCCTCGCCAGCGACCCGAGCCCGAAGCCCCTCGTCCTCCCGTCGCCGCGGGAGTCCAGCTCCGACGCGCCCCCGTCTCCAGAAGCCAGGCCGGACGCGGCCATCCTCCTCTCTGTGCGCTCCCTTCGTCCTCCAGGAGCCCGAGCGTTCCTCCGTTCCAGTGGCCTCCGAGCGCCTCCAGCAAGACCTCCTCCTCCGCGCTGAGTACCCCGACCGCAGCCCCTCCGAGGAGCTGCTGCAACCTCGAGCGCCTCGAGCAGCGCCAAGGCTGCAGAAGAGCCCCGCAGCGTCGAGGCCAAGGCCCCTGCCTCGCAGTGCTGCTGCCTGGCCTCGTCGTCCCGAGACTTGCTGCTGTAGTTTGTTTTTTTGTTTTGTTGCCTGTGCGGTAATTTTGCAAGATGACCGAACCCGGATACCATTACTATCTTTGCCTATGGCTAGTAGTCTCGATCTTTAGTTTTGCCTCGATGCCCATGTTTTCCTGTCAGCCTCCTACTTGTAACCATTGCCATGTTTAACCACCCTACCTACGCAAACCGTTGCTTGGCTAAGTACGCTTCGCTCAGCCCTTCTTATAGCATTGCTAGTTGCAGGTGAAGATTGAAGATGCTTGCTTCATGTTGAAGTTTGGTTGGGTTATATCACACTATATAAATGCTTAAAATGAAATCATCTATATACTGGCAGGGTGGAAGGCTAAGCCTTTTGCTTGGTGTTTTGTTCCACTCATGCCGTTAGGAACCGTATAAACTGGTGTTATGTTCCTTGATTATGTGTTCCTAACACGGTTGGGGTGTATGGGACCCCCTTGATAAACCGCTAAGTGTTAAGTCTTTTCCAGCAAGTCCCAACCTTTGGTACTATTTGCCTCATAATAACAACTTAATTAAATAATTAAATTTGCATAGGGGGTCGCGTCCCCGAGGATTCTTAATTCTACATAGCAGGGGGGGCCAGCGCTGATGGTGTTGGTCCCAAACGGGGGTTCTGCGGGGCCGCCTTGGGGCAACCCGAGGTATTTGGTATCCACCCGTAGAATCGCCCATCCGGTCGTGTCCTGAGACTTAGATACGCGCGGCTACTATCAGGGTGTCGACACGCCGGGAGGATTTGCTGGATTAGCCTTACCTTAGTACGGTTTAACTTGAGCACGGGATTCCGAGAATACTCGGGTCTTCCCACCTATGGAGTTGCGACTCCGCGGATCGTGGGCTTGTGATGGGCCAAGTTGGAACACCCCTGCAGGGTTTGAACTTTCGAAAGCCGTGCCCGCGGTTATGTGGCAGATGGGAGCTTGTTAATTCCGGTTGTAGATAACTTGACACAATGTTACAATACACTACCAGCGTGTGTACCGTGACTGTCAATTTCCGAATAGGGATTCGGGAGTTGAACACGGTGGGGTTATGTTTGTGGAGCTTGTAGCTAGGATCACTTCGTGATCATCTTTCGACCGATGCACTTCTCTTCTCGCTCTCTATTACGTAAGTTAGTGCTAGTTGCTGCGGCAGACTCTTGTTTGTTCCTTCACCTCTTATTCTTTCTTCAGCCTTGTCCTCACCCAAGGCTTAAATAGTCGTGTTACCCGGGAACGGGATTGCTGAGTCCTCTGTGGCTCACAGTTACTTCACCACACCAGATGCAGGTTCAGCCGAGTTCGATGCAGGAGCTGGTTCAAGTACTTCATCGGGAGCTCGATGAAGCTTGTGGTCGATTGCTCGTGACGTTTCGATGTTCAGTAGTGGTTTCTACTAGGATTCGATCCTGACCTGTGGCTTTATGTTGTTTTGGTATCTTTCTTTTGGTTCTTCACCCGTAGTCGGGTTGTGATGTTTTGAATGATGTTTTGCTTATGTAATGTATTGTGTGAAGTGGCGAGTGTAAGCCAACTATCTTTTGCATTTTAATCCCTCTTTTACATGAGTCGTGCAAAGATACCAAACTTGAGATCATTCTAGGATGGATTTATGCCTTTAAGTCGTGCCTCGACACGTAGGAGGTATAACTCCATCCTGGGCATTACAAGTTGGTATAAGAGCCTTCTCCGACCTAGAAGCCCCCACTGATTGATCGAATCGTTGACGGTTGAGTCTAGGCACACACTGAAAACTTTTTGAGTCCTATATTATATCGGAGAGTAGGATTTCTGTTTGCTCCTCATCCCTTTCGTTCTGGTGAGGACTCCTGACGTCTACTCTTATCTCTTCTACTTTCAAAAATTGCACCAAATTTTTTTTTTAGGATCCCGCGAGTATTCTGGGATTGTTTCGATGTTCTTGTGACAAGGATATTGTTCTCGATGCCTCCTGTTCCCGAGGAGTTGAGCTTCGGGGTATCATTGACACAAGCATATCGCGGCAGTACTAAATACTTAAGACGGCCGACATCGAAAATCTCTCCTATACGGCCAGTGGCAAGATAACCCCGACATCACCCAGTACTGGGGAGGTAGTTCGAGAGTATTGCCATAGCTTGTTATAGTGGATGCTTTTCGAAGGTCCGAGGTAAACAGTTTCCGAGAAAGACTGGTTATGTGTTGAAGGATGGATACACCTGGATGTAGGTTTAGAGTTGATTGCGCGGTGCTTCCCGTGTATCCCCAACACCTGATTGCATAACTGGAAACTTTCGGAAATCTATAGGTGGGTTCATCTACTAGTTCTAGGCATTCTTCCAACGGATGCTCGATATGAAGTTCGGGGTTCTACATTGAGTGAAGTGGTTTTATGGACTTGTTCTGATCGGGAGTTGCATCTTAAAGGATCCTTGGCTATGCTGATCCGGGGATTGCAAAACCCTTTTGTAACACGTTCCATGAGCTTTCAGCACGAAGATGTCGAACGAAACTCCTATCTTGTATTTGTTCTATCTGTTCCTTGTTCCTTTTTATTTACCTTTTGCTCTCCAAGTGGCTTCTCGTCGAGTTGATGTACCTACGAAATTCATCCGTTCAATCCTCTGTTCGGATGATATTGTGAAGATTCTTTCTGCAACATCTACCCTTTGTTTTTGTTTTGATTCTGGTATTCGAGTTGCTTTGATGTCAAATGTTGATTCCATACCTTCCTAATCGGTGTTCTCATATTTCATGGGAGTGCTAAGTCTTCCTAATCATCAAGATGGTCATGTTAATTCTTTCCAACCGGTGCCCATTTTGTTCATCCCAAGTTATCTTTGCTTTTCCCCACCCTCCCTCCCTTTTCTTTATGGAGCTGGAATTCTCAGATGAAGTATCCATTTTATTCATGTGATATTTCTTCATTCTTTTCCTTCAATGTTCTTATCCGGTGATTTATCGTGAAGATGATCAACAGCTTCAAGTTCATCATTCTTTTGTTCTCATATTCTTCTCCGGTGGATGTAATTCAAGATTTCGGTGTTCATCTTATCCTTTTCCTCATTTCACAATGCTTTCTTATTCCGGTGCACCAATTAATCATTCTCCTCTTGTTATTCTTATCCGGAGTGCTGAAGATTCATAATTCCATTCTTAATCCGTTCAATTATTTTGAGCATTGTCATCTTATTCAAGCTATTTAATTCAACCGGTGCAATATCTCTTAAGCAATCTTTTTTCAACGGTGATTTCTTTAGTGGGCCCTAACCCACAGGTCTTTTCCCAGGATCTTACCTGACTCTTCTATTTTTCTGGAGTTATACTCAAATTCTTTTGAAAGTGTGACGTAAGAATGTTTTCCATCAGTCACATGCCTTCTCCAAGATCGCTTTCAAATTCTTTTCATCATTGGTTCAACCTTTTTAATTCTTCATTCCGGAGTGCTCAACAATTCTTCATGGCATTTCTCGTCTTCGTTCTCAACATTTGGAGACTGGAGAAGTGTTTCTCTTAAATCTTGGCCCGTTCTCTTGAAGATTCGTGGTTCTAGCTTCATGCCATCCTCATTATTGTTCCGTTTGTGAGGAATTCTTTTCATACCCACCCGGAGCATTTTCATGAATTCTTTTCTTTGTGATCCTCCGAAGGCCATCATTTCAGAAGATTTCTCCGTTCTCAGTTTTCAACTTCGTCCTCCAAAAAATTCTTCATTGATGTCTCTTCGTTCGTCTCCTTATTCTTACGGTGGTTCTTTCAAGTTTACCCTTCCGTTGTAATCATTTTAATTCACTCGTTCTTTTCATAATCCTACCGGTGGTTCGTTGAAGATTTACCCAAGCTTGTGCTAGATCTCTCTTTAATTCCTTGCAACGAGAATAAGTAGCATGCCAAATCCTTTGGTTGCCATCAATTTAAATTGGTGAAGGAGATGCATAACATAACTCTTATTCTTGTTCCTTCAGGTGATTTAATTTTCTTGTCTGGAGCTTGTTCATCATATCATATTCTCGGTTCTAAATTCTTCATCTTGTTTTCCGGAGCTTTCAAGTTATTTCAATTACCATTCCAAAGCTACATCTAATTCACCGCAGGCCTTGAATTCTTATTCTTTTCGTCTTTCACTTCTCATGCTTTCATTACCGGAGTTCTTCATGGTGGTTCATCATTTAATTCATCCTTGAAGTTTTCTTCAAGATTATTGTTGGAGCTCAAGCTTTCTTCATCATGCTTTCCAATTGCAATTCTTTCCACCTTATTGTTTGAGATGGTGTTATGTCATTCGTGTCAATTCCTTCATGTTTCATGATTCACGAGTTTTCAAGAATGAGATATTTAAAACCATCATTTTCCTTGTTCAGGAGATCTTTCTACCCCTTCAATTATTTGTTGGAGTAACCTTGGGTTGTATTTCACCTAAAAGCTTTCCCTAAGGATTGTTGCTAATTATGGTGCTCATAAATGACCCAAGTTCTTCATTTATCATTCCGGTGAATTAAGTTTTTTCATCTCCTTGTTGATCTCAATCCAATCAATTGTTTTCGTCAGTGGCTGGTTGTCACCTCTTCATTTTGAGATGTTTTCCATCAGCCCACAACGAGCTTATTCCTTGCGTTGTTGATTTTTCCATCAACCCAATTCAACCCTTCTTGGTAAGGATGCTCTTTCAAATTCAATTTTGAGAGAAGTTGTCTTTTTCTTCTCCGTTCAATTCTGTCTTTCATTTTTATGCTATTCTTTCATTCCGGAGGCTTTGTTATGTTGCTCTCTCCAAACCATCATCTCGTTTTTATCGAGATCATGTTCTTTCCCTTGCTTATCATTTAACTGGAATGTTGTCACCTACATTCTAGTTCCCTCATCTTATCTAGTTTTGCATATCTTTTAACCGGAGTGCTGTCTGAATCTTTCTTACCCCTTGTGCCATTCTTTCAATTGTTTCGGAGGCAATATGTTGTTGTTTTCTTCAAGTATCTTCCCATCTTCTCAAGTTCTTGTTCAATTCCTTCCATTTTCAGACGGAGTGCTGTCCGAATTCTGTCATTCTTATTCCTTGGCTATATCGTTCTGGTTTCATATTCTTTTGGTTCGTAAGCTCTTGTTCATGTCTTTCAACCTACAAGGTTCTCATTATGTTCCTTGTTCCTCCTTTTTACCGGAGTGCTCTTAACTTCGTTCATCTCCGTTGCATTCTTCTTTCACTTTGTTCAACCTCTCAAGGTTCCTTGGTTTCACTCGTCTGTCAAAGAAGCAACTTTGTTTTACCTCTTCCTCTTCCGTTTTTACCCGGTGATATCTCTAGGATCTCGGGTCGAGATCCTCTGTTAGTGTGGGTGAGTTGTGACGCCCGAGACCGACGTCCCAGAAGATTCCAGAAGATTCCAGATGTTCCAGGTTGCTCGTGTGTCCGTTTGTGCTTGTGTTATTTATTTTTTTGCATTGCATCATGTCATCATGCCATCATGTCATTTTTATTTTGCATTCCAACCTTAATAATCCGTGTGGACCTTCGGTCCATTTAAATCGAGGGAAGGTGACTTCTCTTTATAACATATAAAAGTCTCCCATTATTTTAGGGAGCTATATTAAAATATTCCATTGCTTCGGAATCACCGTAACACACTTGCATATTTCCCCATGTCTTTTCACTTCGAGTTTCACCTTCAAATTCTTGCCAATAATTCTTTTCCGTTGTTTCGAGGCTCCTCCAAATTTCCGGACATTTTTTGGACACTTCAATAATCACGTCTTATTTCAAACCTATTTGAATTAAATTCAAATATGTTTGAATTATTTTTCCGTTCATGCCTTTCTTATTTTTCTCGGACTTTGCTCATTTTGTGATGCCCGAGAAAAATAGTCCTTTGTATTATCTTTTCCCTAACCGTCCTCCTCTTTCTCTTTTTCTCTCTTTTGTTTTTTTTTCTGCTAAGTAATAAAAGAGGCAGCCAGCCTCTAGGCCTCCTTCTATCCTCACCTCTCCTCCCAGGCCTCAGGCCCATTCGGCCCATCTTCCCAGCCCGTTCCTATGGCTAACCCTAGCCCGACCGCACTCTCCTCCCGTTTCCTCTCGCTCTCCCTCTGCGCCGCAATCCCTCGAGCCCTCTGTCTCGCTCTCTCTTCCCCCGCACTCGATCTCCTCCCGAGACCCCGCAGCCTTCGAGCCCTCTGCGCGTCCTCCCTTTCCCTTCCCGCGCAGGCCCCCTCGCCCTCTTCCTCGCCAGCGGCCAGGGGTCGCCGCGCCCGTCGCGACGAGCGCCAGGAGGCGGCCCCGCGATTCCTCCCCGAGCTCCGCCTCCCTCCTCTCACAGTCCCGTCGCCCCGTCGACCTCCCCTTCGTTCCCGAGCCGCGCGCCCGTCGCCCGTCCCCGCGCGACCTCCCTTCGGTCTCCAGCAGCCGCGGCCAGGGGAGCTGCCCTCGCCAGCGACCCGAGCCCGAAGCCCCTCGTCCTCCCGTCGCCGCGGGAGTCCAGCTCCGACGCGCCCCCGTCTCCAGAAGCCAGGCCGGACGCGGCCATCCTCCTCTCTGCGCGCTCCCTTCGTCCTCCAGGAGCCCGAGCGTTCCTCCGTTCCAGTGGCCTCCGAGCGCCTCCAGCAAGACCTCCTCCTCCGCGCTGAGTACCCCGACCGCAGCCCCTCCGAGGAGCTGCTGCAACCTCGAGCGCCCCGAGCAGCGCCAAGGCTGCAGAAGAGCCCCGCAGCGCCGAGGCCAAGGCCCCTGCCTCGCAGTGCTGCTGCCTGGCCTCGTCGTCCCGAGACTTGCTGCTGTAGTTTGTTTTTTTTGTTTTGTTGCCTGTGCGGTAATTTTGCAAGATGACCGAACCCGGATACCATTACTATCTTTGCCTATGGCTAGTAGTCTCGATCTTTAGTTTTGCCTCGATGCCCATGTTTTCCTGTCAGCCTCCTACTTGTAACCATTGCCATGTTTAACCACCCTACCTACGCAAACCGTTGCTTGGCTAAGTACGCTTCGCTCAGCCCTTCTTATAGCATTGCTAGTTGCAGGTGAAGATTGAAGATGCTTGCTTCATGTTGAAGTTTGGTTGGGTTATATCACACTATATAAATGCTTAAAATGAAATCATCTATATACTGGCAGGGTGGAAGGCTAAGCCTTTTGCTTGGTGTTTTGTTCCACTCATGCCGTTAGGAACCGTATAAACTGGTGTTATGTTCCTTGATTATGCGTTCCTAACACGGTTGGGGTGTATGGGACCCCCTTGATAAACCGCTAAGTGTTAAGTCTTTTCCAGCAAGTCCCAACCTTTGGTACTATTTGCCTCATAATAACAACTTAATTAAATAATTAAATTTGCATAGGGGGTCGTGTCCCCGAGGATTCTTAATTCTACATAGCAGGGGGGCCAGCGCTGATGGTGTTGGTCCCAAACGGGGGTTCTGCGGGGCCGCCTTGGGGCAACCCGAGGTATTTGGTATCCACCCGTAGAATCGCCCATCCGGTCGTGTCCTGAGACTTAGATACGCGCGGCTACTATCAGGGTGTCGACACGCCGGGAGGATTTGCTGGATTAGCCTTACCTTAGTACGGTTTAACTTGAGCACGGGATTCCGAGAATACTCGGGTCTTCCCACCTATGGAGTTGTGACTCCGCGGATCGTGGGCTTGTGATGGGCCAAGTTGGAACACCCCTGCAGGGTTTGAACTTTCGAAAGCCGTGCCCGCGGTTATGTGGCAGATGGGAGCTTGTTAATTCCGGTTGTAGATAACTTGACACAATGTTACAATACACTACCAGCGTGTGTACCGTGACTGTCAATTTCCGAATAGGGATTCGGGAGTTGAACACGGTGGGGTTATGTTTGTGGAGCTTGTAGCTAGGATCACTTCGTGATCATCTTTCGACCGATGCACTTCTCTTCTCGCTCTCTATTACGTAAGTTAGTGCTAGTTGCTGCGGCAGACTCTTGTTTGTTCCTTCACCTCTTATTCTTTCTTCAGCCTTGTCCTCACCCAAGGCTTAAATAGTCGTGTTACCCGGGAACGGGATTGCTGAGTCCTCTGTGGCTCACAGTTACTTCACCACACCAGATGCAGGTTCAGCCGAGTTCGATGCAGGAGTTGGTTCAAGTACTTCATCGGGAGCTCGATGAAGCTTGTGGTCGATTGCTCGTGACGTTTCGATGTTCAATAGTGGTTTCTACTAGGATTCGATCCTGACCTGTGGCTTTATGTTGTTTTGGTATCTTTCTTTTGGTTCTTCACCCGTAGTCGGGTTGTGATGTTTTGAATGATGTTTTGCTTATGTAATGTATTGTGTGAAGTGGCGAGTGTAAGCCAACTATCTTTTGCATTTTAATCCCTCTTTTACATGAGTCATGCAAAGATACCAAACTTGAGATCATTCTAGGATGGATTTATGCCTTTAAGTCGTGCCTCGACACGTAGGAGGTATACCGTGTTCCACGGTACCCAGATGTCACCCAACTTGTTTAGGGTTCAATTGGTTCAGGTGCTGCCAGGCTGCGACGAGTTGTTACCTCCGATTCGACCCGTCGGGGCCGACGATGATGACGTGATGACCCTCAGCGCCTGCCTGAGCTGGCCCCTGCTTTGGCCGAAGAGCCAGATTCGTTTGGGGGCGGGGGACACCACCCCAAAGACAACACCACCTGTCGTGCCGGCGCCAAGTCGGCCCCATGGCAAGACCGCCGCAACAGTGCCGGACATCCCTATGCCACTGGATCCAAACATGCATATGCACAGGATTAGAACGACGATGACGACGATGCATTTGCCAACGTCGATCAGTACTTTGCCGATCATGGGTACGGTGGCGACTTCATGGGGCCTCCTTCTCAAGAACCCAACCCAACAAAAGACGTGCGCGATCTAGCTGGTACCACGGAGAAGCCAAGTTGCAACAGGCGTCGTCTGCCGTTCAGCTCTCAGGAGACGCCTCCAGCTGCCGACTTCACCAAGCCTCAGATAGGCGAGGTGCGAAATATTATGTAACGCCCCGGACACACCCGCCGGTGGTCGTTACTCCTGGCGGGATCTAGACTGGCCTCACATATCAATACTAGTCTTTTCTGCGCACTTTGTCCTCACTCGTGCGCACCCGGGAGCAACTTCCCGGTCGGTCACCCATCCTGAAACTACTCCAAGCTGAGCACGCTTAACTTTGGAGTTCTATCCGAATGGGCTCCCGGAAAAGAAGGAGTTCCTTATTGATATGAGTAGTCTATCATCCCTAATAAGCCAGGCCATCACATACACCCTCACTCAGAGGAACCGACGTCCTCGTCGGGCCACAGGAACGTTCCCTCTTGGCACAACCGTCTGGGCTTCCAGGACAGCACATGTGCCATGCCGTGTGCCACGACGGGTCACAAACGTCATGCACAACATGACTGCAAACTGTCCGCAAACATCCGTGTAACCGCGAGGGTCGGCTATGATACCAACTTGTAACGCCCCGTACACACCCGCCGGTGGTCGTTACTCCTGGTGGGATCTAGACTGGCCTCACATATCAATACTAGTCTTTTCTGCGCACTTTGTCCTCACTCGTGCGCACCCGGGAGAAACTTCCCGGTCGGTCAACCATCCCGAAACTACTCCAAGCTGAGCACGCTTAACTTTGGAGTTCTATCCGAATGGGCTCCCGGAAAAGAAGGAATTCCTTATTGATATGAGTAGTCTATCATCCCTAATAAGCAAGGCCATCACATATTATCAGCCCCAACACACTCAAGAAGGCGGTCTGTGAGCAGAACGCGGTCCCATTACAGGAGAAGAAGAAGGCACGCAAAAGAAAGACTAACAAGGGTGCGAGCCAGCCGGCACCGAGTACGATCCGTGCTCAGGACGGGCCACCTTCACCTGAGGACGTAATGAGGAGGGTGCATGTGGCGGGTAAGCCGATGCTACCGAGAAATATGCTCGATGCTGCAACCGGTGCTATGCGGAGTCTGCATGATAGTGTTCTTTCTTTGGAGAAGCGGCGTCTCAGAGAGAAGGATGTGGCATACCCAGTTTTCGCGGCCAAGGTGCCAGAGGGGAAGGGCTTTGTGGATAACTCCATCGGGGGTACGATCGTCCTGCGGTTTGATGACATCTACGCTATGTTGAACCTTCATCCGCTACACTACACCTTCGTTCAGCTATTTTCGCTGAGTATGGAGATGCGGATCATTCGCGACAAGACCCCGGACATCGTGATAGTCGACCCCTTCTACATGTGTGCCAAGATCTTGGGCAGCGCTGGGGACCGGCAAGTCGCAAGTTCTTACCTCGAAGGCGTCATTCTGGCAAACTGAGATAAGGATAACTTCCTCGTGCCTTACTTTCCCGAGTAAGTCCTCCCCTCAACCGCCCCGTAACATATGAATTCTTAGATTTCGGTCGTTTTTCTTTTAACATTCCATGTTTTCTGCAGTGACACACATTGCACGCTCATCCTCCTAAGCCCCAAATATTCCATGGCCACGTATTTCGACCCGGACCGTCAGTCGAACGTAGACTACACAAATGTCAAGAAGGTTCTTGATGATGTTCTCCCCGGCTACGCCAAATCTGGAGGCACCTTCACCAGGCCTATTCATAAGTACGGCAAGCACGTGTTCTCCCACAATACGATGTTCTGCTGCGTCAAGAAGCCGCCTGGCGGTCAGAAGGGTGCCTGCTACGCCATCCATCACATGCGGGCGATCGTACGGGACCATCATCAACTTCTGATACCGAGTAAACTCAAAGATTGGGCCGCGAGCGTGTCGGCAATCCAGGACGCGGACATCAGACAAGAATTCTTTCACATCCAGTCGGAGTTTGCGGAAATCATCCATCAAGATGTCCTTCGTACCTCGGGGTAGTTCTACCTTAGAAATCAACCGTCCAACAGTGACATCGACACAACGCTACAAATGCAGGCTGACAACGCCCGTGATTTCATGACTCCCGCGATAGACGGTGGCTTCATCCACGCTCCGGTCCCTTGAGTCGAGTCGAAAGTAGTGATGCTGTGTCTAGTTCTGAAACATCGATTGGCTCATGTTGTAATTAAACTTTAATGAACTTGTAGTATGTCTCTTTGGTTTCGAGAGTCGTTCAACTTAGATGTAATCGATGCTATTAATGTCTTGCTTTTCTCTTCCGATCGTTCTGTTGCATACTTATATATTGCTTATGTATTGTCTGTGAATTGGTACTAACGTTTCGTTTGGCTAGTGCATAGCAATGCCGTCGTATGTCGTGTACAAGGGTAAGGTTCCCGGAGCCTACGACGACTGGGAGGAGTGTCGGAGACAGGTTCACCGATTCAGCGGTAACAGTTACAAAGGGTACACCACTAGGGCCGAGGCGGAATCTAGATACGCTCGCTATCTAGCGGGAGAGGGGAGGGAGCGTTGGAGGAACCGGATGAAGACGAGTTTCATCGTGATGATGCTCATCGTGATGACCGCAGCTCTCTTCTATGTGATGGTAGTACAGATGATCGATATCGACTTGTAATGTGAAGACAAACTCGCTACTCGCGGTCTCGAGACTTGTAATATAATGTTCTATCTTTGTTCGGTCTTTTCAATTCGGAGACTAATATGATGAATTATATTCGGAGACTAATATGATGAATTGTATTCAGAGACTAATCTTCTATTGTATTCGATGAATCTGTTGTTGATGTGTGATGTCTATATTCTGTCCAATAATACATTTTGTAACCTATGCAAAAAAATAGAAAATTAAAAAATAAATAAAAAACCTAATATTCATACTAATGGCGCATCAAACCACAGTGTGCCATTAGTATGCCAAAGGATACTAATGGCGCATCACTAAACACTGCGCCATTAGTATGCCAAAGTTACTAATGGCGCATCTGGCAGTAGTGCGCCATTAGTATGCCAAAGCACCTGGGTATATATGGCCCCCTGGGAGGCATACTAATGGCGCACTGTGGTATATACTAATGGCGCATCTGAGGTGCGCCATTAGTATACGGTGTGCCATTAGTAAAATATACTAATGGCGTGGCACTAATGGCGCACCACTAATGCGCCATTAATGGCCAAAATAGGTGCGCCATTAGTAGGCCTTTTCCTAGTAGTGCTCCCTCCCTTCCCTCTTCTCCTACTCCTACTAGGAAAGGGGGAATCCTACTCCTAGTGGGAGTAGGACTCCCCCCTTGGGCGCGCCATAGAGAGGCCGGCCCTCTCCTCCTCCCCTCCTTTATATACGTGGCTAGGGGCACCCCATAGATACACACGTTGATTTCTTAACCGTGTGCGGTGCCCCCCTCCACAGTTACACACCTCAGTCATATCGTCGTAGTGCTTAGGCGAAGCCCTACGCCGGTAACTTCATCATCACCGTCACCACACCGTCGTGCTGACGGAACTCTCCCTCGATGTCAACTGGATCAAGAGTTCGTGGGACGTCATCGAGATGACTGTGTGCTGAACGCGGATGTGCCGTACGTTCGGTGCTTGGATCGGTTAGATCACGAAGACGTTCGCCTACATCAACCGCGTTACTAAACGCTTTCGCTTTCGGTCTACGAGGGTACGTGGACATACTCTCCCCTCTCGTTGCTATGCCTCTCCTAGATAAATCTTGCGTGATCGTAGGATTTTTTTTGAAATACTATGTTCCCCAATAGTGGCATCATGAGCCAGGTCTATGCGTAGATGATATGCACGAGTAGAACACAATGAGTTGTGGTCGATAATAATCATACTGCTTACGAGCATGTCATACTTTGATTCGGTGGTATTCTGAGTGAAGCGGCCCAGACCGACATTACACATACGCTTACGTGAGACTTGCTTCACCGTTACGAGCACTCGTTGCTTAAAGGCGACCGGCGGGTGTCTGTCTCTCTCACTTTAGTTGAATCGAGTGTGACTACGCCCGATCCTTGTGAAGGTTAAAACAACACACTTGACAAAAATCGTTGTGGTTTTGTATGCGTAGGTAAGAACGGTTCTTGCTAAGCCCATAGCATCCACGTAAAACTTGCAACAACAAAGTAGAGGACGTCTAACTTGTTTTTGCAGGGCATGTTGTGATGTGATATGATCAAGACGTGATGAGTTATACGTTGTTGTATGAGGTGATCATGTTTTGTAAATTATCGGCAACCGGCAAGAGCCTTATGGTTGTCTCTTTATTGTATGAATTGCGAAGGCCATGTAACTGCTTTACTTTATCACTATGAGTTAGCGATAGTAGTAGTAGCAATAGTTGGCGAGGCGACCATGATGCTACGATGAAGATCATGGTGTCAAGCCAGTGACGATGGAGATCATGACGATGCTTTGGAGATGGGGATCAAAAGCACAAGATTACGATGGCCATATCATGCCATATATTTTGATTGCATGTGATGTTTATCTTATTATGCTTCTTATTTTGCTTAGTACGGCGGTAGCATTATAAGATGATCCCTTACATAATTTCAAGGTACAAGTTTTCTCCTTGAGTATGCACCGTTGTGAAAGTTCGTCGTGCCAAGACACCACGTGATGATCAGGTGTGATAAGCCCTACGTTCAAATACAATGGGTGTAAGACAGTTTTGCACATGCAGAATACTCGGGTTAAACTTGACGAGCCTAGCATGTACAAACATGGCCTCGGAACACTGGAGACCGAAAGGTCGAGCGTG
This sequence comes from Secale cereale, assembly GCA_902687465.1. NCBI lineage: Eukaryota > Viridiplantae > Streptophyta > Magnoliopsida > Poales > Poaceae > Secale > Secale cereale. Next base: position 524,368,191 of record LR738713.1, on the reverse strand, counting down.
AATCATATAGTAGATATGATCAACATAAGATGTTCACCATTGAAAACTACTCCATCTCACGTGATTATCGGACATAGTTTAGTTGATTTGGATCACGTGATCATTTAGATAACTAGAGGGATGTCTATCTAAGTGGGAGTTCTTCAGTAATTTGATTAATTGAACTATAATTTATCATGAGCTTAGTCTTGATAGTTTTTGCATATCTATGTTGTTGTAGATCAATGGCTCGTCCTACCATTCCCTTGAATTTTAATGCATTCCTAGAGAAAGCTAAGTTGAAAGATGATGGTAGCAACTACACGGACTGGGTCCGTAACTTGAGGATTATCCTCATTGCTGCACAGAAGAATTATGTCCTAGAAACACCGCTAGGTGACAGGCCTGCTGTAGGAGCAAGTCTCTACTTTATGAATGTCTGGCAAGCTCGTTCTGATGACTACTCGATAGTTCAGTGTGACATGCTTTACGGCTTAGAATCGGGACTTCAAAGACGTTTCGAACGTCATGGAGCATATGATATGTTCCAAGAGTTGAAGTTAATATTTCAAGCAAATGCCCGAATTGAGAGATATGAAGTCTCCAATAACTTCTATAGCTGCAAGATGGAGGAGAACAGTTCTATCAGTGAACACTTACTCAGAACGTCTGGGTACTACAATCACATGACTCAACTTGGTTGCAAAGTTGACGAAGATAGTGTTATTGATAGAGTTCTTCAATCACTGCCACCAAGCTATAAAGGCTTCGTGATGAACTATAATATGCAAGGGATGCAGAAGACAATTCCCGAGCTTTTCTCTATGCTCAAAGCTGCGAAGGTAGAAATCAAAAAGCAGCATCAAGTGTTGATGGTTAACAATACCACTAGTTTCAAGAAAAAGGGCAAGGGAAAGTAGGGGAACTTCAAGAAGAATAGCAAGCCAGTTGCTAATCCCGCGAAGAAACCCAAGTCTGGAGCCAAGCCTGAAACTGAGTGCTTCTACTTCAAAGGGACTGGACACTGGAAGCGGAACTACCCCAAGTATTTGGCCGATAAGATGGATGGCAAAGTGAACAAAGGTATATTTGATATACATGTTATTGATGTGTTCCTTACTAATGCTCGTAGTAGCACGTGGGTATTTGATACTAGTTCGGTTGCTAATATTTGTAACTCGAAACAGGGGCTACGAATTAAACGAAGATTAGCTAAGGACGAGGAGACGATGCGCGTGGGAAATGGTTCCAAAGTCGATGTGATCGCCGTCGGCACGCTACCTCTACATCTACCTTCAGGATTAATTTTAGACCTAAATAATTGTTATTTGGTGCCAGCGTTGAGCATGAACATTATATCTGGATCTTGTTTGTTGCGAGACGGTTATTCATTTAAATCAGAGAATAATGGTTGTTCTATTTATATGAGTAATATCTTTTATGGTCATGCACCCTTGATGAATGGACTAAATTTGTTGGATCTCAATCGTAGTGATAGACATATTCATGATATTGAAGCCAAAAGATGCAAAGTTGATAATGATAGTGCAACTTATTTGTGGCACTGCCGTTTAGGTCATATTAGTGTAAAGCGCATGAAGAAACTCCATGCTGATGGACTTTTGGAATCGCTTGATTATGAATCACTTGGTGCTTACGAACCATGCCTCATGGGCAAGATGACTAAAACTCCGTTCTCCGGAACAATGGAGCGAGCAACTGACTTATTTAAAATCATACATATTGATTTATGCTGACCAATGAGAGTTGAGTCTCACGGCGGGTATCGTTATTTCTGACCTTCACTGATGATTTGAGCAGATATGGGTATATCTACTTGATGAAGCACAAGTCTGAAACATTTGAAAAGTTCGAAGAATTTCAGAGTGAAGTAGAGAATCATCATAACAAGAAAATAAAGTTTCTACGATCTGATCGCAGAGGCGAGTATTTGAGTTACGAGTTTGGTCTTCATTTGAAACAATGTGGAATAGTCTCACAGCTTACACCGCCTGGAACACCATAGCGTAATGGTGTGTCCGAGCGTCGTAACCATACTTTATTAGATATGGTGCAATCTATGATGTCTCTTACCGATTTACCATATCATTTTGGGGTTATGGTTTAGAGACAGCTACATTCACGTTAAATATGGCACCATCTAAATCCGTTGAGACGACACCTAATGAACTGTGGTTTGGCAAGAAACCCAAGTTGTCGTTTCTTAAAGTTTGGGGCTGTGATGCTTATGTGAAAAAGCTTCAACCTGATAAGCTCGAACCCAAGTCGGAGATATGTGTCTTCATAGGATACCCAAAGGAAACTGTTGGGTACACCTTCTATTTGATCCGAAGGCAAGATATTCGTTGCTAAGAATGGGTCCTTTCTAGAGAAGGAGTTTCTCTCGAAAGAAGTGAGTGGGAGGAAAGTGGAACTTGATGAGGTAATTGCACCTTCTCCCGAATTGGAAAGTAGTACATCACATCATGAAACTTCAGATCAAGTTACTGTTGAACCTCATAGGTCAACCAGAGTGCGTTCCACGCCAGAGTGGTAAGGTAACCCAGTTCTGGAAGTCATGTTACTAGACCATGATGAACCTACGAACTATGAGGAGGCGATGATGAGCCCAGATTCCGCGAAATGGCTTGAGGCCATGAAATTGAGATGGGATCCATGTATGAGAACAAAGTATGGACTTTGGTTGACTTGCTCGATGATCGCCAATCCATTGAAAATAAATGGATCTTTAAGAGGAAGATTGACGATGATGGTAATGTTACCGTCTACAAAGCTCTACTTGTTGTGAAAGGTTTTCAACAAGTTCAAGGAGTTGACTACGATGAGACTTTCTCACCCGTAGCGATGCTTAAGTCTGCCCGAATAATGTTAGCAATTGCCGCATTTTATGATTATGAAATCTGGCAAATGGATGGCAAAACTGCATTCCTTAATGGATATCTCAAAGAAGAGTTGTATACGATGCAACCAGAAGGTTTTGTCGATCCTAAATGTGCTAACAAAGTGTGCAAACTCCAGCAATCCATCTATGGACTGGTGCAAGCATCTCGGAGTTGGAATATACGCTTTGATGAGGTGATCAAAGCATATGGTTTTATACAGACTTTTGGAGAAGCCTGTATTTACAAGAGAGTGAGTGGGAGCTCTATAGCATTTCTGATATTATATGTGGATGACTTATTGTTGATTGGAAATGATATAGAATTTCTGGATGGCATAAAAGGATACTTGAATAAGAATTTTTCAATGAAAGACCTCGGTGAAGCTTCTTATATATTGGGCATCAAGATCTATAGAGATAGATCAAGATGCTTAATTGGACTTTCACAAAGCACATACCTTGATAAAGTTTTGAAGAAGTTCAAAATGGATCAGTCAAAGAAAGGGCTCTTGCCTGTGTTACAAGGTGTGAAGTTGAGTAAGACTCCATGCCCAACCACTGCAGAAGATAGAGAGAAAATGAAAGCCATTCCCTATGCTTCAGCCATAGGATCTATCATCTATGCAATGTTGTGTACCAGACCTGATGTGAGCCTTGCTATAAGTTTAGCAGGGAGGTACCAAAGTAATCCAGGAGTGGATCACTGGACAACGGTCAAGAACATCCTGAAGTACCTGAAAAGGAAAAAGGATATGTTTCTCGTTTATGGAGGTGACAAAGAGCTCGTCGTAAATAGTTACGTCGATTCAAGCTTTGACACTGATCCGGATGACTCTAAGTCACAAACCGGATATGTATTTTTGTTGAACGGTGGAGCTGTCAGTTGGTGCAATTCCAAGCAGAGCGTTGTGGCAGGATCTACGTGCGAAGCGGAGTACATAGCTACTTCGGAAGCAGCAAATGAAGGAGTCTGGATGAAGGAGTTCATATCCGATATAGGTGTAATTCCTAGTGCATCGGGTCCAATGAAAATATTTTGTGACAACACTAGAGTAATAGCCATGGCAAAGGAATCCAGGTTTCACAAGAGAACCAAGCAGATCAAGAGACGCTTCAATTCCATCCGTGTTCAAGTCAAGGAGGGAGACATAGAAATTTGCAAGATACATACGGATCTGAATGTTGCAGACCCATTGACTAAGCCTCATCCACGAGCAGAACATGATCAGCACCAAAACTCCATGGGTGTTAGAATCATTACAATGTAATCTAGATTATTGACTCTAGTGCAAGTGGGAGACTGAAGGAAATATTCCATAGAGGCAATAATAAAGTTGTTATTTATATTTCCTTATATATCATGATAAATGTCTTTTATTCATGCTAGAATTGTATTAACCAGAAAATTGATACATGTGTGAATACATAGACAAAACAGAGTGTCCCTAGTATGCCTCTACTAGACTAGCTCGTTAATCAAAGATGGTTATGTTTCCTAACCATAGACATGAGTTGTCATTTGATCAACGGGATCACATCATTAGGAGAATGATGTGATGGACAAGACCCATCCGTTAGCTTAGCACTATGATCGTTTAGTTTTACTGCTATTGCTTTTTTCATGACTTATACATGTTCCTATGACTATGAGATTATGCAATTCCCGAATACTGGAGGAACACCTTGTGTGCTATCAAACTTCACAACGTAACTGGGTGATTATAAAGATACTCTATAGGTGTCTCCGAAGGTGTTTGTGGTGTTGGCATAGATCGAGAATAGGATTTGTCACTCCGAGTGTCGGAGAGGTATCTCTGGGCCCTCTCGGTAATACACATCATAATAAGGCTTGCGAGCAAATGGCTAATGAGTTAATCACGAGATGATGTATTACGGAACGAGTAAAGAGACTTGCCGGTAACGTGACCGGACTAGGTATGATGATACCGGCGATCGAATCGCGGGCAATAACATACCGTTGACAAAGGGAACAACGCACGTTGTTATGCGGTTTGACCGATAAAGATCTTCATAGAATATGTAGGAGCCAATATGAGCATCCAGGTTCCGCTATTGGTTATTGACCAGAGATGAGTCTCAGTCATGTCTACATAGTTCTCGAAGCCGTAGGGTCCGCACGCTTAACGTTCGATGACGATCGGTATTATGAGTTTGAGTGTTCTGATGTACCAAAGGTAGTTCGGAGTCCCGGATGTGATCACGGACATGACGAGGAGTCTCGAAATGGTTGATACGTCCAAAACGTATCTATAATTTCTGCTTGCTCCATGCCACTTTTGGGTGATATTGCTATGATATTTATACACTTCCATACACTTTTGATCATATTTGGACTAACCTATTAACTCAGTGCACCCCAGTGCCAGTTTCTGTTTTCTGTTGTTTTTGTATTTCAGGTTTTCCCATTACGAAAACTGCCAGAAAAATCCCGGAAAAAATATATAAAAAATCAGCGTTCCAGAAGCTTCCCGGCACTCGAAGTAGAGCCGGAGAGGGGCCACCAGGGCTCCAGGCGCCCTGGTGGCGCGGCCCCCCTCCTGGACGTGCCGGGGGGGCGCCTAGAGCCCCCAGGCCTCCGCTGATGCCCCCCTTTGGCATATATTTAACACGCGTCCCGAAACCCTCGAGAGGGGAACCCTTTTTCGCGATCTCATCTCTATTCTGCCGCCGCCGCGCTTCCAAGATCGGGAGCACCAGGAGAACTCTTCCCGCACCCTGCCGGAGGGGAGGATCACCACCGGGAGCCTCTCCACCACCATGGACGCCTCCCGGATGAGTTGTGAGTAGTCTCCCTTGGACCATGGGTCCATGACCAGTAGCTATGTGATGTTCTCCTCCCGTTCTTGTGCTTCACTAATTAGACCTCGTGAGCTGCCCTACATGATCGAGGCACATATGTAATCCTTATGCTGTTGCTATGATGAGTTTGCTGGGATCCGATGGATTGTGAGATTATGTTCAGATTGTGTTTGAGTAATATATTTGATTCACCTCTTTTATATTTATGTTCGTAAGTAATTCTTGCATGTTCTCCGTTGCTATTTATTGCTTTGGCCAAGTAGTAGGTAGTGACTCCAAGAGGGAACGTTATGCTTGATTGTGGGTTCATGCCCCTCGATGACTAGCTTGAGTGACAGAAACATGAGTCTAGGGGATGTGCTGTTGCCACAAGGGGGAAAACAACGGTGCTTGTGCCCGTGGGTGCAAGGATTGTTTACTTTACGCAAAGTTCTTTTAATGCAGTTGTCTGTTGCTTTGAGTTTACACTATGGGTGGGACTCGCAACTTAATACCAGCGAGATGTTCTGGATAGATATCTCAAGGTGGATGATTAGTAGTAGATGCAGATGGATTTCGGTCTACTTGCCTTGGCGTACCGCCCATGCTTTGAACCTCTACCTTTCCTGCAACATAGTTAGCATTGGTTTGCGCACATAATTCTATCAATTGCCCAGCTGTAATTCGTTCACCTCACATAGCTGTTTTATCGTCTTTTGGGAGAGAGACATCACTAGTGAACATCATGGGACCCCGGTCCATATTACCATCACTGATCACATCCGCTATTTACTTTCCACTTTTACTTACTATTTGCAGCAATACCTATCACCATTATCACTTGCGTTTGATCCTTTGTAAACGACAAGGCCGGAGGGATTGACAACCTCTCTGTACTCGTTGGGAGCAAAGTTATTTGTATCTGTGTACAGGTCCACGTTGATTGCTAATATCTGGCGCCGTTAGCAGTTGACACCTTCTTGTTGAAACTGGGAGTCTCAGGGGAAATCGATCCTTGGTATCTTTGCCAAGGGAAAACTTCCGCTACACTGCATCTCAAACCTTCCACTTGGGGTAACCAACGAGGGGCGAGAAGCCATCAAGCAAAGTTTTCTGGCGCCATTGCCGGGGACTCCACTCTTCAAGATAGGGGAGTTGCACGCTATCTTTTACCTTTGCTTTTTAGTCTTGTTAGTTTACCTTTCAGTTTCGCTTTAGTATCTTTTATCGAAAATCACAAAAATAGTTATCTTGCTTGCTTGCTGCTATGGGTTCCACCGAGAACACCAAGTTGTGTGACTTCACTAGTCACAACAACGATGACTTTATCTGCACACCTATCACTACACCTGCCACTTCAGCACCTTCATATGAAATTAAACCTGCTTTACTGAATCTAGTCATGAAAGATCAATTCTCCGGTGCTGGAGATGATGCTGCTTTACACTTGAACAATTTTGTTGAACTCTGTGATATGCAAAAGTACCAAGAAATAGATGGTAATATTGTTAAGCTTAAGCTTTTTCCTTTCTCCTTGAGTGGAGGAGCTAAAATTTGGTTTCAATCTCTGCCTAGAAATAGCATAGATTCATGGGACAAGTGCAAAGATGCTTTTATTGGAAAGTACTATCCACCTGCTAAAATTATCCAACTAAGAAGTAACATAATGAATTTTAAACAATTGGATAATGAACATGTTGCCCAAGCTTGGGAACGTATGAAATCTCTTATCAAGAACTGCCCTACTCATGGTTTGACTACTTGGATGGTTATCCAAACTTTTTATGCAGGCTTGAACTGTACCTCGCGGAACTTGTTAGATTCGGCCGCGGGAGGAACCTTTATGTCAACTACACTTGGTGCTGCCACAAAGCTTCTCGATGAGATGATGACCAACTATTCCCAATGGCACACAGAACGCGCTCCAACAGGTAGGAAGGTAAACTCTGTCGAGGAGATTTCCTCCCTAAATGAAAAAGTTGACTTGATCATGTATCTACTTTCGAAGCAATCTTCTGTAGATCCTCGTGATGTTCCTTTAAATTCTTTGATTGCTCAAGAACAAGTAGATGTGAACTTTATCTCTAGAAACAATTTTAATAACAATGCTTATAGGAGTAATTTTGGTAGCAATCCTAGACCATTCCCCTCTAATTCTTATGGGAACAACAATGCTTATCCTAGCACCAAGAACTCCACTACTGAACTAGAGATTATGCTTAAAGATTTCATCACTACCCAAAAAGCCTTTAATAAGAGTGTAGAAGAAAAACTAAACAAACTAGATGATCTCTCTTCGAAGGTAGACAATTTAGCCCATGAGGTAGAATTGCTTAAAATTAGAACTTCTCCTCTTGAGGAGAGGAAGGTCACTCCTATGAATGCTATTCAAGTGCAAATTAATGAAAACATTAGGATGTTGGCTAAACTTAAAGAGAGATGGGCTAGAGAAAGGGAGGAAGAGGATAGAATTAAGAACCTTCCTACCCACCACACTGTTGCTACTATCCCAGTTGTTGAGGATATCCAAACTCTTAGCACCCAATGCACTCCTGGTCCCATTGGACCTATTAATGGTGATGCTATGACTATAGAAACTACCAAACAAGTGAACCTAAAGGACACCACTACCACTTTACTTGATAGTAGTGACCTTGATTTTGACAATTGCACCCTTACCGAAGTTATTGATTTCCTTCACAAGATGTCTAGAGATTCCCACACTAGCACGCTTAATCTTGCCTTCACAAAGCATATCACTAATGCTCTTATCAAAGCTAGGGAGAAGAAACTTAGAGTAGAAGCCTCCATACCTAGAAAGCTAGAAGATGGTTGGGATCCTATGATTAAAATTAAGTTGAATAACTTCTCTTGCTATGCTTTATGTGATGTTGGAGCTAGTACCTCCGTTATGCCCAAAAGAATATATGATATGCTTAAATTAAAACCTTTTGATTCTTGTTCTTTTGGTGTTCGTCTCGTTGATTCTTCCATAAAGAAACCTTTGGGGAGGATCGACGATGTTCTTATCATTGTCAATGACAATTATGTTCCCGTTGATTTTACTATTATGGATATTGAATGTGAACCTTCGTGTCCAATTATTTTGGGACGTCCTTTTCTACGCACCGTTGGTGCTATCATTGACATGAAAGAGGGGAATATAAAATTCCAATTTCCTCTCAAGAAAGGGATGGAACACTTCCCTAGAAAGAAGATTAAGTTACCTTTTGAGTCCGTTATACGGGCTAGCTATTCTTTTACTCTTGATAAGACTTGATCTCTTTGCATTATGCCTAGCTTAAAGGCATAAAAGAAAGCGCTTTTGGGAGGCAGCCCACATGAATAAAATTTTATTTTGCTTTTGTTGTGTCTTATGATTGTTACTACAGTAGCATCATCATTGTATCTTTGCTTTTCAACTTTGTGCCAAGTGTAGCCTCTGATTGCAAGAAAGTTCAAAAGTTGTGACGTGCTGTCCAGGAAACAGATTTTGTCCTTGGATAGAAAAATTCGTATAAAATCACCAGATCATCTTTTTGGACTGACTTTTTTCGACAGCGTGCTCTATACAATTGTCTTTCGTGCGTATGTTCTGAGTTTTTTGATTAGAGTTGCAAAAGTGCCCCGAAAAAATCATTTACTACCTGTTGTTCTGTTTTTCACAGATTCTGTCCTGTTTTGCCTTTCCTTCATTTTGCAAACCTTGAGCTTGCTTTTTCTTTGCAAAAACCTTTTGGCAATCTTGAGAAACAGTAGAACTTCAAGAATATCCTTATTTCCAGCAAGGAACAATTATTTTATTAAGGGTACTAACCTCGCTAATCAGATTATGATGAGTTATGTATGAAGGGAGTTTTCAAGTGTGCGAGGGAAGATGATAAAAAGATTCAGGAGTGTCAAACGCTCAAGCTTGGGGATGCCCCCATGAACCCCCAAGAAATATTCAAGGAGACTAAAGCGTCTAAGCTTGGGGATGCCCCCGTGCATCCCCTTCTCCATCAACATTATCAGTTCGTCTTTCGTTCCACTATATTTTTATCACTTCATGTGTTATGTGCTATGCTTGGAGCGGCTTGCTTTTAGTTTCCTTTTTAGTTTTCTTTAGCTTTTCATAACGAGTCGGAACTCAGCTTTCTTTATGTGGGAGAGAAACACGCTCCACTTCTACCTAGAACATAACATATAATTTTCATGTCTATCCTTGCTGTGTGTGTTCTTGGTCTTTCAATAGCTACTATCATGCTTAGCTCTTAGTATTCATGCTTATCTTTTTAAAGAGCTTTTGTTTAGTTGGTTGCTTGAACTCTCTTTAGTTATCATGCTTATCTTATTAAGAGAGTTTGCTTCGGTTGCATTGGTTGATATGTCTATGATAAAAATGCTACGTGCATAATGGTGCTTAGTAGTTCATGTTTTCTTATGGTTAGTCTCAAATAGCTGGGGGGGTTCCCAATGTGTTATTGGAGTACCAACATGATTTGTTTGCCTATGATGTGGTATGGTTTAGTAATATCTTCCTTTAAGAATTTATTTTGATTGACTTGGCGTATGCTCACGCATATTTAAGACTGTAAAGAAAGTCTGTCAAGCCTTGATGATCTTTTATTTCTGAGTAGCGATATAACTTCCATGCCTGATTCAATGTTGCTTCGTCGCTCTGCATGATTATGACCGTCATTGCTCTTTTAGTTGGTCGCTCCCAGTCTTTTGCTAACCTCCACCTATACTAAGCGGACTGACTGCTTGTGCAAGCTAAAGGGGGCAAGCTAGATATCACTTTATCATATTTGCACACCATGTTCATTGCAAATCTTTTTGATGTTTCAGTTTCATATTGTAAAACTTTCAGTCCTTTGTGATTTTCTCATGAGGCAACTTAATTACTACAGATTCATTGTCTCAGTAAGCTTTTGTCATATGACTATGAAAAAGTCCTATATGGTTAATAGCATGTCACCACAGAAATTATTCTTGTTATCATTTACCTACTCGAGGACGAGCAGGAATTAAGCTTGGGGATGTTGATAGGTCCAAAACGTATCTATAATTTCTGCTTGCTCCATGCCTCTTTTGGGTGATATTGCTATGATATTTATACACTTCCATACACTTTTGATCATATTTGGACTAACCTATTAAATCAGTGCACCCCAGTGCCAGTTTCTGTTTTCTGCTGTTTTTGTATTTCAGGTTTTACCATTACGAAAACTGCCAGAAAAATCCCAGAAAAATTATATAAAAAATCAGCGTTCCAGAAGCTTCCCGGCACCCGAAGAAGAGCCGGAGGGGGGCCACCAGGGCTCCAGGCGCCCTGGTGGCGCGGCCCCCCTCCTGGCCGCGCCGGGGGGCGCCTGGGCCCCCCAGGCCTCCGCTGATGCCCCCCTTTGGCATATATTTAACACGCGTCCCGAAACCCTCGAGAGGGGAACCCTTTTTCGCGATCTCATCTCTGTTCCGCCGCCGCCGCGCTTCCAAGATCGGGAGCACCAGGAGAACTCTTCCCAGCACCCTGCCGAAGGGGAGGATCACCACCGGGAGCCTCTCCACCACCATGGACGCCTCCCGGATGAGTTGTGAGTAGTCTCCCTTGGACCATAGGTCCATGACCAGTAGCTATGTGATGTTCTCCTCCCGTTCTTGTGCTTCACTAATTAGACCTCGTGAGCTGCCCTACATGATCGAGGCACATATGTAATCCTTATGATGTTGCTATGATGAGTTTGCTGGGATCCGATGGATTGTGAGATTATGTTCAGATTGTGTTTGAGTAATATATTTGATTCACCTCTTCTATATTTATGTTCGTAAGTAATTCTTGCATGTTCTCCGTTGCTATTTATTGCTTTGGCCAAGTAGTAGGTAGTGACTCCAAGAGGGAACGTTATGCTTGATTGTGGGTTCATGCCCCTCGATGACTAGCTTGAGTGACAGAAACATGAGTCTAGGAGATGTGTTGTTGCCACAAGGGGGAAAACAACGGTGCTTGTGCCCGCGGGTGCAAGGATTGTTTACTTTACGCAAAGTTCTTTTAATGCAGTTGTCTGTTGCTTTGAGTTTACACTATGGGTGGGACTCGCAACTTAATACCAGCGAGATGTTCTGGATAGATATCTCAAGGTGGATGATTACTAGTAGATGCAGATGGATTTCGGTCTACTTGCCTTGGCGTACCGCCCATGCTTTGAACCTCTACCTTTCTTGCAACATAGTTAGCATTGGTTTGCGCACATAATTCTGTCAATTGCCCAGCTGTAATTCGTTCACCTCACATAGCTGTTTTATCGTCTTTTGGGAGAGAGACATCACTAGTGAACATCATGGGACCCCGGTCCATATTACCATCATTGATCACATCCGCTATTTACTTTCCGCTTTTACTTACTATTTGCAGCAATACCTATCACCATTATCACTTGCGTTTGATCCTTTGTAAACGACAAGGGCGAAGGGATTGACAACCTCTCTGTACTCGTTGGGAGAAAAGTTATTTGTATCTGTGTGCAGGTCCACGTTGATTGCTAATATCTGGTGCCGTTAGCAGTTGACACCTTCTTGTTGAAACTGGGAGTCTCAGGGGAAATCGATCCTTGGTATCTTTGCCAAGGGAAAACTTCCGCTACACTGCATCTCAAACCTTCCACTTGGGGTAACCAACGAGGGGCGAGAAGCCATCAATGGTCAAGACATATTGATTGATATATTGGAAGGTTATATTCGGACACCGGAAGGGTTCCGGGGGTCACCGGATAAATACCGGAGTACCGGGAGGTTACCGGATCCCCCCGGGGAGTGAATGGGCCTTATTGGGCTTTAGGGGAGAGAGAGGGAGGTTTCCTAGGGCAGGCCGCCCCCCCCCCCCCTTGCCTATTCAGAATTGGACAAGGGGGAGGGGCGGCGCCCCCTCCTTCCTTCTCTTCTCTCCCTCCCTTCCCTCTTCTCCTACTCCTAATAGGAAAGGGGCGCGCTATAGAGAGGTCGGCCCTTTCCTCCTCCCCTCCTTTATATACGTGGCCAGGGGGCACCCCATAGATAGACAAGTTGATTTCTTAGCCGTGTGCGGTGCCCCCCTCCATAGTTACACACCTCGGTCATATCGCCGTAGTGCCTAGGCGAAGCCCTGCGCCGGTAACTTCATCATCACCGTCACCACGCCTTCGTGCTGATGGAACTCTCCCTTGACCTCAACTGGATCAAGAGTTTGTGGGACGTCATCGAGTTGAACGTGTGCTGAACGCAGAGGAGTCGTACGTTTGTTGCTTGGATCGGCTGGATCGCGAAGACGTTCGACTATATCAACCGCGTTACTAAACGCTTCCGCTTTCAGTCTACGAGGGTACGTGGGCATACTCTGCCCGCTTGTTGCTATGCTTCTCCTAGAAAGATCTTGCGTGATCGTAGGATTTTTTTTTTTGAAATACTACGTTCCCCAACACATTTCAGCGACACCTTCACCATCCTTCATTTTGAACTTGTCAAGTTGACTTTGATGCACATCCAACTTGGATTTCTTGATGGAGTCAGTACCTTCGTGCATATCAATCAAAGTATCCCAAATTTCCTTTGCATTCTCAAGATGGCTGATTTTGTTGAATTCTTTGGTACACAATTCATTGAAGAGGATATCGCAAGCTTGAGCATTGTATTGCAACATCTTCAATTCTTAAGTGGAGGCTTCGCGATTTGGTTCCTTTCCATCGAAGAATTCACCTTGCAAACCAATACACACAATAGCCCAAACGGCGGGGTTATGTCCAAGAATATGCATTTTCATCTTGTGCTTCCAACTAGCAAAATTTGTACCATCAAAGTAAGGACATCTATGGCAGTAACTTCCCTCGCTAGACGCCATACTCACCTAGGTTGTGAAACCAAGGCTATGATCACCAAAGCTATGGAAATCAAGGCAAATGGAGACCAAAGCTCTGATACCACTTGTAGCATCGAAAGTATGTCTAGAGGGGGGTGATTGGACTACTTGACCAAATAAAAACTTAGCATTTTCCCAATTTTATCTTTTGACAGTTTTTAGCAAATTAGCACAAGTCAAGCAATCTTCCTACACATGCAATTCTAGAGTTGTGGCAGCGGAAAGTAAATCATTGCATATGAAGGTAAAGGGAGGAGTTGGAGAGTGCAAACGCAAGTGAAGACACGGATGTTTTTGGCGTGGTTCCGATAAGTGGTGCTACCGTACATCCACGTTGATGGAGACTTAAACCCACAAAGGGCAACAGCTGCGCGAGTCCATGGAGGGGCTCCACCACGAAGGGTCCACGAAGAAGCAACCTTGTCTATCCCACCATGGCCATCGCCCACGAATGACTTGCCTCACTAGGGTAGATCTTCACGAAGTAGGAGATCTCCTTGCCCTTACGATCTGACCCAGTTCATGTGCGTCTACTCTACCGTCCTAAATCCTAAAACCCCAATCTGATCTGGGGGAGAGTTGTGTGACGGGAAGGCCTCCTCCTACCTCTGCTCTGGTGCCAGGGCAGTGCCGCTGGTGCCCTAAGGGATGCCGCTACCTGCAGCAAGCATCTACATCAAGCCTGCGTCAAGCCTGCATCGAGCAGGCACGGGACTTCGCATCGCCTACACCAATGGCCTCTACCATTGGTTGTAAGATCATCAATCCATCCTTCTATTCATTATGCAAATAGGTGATCTAAACTCTAGGCTAAAGGTTCATGTTAAGTAAATCCTACGGGATTAATTTTATCCAACAACTCCTACCTCCTGCTGCTACAGCTGTTGCTCTGGCTAGCGCCGTGAACCGCCGCCGGCCACACCGGCCCTGCTGCGGTTACCCTCGTGCCCCTTCCTCCCCACGCCGCCTCAGCCACTTGCCACGCCAGCCGCGTGTGGCCATGCCCTACCTCGGCTCAACCTGATCGCCGTGTTGCTCGCTGCTGCGGCTGCGCCCATACCTGCCTCTGTTCGCCGCGCCGCGCACATGCTCCCGCCGCCTGCTGCTTCCTAGGGCCGCGGGTGCTTCCTGCGCACCCCCGCCAGAGCCTGCCTGCCGCTGCTGGCTGTGGTCGAGGTCGCCGGCGCCGGGGTGCGTCCGTGCGTGCCCAGGCATGGACGTGGCCTCAGCCTGTGTTCCACTTATAGGTGGGCCCGACCACGTTCTAATTAGATTATCCACTAATCCCCCCTAAACACCCACTTTCTCTCTCATGGTTGCATTAGATTTTGCTGTTGTATTTGATTGATCTTATTCTCAAGCATAGCCCGATTTCGTAACCTGCTATTGTTACCAACCCGCGAGTAGTTAGGTCTTGGCTGGCCCTATGGCGGTGGTGTAGTTGTAAACATATGTAATCACATGTAAACTTTGACCACTCGTGGATGGGGCTCTTCCCCCCTCCCTTCCTTTAATGCATGATACGCACTACTAGCGTGTGTATTCTAGAAAATATTGTTACCTACCTGCTTATCCTAAATTCTTAGTATAGGTTGGTTAGTGATTCACCAGTGACCCCTTAATCGATCGTGGTCTACGGAGGGTGCTTTATCCTTAACACTCTCGATAACGACTCTGTCGTGCAATACCTCAAGTGTGAACCCTCGAGGGTGATTCCTCCAAGTTCACCTTGATGGTTACCTCAAGTTTGAATCATCGAGGGTGATTCCTCCAAGTTTACCTTGGCGGTTACATCAAGTGGAATCCATCGAGGGTGATTCCTCGGATTCCCCCTTGGTGTTATGGACACACAGTTACATTGACCTTACCCCAGAACCATGTTAAAGTCAGGTCGGCCCCGAGGGGTACCCGCATAAGGAATGTGAAGTTGAGTTGACCGTGAGGGTACCCGTGAGTGATGTGGAGTCAGGTTGACCTGGAGGGTACCCACGAAATAACTACACGGCACGACCGGACATTCTTAGACCTTGTCGTAAGTCCGTGAGACGGGGAGACATGACCACAGATTGTGGATCATTGATCGTCTCTGCATGTTTCCAAGACACTAACGGTTTGGATATGTGATCCGAGTAGGCCTCTGGCCTTTTCTCACTGACCACCACTCGGGAATAAGTATGGGCACTCTGCGGCGTACATTTCTTCCGAAAGCTCACTGACGTCAGTGATTGAGCATCACGCGCTCGGGCGGCCTACGTAAGTAGCTGCTTTGTATAAAGAGGTAGCCAGGACTTATCTCGACCGTCCATGCAACATGCAGGAGTGTAAAGGGCGATGGACCCAAGACCCCTGAGCGCTTAGGATGTAGAGCGGTGTGCTGGCCTCTCTGTTGAGCCTAGGTATGTCTACGATGTATCGATCAGCCGAGGCTGGAAATGACCTGAAAGTGTGTCCGACGGAGTTAATCGAGCGTGTTGGGTAAGTTTGTGCACCCCTGCAAGGAAGTTAATTTATTCAAATAGCTGTGTCCACGGTAACGGACGCCCGGAGTTGTATCCCGATCTATATAACTACAGCTAGATAATGGAGACATGAGATGGATATGATGGCTCCGGAATCGCTTTCTCGCACGGAGTCGAGGAAGGATCTCTGGGCATGGATGCTACAACATACTTATTACTTATGTTATGATACTCTATTCTCTTATGTTATTGCGAGATGCTTCAAGATGCTAGTCTTCGATAGGCTAGGCATGTCCTTCTATTCTACCATTTCTGCAGTTCAGTCCAAAGATACAACCCCATTCATTTGATACTGATGCATACTTAACATATATCTGATGTAAGTCTTGCTAGTACTTCAGATGAGTACTTGCGATTGCTTTGCTACCTTTTCCCCCTACTTTCTTCTTTTCGAATGTTGCGATCAAATGATGGAGCCCAGGAGCCAGCTGACCCCGCCGATGACAACTACTACCCCGGCGGTGCCTACTACTACCTGGAGACTGCCGACGACCAGGAGTAGTTAGAAGGCTCCCCGGCAGGAGGCCTTGCCTTTTCAATCTAGTTGTTGTTTGTGCTAGCCTTCTTAAGGCGGACTTGTTTACTTATGTTTGTACTCAAATGTTGTTGCTTCCGCTGACTCGTTTGTATTCGAGCTTATGTATTCGAGGCCTCGAGGGCCCTGGCTTGTAATATAAAGCTTGTATGACTTTAATTTGTGTCTAGAGTTGTGTTGTGATGTCTTCTCGTGAGTCTTTGATCTTGACCGTGCACATTTGCGTGTATGATTAGTGCACGATTAAGTCAGGGCATCACACCGCTTCACCATTACACACAACAATCTCTCAAGCATGCAGGAACACACTTCAAGCATGTTTGGTTGCTTGCAAGACATCCATGTAGGTTGGGGGCAGAATTTGGGTCGTTCGACTACCTGAGCTCCATGGAGAAAGTAGCCCGCGTGAAACTCAAATCGGTCCACACGCTGGCCTCGAATGAACGCCAAATCAGATGTTTCCACAGAGCCAACATCATCGCATGCAGGGAGGAGGGACATGGTGTTGAGCTTGTGCGAGCGAGGAGATGCGTGAGCTTGCATGTATCCGCAAAAAAAGGACGTGAGAAATTTTCTCATCGCCCACCAAATCTCTCGCCCAATACCCTCCTTTGGCTCACCGCCAAAATCGATGCCACCATTTCACTCCCCCCCCCCTTCGAACTCTCTGTCCCAAGAAGATTCTTCGCCGACGAGCAGGTAAGAGATGCCATCTTCTCTGGTCGACGGTGGTCGGAGGTGGCAAGCCTTCTTCCTCCTCTTCTTCGAGTTGTTTCCTACCTCCTTCGTTCTTCCAATGGGTGTAAGTAACATCAAACTCCAATTTTTTGGCTTAGATCTTTGAGCATGTGGTTGGTCTGAGTAGATATGAAGATAGTATGATAGGTTTTGCAAGTATTGCTACATGGTGTTGTCTGAGGATGTGGTACATCATATGTCGTTTTATCGGTATGGTAGGCTTTGCTTGTCGACAGTGATGATGTTGATGGTGTCGTCATAGATTGATGCTTATGTGCTAGTATGACATGTTTTTTACGTCTATTTCACGAATTTATGTGTGGACGTTGTAGATCAGATGTTATCTTCGTGATATGTAGTATGCTAGATGCATGTTTTGTGGTAGTGTGTTGAGCTTCATGATTTCATTGTTGTGCAGTCCGTGTATCAGGGTGATGTTCGTATGAGGGTTGGTTCTACGCATTGTAGTTCTCATCCTTATATCATCTTTGAAAAAACATATGGTGCCTCCATGTTTGATTTTGGTAATTGATGACAATTTTTATGGACTAATGGTTACCTTGAGTTATATTTAAAGAGTTTGTCCATAGGCTTTTCTTGAAGTCCATTTGTTGATTTCATGGAGAGCATGTCATGACCAAGGTACTTTTCAAGGAATTATCTAAATATTGGTCATGTAAGAGGTTGATCAAGACTAAGTCAAAGAATGGATGAAATTGATCAACACACAAAGCGTAGAAGATGTACCGAAAGGGGTCAAGTGACCCCATGGTATGGTAATCGTTGTCCATTACGCTTTGTGTACTAACCCATGACCAACACGAGAGTTCCTTGTGGGGTTAGATATGTTTACATCGGCATGCATCAAAAGTAAGATATCATATAACCCATGGAGGATGACATCAAGTGGTGATCGTCATCAAGGTTGTGGTGTGCAAGTTCAAGTGGAGCATCACGAACAGATCATGCTTGAAGCTTGCCGTCCATTATTGTGACAATGGATTTGTGAAAATGTGCCGAAGAGTGGCTCACGCATAGTAGAGTATGGGGGAGCAATCTACTAGTCTTCACCGAGGCAACACAATCAAGAAAGGTGGTCCATCTTAAGGAGGATAAGATCGTTATCATGTAGCTCAAGTGGATTATGCGCAAGGCAAAAGTTTGCCTTTGATAGGTTTTCTATTTTACCGGTTTTATGGTGATAGTTGGGAGACCGGGTTATAGGATCGATTGTCGTACTATCAAAGGGTCTCTCAAGTGAGTAGCTTGATCGTATCGTTCGTATAAAGCTCAAACCACTGCATTCTTGCATCATCTTTCTTGGTTCTTGTTTGTTGTTTTTTTTGTGAGTTTTAGAGCTGATGGTCATCTTCATGACAAGCTCGAGTTTATAAAAAACGAAGTTCATTTATGCATCTTCTATAATGTTTTTGATGCTGAAGTTTTTGCAGGTTCAATCCCACCAAATGCGCAAAAGCATGATATTGTGTCCTTATTATAAATGTAGTTTTATACTATATGCTTGTTGCTACTTGGGCGATTTTGCAGATGAGTTAAACTACTCTGTTATAAGCATCTCAGCATTTGCATTGACCATTTAACATGACAGCTCGTGTGGGCTCGAGACCATATTGGAAGGCAGTGGGATCGGGGGACCGCATCCACAGTATATTCCGGAGTCTGGACGCAAGCAGTGACGACACGATTGAACACACGGACTACCACGGATCCATGACCAGCAACCGCGCGCCTATTTTAACGATGAGTTCGATCGGCTATGTTTAATAAGCGTAATCAAGCAAAGCGCAGGCACCTGTACCGTACGTCGATCTCCAAGAAGCGGACGGGAGCTATCTTGGCAGGCGATGGCGCCGACGGTGAAGGTTTACGGGTGGGCGATGTCGCCGTTCGTGGCGCGCCCGCTGCTGTGCCTGGAGGAGGCAGGCGTCGACTACGAGCTCCTCCCCATGAGCCGCGAGGCCGGCGACCACCGCCAGCCGGACTTCCTCGCCAGGAACCCCTTCGGCCAGGTGCCTGTTCTGGAGGACGGCGACCTCACTCTCTTCGGTAATTCCGTTATTATCTCTTGTATATCTTTGTTTGTTTATAGATACCCCCAAATCGTTAAGGAGAAGTGATACTAGTGATCAGAATTCTCACGCAGAATCGCGCGCGATCGCCAGGCACGTCCTTCGCAAGTACAAGCCGGAGTTGGTGGAAGGCGACGGCTCGCCGGAGTCGGCGGCTACTGTGGACATGTGGCTGGAGGTGGAGGCCCACCAGCACCACCCCGTGCTGGTCGCCATCACGATGCAGTGCCTCGTCGCCCCGCTCCTCGGCAACGTGCCGGACCAGGCCGTCCTCGACGAGAACCTTGGGAAGCTGAGGAAGGTGCTGGAGGTGTACGAGGCGCGTCTGTCGGCGTCCAAGTACCTCGCCGGGGAATCGGTCAGCATCGCCGACCTCAGCCACTTCCCGATGATGCGCTACTTCATGGAGACCGAGTACGCGGCGCTGGTAGAGGAGCGCCCCCATGTCAAGGCGTGGTGGGAGGATCTCAAGGCGAGGCCGGCGGCCAGGAGGGTGACGGAGTTCATGCCGCCCGACTTTGGGCTTGGAAAGAAGACAGAGAAGTGATGGGTGATGACAACAACACCGGCGGACTGGCCTGCCGTCTGCGGCTGCGGGCGATGGTATATACGTAATATTTAGAATATTTTCATAGACGGCGTGTTTGGCAGCTTGAGGGAATGGGCATGGGAGTTTATGAGGGGGAGTTTGTGAAGAAATTGGACTTGGGAAGTAGATTATTAGTCCCAATCCCCTGTTTGGTATGTGGTACTAATTATTGGTGGGAATTCTACAGGGAGTGACGATACGGGAGTATGGATAAAAGAAATGAGTGCTTCATCAGCCGTTAAACAACAGGACGTGAGCAAACAGTTTTTTATCTTTTTAGTCAATTCCCACTCCTTCGTTTAATTACCTGGTCCTCCCAGGGAAAAGATTGAGGGGAGTTGGACCTCTTAATTCCCCTTCCTTATCCCATCTTAACTCCCATGTTCGTGAGCCAATCAAAGGAATTTAACTCCCGTAGACCTTAAACTCCCATTGAGTGTTTTTTGTACTCCGTCTGTTCATTTTTATAAGTCGTTTCAAACAACTAAAAATAGACTGATTTGCATATTGTCTGAAATATCTTTAAAACCTTATAAAAATGAACAGAGGGGGCAGTACATATATTTAGAATATTTTCAAGTACTCCTAGGTCGGCCCATATCGGTCTCCCCTTCAGCGAGGGTTCCTACCCCTCTCGCTGACATAGTCACACCCTAGGCCCCCAGTGATGATGGTGCTCCTATTTGGGGTAGTGCGCACCGAAAACGGGAAACG
>LR738713.1:524273053-524339061 GCA_902687465.1 Secale cereale | reverse complement strand
CGCAGAGTCGGAACGGTCGACGCATCGCGGAGTCATGGCTGGAGTGGAAAGCGACGAGGTTGCTCAAGCATGCGGTAGACCTTTGTGTTGTTTGTCGATGTAGCCGAGAACGTATGTGGTGGAGCCGTGGTCGAGGTAGCCGTGCAAAGAATGCCGTGGTCGTTGTCGAGCCGGGGTAGCCGGTGTCGAGGAAGTCGTCATGGAGCCGCGGGCGCAAGGGGGCGCCGAGTTAGCATGGGCGATGTGGTGTCGAAGTAGTGGTGCGCCGGGAAGAAGATGTTGTTGACGACGCATCGCGACGGGTTTGCCAAGCCCGGGGACACATCGTAGACGAAGGCACGCACCGGTGTTGCCAACACCAGGCATGCGTAGACGGACGAAGACGAAGTTGACGAAGCGCCGACCAGGCTTGCCAGGCCCGGGGACACGTCGTGGATGAAGGCACGCATCGGTGTTGTCAGTGGCGGGCATGCGTGGACGAGGGATCTGCATGAGCTGTACGCCATGTTGGAGAAGTCGGATGGGACAGCAGAGAAGAACTCGACGACGATTGCGGCGTCCATCGGCGTGGGGCAGATGTCACCAACGGTGGTCGGAGTAGACGAAGTGGTCGGGGTAGATGACGGCGACGCTGGCGACGGGCTGGTGCTTGGACGAAGACAAAGGGGATGGACGGGCGACGGCGGCGGCTACGAAGGTAGTGGCGGCGGCGGCCAAAGAAGAGTGGCGGTGGCGGCTAGGTTAGGAGTGCGGCGGCGGTGCTCGAAGTAGGCGAAGAACCCTGACAGCGTGACGAAGACCGGCGCGGACGATGACATTCCCGCGCCAAGGGAGATGACGCGGCGCATACCACGGGAAGTCGATGCGCGGTGACGGCGCAGTGGATCGTGGTCCGCGGCGCGATGGCCCGAAGGAACGACGCAGCGGGGGCAAGCGGGCCGGGGCGACGGTGGGAAGACCTCGGGGCGGCGGTGGGGACCGCGGGCCGCGATGCTGTGGCCCGAAGGGGTGACGCAACGGCGGTTCGCGAGTCTATGCAACCGCGGGGACAGGCTCGGGGCGGCGGCGGGAACCGCGTATCGCGGCACTACGGCCCGAAGGGGCGACGCAGCGGCGAAGCACGAGTCGATGCAGCCGCGAGGAGAACCATGAGGCGGCGGCGCTGCGGCCCGACGGGGCGACGCAGCGTCAGCCCGATGCTCGATCGGCGGAGAGGCGCGTAGTACTCGAGACGATTTTCACGGGACCTGCGGAGGCGCGCGTAACCGACGGGCCAAGTCGATCGCGCGACGTAGATGAGGCGGATCGCGGCGGCGAGCGGGTGATCAAGCCGATCGCGCGCGAGGTCGAACACGGCTTGGTGAAGACGGGATGGCGGCGGAGTCCGCGATGAAGCTGGCGAGGCAACCCGCAGGGCCGCCGTGAAGACACGACGGAGGCGGGTGGCGTGGATCCATTGGTGGACCGGTGCGCGAGCGGAGGCTATGATTGGCCACCGCATAGCGCGAGGCCGCCGGGTGAAGGCGATGCAGGTGTCCCGGTCGGAGCAGGGCGGTGACGGCCGGCGCGCGGACGACGGCCTTAAGGGGCCACCTGTCACGCGAGGCCGTCGGGTCGATTAAGTAGCCGACCAGTCGCGCCGGTGTCGGAGTAGAGGCGCGCGGGTGTCGACGGCGACGGTGGGCAACGTAAACCGATCTTAGATCAGAAAATCAAAAAATAAACACCGATCAAAGCGATCCGCGAGAGAGAGAAACCCGAACAAGGGCTCGGGAAAAAAACTCTCTAGGGCAGCCGGTCAACATGACCGGTGGACGAACCCTAGGTATAGGCTGCGCGGCCCTCGTCGGCGATCATGAAGATCCGCCCCGGCGGCGGCGCGGTGCGGAAGCAACGGCGGCGGCTAGGGTTTGAATTGGTTAGGCTGATACCATGTTAGAAGGGAGAGAGATGATTGATGAAATAATATTGTATAGATGATTGATGAAATAATATTATATTGCTTGAGCCTCGTGGGCATATATATAGTACATGATTTTCTTGAAATACAAGACAAACCATAATATTTCTTAATCTAATCTATATTTCCTAATACAATCATGTTACTCAACAACAAAGAAATGGAGTAGGCCGCGAGAACACGACATCCCCTAGTCCTTACTTAATTCGATTGAGTTCCCTTGACGTGTCTTCCTTCCATCTCTGTGCACGGTCCTCTCTCTTCCATAGTCAACTCACTTCGTCCTCTTTCACTTCTTTCACCTCTTGCTTTGTCACTATGATAGATCTTGTTGTGTGCCATCGCTCGCAGGCTCTAGCATCAAGGCGGGGACCAAATGATCATCGTCCTAGGGAAAGGTAGCAGAAAATAAAAATTTCTGACCTACGCACCAGCCTAGGATCACTATGAAGACTACATACAAAGTTTGATCTGTTTCGTTACCGACTCGTAGCACAGCGGAAGTAGAGTCGATAGCGCTCGGCGTTGCAGATCCCCGCAGCTAGAATTTACAACCTCCCAACCGCGAGGATGTGTACCCTCATATGCTCCTCGGACAACCCTCCGGGAGGCGGTCGAACAGTCCCCAGACGGTGTCACGGACAGCCCTTCGGGAGGACCTTCGAAACTTGAACGGACACTCGGACAGCCCTTCGGGAGGACCTTCGAAACTCGGGCGGTCACACGGACAGCCCTTCGGGAGGCACTCACGAACTAAGGACGAAACTACGATCTCTCTACAGAGTTGCACACATACGGTGTCATCTATCCAGCAGGGCTTCGCCGTTCAGAACTAGTTCTTGCCGGAACCCGGACAGCCTTTCGGCTCTACGAAACTATTTCGCTGGGAGGGAGAGAGAAGCCAGGTCATTGCAATGGCACTTGTATATGAGAAGGAATGATGGGTTGGGCAACCCCTCACCTCCTATTTATAGGAAAACCAAGGGGTAGAGTGCCTCCACAAATACCCAAAGTGCCCAAGCTTTATGTCATACATAAGGGCAAAATGGAAAGGCATATGGAGCACCAAATGATGAAAGGAAGCCTCATGGGGGGGGCCCCAATGGCACCAACGAAATTGGCAGCCCTCTTGGGTGGCTCCACAACCTTCCTATCCATCCATGTCATCCCAAAAGATCTTGGGACAAAACCCAAAATAATGGCTTTCCATAAAATATACCAAAAAGAACTTTTACTATTCACGACGACATTTTTCGGTGTCCGTTCGAACTGAAAATATTCATGTTGGCTTAGAACATTTCCAGTACCCACCATAATGATTTTCAATGCGTTCTGGAACAATTCCAGTTTAGTGATTTTCATGTGCGAAAAGCATCTGAACCGGTACCGGCAGCTCTAAAACATTTCCGGTTTTTATTTTTGAAAATTCCAAAAAGTTTCCAGAATGATTCTGGCACCCTCCAAGAATTATCAGGCATGTGCCGAAACCATTTTGACTTAATGGCATACCCCGAAACAACTTTTTCGGTTTCACCAGAACTCATCCGGTGACCTCTCTTTTCAGAACTTTTCTGATGTCTCCGAAAAAAAAACCGAAAACTTTCTCGCAGACTCCCTGTCTAGTATTCAACAGATAGATGACCCTTAAGCGTGTGACCCTATAGGTTCGGTGAAGTATAGACATGACCCGGAACCCCTTCTGATCAATGATCAACATCGGAGCCGTGGACACCCATATTGACCCCTATACCCACACGAATGAATATTCGAGTGAACCTCCAGTTGCCTTGAGCTATTCCTGTTGCTTCGCGATATGTCACAAATACCCGAGGTGAGATTTATTGCATTCCTGTGGATCAACAATTTGTCCATCATGCAAGTCAACTCGTTACCGGTATTGTTCTCTTTTCTCGTTACCGTGTTGCAGCATCCCTGTGATCAAATCACAAAGTGTTTGGCCAGACGATGATGGATACCATAACATCGAGAGGGCCCAGAGCTATCTCTTCATCGTCGGAGGAGCAAATCCCAATCTCGAGCTATCAAGTTACTTGAAATACTTTTCCATGAACCCGTAAGCCGCCGTAATAGCCAGCCATTTACGGATGACGTTTAACAAACCCCAAAGTTCATGAAGCAAGCATGAAGAAACTCGATACTCTCATGGTCTAAGGAATTATGCAAACATTAACATCTCTGTGTTAGTAACTATTAACTTGTGACGAATGTATCTCATAGCATAACATCAATTCGGGTCGATTAAATACAAATGTTCCTCTGACATTGTACCCTCAAAGTTGCTGGCATTGACATGCCCATGATCTGGAAAACAGAACCATCATGCAACACTTGAGCTAGTCTTAGAGGCCAGACTAGGAATACATTTTATCGTTTATTATTCCACACGTGCATATGAGTCTTCCTCTTAGCCTCATTTTATTTCCAGACTCGAGAACCATAGCAGTTATAGCATGGAACATAAACCTAATTTTGAACAGGGAGATAATCAATAACATTCATTATTGCCTCTAGGGCATATCTCCTACAGACTCCCACTTGCACTAGAGTCAATATCTACTCAATGCTAATGCACTTTACACCTATGGCATGCTGGTGTAGAAAATGCTTCGCTTGTGGTATAGCCTGATGTCCAACGGATCTGACGACTTCAGCTCCGTGTGTATCTTTGCATATCCTCACGTTTTCACGTTTTCACAAAATTCATATTTTGTCTGGACTTGGCTTGGTATGTATGAGAATCACAAGTCGAACCTGGATTCCTCAGACAGAGTTATGGTGAAACTACCTGCAGTAGTGTCCCATTGACAAAAGCCATCTTGGAACCATAGTTCATGAATGAACTATATGATTCAACATCTTGTTTGTCGCTTCTAAAGCGTCATACTCTAAGTTGCTGTTTTATTCACCTTTCATCATATGACAGGCGTTCTTCTGGATCCCTCTCTTATTAGTCTAATTGATAGTTACCACTTTACTAATAATTTGCAAACAAACATTACTATGGATATTTCATATCTTGCATCCATTGTTTGTATCTGAAAATTAATTTTCACTTCCATGAATATCACATAACTATCCCAAACTTTTGAAGTTCGAGTTTCGTGGAAGCAAACATATTGCACTTGACCGCAACGGAATTCTAGCTTTTGGATCGAAGGACGGGAGTCTCATCATCCATTGCATTTAGCGGGAGTATACGGAAAGCATGCGATAGGACAAAGTCCTTCTCGGCACTTTTGAGGACAATCCTCAGATTACGTTACCAACCGTAAAGTTTTAACCAGATATTTAACAGCTATTCAATTTTAATAGGGAAGGTGGAAATGCAAGCCATTCTTCTACAACTATTATGCAAAAAACACTTAGACAGTGTTCATAATTAATTGCACTGAGAATTAAACAAGTTGATTCTACAGTGCGCTCCCACTCAATTCAATATCTCTCTCAGAATTGATTGTGAGTGATACAAGACCCGCATTTCAAGTGTTTGCCATTGGTGTAACAACACTGATGACGAAAATCTCAACCGGTAGGCCAACTTGCCAATCACATCTCTATGTGACTCTTGTTCATCTTTCGATGCGTGTGTTCCGAGCTCATGACGGTCATGCCTGAACGTCAAGACAACCAAGCGATCTCGATGCGAGGTCTCAACTCACCAGCCTCACACTTCTCTAATCATTCGTACCTGTGTGACACGGCGCAACCCAAAAAGATAGGTGCCGTGACGGTGCTACACTTGGGAGAACACTAACTACTTGATATTTTTGTGAGAGATCACCCAAATAAAAGCGACTACCGCACAATAAACAAGGGTGCATTAAGAGGGGTAAACATCTCAATTCATAATAACATGATATGGTATAGCCTCTTCTGACGGACAAGTCAAGTATTTATTCGTCTTCGGCATTTGCGTCGGTGTTCACCTTTGCGAAGATTGCCACCACCTTGTTGATGCACCAGATAATATTGCTATCTCCATAGTGGATAAAATTAATGCATTACTTAAGGTTGACACGCAGGTCATTTAAAGTGCAATCATATGGCTCCAGCCATCATGCCAAATCATGACACGCAGGTCATGTCAATCAATTTACATCATATAGACATCTCATAAATAATCAAATTATTATGAGCACTGCTATACCACATCATATGCACATGCAAACCCTCCAGCAAAACCAAGTTAGACGTCTCTAATCGGTTCATGCAAAAACTTGTTTTTCGTGGCTTCTAAGGTTTCGAAACAAACCGAAGCTACCAACGTCTATCATCAAGCATGATTATCCATGTTGCTAGATTAACATTGCGGGGTGTATGAAACACGAGATAATAAAATCTCGATCCCCATACTGAACTTCGTCATACGCATGACCCCCGTGCAGATCATATCTGCATTCCCCTTTCGTCTGCTAAATATCATCTTTCTTTTTGACTACGGTGGAATTCAATGAACTGTTAGCACTTCATTGATCAATCAGGATCGCGGATTGCCAGAACATTAAAACTCCATCATACTGTTACCAAGATCAGAAATATGCAAATTCTAGGGAAGCAACAAGAACATCGGGTAACAGATTTCATCTGTCACCCGCATAAATAATTTTCAGCAATAGATCTCATCTACTACCTAATTATATTATGCAATACCCATACATCTCTATGTATTCCAGATCGCAACTTGCATCTACCCATAGCAGGGCTCATGATGCCACTATAGGGAAACGTAGCAGAAAACAAAAAAATTCTGACCTACGCACCAGCCCAGGACCACTATGGAGACTACATACATGGTTTGATCTTTTTCGTTACCGACTCGTAGTGCAGCGGAAGTAGAGTCGATGACGAACGGCGGTGCAGATCCCGCAGCTAGGATTTACAACCTCCCAATAGCGAGGATGTATACCCTCATCCGCCGCACGGACAGCCCTTCGGGAGGCGGTCGGACAGTCCCCCGGACGGTGTCGCGGACAGCCCTTCGGGAGGACCCTCAAAACTCGGACGATCACTCGCACAGCCCTTCGGGGGGATTCACAGAACTCAGACCGTCACTTGGACAACCCTTCTGGAGGCACTCTCAAAACAGCCCCTCGGGCAAAAGGATCGAAACTACGACCTCTCTACGGGGTTGCACACATACGGTGTCATCTATCCGGCAGGGCTTCGCCGCCGAGAACTAGTTCCTGCCGGAACCCAGACAACCTTTCAGCTCTATGAAACTATTTCGCGGGGAGGGAGAGAGAAGCCAGATCATTGCAATGGCATGTATGTGAGAAGGAGTGAGTGTGGAGGGCTGCCCCTCCACCTATATTTATAGGAAATCCCAAGGGGTAGGGTAGTTTAACACAAAAACCCAAAATGCACATGAATGAAGTCCTTCATCAAGGGCATAAGAGTGAAACCAAGGAACAAGAGGGGCTCCATGGTTGAGCCCCAAGTGTGGCCGGCCACACCCCTTGGGGGCCCCCATGAGGGCCTCCCAATCCATCCATGTCATCCCTAGATCTTTTGAGTAAAGCCCCAAAAGGTGGCTTTCCATAAAATATCCCAAAAATTACTTTCACTATTCACGACGTCATTTTTCAGCGTCCGTTCGAACTGAAAATATTTATGTGGGATCAGAACATTTCCAGTACCCACCATAATAATTTTCAACACATTCTGGAACAATTCTAGTATAGTGATTTTCATCTGTGAAAAGCATCTGAACCGGTACCGGTAGCTCCGGAACATTTCCGGTTTTTATTTCTAAAATTTCCAAAAAGTTTCCAGAATGATTCTGGCACCCTCCAAGAATTATCACGCATGTGCCGAGACCAATTTGACTTTATGCTATCCTCTGAAACAACTTTTCAGTATCACTGAAACTCATCCGGTGACCTCTCTCGTCGGAACTTCTCCGTTTCCTCCGAAACTTTTTCGGTGATTTTCTCTCAGACTCCCTGTCCAGTATTCAGCAGATAGATGACCCTTAAGCGTGTGACCCTATAGGTTCAGTGAAGTATAGACATGAGCGGAACTCTTTCCGATCAATGATCAACATCGGAGCCGTGGACACCCATGTTGACCCCTATACCCACACGAATGAATATTCGAGTGAACCTCCAGTTGACGTGCGTTATTCCTATTGCTTCGCGATATGTTACGAATACCCGAGGTGAGACATGTTGGCATCCCTGTGGATCAACTCCTTGTCCACTATGCCATTTACCTCGTTACCAGTATTGTTCTCTTTTCTCGTTCCGTGTTCCGGCATCCCCGTGATCAAATCACCCTTTGTCTGGCCAGACGATGATACCGTAACACCGAGAGGGCCCAGAGATATCTCTCCATCGACGGAGGAGCAAATCCCAATCTTGAGCTATCAAGTTACTTAACATACCTTTCCATGAACCCGTAAGCCGCTGTAATAGCCACCCATTTATGGATGACGTTTAACAAACCCCAAAGTTCATGAAGCAAGCATGAAGAAACTCGATACTCTCATGGTCTAAGGAATTATGCAAACATTAACTTCTCTGTGTTATTAACCATTAACTTGTGACGAATGAATCTCATAGCATAACATCAATCGGGTCGATTCAACACAAGTGTTCTCCTAACATTGTGCCCTCAAAATTGCTGGCATAGACATGCCCATGATCAGGAAAACAGAACCATCATGCAACACTTGAGCTAGTCTTAGAGGCCAGACTAGGAATACTTATTATTGTTTATTTTTCCACACGTGCATATGAGTCTTCCTTCGAGCCTCGTTTTATTTGCAGACTCGAGAACCATAGCAGTTATAGCATGGAACATAAACCTAATTATGAACAGGGAGATAATCAATAACATTCATTATTGCCTCTAGGGCATATCTCTTACAGACTCCCACTTGCACTAGAGTAAATATCTAGTCAATGATAATGCACTTTACACCTATGGCATACTGGTGTAGAAAATGCTTCGCTTGTGGTACAGCCTGATGTCCAACGGATCTGACGACTTCAGCTCCGTGTGTATCTTTGCATATCCTCACATTTTCACGCTTTCACAAAATTCATATTTCATGTGGACTTGGCTTTTATGTATGTGAATCACAGGTCGAACCTGGATTCCTCAGACTGAGTTATGGAGAGACTACCTGCATTAGTGTCCCATTGACAAAAGCCATCTTGGAACCATACTAAGTTCATGATTGAACTATATGATTCAACATATTGTTTGTCGCTTCTAAAGCGTCAACATACTTAGTCATTTGTTATAGAGTTCGCCACAGTATCCTGTTGGGAACAATTTCCAACTACCGTGCCACCGTATTGTGTATTACACAAAACCCTTAACTTAAATCGAAAATCGCATGGAGAAAATATGAAGACTGTATCGATGTAACATTTTACAACGAACTCTTCATGATCTCCGTTCACGAGAAAACATATCATCAGTACTTACTCTAGTACTCAATGACATCTTTCACTGTTGTCCCACGATCAGTACTTTGATCACTTTAGTATCCATACTCGCAACACCTTGGGAGTATCGGACATATCTGGTTGTTTTACATACCATGGAATACATGATTAATCCAAACAGAAAAGTGTGTTGATTCTGCATCATGTATTTTGCTCATCGGTGTTTTGGGACACCGAGTCTTGCAAAAAACTCTTCCATGTGACTCCGACAAGAATCACTCCTTGGCGGTTTTAAATGCGAAAAGGTTTTAGCACATTGTCAATATGTATTCATTGCTTAGCCCTATTAGGTAAACCTATCTCCATAGATCATTATGCCTAATATTGAGGCTATTTAGCCTAAGCACTTCATCAAAAATCTATTTTCAAATGAAGTCCTAATTCGTGTCAAGAAATTTATTTCCAATTAACAATGTGTCAAGCACACAAGGTTTTTACAAATATTATTACGCTCCCACTTACTTTCTTGAATTACAAGCATCTTCGTTACCCATTGATGAAGTCAAACCCCTTTAAACATTTCATCAAAGCACGAAGATTCCAACTCCATTTTGCTCTCTTCTCTCCATCGCTGGAACTCTGAAGTTTGCACCCTTACTAGCATCCTTTGGATAGACAAAATGCCTTGGACTGTAACACATGCAAGTCCTTGGTTTCATTTCCATCAGATGGAAATCCTATTGTCATCCATGTTTCATATCTCATGATTGAAATATGTATTAATTGCTAGTCCAACCCGAACCGACTTTAAGCATCGCTCCGATGAAAACAACCTCATCATAGTCAACTCTTGAACTTGTTATTTCAACAAGTCGAGCTTTATGGATAAAACATTTTTATCCGTATCAGTTTTAAGTTCCATAAATATTCGTTAGACTCTAAGTCTTCCGGAAGGTGTATCAAGGTTTTAATCTTGAATCACTTATATGGAAACTAACTCGGGTTGTATTGTCATTTAGCCAATTTCGGAGTCAGGGCCCATCAACGCTTCCTTGTGTATCGTACGCATAATGTTGTCTAACAAAAATATCTCGTTTGCGCACCTGAGAGGTTTGCACGAGCCTTGCCTACGTCTTTCAGCTGCAAGTTCGATCGAAGTTCATACATTTTGTAGAGACTTCCGTATCAATCGCAGTAGGAAACTCTAGAATTACTTCCAATGTCTCTTTCCTTTGATCTGATGACGAAGATACTATATATCTCGTCGAATTGCACTATTCTCCCACTCACCTTTTTGAAAGAACCATTCTCTTTAAAAGCACACCATTTTTGCGGCAAAACTATTTGCCTCGGTATAGTGAGGGAGGAATGCCCAACATTTTGGTATAACCTACAAAGTAGCACTTGTCTGATTTGGAATAGGTTTGTAACCTTTTACACAAGCCCCATATTCCAAATGTTAAGAAAAGATATAACATGGTTGGGCGTACCATACCATGGCTTCATTTCAACAGACCCGATGTAGCTCTTTTCGGTGTAAAAACCGCAGTCTCTAAAGCATCACTTTAAAAGGGATAATGGCAAATTTATTTATGTCATCTTTGACCTTAGCATGTCATAAATGGTTAGATTACATCTCCATGCACTTTCCACTTGCAGTGGTGTTCCGGGAGGTGCAAGTTATGGAACCCCTTTCACAACTCATCAGACATTCGCTAAACATGTAACTCAAATATTCCTTTGTGCAATCAAATTCCAGAAACATAATTTTCTTGTTACAATAACTTCTACTTCAATTTTGAAAACCTTTCGAATGATTTCAAAAGATCAAGACTTACGTCTCATCAAGTAAATATCCATATATCTACTTGAGTCATTTCTGAAGATAAATAAATCCACCACTTGCAACAACATTTACTGAACTACACACATCAAAATGTATGATCACCAATAAGTTTGTTGCTCGTTGCTTATTGCCTGTGAACGGTATTTCAGTCACTTCACTTTTCGGAGGAAAGTTGCAAGTGTCAGATGATTCAAAATCAAATGACTTCAAAATCCATCATAATGGAATTTTTCCATGCGGGTTTCTCCAATGTGACCAAATGCAGTGCCACACATGTGTGGTATTCTCATAGTCTTGCGACATTTAGCGTCAGCGTTATGGATGTATCATTTTACCATCAATATTCATAACATACATCCCATCTTGGATGGAAGCATGGCCCTTCATGTTATTCATAATACTGAACAACAATTGTTCTTTTATGAACAACCGTTTTGCAATAAACATTGTGCAATGGGCTAGAGTGTAAGAAACTCTAAAATGAATTATGAAAGTAAACACAGAGGTAATATATTAATATCATTATTCATAACATACATCTCATTCACAATGAAAGAATGGCCAACATCAAAAGTTCTCTTATGAACAACCTTCTTGCGAGATACCTTATGCAACGGCTAGAGTATAAGAAACTCTAAAATGAATTATGAAAGAAAATACATAGGTAATACACCGATGGAAGGTATAGTAACTTTTACTATGTTCCCAACACGTATTAAAACCTCATTCCTGGCTAGTCTTTTTAGGTCATAGTAGCTCTTACATTGATTCGCAACAGAATGCAATCGAGCGGGTATCTTTGTGATTAACTCATAATACCCAAGAATTAGTGATTAACATGTTTAACCAAAATTCCCAAGAACTATATCTTTGACCAGCCTACTATACATCAAAAACTTGTATGACATTCATACATGAGCTGGATATTCCAGTCATCTTCCTTTCTGCCTTTATATTTCTACCAATTTAACTTTTAGTATTTCTCCTACTCGCAAAAGAAGCACCCAACTTAAGAGTGGCCTTAGCCCCGGACTTCCTAGGCGTGTAAGTCATACTAACACCCTTTGGACACTTCCTTTCTCTCTAAGTTGTTGTTTTATTCACCTTTCATCATATGACAGGCGTTCTTCTGGATCCCTCTCTTATTAGTCTAATTGATAGTTACCACTTTACTAATAATTTGCAAACAAACATTACTTTGGATATTTCATATCTTGCAGCCATTGTTTGTATCTGAAAATTAATTTTCACTTCCATGAATATCACATAACTATCCCAAACTTTTGAAGTTCGAGTTTCGTGGAAGCAAACATATTGCACTTGACCGCAACGGAATTCTAGCTTTTGGATCGAAGGACGGGAGTCTCATCATCCATTGCATTTAGCGGGAGTATACGGAAAGCATGCGATAGGACAAAGTCCTTCTCGGCACTTTTGAGGACAATCCTCAGATTACGTTACCAACCGTAAAGTTTTAACCAGATATTTAACAGCTATTCAATTTTAATAGGGAAGGTGGAAATGCAAGCCATTCTTCTACAACTATTATGCAAAAAACACTTAGACAGTGTTCATAATTAATTGCACTGAGAATTAAACAAGTTGATTCTACAGTGCGCTCCCACTCAATTCAATATCTCTCTCAGAATTGATTGTGAGTGATACAAGACCCGCATTTCAAGTGTTTGCCATTGGTGTAACAACACTGATGACGAAAATCTCAACCGGTAGGCCAACTTGCCAATCACATCTCTATGTGACTCTTGTTCATCTTTCGATGCGTGTGTTCCGAGCTCATGACGGTCATGCCTGAACGTCAAGACAACCAAGCGATCTCGATGCGAGGTCTCAACTCACCAGCCTCACACTTCTCTAATCGTTCGTACCTGTGTGACACGGCGCAACCCAAAAAGATAGGTGCCGTGACGGTGCTACACTTGGGAGAACACTAACTAATTGATATTTTTGTGAGAGATTACCCTAATAAAAGCGACTACCGCACAATAAAGAAGGGTGCATTAAGAGGGATAAACATCTCAGGCAATTTATAATAGCATGATATGGTATAGCCTCTTCTGACGGAGAAGTCAAGTATTTCTTTGTCTTCGGCATTCGTGTCGGTGTTCACCTTTGCGAAGATTGCCACCACCTTGTTAATGCACCAGATAATATTGATATCTCCATAGCGGATAAAATTAATGCATTACTTAAGGTTGACACGCAGGTCATTTAAAGTGCAATCATATGGCTCCAGCCATCATGCCAAATCATGACACGCAGGTCATGTTAATCAATTTACATCATATAGACATCTCACAAATAATCAAATTATTATGAGCACTGCTATACCACATCATATGCACATGCAAACCCTCCTGCAAAACCAAGTTAGACGTCTCTAATTGGTTCATGCAAAAACTTGTTTTTCGTGGCTTCTAAGGTTTCGAAACAAACCGAAGCTACCAACGTCTATCATCAAGCATGATTATCCATGTCACTAGATTAACATTGCGGGGTGTATGAAACACGAGATAATAAAATCTTGAGCCCCATACTGAACTTCGTCATACGCATGACCCCCGTGCAGATCATATCTACATTCCCCTTTCGTCTGCTAAATATCATCTTTCTTTTTAACTACGGTGGAATTCAATGAACAGTTAGCACTTCGTTGATCAATCTAGATCGCGGATTGCCAGAACATTGAAACTCCACCATACTGTTACCAAGATCAGAAATATGCAAATTCTAGGGAAGCAACAAGAACATCAGGTAACAGATTTCATCTGTCACCCGCATCAATAATTTTCAGCAATAGATCTCATCTACTACCTAATTATATTATGCAATACCCATACATCTCTATGTATTCCAGATCGCAACTTGCATCTACGCATAGCACGGCTCATGATGCCACTTTAGGGAAACGTAGCAGAAAACAAAAAAATACCGACCTACGCACCAGCCCAGGACCACTATGGAGACTACATACATGGTTTGATCTTTTTCGTTACCGACTCGTAGCGCAGCGGAAGTAGAGTCGATGACGAACGGCGGTGCAGATCCCCGCAGCTAGGATTTACAACATCCCAACCGCGAGGATGTATACCCTCATCCGCCGCACGGACAGCCCTTCGGGAGGCGGTCGGACGGTCCCCCGGACGATGTCGCGGACAGCCCTTCGGGAGGACCCTCAAAACTCGGACGGTCACTCGGACAGCCCTTCGGGAGGATTCACCGAACTCGGACCGTCACTTGGACAGCCCTTCGGGAGGCACTCTCAAAACAGCCCCTCGGGCAAAAGGATCGAAACTACGACCTCTCTACGGGGTTGCACATATACGGTGTCATCTATCCGGCAGGGCTTCGCCGTCCAGAACTAGTTCTTGCCGGAACCCAGACAACCTTTCGGCTCTACGAAACTATTTCGTGGGGAGGGAGAGAGAAGCCAGATCATTGCAATGGCATGTATGTGAGAAAGAGTGAGTGTGGAGGGCTGCCCCTCCACCTATATTTATAGGAAATCCCAAGGGGTAGGGTAGTTTAACACAAAAACCCAAAATGCACATGAATGAAGTCCTTCCTCAAGGGCATAAGAGTGAAACCAAGGAACAAGAGGGGCTCCATGGTGGAGCCCCAAGTGTGGCCGGCCACACCCCTTGGGGGAGCGCCATGAGGGCCTCCCAATCCATCCATGTCATCCCTAGATCTTTTGAGTAAAGCCCCAAAAGGTGGCTTTCTATAAAATATCCCAAAAATTACTTTCACTATTCACGACGTCATTTTTCAGCGTCCGTTCGAACTGAAAATATTTATGTGGGCTCAGAACATTTCCAGTACCCACCATAATAATTTTCAACACGTTCTGAAACAATTCTAGTATAGTGATTTTCATCTGCGAAAAGCATCTGAACCGGTACCGGCAGCTCCGGAACATTTCCGGTTTTTATTTCTAAAAATTCCAAAAAGTTTCTAGAATGATTCTGGCACCCTCTAAGAATTATCACGCATGTGTCGAGACCAATTTGACTTTATGGTATCCTCTAAAACAACTTTTCAGTATCACTGAAACTCATCTGGTGACCTCTCTCGTCGAAACTTCTCCGTTTCGTCCGAAACTTTTTCGGTGATTTTCTCTCAGACTCCCTGTCTAGTATTCAGCAGATAGATGACCCTTAAGCGTGTGACCCTATAGGTTCGGTGAAGTATAGACATGACCGGAACTCTTTCCGATCAATGATCAACATCGGAGCCGTGGACACCCATATTGACCCCTATACCCACACGAATGAATATTCGAGTGAACCTCCAGTTGACGTGCGTTATTCCTATTGCTTCGCTATATGTTACGAATACCCGAGGTGAGACATGTTGGCATCCCTGTGGATCAACTCCTTGTCCACTATGCCATTTACCCTGTTACCAGTATTGTTCTCTTTTCTCGTTCCGTGTTCCGGCATCCCCGTGATCAAATCACCCTTTGTCTGGCCAGACGCTGATGGATACCGTAACACCGAGAGGGCCCAGAGATATCTCTCCATCGACGGAGGAGCAAATCCAAATCTTAAGCTATCAAGTTACTTAACATACCTTTCCATGAACCCGTAAGCCGCCGTAATAGCCACCCATTTACGGATGACGTTTAACAAACCCCAAAGTTCATGAAGCAAGCATGAAGAAACTCGATACTCTCATGGTCTAAGGAATTATGCAAACATTAACTTCTCTATGTTGTTAACCATTAACTTGTGATGAATGAATCTCATAGCATAACATCAATCGGGTCGATTCAACACAAGTGTTCTCCTAACATTGTGCCCTCAAAATTGCTGGCATAGACTTGCCCATGATCAGGAAAACAGAACCATCATGCAACACTTGAGCTAGTCTTAGAGGCCAGACTAGGAATACTTATTATTGTTTATTTTTCCACACGTGCATATGAGTCTTCCTTCGAGCCTCGTTTTATTTGCAGACTCGAGAACCATAGCAGTTATAGCATGGAACATAAACCTAATTATGAACAGGGAGATAATCAATAACATTCATTATTGCCTCTAGGGCATATCTCCTACAGACTCCCACTTCCACTAGAGTCAATATCTAGTCAATGATAATGCACTTTACACCTATGGCATACTGGTGTAGAAAATTCTTCGCTTGTGGTATAGCCTGATGTCCAACGGATCTGACGACTTCAGCTCCGTGTGTATCTTTGCATATCCTCACGTTTTCACACTTTCACAAAATTCATATTTCATGTGGACTTGGCTTTTATGTATGTGAATCACAGGTCGAACCTGGATTCCTCAGACTGAGTTATGGAGAGAGTACCTGCAGTAGTGTCCCATTGACAAAAGCCATCTTGGAACCATACTAAGTTCATGATTGAACTATATGATTCAACATATTGTTTGTCGCTTCTAAAGCGTCATACTCATAGAATTCGCCATAGTATCCTGTTGGGAACAATTTCCAACTACCGTGCCACCGTATTGTGTATTACACAAAACCCTTAACTTAAATCGAAAATCGCATGGAGAAAATATGAAGACTGTACCGATGTAACATTTTACAACAAACTCTTCATGATCTCCGTTTGCGAGAAAACATATCATCAGTACTTACTCTAGTACTCAATGACATCTTTCACTGTTGTCCCACGATCAGTACTTTGATCACTTTAGTATCCATACTCGCAACACCTTGGGAGTATCGGACATATCTGGTTGTTTTACATACCATGGAATACATGATTAATCCAAACACAAAAGTGTGTGGAATCTGCATCATGTATGTTGCTCATCAGTGTTTTGGGACACCGAGTCTTGCGAAAAAACTCTTCCATCTGACTCCGGCAAGAATCACTCCTTGGCGGTTTTAAATGCGAAAAGGTTTTAGCACCTTTTCAATATGTATTCATTGCTTAGCCCTATTAGGTAAACCTATCTCCATAGATCATTATGCCTAATATTGAGGCTATTTAGCCTAAGCACTTCATCAAAAATCTATTTTCAAATGAAGTCCTAATTCGTGTCAAGAAATTTATTTCCAATTAACAATGTGTCAAGCACACAAGGTTTTTAGAAATATTATTACGCTCCCACTTACTTTCTTGAATTACAAGCATCTTCGTTACCCATTGATGAAGTCAAACCCCTTTGAACATTTCATCAAAGCACGAAGATTCCAACTCCATTTTGCTCTCTTCTGTCCATCGCTGGAACTCTGAAGTTTGCACCCTTACTAGCATCCTCTGGATAGACAAAATGCCTTGGACTGT
Organism: Secale cereale; assembly: GCA_902687465.1. Taxonomy (NCBI): domain Eukaryota; kingdom Viridiplantae; phylum Streptophyta; class Magnoliopsida; order Poales; family Poaceae; genus Secale; species Secale cereale. Next base: position 524,321,557 of record LR738713.1, on the reverse strand, counting down.
AACACATGCAAGTCCTTGGTTTCATTTCCATCAGATGGAAATCCTATTGTCATCCATGTTTCATATCTCATGATTGAAATATGTATTAATTGCTAGTTCAACCCGAACCGACTTTAAGCATCGCTCCGATGAAAACAACCTCATCGTAGTCAACTCTTGAACTTGTTATTTCAACAAGTCGAGCTTTATGGATAAAACATTTTTATCCGTATCAGTTTTAAGTTCCATAAATATTCGTTAGACTCTAAGTCTTCCGGAAGGTGTATCAAGGTTTTAATCTTGAATCACTTATATGGAAACTAACTCGGGTTGTATTGTCATTTAGCCAATTTCGGAGTCAGGGCCCATCAACGCTTCCTTGTATATCGTACGCATAATGTATTCTAACAAAAATATCTCGTTTGCGCACCTGAGAGGTTTGCACGAACCTTGCCTACGTGGTTCAGCTGCAAGTTCGATCGAAGTTCATACATTTTGTAGAGACTTCCGTATCAATCGCAGTAGGAAACTCTAGAATTACATCCAATGTCTCTTTCCTTTGATCTGATGACGAAGATACTGTTTATCTCGTCAAGTTGCACTATTCTCCCACTCACCTTTTTGAAAGAACCATTCTCTTTAAAAGCACACCATTTTTGCGGCAAAACTATTTGCCTCGGTATAGTGAGGGAGGAATGCCCAACATTTTGGTATAACCTACAAAGTAGCACTTGTCTGATTTGGAATAGGTTTATAACCTTTTACACAAGCCCCATATTCCAAATGTTAAGAAAAGATATAACATGGTTGGGCGTACCACCACGGCTTCATTTCAACAGACCCGATGTAGCTCTTTTCAGTGTAAAAACCACAGTCTCTAAAGCATCTCTTTAAAAGGGATAATGGCAAATTTATTGTCAGGCCCAAGATGCGATTCTATCCCGACCACGTGACACTTACGTGATTGGGGCACAACCGCATTTCGGGCGCTTAGCAAGATGGATATCATTACATCGTACCATTTCATACATACATGGGGGATACAACAATACATACAAGTCACATGAATACAACAACATCAATATAAGGTATCTGACTACAGATACAAACAAGAAAAACACAAGACATCCATCTGCTATCCCAGGCTGCCGACCCGGAACCTAACCCAAGACTGAAGAAGAATAACTCCAACAACAGAACAACGCTCTCACGTCAAGACATCGGAAACCTGCACCTGCAACTGTTGTTGTAGTATCTGTGAGCCACGAGAACTCAGCAATCCCATAACCATGGGTAACAAGACTATCAAAGCTTAATAGGTAGGAAGAGGTAAAGTGGTGAGGTTGCAGCAGCGGCTAAGCAAATATACGGTGGCTAACTTACGAGTACAAGAATAAGATGAGCATCTACGCAAACGGTCGCAACTAGTAATGATCGCTAAAGATCCTGAACTACCTACGAGTCAAACATAACCCCACCGTATTCTCTTTTCAAAGTGAAAAGAGACAGTCACTGTTACTCACACAGTTGTGTGTTTTACTTCAGATCCTCTGTCAAGTTTTCTACAACCGGACATTAACAAATTCCAATCTGCCACATAACTGCGGGCACGGCTTTCGAAAGATCATAACCCTGCAGGGGTGTCCTAACTTAGCCCATCACAAGCTCTCACGATCAGCTGAAGTGATAAATATAATATCATCACCCTTATCTTAGGGAAATCCGATCAGGCTCGGCATCCCGGTGCATAAGACATTTCGACAATGGTAAAACAAGTCCAGCAAGACCTCCCGGCGTGCCGACGCCCTGATAGTAGCCGCGTGTATCTCGTCTCAGGCCACGTCCGGCTGGGTGATGCTACAGGTAAATCCAGCCCTCGAGTTTCCCCAAAGTGGCCCCGCAGGACCCTCATTTGGGACCAACACCATCAGCACTGGCCCCCCTGCTATGTAGAAAAGAATCTCCAAGGAGCGTCCCCCTTATGCAAATTAATTAATTAATTAAGTTGTTATTATGAGCAAATTAAAACCAATGTTGGGCCTTGCTGGAGGAGTTTTATTCAAAGACGAAGTGTCAAGGGGTCCCCATATACCCAACCGTGTAAGGAACGCAAAATCAAGGAACATAATGCTGGTTTATCGGTGCCTAAGGTGGCATGAGTGGAACAAAACACCGAGCAAAAGGCCAAGCCTTCCACCCATGCCCAGTATATAGGTGTGTTGTTATATATATAACATATTGTGATATTCCAACAACAAGTTCCCTCCTGGAACGATCTTCATCTTCACCTGCAACTAACAACGCTATAAGAGGGGCTGAGCAAGCGGGTAACATAGCCAAACAATGGTTTTTGCTAGGAAGGTGTCAAAGGTTAGAGGTTTCATGGCAACAAGGAGAGGGGCTGACAATAAAGATGGGTAGCACGACATATAACGATAGCATCAAGACAACTAAGCAAAGGCAATGATAGAAAAGGTATCCAAGGGTAAGGTCATCTTGCCTACGATCCCGCAAGGAAGAAGAACAGATCCATGAAGAAGACGAAGATGAAGCCTTGAAGAAGAACCACGGGTAGACGAACGAATCCTCACGAACGCAACGGAACAAGCACTAACGAGAAGAAGCAAGCAACACGGTAAACACACCACACGAGTCATGACAATATGCTCAATCAAGTATGATGCAACACAATTCTATATATGGTGCACTAGAAGTCTATACAGGAAGCAAAACATGGTAAGGTAGGAAGCACAGAAAAACAACACAAGTCTATATATCATGCAATACATGGCAAGGTATGATGCATGATAAGTCTATACAAGAAGCAAAACATGGCAAGGTAGGAAGCACAGAAAAAATAACACAAGTCTATATGATGCAATACATGGCAAGGTATGATGCATGACAAGTCTATACAAGAAGCAATGCATGACAAGGTAGGAAGCACAGAAAAACAACACAAGTCTATATATGATGCAATACATGGCAAGGTATGATGCAAGGCGAGTCTATATAGGAAGCAATACATGACAAGGTAGGAAGCACAGAAAAGGAACACAAGAACATGACAATATGCTCAAGCAAGTATGATGCAAAACAAGTCTACATATGATGCACAGCAAGTCTGTATAGGAAGCAAAACATGGCAAGGTAGGAAGCACAGAGAAACAACACAAGAAACATGACAATATGCTCAAGCAAGTATGGTGCAAGACAAGTCTATATATGATGCAATACATGGCAAGGCAGGAAGCACACAATAACAACACAAGTCAACAAGTTTAAATGAGGCCGGAAACTACATATTACAAATCCGGTAAGGCCTCATATGCATAGTTTCAAATTAGTCCAGATCTGAACAAACCTTATGTTCAAGTTGTTAAACATCAAGTTACCATGCACCATCATGATCTACACGAAATTCTAGTCAAGTTTCATATAAAGTTTGTTTAATTCGGAGCTACGGCCTAGAAGATATGAGCAAAACAAGACAAGCATGGCAATGGTGCAGGGTGCACCCAAACATCAAGCAAACTCACTCCAAACATGAAAACAATATGATATTATGATTCTACATGCAAAATCACACAAGTTTCATATAAGGCACACCCCAAACGGAGCAACGGGCTAAAAGATACACATGAAACAATATATAACAACAAGCTGAAGTTAACAGCCACATACCAACTTTGGAGCAAGAAATATATACTCTACAACACTCAAACATGGTGACAAGAAGCATGGACATGAAGTAGACATATCCTACAGCAAACAACTCCACTGGAGCAACTCCATAGGAGGCATGGATCAATAGCAACAAGCTACAACATTTTGATCATGACACTAAAACCTGACAGCAATATTTTATAGCAACTTGGGAGCAAGAATTAAATAGGCTACAGCAACCCATATGAGCAAGTGAAGGCATGAATGGATAGACAACAACATGTACAACAAGGAATGATCAATGGCCACCCCAAAACTAACATGGATTTGCCTAGGGCATCAAGCAAACATAGCAACATGATAAGACAGATTCCAGACTTAGTGAAATTTCACTAAGTGTTAAAACAGTAACATTAGCATGGCATGTTTGCGAGCATGTTTAAGTCACCTCAAGGCATATCATAGAAAATGGTTTGCACCACAGCAAAGATCACATGATGGGGAATCTAAAACATATGAGCATGCGACATGGGGACAAACACAGCAATAGCAACGAGCTCCTCAACTAGGCATCTCGTAACAAGTTACAAAACCTAACAACCACATGCACTTTTGCAACAGAGATAAACATGGCAATATGAACTCTAACATGCATGCTATAGCAACCAACATGTAGAGCATCTCATGATGAACATTTTGACATATCATTTGCATCATTTGGATAAACATGCACCAAGTTATCATATCTCAAACATGGCAACAAAATAACAAGTAGCAGTAGTTTATAACAAGTAGCACTCTTGCAACAGATATTAGAGCATCTAGATGAAGTCAAACAAGCATGGCACAATGGAACAAAGTGTAGAGCATATCACCACGATCATTTTGACATATCATTCACCCAATTTGGACATACACACAAAAGGATATCACCATGCAAACATAGTAACATAATATGCATTTCTGGGACTTAGAGAGAAAAAGGGACCTCGAGGAAAATGGACATGTCTGACGAACGGGGCCCGCGTGGCAGCTGCACAGGACGAGCGGGTCAGGTACGGGCGAACGGGCACGGAGCGGTTGCGGGCACCGGGTCGCGGGACCCATTAGGGTTCGCTGGATCCTGCCGACGGCTCAGATCGGAAATGGACGACGGGGCGGCGGCCTCGACTCCGGCGGGAGCGGCGAGGCTCGGCGGTGGAGGTGGCCGGCGGGGGCCCGGCGGCGAGGGCCCGGCGACGCGCCCGGCGGCGAGGCCCGGAGTGGCGGCGGCTGCGGCGATGTAGATCGGAGGCGGCGGCGGTTGGTGGCGGACCGGCGCCGGCCGGTGGGTGGAAAGGCGGCGGCGAGCGGTGGCGATGTAGTCCGGCACGGCGGCGGGGTTGAGCGGCGGCGAGCGGCGGGGATCGGGACGGCCAGAGCGGGAGGCTCGGGGGGAGCGGGGCGCTCGGGCCCAGATCGGCCCGGGGGTGGGCCGCGGTAGGGCCAGGAGGGCCGGCGGGGTGGCTGGGAGCCAGGAGGTGCTGCGGGAGGCTGACGGGTGGCCCCCCGGCTGAGGTGGCGGTGGCGCTGGTGGCGGCTGGGCCTGTGGCTCGCCGCCAAGTGGCGAGGGAGGAGGGGCTCGGCGCGGAAATTGAGGTGGAGGAGGCTGGGAGGTAGGGGAAGAAGCTAGGCTGCCCATTTTAGGAAGGGGAGGGTCCATATATAGCAAAAAGGCTAGGGTTTGGGGGGTTTTGGACCGTTCCGGAGCCATTGGATCGTGATCCAACGGCAACGGAGCGAAGGGGAAGTAGGCTGGGCCTAGAGGGAATTAGTGGGATGTGTAGAAGAGGTTTCGGGCTACGAGGAGAGAAGGGAAAAGAGGCCCGTGGGGTTTTCGAAGACAGAAAACGTCCGACGAAATAACCGGCTACTAGTGCCGCTATATATATCCGTTGGGCTATCAAACGAGCTCCGAATGCGATGAAATTTGGCAGGCGGCCTGTCTACACTATAATAAGACCACATGCCAAGTTTCATCCCATTCCAAGAACGTTTTTCGGCCACTCATAAAATAAATATTCGGAAGCACCGCGGACGCGTGCAAGTGTGTTTGGGCTCAGAACGGACAACGGAGAGGACGAGGGAACTCGGGCGGACGCAAGTTTTGAAAACATGCTGGTGCAAGCACACATGATGACATGGCAAGATGCAACACGCAAGCAGATGACATGGCACTGACAACGAATAACTGGCTGACACCTGGCGCACCGGTCTCAGGGTGTCACAACACTCCCCTACTAACAAGAGATCTCGTCCCGAGATCTTAGGAACGAGACGGGAGGAAAAAGGAAGAACAAAGTTCTTCGAGGACAAAAGGGTGAAACCAAAGAATGTTCAGGGGATGAGCCACTTGAAAGAAAGGATGCAACGGAGAAGAACGAGAATTGAGAAGCTCCGGTAAAATAAGCAACAAGGCATAAGATGAGAACCAAGAGGAGATGGAACGATACTCGACGAGAGTAACAACACAAAGCCTCCGGAAGAGTTGAAAGAAGGCAATTAAAAGAACGGAGAAGAAAATGACAACTTCCATCATGAATGAATTTGAAAGAGCATCCTTAGGAGAAAGACTTGAACGGAGTTGTTGAGAAAATCAACAACAAAAGAATAAGCTTGATGTGGACTTATTAAAACATCTCAAAACTTGAGGTGAATTATGCCGCAACCAAAATATTGATGAGCTGAGAAGAGCGAATAATGCAAAACTCCACTTCAAAAGAATCCAGAGAATTATTGCACTCGAGAGGCAAAATAATAAGAATGCTTGAGCTGCTCCAGAAGAATTAGATGAACGATTGACGAATGATTTGAATTGCGATGAACCTCCACGAAGAACTGCGGTAACAAAGGATGATGATATAGAAATGACGGGCGAAAAGAATAAGAATAAAGCCTTGCGATGATTAGACGGGGTTCCGACGAGATAACCGAGAAAAACTTTGAACTCCTGGGAAGAAAAGATGAAAGCACTCGGAACTAGAATTTATTCATCAAGAATAAACTCCGAATGGAAGGATTAAATAGCTCGATGAAAAGAGTAAGAATTATGTCATGCTTATCCTCCACCAATTAAATTGATGAGAAGCAATGGATTCACATACTACTTATTCTCCTTGAAATGATTAAATAGGAATATATCACGAACTTGCGACAATCTTCATGAACCACCGGTAGGATTGGAATATAAATGAACAATTGATATGATAGCACCGAAAAAGAAATAATGAACGAACCACCGGTAAGATTGGAACCACGTGAAGAAAATGAACAAACCACCGGGAAGAATTAATCGAATGATGAAAAGAACAAACCACTGAGAAGAATTACAATCGAGTGAAGAACGAGAATGACCACCGTAAGGAATGAAATAGAACGATGCAAGAGGACAGGCCACCATGAAGAATTGAGATTGAGTGAACACAAGAGAATGAATCTCCGGGAAAAATAAAGCACTTGGGGAATTTAAAATGATGAGAACGAAGAGATCGCAAACTGATTAAAGAATACTTGAACGAAGCACCGGACAAATGTGAAACGAATGAAGAGGCATCGATGAAGAATATTTGGAGGACGAAGTTGAAAACTGAGAACGAAGAAATCTTCTAAAATGATGGCCTTCGGAGGAACACATGAAAAAGAATTGACGAAATACTCCGGAAGAATGAAAAGAAGAAAGGTTGAACCAACGATGAAAAGAATTGCAAACGAACTTCAGAAGGCACATGACTGATGGAATCCATACTTACGTCACACTTGAAAAGAATTTCGGAACACTCCGGAAAAATAAAAGAGTCAGGTAAGATCCTGGGAATAAACATGTGGGTTATGAGCCCACCGAAGAGAAAACACCGTTTAAAAGGATCGAAAAGGAGATGATGCACCGGAACAATTGGAAAACTCGAATGAGGTGACAACCTTGAATTAATTGGAACACGGACAATCTCCTGAGATATGACTTCGGAACTCTGGAATAATTAAATGACGAGAGACGAACGAGCAAGAGGAAAACACTTGAGCAGAGGGAGAAGAATATGAAGAACACCGGATACTAATAGAATTGGAACCACCGGAAAGAAAAGAGATGAATAATATCAAACGAGAGTAGAATTCACCGGAGAAGAAAATAGAAGAATGATGACGAGCTAGACGAGAATTTACCAGTTGGAATAACTGATGAAAGAAAGAAAATAATTCACACGAGTAGGATGGATACTCGATTAAGGACTCCGGCTCCGAGAAGCAAAAAGGGTGGGCGGGTGGGAAAAGAAAAAAGACAACTTCGGAAGGGGAAAACAACACTGGTTGAAAAGAACTGAGGTTGAACTTGCAAAGAAGAAGAGGGTCGAGTCCACTTGACGAGAGATGCACCAGATGAAAGAACTAACAACGCGACGAATGAAAACTAACCACGCGATCCTAAAAAAAGTTGAAGGGGAAGAGGAGCAATTCAAAACACCTACGTCAAGATTCCTCACCAGAGCGACGAAGGGGCAGGGGAGTAAAAATAATTCCTACTCTCCGATATAACTAGACTTTGAGAACAGTTTTCTGCTCGACTCAACAACGGCCAAGCTACGATCAATCAAGGGGGCTCCTATGGTCGGTCGAGGCTCCGATACCAACTTGCCAGGCCCAAGATGCGATTCTATCCCGATCACGTGACACTTACGTGATTGGGGCACAACCGCATTTCAGGCGCTTAGCAAGATGGATATCATTACATCGTACCATTTCATACATACATGGGGGATACAACAATACATACAAGTCACATGAATACAACAACATCAATACAAGGTATCCGACTACAGATACAAACAAGAAAAACACAAGACATCCATCTGCTATCCCATGCTGCCGACCCGGAACCTAACCCAAGACTGAAGAAGAAGAACTCCTACAACAAAACAACGCTCTCACATCAAGACAACGGAAACCTGCACCTGCAACTGTTGTTGTAGTATCTGTGAGCCACGAGGACTCAGCAATCCCATAACCATGGGTAACAAGACTATCAAAGCTTAATAGATAGGAAGAGGTAAAGTGGTGAGGTTGCAGCAGCGCCTAAGCAAATATATGGTGGCTAACTTACGAGTACAAGAATAAGATGAGCATCTACGCAAACGGTCGCAACTAGTAATGATCGCTAAAGATCCTGAACTACCTACGAGTCAAACATAACCCCACCGTGTTCTCTTCTCAAAGTGAAAAGAGACAGTCACGGTTACTCACACAGTTGTGTGTTTTACTTCGGATCCTCTGTCAAGTTTTCTACAACCGGACATTAACAAATTCCAATCTGCCACATAACCGCGTGCACGGCTTTTGAAAGATCATAACCCTGCAGGGTTGTCCCAACTTAGCCCATCACAAGCTCTCACGATCAGCTGAAGTGATAAATATAATATCATCACCCCTTATCTTAGGGAAATCCGATCAGGCTCGGCAACCCGGTGCATAAGACATTTCGACAATGGTAAAACAAGTCCAGCAAGACCTCCCGGCGTGCCGACGCCCTGATAGTAGCCGCGCGTATCTCGTCTCAGGCCACGTCCGGCTGGGTGATGCTACAGGTAAATCCAGCCCTCGAGTTTCCCCAAGGTGACCCGCAGGAGCCCCGTTTGGGACCAACACCATCAGCACTGACCCCCCCTGCTATGTAGAAAAGAATCTCCAAGGAGCATCCCCCTTATGCAAATTAATTAATTAATTAAGTTGTTATTATGAGCAAATTAAAACCAATGTTGGGCCTTGCTGGAGGAGTTTTATTCAAAGACGAAGTGTCAAGGGGTCCCCATATACCCAACCATGTAAGGAACACAAAATCAAGGAACATAATGCCGGTTTATCGGCACCTAAGGTGGCATGAGTGGAACAAAACACCGAGCAAAAGGCCAAGCCTTCCACCCATGCCTAGTATATAGGTGTGTTGTTATATATATATATAACATATTGTGATATTCCAACAACAAGTTCCCTCCTGGAACGATCTTCATCTTCACCTGCAACTAACAACACTATAAGAGGGGCTGAGCAAGCGGGTAACATAGCCAAACAATGGTTTTAGCTAGGAAGGTGTCAAAGGTTAGAGGTTTCATGGCAACAAGGAGAGGGGCTGACAATAAAGATGGGTAGCGCGACATATAACGATAGCATCGAGACAACTAAGCAAAGGCAATGATAGAAAAGGTATCCAAGGGTAAGGTCGTCTTGCCTGAGATCCCGCAAGGAAGAAGAACGGATCCATGAAGAAGACGAAGAAGAAGCCTTGAAGAAGAACCACGGGTAGACGAATGAATCCTCACGAACGCAACGGAACAAGCACTAACGAGAAGAAGCAAGCAACACGGTAAACACACCACACGAGTCATGACAATATGCTCAATCAAGTATGATGCAAGACAGTTCTATATATGATGCACTACAAGTCTATACAGGAAGCAAAACATGGCAAGGTAGGAAGCACAGAAAAACAACACAAGTCTATATATCATGCAATACATGGCAAGGTATGATGCATGACAAGTCTATACAAGAAGCAAAACATGGCAAGGTAGGAAGCACAGAAAAAACAACACAAGTCTATATGATGCAATACATGGCAAGGTATGATGCATGACAAGTCTATACAGGAAGCAATGCATGACAAGGTAGGAAGCACAGAAAAACAACACAAGTCTATATATGATGCAATACATGGCAAGGTATGGTTGTCGATGTACTAGAGTAGGGGTACCCTAGTATCCCGAACTTGTGCACGGGCAGTCGCAGCGTCCCGCGGCAAGGCTTGCCGGGTGACCGCCAAGGTCTTTCGTGGTTCCTTTGGAGCCATTCAAGAACAAAGTATTCAAGCCAAGGAGACAAGACCCCGGCAAGAGAAGCTTGCCGGGAAGGCCAACCAAGTCATCTCAAGGAACTTGCCGCGACGCGCCACGCGTCCCTGCAAGGCCCGGTGAGCGGCAAGCTTCCGGACGCGACAAGACAACGACCGCGGTAAGGCGCTTGCCGCGGCAAGCTACCACCCTGTACCAGCGCTCCAGCGCATCCACCAACATGTCGCTCTGGGACCCTTCCAGGCGTACGTGGCGGGAGGCTGTGCAGCCAGCGGTACGCGGTGGCAAGCGGCGCTGACAAGATCGCCATCGTGGCGAGCGGTGGCGTCCCTGACGGTCCCTTTTTGCACTGTTTGGGCGGCGCCGATGGGCATTTAATGCCCTTGTCCCCTGCCGTCAGGGTTAGGTATGATACACTGTACAGGTAGTTGTACCAACTACAACACCTTTCCATTTTTACCCTTATCTGCGTTGCCACCTGTCGGTGACCCCTTGAGCATATAAAAGGAGGCCCATGCGCAACGTAGAGAGGGGTTCGAAGCCAGAAGAACTCTCACGCTCGGTCTCGTTAGCTGCTAGAGTTCTCAGCGCTCCCGAGCAAGAACGCAATACAAACCACAAAGCAGGAGTAGGGTTTTACGCATCCGTCCGGCCCAAACCTGGGTAAACTGCTCTTGTGCTTCACCTCGATCTGCTCTTCGTGCGATCTCCGCCCCCGCCAAACCAAAAGGGACTCGGCCCGCCGGTCCCATAGGTGTTTGTGGATCAGTTTCCCTGACATCTTTGGCGCGCCAGGTAGGGGTGCTTCGAGGTTGTGCGAACCTGATCCGGCGTTCACACGAGCTAGATCTTCATCATCTTCATCGACATGCCGCCGAAGAAGAAGGCTTCGGAGGCAGCTGCTCCGTCCACGTCGATCCCACCACCGCCGGAGCCAATGGCTCGTGGGGTAGACGCCGGCGGAAGAACGGGCGTCGACGAGGGAGCTCACGGTGCTGCCAGGTCCAAGGACAAGGCTGGGCTGCCTATCGACGGCGTAGACGGCTCCCACAACGACCGGGCACACTCCAAGACCTCGGCGTCCGTACATGCACCGCGCCCATCTCAGGAGGCGCGGGACCGCAGCGTCATGGTACTCACGGTACCATACGTTTGCTGGACCAAGATCGAGCTGGTGGATCTCGGGATGCTCAAGACCAGCATGCACGCCAACATGCCAGCACGAGCAAGGCACGGTCGCCGGGATGGGATACTGCTCCTTCTAACATAGTTAGAAGTCCGAGCATATCCCGCTCCTCACAACGTTCGCCACCGCTACCAGCCACTCCAGCAGAAGCTTTGGCGCGAGCTCAACTGCTCCTAGACTTCCCTCCAACGGCAGATAAGATCGACGACTGGAGGGCCACCATTCAGAGTCTCATCGGCTTCGCCAACGACGACACTCCGCGGCAGCCGAATACGTCGCAGTCGCGGCAAGCCAGCCAGGCACGAGCCGATGGCGACAAAACCGGTGGGGGTGCAACCACCGTGCACTCTCTGCCCCGAAGACCACGATCGCCGACTCGCCGGATCCACCTCGACAGCGACTCCACCGCGTCATCGGATCCACGGGCTCGTCGCGATCAGCGCCAAGTTCTTCACGAACGACAGCAAGAGGACGCTCGTACTCGCATCGAGCGCCGAAGAGAAGCGCGGCGTCAATCAGACCAGCGCGCTGGGCCCACTGTCGACATGCATGCGCCAGGGGAACCAGGCGACTTGCCGTACGCGGTAGGTTGCCCTGTGTTTACTCGTGAGCTGCGGCAAGTCCAGTGGCCCAGCATGAAGAATTTCAAGCCAGACGTACCAGAGAAGTACGACGGCAAGACGCATCCGTCGGAGTTCCTCAGCATCTACACCATCGCGGTGCAAGCTGCCGGGGGGCGGGACGACAAGATCCTTGCCAACTACTTCCCGCTGGTACTCAAACCCAACGTCAGATCCTGGCTCATGCACTTGCCGGACAACTCCATATCTTCTTGGGCAGACCTATGCCATCAGTTTGTCGACGCCTTTACAGGCGGCCACAAACCCCATGGCCAAAAGAGTGACCTTCATCTGCTCGCCCAGAAGGAAGGAGAGCCCATGCGCAAGTACATCCAGAGATTCAGCCGTGTACAGCACAACATCCCAGATGTCCACCCTGCCGCGGTCATCGGCGCGTTCCATCAGAACATGCGTAACCGCAGGATGCGGGAGGAGATGGCGATGTGCAAGATCAGAGACGTCAGTGAGCTGTACGCCCTGGCCGACAAGTGTGCACGTGCTGAGGAGGGGAGGAAACTCCTCGGAGAGGATACAGGAGCAGGAGGATCTGACAGCGAGGATGCTGCCCCGGCGAAGAAAAACCGGCGGCGGAACAACAGAAAGAAGAGAGGCAAAGATGTGCTAGTCGTTGAGCAGTCCGGCAACGAAGGTGGCACCAAGAAAGCCAAAGCTGGTAGCTTCGGCAAGGAGATTGCCGCTTGCACCAACTGCCAGGCTGTGGCGGCCGCCGACAAGCAGGACGGCACCGACAAGCAGTACTGCAAGATCCACCGCACCAAGGGTCATGACCTCCAGAACTGCAAGCGGGTCGAGCAGCTTGTCGAGCAGCAAAAGGCTGAGTACGAGCGGCGCGACAAGGAGAAGGCCCAAGGAGGTGTTGGAGGATCCGGCAAGAAGAATACCGGCCGGGGAGGACACCGCGGCAAGGCCAAGCAGCAGCAAGGAGATAGACCTCCCCGCGGCCGCGACAAGGATGAAGACGACGACGACGACGAAGACATGGATGATGTTGAGACCAGTGAGCAGGAGTTCCAGAAAGCCATAGAGGTCTTGTGCGTTGACGGCGGTGCTTCTCTGCATACTTCACACCGCCAACTCAAGCAGTGGGTGCGGGAAGTTAATGCGGCAGAACCACCTGTCGAATCGCGCAAGCTTCTGAAATGGTCCAGCACGCCTATCATCTTTGATATTGAGGACCACCCTGATCGCACAACTGCGGTCGGGTGCTTGCCGATGTTGGTTTCACCAACTATCCGCAACCTCAAGGTCACTAAGATGCTAGTTGACGGCGGGGCCGGCTTGAACCTGATCTCCTCCGCTGTACTCCAGAAACTCCAGATACCTGACAGCGAGCTCGAAGAGACCGGCACATTCCAAGGAATCAACCCGGGAAGGAGCAAGCCGAAGGGGAAGATCACGTTGCCGGTGACATTTGGCAGCGAGTTGAACTTCAGGACTGAGAGGGTCACTTTTGACGTTGCCGATTTTCCATTGCCTTACAATGGGATACTCGGCCGTCCAGCACTCGCCAAGTTCATGGCAGCCTCTCACTACGCATACAACATGCTGAAGATGCCAGGCCCGATAAGTGTCATCTCTGTCCCTGGCGACAAGAAGGATGCTCTTATCTGCGCCGACAAGATCTACCGGGCAGCAGCAGCCGCAACAGATCGCAAGTCACTTGCCGCTGAAGCTCCCGGGGGGAAGAAGAAGACCAAGTCCGGCAAGAGTTCTGATGTCCACTCCGGCAAGCGCACCTCTTCAGAGTGCTGCACTACCGTCGAGGACGCACCATCGAGCTCCACCGGCAAGTGTAAGAAGACAATGGCAGCTCCGCCAGAGACCAAGAAGGTGTCCGCCAAGGAGGACATCACTGGTGGTACCTTCACAATCAGTGCCACTCTTGACCCTAAATAGGAAAGCGCGCTCATTGCTTTCCTGCGGGCGAACGTCGACGTGTTTGCGTGGCAACCGTCTCACATCCCCGGTGTTCCCAGAAAGTAATTGAGCACCATCTTGTCGTCTGTCCTCATGCACGGCCCATCAAGCAGAAAGTCAGGAAACAGGCAGTGGAGCGCCAAGAATTCATTGCAGAAGAGATCAAGAAGTTGGAAGCAGCAGGCCTTGTCAGAGGAGTGCTCCATCCTACGTGGTTGGCCAATCCTGTAGTCGTGCGCAAGGCAAACGGGAAATGGAGGCTTTGTATCGACTTTACCGATGTCAATAAAGCTTGTCCCAAAGACCCATTTCCCTTGCCGCGCATTGACCAGATTGTTGACTCCACGGCCGAATGTGACTTGCTTTCATTTCTTGACGCATACTCAGGATACCATCAAATCTTCATGGCAGAAGAGGATGAGGAGAAGACCGCATTCATCACTCCGTGTGGCACGTACTGTTTCATACGGATGCCTTTCGGTTTAAAGAATTATGGTTCAACATTTGCAAGGGTAGTCCATACCGCTTTTGAGCCGCAAATACACAGAAATGTAGAAGCTTACATGGATGACATAGTGGTCAAGAGCAAGGACAAGGCTACCCTGATTCAAGATTTAGACTAGACCTTTGCAAATCTGCGCAAGATCAAGCTCAAGCTCAACCCCGAGAAGTGCGTGTTTGGAGTCCCTTCCGGCAAGCTTCTCGGGTTCTTCGTGTCTCAATGGGGAATTGAAGCCAATCCCGACAAGATCAGGGCCATTGAGCAGATTGAAGCACCGAAGCGCGTCAAGGATGTACGAACACTTGCCGGTTGCGTGGCTGCTCTCAGCAGGTTTATCTCTAAGTCTGCTGAGCGTGCCCTGCCGTTTTTCAAAATTTTGAAAAGGCAGGTCCAATGAAATGGACTCCGGAAGCGGAGGCTGCGCTGCAATACTTGAAGAGATACCTGTCCTCCACTCCAATACTTGTCGCACCTAAGCCACAAGAGAAGTTACTGTTGTATCTAGCGGCAACCAATCAAGTGGTTAGAGTTGCGTTAGTAGCGGAGAGGAAGGCAGATGATGAGCCAGCAACCACGGCAGGCACGTCCAGCGACAAGCAGGGGGCTTCCCCGACAAGCTCTGGTCCCGACAAAGATGGATCTGCGCAGGAGATACGGAAGAGAATGGTGCAGCGCCCAGTTTACTTTGTCAGTTCCCTCCTGCAGGGGGCTAGGTCAAGGTACTCTGGTGTGCAGAAATTGCTTTTCGACCTCCTCATGGCCTCGAGAAAGCTGCGCCATTACTTCCAAGCACATGAGATCACAGTTGTCACTCGCTTTCCGCTGAAGAGGATACTACAAAATCCAGAAGCAACAGGCAGGATTGTCGAGTGGGCACTGGAACTGTCAAGCTTTGGCCTCAAGTTTGAGAGCACTTCAACTCTCCAAAGCAGAGCATTGGCAGAATTCATAGCAGAGTGGATGCCAACACCAGATGAAGAAATCCCAGAAACAAGCATCCCCATCAAGGAAGCAAGCAAAGAGTGGCTGATGTACTTTGATGGTGCCTTCTCGCTGCAAGGCGCCGGTGCTGGCGTGCTACTTGTCGCACCCACCGGAGAACACCTCAAGTACGTGGTCCAGATGCACTTTCCCAAGGAGCAAGCAACAAACAATACTGCAGAGTATGAAGGTTTGCTTGCCGGTCTCAGGATCGCGGCAGACCTTGGGATCAAGAAGCTCATTGTCAGGGGTGACTCGCAGCTTGTCATCCGCCAAGTGAACAAGAGTTATCAGAGTCCGTTGATAGAAGCCTTCGTTGATGAAGTGAGGAAGCTAGAAGAGCACTTCGACGGCCTACAGATGGAGCATGTTCCAAGAGCTCAGAACGACATTGCCGACGGCCTGTCGAAGTGCGCCGCACTTAAGTTACCTGTGGAACCAGGAATCTTTGTGCTCAAGCTGACTCAACCGTCCGTAACGCCATCAACTGGACAGACCAAGAAGAGGAAGTTGATTTCTGGTGACTATTTTCCGGCAGAGCTTCCCGAAGCCGCCGCCAAGAAGGTCCCCAAGATCAACACCCGGAGTGCTGAGGAGCAATCTGCTCCGGCAAGCCCTAGGGTTTGTTCCGTTGAAGCAGACGCTCCCGACAAGTTTTGCTCCGGCAAGCTTGCCGGGGAACGTCAAGCTCCGGCTGAGCCGCAGGTTCTCGCCGTAGAAGCGGATGTTCCCGCAGCAGCGGATGTGCCTTTAGTCCTTGTTGTCGAGCCACAAGCTCCAGCATGGGCATAGTAGATTGTCCGTTTCCTTCAGACAGGAGAACTTCCCGAAGAGCAAGAAGAAGCAGAAAGAGTAGCCCGGCAGTCAAGTATGTACCAGTTTGTTGACAACAAACTGTACAGAAGAAGACTCAACGGTGTGAAATTGAAGTGTATTCGCCGGGAAGACGGACAAAAGCTGTTGGCAGAGATACATGGAGGCATATGTGGTCACCACATTGGCGCAAGAGCACTTGTCGGCAAAGTATTCCGGCAACGTTTCTTTTGGCCGACAGCCCTCCAGGATGCAACTGCACAAGTAACCAAGTGTGAAGCGTGCCAGTTCCATTCCAAGCAGATACACCAGCCAGCTCAAGCTCTCCAGACGATCCCTTTATCCTGGCCATTTTCGGTCTGGGGGCTCGACATCCTCGGCCCCTTTCCCCGCGCAGTCAGGGGCTTTGAGTACTTGTACATTGCAATCGACAAGTTCACAAAGTGGCCGGAAGTGGAAGCAGTGGGAAAGGTGACAGCACAGTCAGCAGTCAAGTTCTTCAGGTCAATTGTTTGCCGCTTCGGGATCCCTAACAGGATCATCACCGACAACGGTACACAATTCACGAGCCGCACCTTCATGCAGTATGTCCAAGATCTTGGCGCCAAGGTCTGCTTCGCTTCTGTTGCTCACCCGAGAAGCAACAGTCAAGCGGAGAGGGCAAATGCTGAAGTGATGCGTGGACTCAAGACCAGAACTTTCGACAGGCTGCACAAGTGCGGAAGAAACTGGATCGAGGAGCTGCCGGTGGTTCTTTGGTCGATCAGGACGACACCAAATCGAGCCACTGGCCAGACACCTTTCGCTCTAGTCTATGGAGCAGAGGCAGTTCTCCCCACGGAACTCGTATACGGGTCACCTCGAGTGCTCGCTTATGATGAGCTTGAGCAAGAGCAGCTGCGACAAAATGACGCGCTGCTCCTTGAGGAAGACCGTCTTCAGGCTGTTGTGCGAGCTGCTCGCTACCAACAAGCTTTGCGCCGCTACCATAGCCGCAAAGTTAACGCCAGAAGTCTCGAGGAAGGCGACCTTGTTCTTCGGCGCGTTCAGTCCGCCAAGAATTCCAACAAGTTGACGCTGAAGTGGGAAGGCCCTTACCGGGTGAAACGAGTCACTAGGCCTGGCGCTGTCCGCCTTGAGACCGAAGATGGCTTTTCGGTGAGCAACTCCTGGAACATCGAGCATCTTCGTAAGTTTTACCCGTAAGGTGCGGTTGCCGGAACCCGTTCCGGCAACCACCTTTTGTACAAGTCTTGCCGTTGTTGCATGTAATCCTTTGTACAAAACCGGGCGCAGACCCCATGCATAAGTAAAGCTCATGTGCTCCGCACATCTTGTCAATTTCATGTTTTTTATTTTTTGCATGTGTTATCTAACACTTTGTGCAGCACCTACCCCCGGTAAGCAATAACGAGCCCAAAGGCTCCATATCTGTATTTTCTCTTCTTTCTTTTTTCTCAAGGAAAGGAAGGTTCCCTCGCGCACAAGTTTGCCGGGGACGGGGAGAAGATAGTGGTATGGACCAAGCGCCGTTCAAGAAAGTTTCGCCTTGCCGGGAAGCAAACAACACAAAAGCTAAGTTGCCAAAGCTTGAGCAATCAGATTTTTAAATTTTTAAGTTATCTTCCTTGAACGACCGCACTTTGTATGGAAAACCTGTGCGCGGAGGAACCAACTCGTAGCTAGTCGCGCCCTTACTTTGTTTCGAGTCCCGCTCAACAACTTAAGTGTGCTGCGACTAGAGTCGCGCCTTACTTTGTTTCGAGTCCGCTCAACAACTTAAGTGTGCTGCGACTAGTCGCGACAAGGTTTCTTGTCGGTAGCGACACCGCCAGCAGGCTGCTGACGTCCCGCACTCAGCGCTCGCGGCTAAAGGTGCCTGCGCCGGCAAGTTCCCTAAAAGCGTAGGGGAAAAACATACAAAGGAAGGGATCAAGTAAATGAAATAACATTGCAATTACTAGCCAAAATAGAGTTATACTACAAAGATAGCTTGTCGCAGCTCCAACAGATTGTTCTCATAACATGCCAAGCAGCGACAAGGAAAGAAGAAAACGGGCAGCCTAGTCTACTCGATCGCCCTTGACCCTCTTGATCCCGCTAACCTTGTCCACAATGGGTGCGACAAGGGCCTTGAGCGCCTCCAGATCAACGTCCGGCGGCAAGGTCTTGAGGACGTTGGTGAGGTTGAGGCCCGGGTTGCGGAAGGCCACCTTTACCAGCACCTTCTGAAGAGCTCCCGAGCAGATCTTGCGCGACTCGTCGGCCAGCCGCTTTGGAGTCATCTCCGGGGACGCTGGAGGGCCGTCGCCACGCCTTTGAAGAACAGGGTGAGCTTGGCACTCGGGTGGAGGTTCTCATCGGAGGAATATCCGAGATACTCCGTCCCCAGCTGCGCCAGCTCCCTGTCGATATCTGCGGCAGCATTGACGAGACCCTCCGTCCAGTGCTCCACAGTCTCCCTAAAGGTGTTCTGGGCGACAGCAGCACTCGCCAGCAGCGCCTTCTCGGCCTTGATCTCCTCCTTCAAGGCCGCCTCCCGCTCCTTGGCGCCGTCCAGCGTCTTGGTCAAAGTGGTCAGCTTCAACTCGAGATCTGCATTAGAGTCCTTGGCGGCGGCAAGCTCCTTGCCCTTCTCGGCGAGGCGAACCTGCAGCTCTGAGTTGATGTGGGCGTCCTTCTCCCGCTCACGCTTGAGCGCGGCAATCTCCTCACCGCTCGCCTTGAGATCGGCCTGCAGTTGCGCCACTTTCGTCTCCAGCTCCTTCTTGGCGGCCTCGGCAGCTGCGGCAGCGTCCTTTGCTTGCTTGAGGGCTCCGCCAAGTGATTGCTCGCGCGCGGCAAGCTCCTCCTCGTGGCTGTCGAGGTTGATCTTCTGCTGCGCCAGTTTGCCCTCCTGCGCGGACAGCTTCTCGGCGGCAAGCCGCTGTTGCTCTTCGACGTCAGCCTTCTCAAGGAAGAAGGACGTTCGCTCCTCGGCGAGTTGCTCGCGCTCCTCTGCCAGGGACCGGAGAGCTGCCTGGTTAAGGCCTCGGAGCTCCTTCGCGCGCTTCTCAATGTCAGCTCTCGCCTTCGCGGCAAGTGCCTCTCGAGACTCCATCTTGGCCTGCCGAGCGCGGTAGAGCGACAGCAGCTTACGCAGCAGCCGCTCCTCCTCAGGCTCGCCGCTGCTGCTGCTCGGCGCGTCGACCAGCGTCAGCCCAGCGGAGGCGAGCACCTCTCTGTCAAAGCTTTCTCCTTCAACCGGCGCCCTGGAGCTTGACGCCCAGGGGAGTTTGATGAAGACGCCATCGCCGGCCTTCAAGTAGGCGCCTGGCTGGGGCTCTTCGGAGCCTGGCGCAGCGGCAGCGGCGGAGGGCTCGGCGGTCGGCGTAGCGTCTGGCGCTCCTGCGGCCTCAGGGCCGTCAGTGCGATCGCCAGACCCCTCGCCAGCTGCTGTGGCGGCAGCCTTGGCGGCCTCTGCGCCGGCGGGATCGACAGCGCCGGCTGCTTCTTCGGTGGCAGCGGCGTCATCAGCAACAACCTCAGTCTCCATCGGCTCAGCAGCAGATGGATCTGATAGCCGGAAAAGGAAAATAAGTCAAGCAAATATCCAAAAAGAATCAAAAGAAGAAAAGCCCAAGGGAAGTTTGAAGCGAGAGGATTACCTGCGCGAGCCGGCTCCTCGGCAGGCTCCCTTGCCGGAGAGCTTTCCCTTGGCGGCGCAGTCGTGGTCTCCACCGGTGGAGGGCCACTGGTGCCGTCCCTCGCCGGAGAACTCCCCCTTGCCGGAGAGCTCCCCCTCGCCGGAGGACTCTCCTTTGCCGGAGAACTCCCCCTTGGCGGCGTAGTCGAAGCAGATGGCATGTCGGGGGCGGTCTCCGGGCGCTCCTGGTGTGGCTGCTCTGCTCCTACACAAACCAACAATCAAGATATCAGCAAAAAAAGAACACCCACGCGCGCCTAACAGCGGAAAGTGAACCATACACTTACGCTGGGGGCTTCTCTGAAGATTAGTTGTTGGGTCCGGCAAGGTGGTCTCGGTGGGTTCGTCCTCGACGATGATCACCTCCACTCTCCTCGCCGGGGCCTTGGCTCTCTTTGCTGCTCTCTGGGCCAGAGTCCTGAAAAGGAATAAGTTCAGAGTAAAGCAAATGAGATGCAAGACAAAAACAGCAAGAATTGAAGAAATACAAGCACAACAAGAATCTTACTCTTCTTCTTCCTCGTCGAAGCTGAGCGCGGAGAAGTCGAAGTCCGGCTCACGTCCGGCGCGAGGAGGCAGAGGAGTAGGCTCCCTTGGCCGCTTGGCGGGAGCAGTGGCGGTGGTCTGAGACGACCCCGCTCCGGCTGCCGCCGCGGCGTGGGAAGTGGCAGGAGCAGAAGCGGTGGTCCGGGAAGACCCCGCTCCAGTTGCCGCAGAAGCGCGAGGTGCTCCCGCGGCAACTGTGCTTGCCGCGGAGGAGCGTGTCGCGCGGCGCGGCGGCTGTTGACTCGTCTGCCGCTCCGCTACGTCCCCGGCCTTGCGGAGACGCCTTCTTGGTGGAGCTGGGGGCTCTGCTAGCGGCGAGCTGCCTGAAGATGAGGAGGAAGAGGAGTCGATCTCCAACGAGCCGCTTGTATCCTCGGCGGGCTCGCTCGACTCGACACCCTGCTCGACGGGCTCGCTCGACTCGGTGTCATGCCCGGCAAGCTCTCCCTCGCCGGCAAATTCATCTCGCTCGGCAAGGCTTGCCGCCTTTGCTGCCTCTGCCTCCTCCACGGTGAATCCGAACTCGCCCGCGGCTGCGGCTGCCGCCGCCTCTTCCAACCTAGTGGCGGTGTGCGCCAGCTCCGTGTCAGTGGTGTCGCGGGTGAGGCCTTTCTTCTCGTCGGACCGAATCGGCACTTCTTCCAAGCTGTCAAAGAACGCCTGCACGGCGTCATCTGCAGGCTCTTGCCAAGTTGGGTCAATCCCATGAGAGTCGCACAGCGGCATCATTGCGCGAATGCGGCTGAGCGCAGAGTTGTTGCACAGCGGAACGACACCCCTCGGCAACCTGAACACTTCGGGATGCTGAGGGTCATACTTGAACAGCTCCTGGAGCATCGCGTTGAGCTCCAGGACAGTGAAGTTGAAGTTGAGGCTCGGGCGCAGCCTCATGATGTCCGCCGCATTCTCGAACTCCCAGGCAGGTCTCTTCCTCTCCTGCAGGGGGGTGATGCGGCGGCGAAGGAAGTCTGCGCCGACAACGCCTATAGTGAGCCCGGCAAGCCTGAGGCGTTGGATCCGGGCGACGGCAATCTTTAGCCTATCGTCTTCCGGAGCCACGTTGCTCCAGTCGCTGCCGCGCACCACTGGGGTTTGGCGCCAGGCGGTAAACGGCTGCGGGTTCTCCTCGACAATCCAGCACCAGTTTGCTCTCCACTCCTCCCATTTCCTGCGGAGCTCTCCCTCCAGATATGCTTCCTTCTTGTGGGCTCTCGAGATCCAGGCGATTCCGCCGGATAAGGGCTCTCCTCTCTCAACACGAGGCATAAAGAAGTGGCGGAAAAGGGCTACGTTTGGGTGGACCCCGACAAAGTTTTCGCAGAGATGTGCGAAAACTGCCATGGTCAGAACAGCATTGGGGGTGAAATCAAGGAGGCGGAACCCGTAGGTGTTCATGATGTCGCAGAAAAATTCAGAGAAAGGCAGGCAGAGCCCGCAGTAGAAGAACAAGGCAAAGAAGGGATATCCAGTTGGAGCCATTTTCCAAGCGACGGCTGGAAGTACCTTCGTCCGCGGGTGCGCCCGCGTCTCCCCTGACCAGAAGAGGTAGTAGTTCTCCCTCAGCTCCCTCGCGGCAAGCTTGAGGGAAGACAGCCCGCTCCTTTCGCAGCGCCGCAAGCGGTGGCGCGGCCGACTTTGCGCCCTTCCCCTTGTCGGTTTTCAGAGCCATTGCGGAAGTGGTGAGGGAGGTCAACGGCGTTGGTGGTGCTGGTGGCGATGGGGGGCGGAGCGCTGCTCTCTTTTAGCTTTGGGAAGAAGGGAGAGCGGCGGAGGTTTCCGAGATTGCAACGGCAACTGGCGGATGGGTGAACTGCCCCTGTTTCCCCTGCTTATAAGGAGGGAGGGGGCGGACGTTCCGCCTTTCCAATTAAAGAAACCACCCACGATCTCTCCCACGACGCCGCAATCAACGCTTGCCGTTCGGGGAGAGCGCGGTGGATACGGAGAAAGATACGGCGTGAACCAGGCCACGCGTGCCCGTGCCCTGTTTTGGGCCTGGCCCAACAGGGCTCGGCACCGTGTATGGCCCAGGCCCGCGGGCTCCTGTCGGTGTACTAGAGTAGGGGTACCCTAGTATCCCGAACTTATGCACGGGCATGTTGGGGAACGTAGCATAATTCAAAAAAGTTCTACGCTTTCACCAAGATCCAACTAAGGAGACATCTAGCAACGAGCATATGAGAGTGCATCTACATACCCTTTTGTAGATCGCGAGCGGAAGCTTTCGAAGAAGCGTGGATGAAGTAGTCGTACTCTTCGTGTTCTTCGTCACCGATGATCTAGCGCCGAACGGACGGCACCTCCGCGTTCAACACACGTCCAGTACAGCAACGTCACCTCCTTCTTGATCCAGCAAGGGGGGAGGAGATGTCGTCGAAGATCCAGCAGCACGACGGCGTGGTGGTGGATGTAGCGGGAAATCCTGCAGGGCTTCGTCGGCGCCCTGCGGAGGAGGAGAAAGGTGTGACGGGAGGGGGAGAGGCGTCAGAGGATTGGGTGCGGCCGCCCTCTCCCCCCCCCCACATATATATAGGGGGCCAGGGGGTGCGTCAGCCCCTGCAGATCCAATCTGCAAGGGAGGGCGGCGGCCTGGGGGGGAATCTTGCCCCCAAGGCATAGGGGGCGCCTCCCGCCCCTAGGGTTTCAACCCTAGGCGCATGAGGGAGGGCCCAGTAGGGTGCGCCAGCCCACCAGGGGCTGGCCCCCTTCCCCTTGCGGCCTAGGGGCCCCACCGGGATGGGTGGCCCCACCCAGTGGACCCCCGGGACCCCTCTGGTGGTCCCGGGACACTCCCGGTGACCCCCGGAGTTCACCCGATGGCCGAAACTGGACTTCCTATATATCATTCTTTACCTCCGGACCATTCCGGAACTCCTCGTCACGTCCGGGATCTAATCCGGGACTCCGAACAACTTCCGGGTTTCCACGTGCATGTAGCTCTACGACCCTAGCGTTACCGAACCTTAAGTGTGTAGACCCTACGGGTTCGGGAGACACGTAGACATGACCGAGACCACTCTCCGGTCAATAACCAACAGCGGGATCTGGATACCCATGTTGGTTCCCACGTGTTCCTCGATGATCTTCATCGGATGAACCACTGTATCAAGGATTCACTCAATCCCGTAGTTATTCCCTTTGTCCATCGGTACGGTACTTGCCCGAGATTCGATCGTCGGTATTCCTGATACCTTGTTCAATCTCGTCATGGCAAGTCTCTTTACTCGATCCGTAATCCATCATCCCGTGACTAACTCCTTAGTCACCTTGAGCTCATTATGATGATGTCTTACCGAGTGGGCCCAAAGGTACCTCTCTGTCATACGGAGTGACAACATCCCAGTCTCGGTTCGTACCAACTCAACAGACACTTTTGGAGATACCCGATGCGTACCTTTATAGCCACCCAGTTACGTTGTGACGTTTGGCACACCCAAAGTATTCCTACGGCATCCGGGAATTGTACAACCTCATGGTCTAAGGAATAAATACTTGACACCAAAAAGCTTATGCATTACGAACTATACGATCTCGTGCTATGCTCAGGATTGGGTCTTGTCCATCACATCATTCTCCTAATGATGTGATCCTGTTATCACTGACATCCTATGTCCATGGTCAGGAAACCGTGACCATCTGTTGATCAACGAGCTAGTAACTAGAGGCTTATCAGGGACTCATTGTGGTCTATATATTCACACATGTATCGCTGTTTCCATACAATACAATTCAAGCATGAATAACAGACAATTATCATGAACAAGGAAATATAATAATAATACTTTTATTATTGCCTCTAGGGCATATTTCCAACAGTCTCCCACTTGCACTAGAGTCAATAATCTAGTTACATTGTGATGAATGGAACACCCATAGAGTCCTGGTGTTGATCATGTTTTGCCCGTGGAAGAGGTTTAGTCAACGGGTCTGCCACATTCAGATCTGTATGCACTTTACAAATATCTATGTCTCCATCTTGAACATAATTCCGGATGGAGTTGAAACGACGCTTGATGTGTTTGGTCTTCTTGTGAAACCTGGGCTCCTTGGTAATGGCAATAGCACCAGTGTTGTCACAGAAGAGAGTCATCGGGCTTGACGCGCTTGGAATGACTCCTAGGTCGGTGATGAACTCCTTCATCCAGACTCCTTCCTGCGCTGCTTCGCAAGCAGCTATGTACTCCGCTTCACATGTAGAATGCGCTACCACGCTCTGTTTGCAACTGCACCAGCTGACTGCTCCACCATTCAAAATATACACGTATCCGGTTTGTGACTTCGAGTCATCCAGATCTGTGTCGAAGCTAGCATCGACGTAACCCTTTACGACGAGCTCTTCGTCACCTCCATAAACGAGAAACATATCCTTAGTCCTCTTCAGGTACTTTAGGATGTTCTTGACCGCTGTCCAGTGTTCCATACCGGGATCACTTTGGTACCTCCCTACCAAACTTATGGCAAGGTTCACATCAGGTCTGGTACACAGCATGGCATACATGATAGAACCTATGGCCGAGGCATAGGGTATGACACTCATCTTT
Source organism: Secale cereale (assembly GCA_902687465.1). Lineage (NCBI taxonomy): Eukaryota > Viridiplantae > Streptophyta > Magnoliopsida > Poales > Poaceae > Secale > Secale cereale. The sequence continues at coordinate 524,296,225 of LR738713.1, read as the reverse complement.
TCTCTATCTTCTGTCGTGGTCGGGGACTGAGCCTTGCTCAATCTCATACCTTGCAAAACAGGCAAGAACCCCTTCTTGGACTGATCCATATTGAACTTCTTCAATATCTTGTCAAGGTATGTACTTTGTGAAAGACCGATGAGGCGTCTTGATCTATCTCTATAGATTTTGATGCCTAATATGTAAGCTGCTTCTCCAAGGTCCTTCATTGAAAAACTCTTATTCAAGTAGGCCTTTACAGTTTCCAAGAATTCTATATCATTTCCCATCAGCAATATGTCATCCACATATAATATGAGAAATGCTACAGAGCTCCCACTCACTTTCTTGTAGATACAGGCTTCTCCATAAGTCTGTATAAAGCCAAACACTTTGATCACATCATTAAAGCGAATATTCCAACTCCGAGATGCTTGCACCAGCCCGTAAATCGAGCGCTGGAGCTTGCACACCTTGTTAGCATTCTCTGGATCGACAAAACCTTCCGGCTGCATCATATACAACTCTTCCTTAAGGAAGCCATTAAGGAATGCCGTTTTGACGTCCATTTGCCATATCTCATAATCATAGAATGCGGCAATAGCTAACATGATTCTGACTGACTTCAGCATCGCTACGGGAGAGAAATTCTCATCGTAGTCAATCCCTTGAACTTGTCGATAACCCTTAGCGACAAGCCGAGCCTTATAGATGGTCACATTACCATCCGCGTCTGTCTTCTTCTTAAATATCCATTTATTTTCTATGGCGTGCCTATCATCAGGCAAGTCCACCAAAGTCCATACTTTGTTTTCATACATGGATTCTATCTCGGATTTCATGGCTCCAAGCCATTTATTGGAATCCAGGCCCGCCATCGCTTCTTCATAGTTCGAAGGTTCACCGTTGTCTAACAACATAATTTCCATAATGGGGTTGCCGTACCACTCTGGTGCGGAACGTGCCCTTGTGGACCTTCGAAGTTCAGTAGTAACTTGATCTGTTTCTTCATGATCATCATCATTAACTTCCTCCCTTGTCGGTGCAGGCACCTCAGGAACAATTTCCTGCGATGCGCTACTTTCCGGTGCAGGAGGGGTGACTGTCACCTCATCAAGTTCTACTTTCCTCCCACTCACTTCTTTCGAGAGAAACTCTTTCTCCAGAAAGGATCCATTCTTGGCAACAAAGACCTTGCCTTCGGATCTGTGGTAGAAGGTGTACCCAATCGTTTCCTTTGGGTATCCTATGAAGACGCATTTTTCCGATTTGGGTTCGAGCTTTTCAGGTTGAAGTTTCTTGACATAAGCTTCGCAACCCCAAACTTTCAGAAACGACAGCTTCGGTTTCTTGCCAAACCAAAGTTCATACGGTGTCGTCTCAACAGATTTCGACGGAGCCCTATTTAAAGTGAATGCGGCAGTCTCTAAAGCATAACCCCAAAAAGATAGTGGTAAATCGGTAAGGGACATCATAGATCGCACCATGTCCAACAGAGTACAATTTCGACGTTCGGACACACCGTTACGCTGAGGTGTTCCGGGCGGTGTCAATTGTGAAACAATTCCACATTTCCTAAGGTGCGTGCCAAATTCATGACTCAAATATTCACCCCCACGATCCGATCGTAAGAACTTTATTTTCTTGTCTCGTTGATTCTCAACCTCATTCTGAAATTCCTTGAACTTTTCAAAAGTCTCAGACTTGTGTTTCATCAAGTAGATATACCCATATCTACTCAAGTCATCCGTGAGGGTGAGAACATAACGATAGCCTCCGCGAGCCTCAACACTCATTGGAACGCACACATCGGTATGTATGATTTCCAATAAGTTGGTTGCTTGCTCCATTGTTCCGGAGAACGGAGTCTTGGTCATCTTTCCCATGAGGCATGGTTCGCACGTGTCAAATGATTCATAATCAAGAGACTCCAGAAGTCCATCAGCATGAAGCTTCTTCATACGTTTGACACCAATATGACCAAGGCGGCAATGCCACAAGTATGTGGGACTATCATTGTCAACTTTACATCTTTTGGCATTCACACTATGAAAATGTGTATCATCACGATCGAGATTCATCAAAAATAAACCATTGACCAGCGGGGCATGACCATAAAACATATCTCTCAAATAAATAGAACAACCATTATTCTCGGATTTAAATGAGTAGCCATCTTGCATAAGACGAGATCCAGATACAATGTTCATGCTCAAAGCTGGCACTAAATAACAATTATTGAGGTTTAAAACTAATCCCGAGGGTAGATGTAGAGGCAGAGTGCCGACGGCGATCACATCGACCTTGGAACCATTCCCGACGCGCATCGTCACCTCGTCCTTCGCCAGTCTCCGCTTATTCCGCAACTCCTGCTTAGAGTTACAAATATGAGCAACTGCACCGGTATCGAATACCCAGGAGCTACTATGAGCGCTGGTAAGGTACACATCAATAACATGTATATCACATATACCTTTGACGTTGTCGGCCTTCTTGTCCGCTAAGTATTTGGGGCAGTTCCGCTTCCAGTGACCCGTTCCCTTGCAATAAAAGCACTCTGTCTCAGGCTTGGGTCCATACTTTGGCTTCTTCTCGGCAAAGGCTTACCGGGCGCGGCAACTCCCTTGCCGTCCTTCTTGAAGTTCTTCTAACCCTTGCCCTTCTTGAACTTAGTGGTTTTATTGACCATCAACACTTGATGTTCTTTCTTGATATCCACCTCCGCTGATTTCAGCATTGAATACACCTCGGGAATGGACTTCTCCATCCCCTGCATATTGAAGTTCAACACGAAGCTCTTGTAGCTTGGTGGGAGCGATTGGAGGATTCTGTCAACGACCGCTTCGTCTGGGAGATTCATTCCCAACTGAGACAAGCGGTTGTGCAATCCAGAAATCTTGAGGATGTGCTCACTGACAAAACTGTTTTCCTCCATCTTACAGCTATAGAATGCGTCGGAGACATCATATCTCTCGACTCGGGCATGAGCTTGGAAAACCATTTTCAGCTCTTGGAACATCTCAAATGCCCCGTGGTGCTCAAAACGCTTTTGGAGCCCCGATTCTAAGCTGTAAAGCATGCCGCACTGAACTAGGGAGTAATCATCACAACGCGATTGCCAAGCGTTCATAACATCTTGGTTTGCCGGGGCGGGAGCGTCACCTAGCGGTGCATCTAGGACATAAGTTTTCTTGGCAGCTATGAGGATGATCCTCAGGTTACGGACCCAGTCCGTGTAGTTGCTACCATCGTCTTTCAGCTTGGATTTCTCTAGGAACGCGTTGAAGTTGAGGGTGACATGAGCATGGGCCATTTGATCTACAAGAGATATTGTAAAGCATTTAGACTAAGTTCATGATAATTAAGTTCATCTTAATCAAATTTTAGTGAACTCCCACTCAGATTGACATCTCTCTAGTCATCTAAGTGATACACGATCCGAATCGACTAGCCCGTGTCCGATCAGCACGTGAGACGAACTAGTCATCAACGGTGAACATCTTCATGTTGATCGTATCTTCTATACGACTCGTGTTCGACCTTTCGGTCTTCCGTGTTCTGAGGCCATGTTTGTACATGCTAGGCTCGTCAAGTGAACCCTAAGTGTGTTGCGTGTGTAAATCTGGCTTACACCCGTTGTATGCGAACGTTAGAACCTATCACACCCGATCATCACGTGGTGCTTCGGAACAACGATCCTTAGCAACGGTGCACAGTTAGGGGGAACACAATTCTTGAAATTTTAGTGAGAGATCATCTTTACTACCGTCGTTCTAAGTAAACAAGATGCATAAACATGATAAACATCACATGCAATCAATTAAAGTGACATGATATGGCCAATATCATCTTGCTCCTTGGATCTCCATCTTCGGGGCACCATGATCATCTTTGTCACCGGCTCGACACCATGATCTCCATCATCGTGTCTTCATGAAGTTGTCACGCCAACTATTACTTCTACTACTATGGCTAACGTTTAGCAATAAAGTAAAGTAATTACATGGCGTTATTTAGTGACACGCATGTCATACAATAATTAAGACAACTCCTATGGCTCCTGCCGGTTGTCAAGTTCATCGACATGCAAGTCATGATTCCCCATTACAAGAACATGATCAATCTCATACATCACATATATCATTCATCAGATCTTCTTGGCCACACCATATCACATAGCACATGCTGCAAGAACAAGTTAGACGTCCTCTAATTGTTGTTGCAAGTTTTTACGTGGCTTCTATATGTTTTCTAGCAAGAACGTTTCTTACCTACGCCAAAACCACAACGTGATTTGTCAATTTCAATTTACCCTTCATAAGGACCCTGTTCATCGAATCCGATCCGACTAAAGTAGGAAAGACACACACCCGCCAGCCACCTTATGCATCTAGTGCATGTCTGTCGGTGGAACCGGTCTCACGTAAGCGTACGTGTAAAGTCGGTCCGGGCCGCTTCATCCCACAATACCGCCGAATCAAGATTAGACTAGTAACGGTAAGAAAATTGAGCAAACTCAACGCCCACAACTACTTTGTGTTCTACTCGTGCAAGATGCTACGCAAAAGACCTAGCTCAGATGCCACTGTTGGGGAACGTAGCATAATTCAAAAAAATTCTACGCTTTCACCAAGATCCAACTAAGGAGACATCTAGCAACGAGCATATGAGAGTGCATCTACATACCCTTTTGTACATCGCGAGCGGAAGCTTTCGAAGAAGCGTGGATGAAGTAGTCGTACTCTTCGCGTTCTTCGTCACCGATGATCTAGCGCCGAACAGACGGCACCTCCGCGTTCAACACACGTCCGGTACAGCAATGTCACCTCCTTCTTGATCTAGCAAGGGGGGAGGAGAGGTCGTCGGAGATCCAGCAGCACGACGGCGTGGTGGTGGATGCAGCGGGAAATCCTGCAGGGCTTCGCCGGCGCCCTGCGGAGGAGGAGGAAGGTGTGACGGGAGGGGGAGAGGCGTGAGAGGATTGGGTGTGGCTGCCCTCTCCCCCCCCCCCACATATATATAGGGGGGCAGGGGGTGCACCAGCCCCTGCAGATCCAATCTTCAAGGGGGGGCGGCGGCCTGGGGGGGATCTTGCCCCCCAAGGCATAGGGGGCGCCTCCTTCCCTAGGGTTTCAACCCTAGGCGCATGAGGAAGGGCCCAGTAGGGTGCGCCATCCCACCAGGGGCTGGCCCCCTTCCCCTTGCGGCCTAGGGGCCCCACCTGGTGGACCCCCGGGACCCCTCCGGTGGTCCCGGGACACTCCCGGTGACCCACGGAGTTCACCCGATGGCCGAAACTGGACTTCCTATATATCATCCTTTACCTCCGGACCATTTCGGAACTCCTCGTCACGTCCGGGATCTCATCCGGGACTCCGAACAACTTTTGGGTTTCCACGTGCATGTATCTCTATGACCCTAGCGTTACAGAACCTTAAGTGTGTAGACCCTACGGGTTCGGGAGACACGTAGACATGACCGAGACCACTCTCCGGTCAATAACCAACAGCGGGATCTGGATACCCATGTTGGTTCCCACGTGTTCCTCGATGATCTTCATCGGATGAACCACTGTGTCAAGGATTCACTCAATCCCGTAGTTATTCCCTTTGTCCATCGGTACGGTACTTGCCCGAGATTCGATCGTCGGTATTCCCGATACCTTGTTCAATCTCGTCATGGAAAGTCTCTTTACTCGATCTGTAATCCATCATCCCGTGACTAACTCCTTAGTCACCTTGAGCTCATTATGATGATGTCTTACCGAGTGGGCCCAGAGGTACCTCTCCGTCATACGGAGTGACAACATCCCAGTCTCGGTTCGTACCAACTCAACAGACACTTCCGGAGATACCCGATGCGTACCTTTATAGCCACCCAGTTACGTTGTGACGTTTGGCACACCCAAAGTATTCCTACGGCATCCGGGAATTGTACAACCTCATGGTCTAAGGAATAAATACTTGACACCGAAAAGCTTATGCATTACAAACTATACGATCTCGTGCTATGCTCAGGATTGGGTCTTGTCCATCACATCATTCTCCTAATGATGTGATCCCGTTATCACTGACATCCTATGTCCATGGTCAGGAAACCGTGACCATCTGTTGATCAACGAGCTAGTAACTAGAGGCTTACCAGGGACTCATTGTGGTCTATATATTCACACATGTATCGCTGTTTCCGTTCAATACAATTCAAGCATGAATAACAGACAATTATCATGAACAAGGAAATATAATAATAATATTTTATTATTGCCTCTAGGGCATATTTCCAACAGGGCAGTCGCAATGTCCCGCGGCAAGGCTTGCCGGGTGACAGCCAAGGTCCTTCGTGGTTCCTTTGGAGCCATTCAAGAACAAAGTATTCAAGCCAAGGAGACAAGACCCCGGCAAGAGGAGCTTGCCGGGAAGGCCAACCAAGGCATCTCAAGGAACTTGCCGCGACGCGCCACACGTCCCTGCAAGGCCCGGTAAGCGGCAAGCTCCCGGACGTGACAAGACAACGATCGCGGCAAGGCGGTTGCCGCGGCAAGCTACCACCCTGTACCAGCGCTCCAGCGCATCCACCAATGTGTCGCTCTGGGACCCTTCCAGGCGTACGTGGCGGGAGGCTGTGCAGCTAGCGGTACGCGGTGGCAAGCTGCGCTGACAAGATCGCCATTGTGGCGAGCGGTGGCGTCCCTGACGGTCCCTTTTTGCACTGTTTGGGCGACGCCGATGGGCATTTAATGCCCTTGTCCCCTGCCGTCAGTGTTAGGTATGATACATTGTACAGGTAGTTGTACCAACTACAACACCTTTCCATTTTTACCCTTATCTGCGTTGCCACCTGTCGGTGACCCCTTGAGCATATAAAAGGAGGCCCATGCGCAACGTAGAGAGGGGTTCGAAGCCAGAAGAACTCTCACGCTCGGTCTCGTTAGCTGCTAGAGTGTACTGTAGCACTCAGCGCTCCCGAGCAAGAACGCAATACAAACCACAAAGCAGGAGTAGGGTTTTACGCATCCGTGCGACCCGAACCTGGGTAAACTGCTCGTGTGCTTCGCCTCGATCTGCTCTTCGTGCGATCTCCGCCCCCGCCAAACCGAAAGGGACTCGGCCCGCCGGTCCCATAGGTGTTCGTGGATCAGTTTTCCCGACAATGATGCAAGGCGAGTCTATACAGGAAGCAATACATGACAAGGTAGGAAGCACAGAAAAGCAACACAAGAACATGACAATATGCTCAAGCAAGTATGATGCAAAACAAGTCTACATATGATGCACAGCAAGTCTGTATAGGAAACAAAACATGGCAAGGTAGGAAGCACAGAGAAACAACACAAGAAACATGACAATATGCTCAAGCAAGTATTATGCAAGACAAGTCTTTATATGATGCAATGCATGGCAAGGCAGGAAGCACACAAGAACAACACAAGTCAACAAGTTTAAATGAGGCCGGAAACTACATATTACAAATCCGGTAAGGCCTCATATGCATAGTTTCAAATTAGTCCAGATCTGAACAAACCTTATGTTCAAGTTTTTAAACAGCAAGTTAACATGCACCATCATGATCTACACGAAATTATAGTCAAGTTTCATATAAATTTTGTTTAATTCGGAGCTACGGCCTAGAAGATATGAGCAAAACAAGACAAGCATGGCAACGGTGCAAGGTGCACCCAAACATCAAGCAAACTCACTCCAAACATGAAAACAATATGATATTATGATTCTACATGCAAAATCACATAAGTTTCATATAAGGTACACCCCAAACGGAGCAACGGGCTAAAAGATACACATGAAACAATATATAACAACAAGCTAAAGTTAACAGCCACATAGCAACTTTGGAGCAAGAAATATATACTCTACAACACTCACACATGGTGACAAGAAGCATGGAAATGAAGTAGACATATCCTACAGCAAACAACTCCACTGGAGCAACTCCATAGGAGGCATGGATCAATAGCAACAAGCTACAACATTTTGATCATGACACTAAAACCTGACAGCAATATTTTATAGCAACTTGGGAGCAAGAATTAAATATGCTACAGCAACCCATATGAGCAAGTGAAGGCATGAATGGATAGACAACAACATGTTCAACAAGGAATGATCAATGGCCACCCCAAAACTAACATGGATTTGCCTAGGGCATCAAGCAAACATAGCAACAGGATAAGACATATTCCAGACTTAGTGAAATTTCACTAAGTGTTAAAACAGTAACATTAGCATGGCATGTTTGCGAGCATGTTTAAGTCACCTCAAGGCATATCATAGCAAATGGTTTGCACCACAGCAAAGATCACATGATGACGAATCTAAAACATATGAGCATGCGACATGGGGACAAACCCATCAATAGCACCGAGCTCCTCAACTAGGCATCTCGTAACAAGTTACAAAACCTAACAGCCACATGCACTTTTGCAACAGAGATAAACATGGCAATATGAACTCTAACATGCATGCTATAGCAACCAACATGTAGAGCATCTCCTGATGAACATTTTGACATATCATTTTCATTATTTGGATAAACATGCACCAAGTTATCATATCTCAAACATGGCAACAAAATAACAAGTAGCAGCAGTTTATAACAAGTAGCACTCTTGCAACAGAGATTAGAGCATCTAGATGAAGTCAAACAAGCATGGCACAATGGAACAAAGTGTAGAGCATATCACCATGATGATTTTGACATATCATTCACCCAATTTGGACATACACACAAAAAGATATCACCATGCAAACATAGTAACATAATATGCATTTCTGGGACTTAGAGAGAAAAAGGGACCTCGAGGAAAACGGACATGTCCAGAGCCAGCGGACACGTCTGACAAACGGGGCCCGCGTGGCAGCTGCACAGGACGAGCGGGTCGGGTACGGGCGAACGGGCACGGAGCGGTTGCGGGCACCGGGTCGCGGGACCCGTTAGGGTTCGCTGGATCCTGCCGACGGCTCAGATCGGAAACGGACGACGGGGCGGCGGCCTCGACTCCGGCGGGAGCGGCGAGGCTCGGCGGTGGAGGTGGCCGGCGGGGGCCCGGCGGCGCGCCCGGAGTGGCGGCGGCTGCGGCGATGCAGATCGGAGGCGGTGGCGGTTGGTGGCGGAGCGGCGCCGGCCGGTGAGTGGAAAGGCGGCGGCGAGCGGCGACGATGTTGTCCAGCACGGCGGCGGGGTCGAGCGCCGGCGACGGAGGGGATCGGGACGGCCAGAGCGGGAGGCTCGGGGGGAGCGGGGCGCTGGGGCCCAGATCGGCCCGGGGGCGGGCCGCGGTAGGGCCAGGCGGGCCGGCGGGGTGGCTGGGAGCCAGGGGCGCTGCGGGAGGCTGACGGGTGGCCCCCCGGCTGAGGTGGCGACGGCGCTGGTAGCGGCTGGGCCTATGGCTCGCCGCCAAGTGGCGAGGGAGGAGGGGCTCGGCGCGGAAATTGAGGTGGAGGAGGCTGGGAGGTAGGGGAAGAAGCTAGGCTAACCATTTTAGGAATAGGAGGGTCCATATATAGCAAAAAGGCTAGGGTTTGGGGCGTTTTGGACCGATCCGGAGCCATTGGATCGCGATCCAACGGCAACGGAGCGAAGGGGGAGTAGGCTGGGCCTAGAGGGAATTAGTGGGCTGTGTAGAAGAGGTTTCGGGCTACGAGGAGAGAAGGGAAAAGAGGCCCGTGGGGTTTTCGGAGACCGAAAACGTCCGACGAAATAACCGGCTACTAGTGCCGCTATATATATCCGTTGGGCTATCAAACGAGCTCCGAATGCGATGAAATTTAGCAGGCGGCCTGTCAACACTATAATAAGACCACATGCCAAGTTTCATCCCATTCCGAGAATGTTTTCGGCCACTCATAAAATAAATATTCAGAAGCACCGCGGGCGCGTGCAAGTGTGTCTGGGCTCAGAACGGACAACGGAGAGGACGAGGGAACTCCGGTGGACGCAAGTTTTGAAAACATGCTGGTGCAAGCACACATGATGACATGGCAAGATGCAACACGCAAGCAGATGACATGGCACTAACAACGAATAACTGGCTGACACCTGGCCCACCGGTCTCGGGGTGTCACATTTATTTATGTCATCTTTGACCTTACCATGTCATAAATGGTTAGATTACATGTCCACGAACTTTCCACTTGCAGTGGTGTTCCGAGAGGTGCAAGTTATGAAACCCCTTTCACAACTCATTAGACATTCGCTAAACATGTAACTCAAATATTCCTTTGTGCAATCAAATTGCAGAAACATAATTTTCTTGTTACAATAACTTCTACTTCATTTTTGAAAACCTTTCAAATGATTTCAAAAGATCAAGACTTACGTCTCATCAAGTAAATATCCATATATCTACTTGAGTCATTTCTGAAGATAAATAAATCCACCACTTGCAACAACATTTATTGAACTACACACATCAAAATGTATGATCACCAATAATTTTGTTGCTCGTTCCTTATGGCCTGTGAACGGTATTTCAGTCACTTCACTTTTTGGAGGAAAGTTGCAAGTGTCAGATGATTCAAAATCAAACGACTTCAAAATCCATCATAATGGAATTTTTCCATGCGGGTTTCTCCAATGTGAACAAATGCAGTGCCACACATGTGTGGTATTCTCATAGTCTTGCGACATTTAGCGTCAGCGTTATGGATGTATCATTTTATCATCAATATTCATAACATACATCCCATCTTGGATGGAAGCATGGCCCTTCATGTTATTCATAATACTGATCAACAATTGTTCTTTTATGAACAACCGTTTTGCAATAAACATTGTGCAATGGGCTAGAGTGTAAGAAACTCTAAAATGAATTATGAAAGTAAACACAGAGGTAATATATTAATATCATTATCATAACATACATCTCATTCACAATGAAAGTATGGCCCTTATGTTTATTCATAATACTGAACATCAAAAGTTCTCTTATGAACAACCTTCTTGCAAGATACCTTGTGCAAAGGGCTAGAGTGTAAGAAACTCTAAAATGAATTATGGAAGAAAATACATAGGTAATACACCGATGGAAAGTATAGTAACTTTTACTATGTTCCCAACACGTATTAAAACCTCATTCCTGGCTAGTCTTTTTAGGCCATAGTAGCTCTTACATTGATTCGCAACAGAATGCAATCGAGCGGGTATCTTTGTGATTAACTCACAATATCCAAGAATTAGTGATTAACATGTTTAACCATAATTCCCAAGAACTATATCTTTGACCAGCCTACTATACATCAAAAACTTGTATGACATTCATACATGAGCTGGATATTCCAGTCATCTTTCTTTTTGCCTTTATACTTCTAACAATTTAACTTTCTGTATTTCTCCTACTCGCAAAAGAAGCACCCAACTTAAGAGTGGTGTTAGCCCCGGACTTCCTAGGCGTGTAAGTCATACTAACACCCTTTGGACACTTCCTTTCTCTTTAAGTTGTTGTTTTATTCACCTTTCATTATATGACAGGTGTTCTTCTGGATCCCTTTGCCAACAGTCAAATGCATAGTAAACACTTTTAATAATACTTGCAAACAAACATTGCTTTGTTTGTATCTAAAAATAATTTTCAGTTCCATGAATATCATATAACTATCCCAACTTTCAAATTTTGGGTTTCATGGAAGCAAACGTATTCCACTTGACCGTAACAGAATTCTAGCTTTTGGATCGAAGGACGAGAGTCACATGATTCATAGCATTAGCGGGAGGATACAGAAAGCATGCGATAGGACAAAGTCCTTCTCGGCACTTTTGAGGACAATCCTCACATTACGTTACCAATCGTAAAGTTTTAACCATATATTTAACAGCTATTCAATTTTAACAAGGAAGGTGGAAACGCGAGCCATTATTCTACAACTATTTTGCAAGAAACACTTAGACAGTGTTAATAATTAATTGCACTGAGAATTAAACATGTTAATTCAACAGTGCACTCCCACTCAAATCAATATCTCTCAAAATTGATTATGAGTGACACAAGACCCGCATATCCATTCAACGCCATTGAACGAGATGAACACTGATGGCGCGAAATTGAATCGGTAGGCAAACTTGCCGATCACATCTCTATGTGACTCTTGTACATCTTTCGATGGGCGTGTTCTGAGCTCAGGGAGATCCTTCCAGAACGTCAAGACAACCAAGTGATCTTGCTGTGAGGTCTCAACTCACCCGCCTCACACTTCCCTAATCGTTCGTACCCAGGGAGATCCTGCGATACCCCGAAAAGTTAGGTGCCGTGACGGTGCTACACTTGGGAGAACACTAACTACTTGATATTTTTGTGAGAGATCACCCTAATAAAAGGAACTTCCGTGTAATTAAGAAGGGTGCATCATAAGGGACAAACATCTCAGGCAATTCATAATTAGCATGATATGGTATAGCCCTTTCTGACGGAGAAGTCTTGTATTTCTTCGTCTTTCGGCGTTCGCGTCGGTGTTTAGCTTCGCGAAGATTGCCACCACCTTGTCGATGCACTAGATAATATTGCTACCCTTATAGCTAATAAAATAAGTGCATTACTTAAGGTTGACTTGCAGGTCATTAAAGTGCAATCATATGGCTCCAGCCATCATGCTGAATCATGACACACGGGTCATGTTTAATCAATTTACATCATATAGTCATCTCATACATAATCCAATTATTATAAGCACTGCTATACCACATCATATGCACGTGCAAACCCTCCTAGAAAACCAAGTTAGACGTCTCTAATTGGTTCATGCAAAAACTTTTTTTCGTGGCTTCTAAGGTTTCGAAACAAACCGAAGCTACCAACGTCCATCATCAAGCATGATTATCCATGTCGCTAGATTAACATTGCGGGGTGTATGAAACACGAGATAATAAGATCTCGAGCCCCATACTGAACTTCGTCATACGCATGACCCCCGTGCAGATCATATCTGCATTGCCCTTTCGTCTGCAAAATTTCAACTTTCTTTTTAACTACGGTGGAATTCAATGAATTGTTAGCACTTCGCTGATCAATCAGGATCGTGGATTGCCAGAACATTGAAACTCCACCATACTGTTATCAAGATCAGAAATATGCAAAATCCAGGGAAGCAACAAGAACATTGGGTAACAGATTTCATCTGTCACCCGCATAAATAATTTTCAGCAATAGATCTCATCTACTACCTAATTATATTATGCAATACACATACATCTCTATGTATTCTAGATCACAACCTGCATCTATGCATAGCACGGCTCATGATGCCACTGTAAGGTAACGCGACAGAAAGCAAAAAAATTCTGACCTACGCACCAGCCCAGGACCACTATGGAGACTGCATACATGGTTTGATCTTTTTCGTTACCGACTCATAGCGCAGCGGAAGTAAAGTCGATGACGAATGGCGGTGCAGATCCCCGCAGCTAGGATTTACAACCTCCCAACCGTGAGGATGTATACCCTCATCCGCCGCACGGACAGTCCCCCGGACGGTGTCGCGGACAGCCCTTCGGGAGAACCCTCAAAACTCGTACGGTCACTAGGACAGCCCTTCAGGAGGATTCACAGAACTCGGACCGTCACTTGGACAGCCCTTCGGGAGGCACTCTCAAAACAGCCCCTCGGGCAAAAGGATCGAAACTACGACCTCTCTACGGGGTTGCACACATACGTTGTCATCTATCCGGCAGGGCTTCACCGTCCAGAACTAGTTCCTGCCGGAACCCAAACAACCTTTCGGCTCTACGAAACTATTTCGCGAGGAGGGAGAGAGAAGCCAGATCATTGCAATGGCATGTATGTGAGAAAGAGTGAGTGTGGAGGGCTGCCCCTCCACCTCTATTTATAGGAAATCCCAAGGGGTATGGTAGTTTAACACAAAAACCCAAAATGCACATGAATGAAGTCCTTCCTCAAGGGCATAAGAGTGAAACCAAGGAACAAGAGGGGCTCCATGGTGGATCCCCAAGTGTGGCCGGCCACACCCCTTGGGGGGGCATGAGGGCCTCCCAATCCATCCATGTCATCCCTAGATCTTTTGGGTAAAGCCCCAAAAGGTGGCTTTCCATAAAATATCCCAACAAGTACTTTCACTATTCACGACGACATTTTTCAACGTCCGTTCGAACTGAAAATATTTATGTGGGCTCAGAACATTTCCAGTGCCCACCATAATAATTTTCAACACGTTCTGGAGCAATTCGAGTATAGTGATTTTCATCTGCGAAAAGCATATGAACCGGTACCGGCAGCTCCGGAACATTTCCGGTTTTTATATCTGAAAATTCCAAAAAGTTTCTAGAATGATTCTGGCAGCCTCCAAGAATTATCAGGCATGTGCCGAGACCAATTTGACTTTATGGTATCCTCTGAAACAACTTTTCAGTATCACCGAAACTCATCCTGTGACCTCTCTCGTCGGAACTTCTCCGTTTCGTCCGAAACTTTTTCGGTGATTTTCTCTCAGACTCCCTGTCTAGTATTCAGCAAATAGCTGACCCTTAAGCGTGTGACCCTATAGGTTCGGTAAAGTATAGACATGAACGGAAATCTTTCCGATCAATGATCAACATCGGAGCCGTGGACACCCATATTGACCCCTATACCCACACGAATGAATATTCTAGTGAACCTCCAGTTGACGTGCGTTATTCTTGTTGCTTCGCGATATGTTACGAATACCCGAGGTGAGACATGTTGGCATCCCTATGGATCAACTCCTTGTCCGCTATGCCATTTATCTCGTTACTAGTATTGTTCTCTTTTCTCGTTCCGTGTTCCGGCATCCCCGTGATCAAATCACCCTTTGTCTGGCCAGACGATGATGGATACCGTAACACCGAGAGGGCCCAGAGATATCTCTCCATCGGCGGAGGAGCAAATCCCAATCTTGAGCTACCAAGTTACTTAACATACCTTTCCATGAACATGTAAGCCGCCGTAATAGCCACCCATTTACGGATGACGTTTAACAAACCCCAAAGTTCATGAAGCAAGCATGAAGAAACTCGATACTCTCATCACTACTAGGAAAAGGCCTACTAATGGCGCACCTGATTTGGCCATTAATGGCGCATTAGTGGTGCGCCATTAGTGCCACGCCATTAGTATATTTTACTAATGGCGCACCTCTGGTGCGCCATTAGTATCTGGTATACTAATGGCGCACCGCTGATGCGCCATTAGTATGCACAGAAGTGCGCCATTAGTATGCCTCCCAGGGGCCATGTGTACCCAGGTCCTTTGGCATACTAATGGCGCACTATCTGGTGATGCGCCATTAGTAATGTCCGCATAGTAATGGCGCACTATCTTGTGATGCGCCATTAGTAATGTCCGCATAGTAATGGCGCACTATCTGGTGATGCGCCATTAGTATCCTTTGGCATACTAATGGCGCACTGTGTTGTGATGCGCCATTAGTATGAATATTAGGATTTTTTTTATTATTGTTTTTCTGGTTTTTTTGCACAGAATACAAAATATATAATTGCACAGAATATAGACAGCACACATCAACAACAAATTCATCGAATACAATAGAAGATTAGTCTCTGAATACAATTCATCATATTAGTCTCCGAATACAATTCATCATATTAGTCTCCGAATTGAAAAGACCGAACAAAGATAGAACAATATATTACAAGTCTCGAGACCGCGAGTAGCGAGTTTGTCTTCACATTACAAGTCGATATCGATCACCTAAACTACCATCACATAGAAGAGAGTTGCGGTCATCACGATGAGCATCATCACGATGAAACTCGTCTTCATCCGGTTCCTCCAACGCTCCCTCCCCTCTCCCGCTAGATAGCGGGCGTATCTAGATTCGTCCTCGGCCCTAGTGGTGTACCCTTTGTAATTGTTACCGCTGAATCGGTGGACCTGTCTCTGACACTCCTCCCAGTCGTCGTAGACTCCGGGAACCTTACCCTTGTACACGACATACGACGGCATCGCTATGCACTAGCCAAACGAAACGTTAGTACCAATTCACAGACAATACATAAGCAATATATAAGTATGCAACAGAACGATCGAAAGAGAAAAGCAAGACATTAATAGCATCGATTACATCTAAGTTGAACGACTCTCGAAACCAAAGAGACATACTACAAGTTCATTAAAGTTTAATTACAACATGAGCCAATCGATGTTTCAGAACTAGACACAGCATCATTGCTTTCGACTCGACTCAAGGGACCGGAGCGTGGATGAAGCCGCCGTCTATCGTGGGAGTCATGAAATCACGGGCTTTGTCAGCCTGCATTTGTAGCATTGTGTCGATGTCACTGTTCGATGGTTGATTTCTGAGGTAGAACTGCCCCGAGGTACGAAGGACATCTTGATGGATGATTTCCGCAAACTCCGACTGGATGCGAAAGAATTCTTGTCTGATGTCCGCGTCCTGGATTGCCGACACGCTCTTTGCCCAATCTTTGAGTTTACTCGGTAGCAGAAGTTGATGATGGTCCCGTACGATCGCCCGCATTTGATGGATGGCGTAGTAGGCACCCTTCTGACCGCCAGGCGGCTGCTTGACGCAGCAGAACGTCGTATTGTGGGAGAACACGTGCTTGCCGGTCTTACGAATAGGCCTGGTGAAGGTGCCTCCAGATTTGGCGTAGCCGGGGAGAACATCATCAAGAACCTTCTTGACATTTGTGTAGTCTACTTTCGACTGACGGTCCGGGTCGAAATACGTGGCCATGGAATATTTGGGGCTTAGGAGGATGAGCGTGCAATGTGTGTCACTGTAGAAAACACGGAATGTTAAAAGAAGAACGATCGAAATCTAAGAATTCATATGTTACGGGGTGGTTGAGGCGGAGGACTTACTCGGGAAAGTAAGGCACGAGGAAGTTATCCTTATCTCGGTTTGCCAGAATGACGCCTTCGAGGTAAGAACTCGCGACTTGCCGGTCCCCAGCGCTGCCCAAGATCTTGGCACGCATGTAGAAGGGGTCGACTATCACGATGTCTGGGGTCTTGTCGCGAATGATCCGCATCTCCATACTCAGCAAAAATAGCCGAACGAAGGTGTAGTGCAGCGGAAGAAGGTTCAACATAGCGT
Source organism: Secale cereale (assembly GCA_902687465.1). Lineage (NCBI taxonomy): Eukaryota > Viridiplantae > Streptophyta > Magnoliopsida > Poales > Poaceae > Secale > Secale cereale. The sequence continues at coordinate 524,279,183 of LR738713.1, read as the reverse complement.
GGATGTCATCAAACCGCAGGACGATCGTACCCCCGATGGAGTTATCCACAAAGCCCTTGCCCTCTGGCACCTTGGCCGTGAAAACCGGGTATGCCACATCCTTCTCTCTGAGACGCTGCTTCTCCAAAGAAAGAACACTGTCATGCAGACTCCGCATAGCACCGGTTGCATCATCGAGCATATTTCTCGGTAGCATCGGCCTACCCGCCACATGCACCCTCCTCATTACATCCTCAGGTGAAGGTGGCCCGTCCTGAGCACGGATCGTACTCGGTGCCGGCTGGCTCGCACCCTTGTTAGTTTTTCTTTTGCGTGTCTTCTTCTTGATCTCCTGAATTGGGACCGAGTTCTGCTCAGAGACCGCCTTCTTGAGTGTGTTGGGGGTGATAATATTTCGCACCTCGCCTATCTGAGGCTCAGTGAAGTCGGCAGCTGGAGGCGTCTCCTGAGAACTGAACGGCAGACGACGCCTGTTGCAACTTGGCTTCTCCGCGGTACCAGCTAGATCGCGCACGTCTTTTATAGGGTTGGGTTCTTGAGAAGGAGGCCCCATGAAGTCGTCATCGTACCCATGATCGGCAAAGTACTCATCGACGTTGCCAAATGTATCTTCGTCGTCATCGTTCTGATCCTGTGCCATATGCATGTTTGGATCCAGTGGCATAGGGATGTCCGGCACCGTTGCGGTGGTCTTGCCATGGGGACGACTTGGCGCCGGCACGACTGGCGGTGTTGTCTTTGGGGTGGTGTCCCCCGCCCCCAAACGAATCTGGCTCTTCGGCCAAAGCAGGGGCCAGCTCAGGCAGGCGCTGAGGGTCATCACGTCATCATCGTCGGCCCTGACGAGTCGAATCGGAGGTAACACCTCGTTGCAGCCTGGCAGCACCCGAACCAGTTGAACCCTAAACAAGTTGGGTGGCATCTGGGTACCGTGGAACAAGGGGTTGCCCGGTTGAACGATTTTGCCCTTGGCGACATCGACCAACTCGTTGTTCACGAAGTGCAGGAGAGTGCACAGAACGTCGGCGGCGCCCTGAGAAAACATGTAGGGCGTCAGGGATGCCCAGTCAAAGGCAAGGAGATGAAGTCCTCGGCCGAGAGAGGCTTAATTAGTTACCGTGATGATGGCGTCGAGCTCGGCTAATGTCGAGGCACCGCCAACGGCGGGCGTGCAGTTGACGGAGGGGCCGCTTGCTGCAGAGGTGCCGGCCGGCGTACACCCGGGTGCATTAAGCTCCTGTGCCGGCGTCGGAGACACCAATGCCGCCTCCACCGGAGACACCAATGGCCCCGCCATCGCGTTCTGCGAGTTGCTGGCCGTGAAGCTGGGAATCGGGGGCGGCCCCTGTTGGCCGCCCGCAATCCACGCCTGCAACCCCTCGATCAAGCTAGGCACAATGGCGGTGATCGTCGCTCCGAGCTGTTGTTGCACTTGCTCTTGGACAATCTCCGGAATCCGCGCCACCTGTGCCTTGAGTTCTTGAACCTCGCGCGCCTGGCTTTCCGAGCTGGTCTTTTTCTCCTTTCGCCCACCAGCGTTATAGTATGACGACCATTTTGTCGACAAGCCTTTGACGGCCACACGACCAGCTGACGTCGGCTTCTCGAGCTTATCCTTGTTATTCATTACATTCAACGCCCTATTTAGAGTCGTGTCCCAAGGGTTGCTCTTAGTCGACCCCGCGCTACTACTTTCAGTCGCCTGCGGAAGGAATGTGAATCATTTAGAAATTTGGCTTCATTAATTATAATGCAACCATATGGAGCTAATTACGCAGGGGTGTATTCCTTACCAGAACAAGCTCAAGCGCCCTGGTCTTCGGATCCGTGGTAAGCTCCTTTGTTTTCGGGTCCTTCTTGTACCGGGCCCTGACAAAGTTCCTGGTCTGCTTGTCACCGTATTTATCGAAGAGGGGCGGTAGGCCTTGCTCGGCACGCTCCGCCTCCTCCTTGTCCCATATAGGCTCCGCCACTCTGTAACCGCCGGGACCGAGTGTGTGTTCCCCTAAGTTGAGCTCCCGCATTTCTTTCCCCCACTGACTTGATTCGGAGGTTGCGGTGCTCGAGCACTTGATCTTGAAGTCGTTGTAGTCATCTTCGGTGATCGAAGGATTTTTCTCCTTGATCTTCTCATAACTATCACCTTTCTCGATCATTCTCTTCACATTGCTTCTCCAAGTAGACAGGGTCGTGCTCATCCTCGTGAGGGCATTATTGTTCACTTTATTCCCTTTGAGGCTTGTGTTTTCAAATTCAGCGGGGAACTTGTATCGTTCGTGCAGCTTCGTGAAGAGGAGGTTGCGCAAATTCCCTCGGTCAGGATGCCTCAGGTTCTCGGCGTTGATTGAGACGGTGCTCCGGAGAATGCACCCGAGCTGAAGCGAGTACCCCTTGACTATTCGTTCGGGCGCCGTCGGATTCCCGTCGGAGTCCACTTCAGTAACTTCCTCCTTGAGGGTGCGGAGCACGGTCGGGCGCCGGTCCTTCCGTTGCCTCTTCGGTTGGCTGCCATCTGTGCGTGCGCCGCCATCATCAGTGGTGGCATCCTCGGCGGCACCATCAGTGGTGGCATCAGTGGGGTCATCCTCGGCGGTACCATCAGTGGTGTAAGGATCGGTCGGGAAGGCGGCGTCCTCATACAAGTGAGGTTGTTCCTCCATCTCATGGGACAGCTCCCAGAATGCCTTGCCGCCCGAACCGCCGGCCTCATCGTTGTTGGCCATGTTTCTCTCTAAATAGGAACAAAGTTTGGTCAAAAAGTTGGTTATTGTCAAGGAACAAGATCATGGTCTCATCATTTAGGGTGTGTCGACACCGAGGCATCCTAAAAGCTAAGCTTTTATAATTGAGGGTTTTTCGACGCCGAGGCACCCTAAAAGCCTAAGCTTTCATCATTTCGGTTTTTATCAACACCGAGGCACCCTAAAAGCCAAGGTTTTATAATTTATGGTTTGTCGACACCGAGGCATCCTAAAAGCTAAGCTGGGAAGGAGAATTCTAAGTTGGGCCTAATCACTTGGCTCTATTGCCGCCTATGGTTTAATGCAGGAAGAATAAAGGGGCACTTGATCCTACTTAATTAACTACTAAGATACCCCGGCCCATGCATTAGTCACAAGTACCCTATATGTCCTATTTTTAGCAAAGTCATGCTAAAATTCACGGAAAATTTCAGCATGACCTTTCTTGAAAATAGGACATATGGAGTACCCGAATTTGCCAGAACGTAAGTTAATCGACATTCCAGCAAACTCAAGGGCCTCTCGGGGTACCTGCAAAATCATCACGACACGATGGTCGGAGACAAAACCCAGCAAACTAGCAAAGTTACTGACGTGTTTACAGAAATTGTTTTCTGTAAAAGATGATCATCATCTTTACAAGTCTTTCTCAATGTGATCACAAGTAATTCAGAGCATCACAGGGCATTAGTAGTTCAGTACATGAACAAGTTTTACCAAGCACATCAATATGTACTGTATTTCATTGTGGAGTGATATACAGTATGTTACAGCAAAGAAACTGCTTAATCCATGCCTCAGCTTATCAACAGTCATTATTTGTGACATAGTTACAAATGATGACAGAATAAAGCAACACCCTGTACTAGCCTAAAAACAAGTGAAGTTTCACCCATATAAAAACAGGCGCAAACAAAATAATGACACTCAATTTAAGTAGCAAAAAAAGTGAACATCAAGGGTTCATGGGAATTCAGCAAAGGTGCACAAGAGACAGTGTAAGCTTCAGACCCAGCAGACCAGTACAAATTTGCTAGGCTATAAATTCCTGAATTCTAGTCACATTGACACTCCTGGTTTTCTACAAACACCAAGTACTAGGGCACACAAAAGTTCTGAAATTTGTGTGCCTAACTGAATTAACTGAATTTTCAGTAACCGAATAAACTGAATTTTCAAAACTGACAAATATTAATAGGTTGACTACAGCAAATCCAATTTGCAAGCTTGACTACATATAATTAGAGCAACTTGTTGAGCTAATTTTGAGCAGAACTCCTTGAGGAACTAGCAGCAAGCTCTGTTGGAAAAGGCAGTGCCTAGGAACATTAATAGTACTAAAACAATCATACTTGAGAACAACTTTTCAAGAAAGAAAGGAACATTAATAGTTTTTCACCCGGGAAGGCCACAACAACCAGCACCAATAGGCCAAGACTCCCTGAAGGGGCAGTTTCTTCAGCTACACATTGTGCAGTTCCTACTAAAGATAAGTGGGCAGCACTGAGAAACTTCAAAAAGTCAAAAGGGATTTGCTTTGTTTGTGGTGAGAGATGGTCCAAGGATCATGTGTGCAAATCTACAGTCCAACTTCATATTGTGTAGGAAATGATAGAAAAACTGCAATAGCAGTCCACTGATGAATATGAATCTTCTGACACTAAACTACACCTTGAAGGTTCAGGACATACCATGAAATTATATGCTACTATTGTTGGCAAGCAACCTGAGACACGAGTGTTACAGCTATAAATTGAGTTGTAAGGGCATCAAATGTACTTCTTAGTGGACTCTAACAGTACTCATTCTTTTCTAGGTAGTAAACACCAGCAGTTACAAGGGCATCAAGAGTAAGGTAGTTAAATTGCAAGGGACAGTTGCAGAAGAATACAACTTAGAGATGGCCCAGGTCAATGGCTGGGAATTGCATATGCATTCATCAGATAAGGAGTGTGTAACCATATTCAGATAAGCAATCATCAGAATGGTATGGAACTATTGTATGAACCCAAGGTTATGTACTTTATGTATGAACTATGGTAATACATCCATAAGGTCCTAAAAACAAGCATGAGAAACCGATTATAAACTGTGAACACATTGGTGCAGGTACATCATCATGGTGCATTTAATGTCTGAACCCAAGGTTATGTATTTTATGTCTGAACTATAGCTACGGTCAATTTGATCTTGATCAAGCAGTGAGACACTTCATGATCACTGCTAGCCGAGGCACTCCAATTTGAACCATAACTTTATGTATATACATATTACCGTTTCCTACATCATCTTCTCTGCATAGTCACTGCTAGCTGAGGCACTTCAATTTTGAAATCAAGGGATCCAGCTAGCGTACTAATCTGAAACATCAGTGTGTGTTCATCATGAAGAAAATTCCCTAGATAATTACCACTAGCTCTCATATTTGGACTTGCAACCAAGGGATCCGGAACCAATTCCACTGCATGCTAATCTGAAGCTCATGCGCCTAGTTAACATGCTTAATTCTACTCCCGCAAAAGACAAAACGGAAAAAACATGCTTAATTCTCAGACCAAGGGGGATGCCATGGGGAGTTTGGAGCTTTATATCTTGGTGTTGGCGACGGTGAGGGGTGGTCGGCGAGGATCTGGAGGGGCGTCGAGGCCGGGGCGTCGGGGGCCGGGGCGTCGAGGCCGGGGCGTCGGGGGCCGGGGCGTCGAGGCCGGGGCGTCGGGGGCCGGGGCGTCGGGGGCGCGGGCGGCGGCGGCGTAGCTCCAGGCGTCGAGGGCGTCGGCGGGTGCGGCCGGAGAGAGAGGCGTCGGCGGGTGAGGGAGAGAGAGGCGTCGGGGAGAGGGGGGAGATCTGGCGAAAGGGAGAGAGAGGAGGGTGCGGCCGGCCCCATAAGTATGGGGGGATTACTAATGGCGCACCGCAGCTATGTGCGCCATAAGTATGTAGACACTAATGGCGCACCACCCCCACGTGCGCCATTAGTATTGTGTTCTAGTCAGTAGCCCGACAGAAAGCTATATCTCCCACCTAACCCACTACCTAATAGAACCCCCACACTAGCCTGACTGGTCAGCACTTTGCACACCCACCAGGAGGTCCTGGGTTCGATTCCCAGCCTCCCCAAAAAAATTTTTGCTTTTAAAAAATGTTGTTTGACACTTATTTGTGTTTAAATATGTTCAAACTTGTTTAAATCATAACAGTAATATTTTTTATAAAAAAGTAATAATTTTTTAAAAAATATCATCAAATTTGTTATTTGAAAATATTTATGAATATGAAAAAATATCATCAAATTTATTATTTTGAATATATCATGGGTCGGCGGCGGCGGTTGAGTAGGGGAATCGAGGGTGCGGGGGGTCGGCGGCGGCGGTTGAGTAGGGGAGCGGTGC
>LR738713.1:524182584-524273042 GCA_902687465.1 Secale cereale | reverse complement strand
CGGCGGCGGCGGTTGAGTAGGGGAGGGGTGCGGGGGGTCGGCGGCGGCGGTCGGTGGGCCGGGAGGTGCTCGGCGACTAGGAGGATCGAGATCGAGTGTCCATGAAATTTAAAAATATTCATGATACTTCAGAAAGTGCCCATGAAATACAATTGAGAAATGAAGGTTACGACTTAAATACAAACGATCTTAGCTAGCTATCTGTTCACAATCTTCTTGCCCTTCTTTTTCGCAAATGGAGTTCTTCTGTGGAACGGACGTCCTTTAGGTAGGGTGGTCCTGCTTCTTCTTGTGGTGTAAGCTGCTACTTCATCATCGTCGTCATGTTCGATCCTCGGGTCGCCGTACTTGTCGAAGTCTTGCTCATTGGCTACTCCATCCATTCGGATGATCTTCCTTTTGCCTCTCCTCACGACAACACGACTGGGCTTTGACGGATCGGTAATGAAGAAGCATTGGTCAACTTGGGAAGCCAGTACCCATGGCTCATTTTTCGCGGTGACGTTTGCGCCCGCGGTCTTGGATTTGGCTTCGGGTATAACCATGGTGGTGAAATACCGGTCTTCTTTTAGGACGCTCTTGGCCCATCTGACACGGAACATCGGGACCTTCTCTCCAGCGTAGCTCAGCTCCCAGATCTCCTCGATCCTTCCGTAGTATCTGTCCTTGTCATTACCGGTGTAGGATTCCATCGTTACCCCTGAGTTCTGATAACCATCGCTCTTCATGTCCTTAGCCTCGGTGTAGAATGTGTAGCCGTTGATATCGTACGCCTCATAGGTCATCAGGTTGTGCTCGGCGCCCTGTGACAAGGCGAATATGAGTTGTTCTTCCGCAGAAGAATCATCATGTAAAGGGTACGACAGAAGCTTCTGCTTGAACCAACGCGTGAAACATGAGTTGTGCTCTTTGATTATATCTCCGTCCGTCCTCTGTTGGCCTCGGTCATTGTACGTCTTCTCAATAAAGGTTTTGTGCTGAACCACCCAAGGATCGACCACGTCTATGTGTTGTAGCGCGACTAGGTTTGCTCTTTCAAAGTCGGCGAGTCGACCCTCGAAGTCGACATGCATTTCGCGGCGACCCTCACGGTGACCCCATCCAGCGAGCCTGCCGAGGTGCCTGTTGACGGGCAGACCAACGGGGTTCTTGATGCCTAGATAATTCGTGCAGTAGGAGATGCACTCTTCGGTCAGAAAGCCCCTGGCTATGCTTCCCTCTGGACGTGACATGTTGCGAACGTATCCTTTGATGACACCATTCATCCTTTCGAACGACATCATGCTGTGCAGGAACGTCGGCCTGAGTTGGATGATATCGTCCACGATATGGACCAGCAGATGCACCATAATGTCGAAGAATGCGGGCGGGAAGTACATCTCAAGCTCGCATAGTATCACCACGATCTCTTCCTGTAGCCTTCTGAGTTGCCTCACGCCAACAGACTTCCGAGAGATGACGTCGAAAAAGTTGCATAGGCCAAATAGGGTTTCACGGACGTGCGCGTCCATGATACCACGGATTGCAACTGGAAGTATCTGCGTCATCAGCACGTGACAGTCGTGAGACTTCATCCCGCTGAACTTCAGCTTCGCCCGGTCTAGGTATCTGCTTTTCTTCCCCGCGTAACCGTAAGGAAGTTGTACTCCTATGAGGCAGGTGAAAAACTGCTCGATCTCCTCCTGACTTAGAGTGAAGCACGCGGGAGGGTAGTCATTTCCGGTCTTCTTGGCCTTTTTGCCTTTGCGACGACTTTCCGTGTCCTGCTTCGCCTCATCATCATCATCATCATCATCATCATGATCATCATATATAGCGTGAAGCTCCTGCCTGATGCCCATTGATTTCAAGTCTGCCCTTGCTTTCGGCCCATCTTTGGTCCTCTCTGGCATGTTGAGCAGGGTACCAAGCAGACTCTCACACACGTTCTTCGTGATATGCATTACATCAAGGCTGTGAGGCACACGGTGGATCTTCCGGTACGGCAAGTCCCAGAAAACAGACCTCGTTTTCCATACCTTCAGCAGCGGCTCTGGCGCCTTTCGCTTCTTTCCCGGCTCTGGCGCCTTTTGCTTCTTTCCCGGCAGTGGGCAATCTTTCCAATTTTTCACCAGCTCGTCTATTTCCTCGCCGCTCCTCGTACGCGGGCGTCCTCGGGGTTCGGTTTCACCATCGAACTGATCCTTGCGTTTTCTCCACAGGTCATCGTCGCGAAGCCACCTTCGATGTCCCATGAACACGGTTTTCGAAGACCCGGGATCTCTATCTAGCTGGCGATACGTTGTGTCATCCATGCACCTGACGCATCCAGAAAATCCGTGGACCACCTGCCTCGCGACATATCCGTAACCGAGATAGTCGTGCACCGTCGTGAGCAGCGCGGCTCTCATAGGGAAATATTCTTTATTTGCGGCGTCCCACGTATTGGCTGGCATTTTCCACAGCGTGTCTAGCTCCTCTTTCAGCAGCCCTAGATACAGATTGATGTCGTTCCCTGGTTGTTTCGGTCCTTTAATTAGCATACTCATGTGAATGTACTTCCTCTTCATGCACAACCAGGGGGGAAGGTTGTACATCCACACAAATACAGGCCAGGTGCTATGTGTGCTTCTCTGGCTGCCAAACGGATTGACTCCATCGGTGCTCGCGCCCAGCACGATGTTCCTTGGATCGTTCCCAAATTATAGGTCTTCGAAGTTCAACGCTTGCCACTGGCTCGCATCCTTAGGGTGACTCAGCATCTTGTCTTTTTTATCTATCTCCGGATCATTTGCGTCATCTTCTCGCTTCTTCTCCTCCCTATCCGCGTGCCAACGCAGGAGCTTTGCTACCTTAGGGTCCGCGAAATACCGCTGCAGACGAGGAGTGATCGGAAAGTACCACACCACTTTTCGAGGAGCTTTCTTCCTCTTCTTGTATCGAGTGACGCCGCACACCGGACATATGGTAGACTCCGTGTGCTCGTCCCGATAAATGATGCAATTGTTCATGCACACATGGTATTTCACGTGCGGTAAATCCAGAGGACACACGATTTTCTTCGCCTCCTCCAAACTGGTGGGGCACTTGTTCCCCTTGGGAAGACGTTCGTGCCAGAATGACATGTTCTCGTCGAAGCATGCGTCGGTCATTTTGTGTTTTACCTTCATCTCCAGAGCCATGAGCGTTACTTTCAGGCGGGTATTCTCGGGCATGCATCCTTCATACAATGGAGTAACCGCGTCTAACTCAAGTTGATCCATCTTGGCTTTCTCTCGGGCGGCAGCTCTTGCGTTATCGGTCTGCTTGAGAAGCAGCTCTTGAATATGAGGGTCCTGCACCCAGCCCATCGATGGTCCAGCGTCGTCTGCTCCGCCGGCATCATCATCTTCATGATCATGCCCGTCGTCTGCTCCGGCATCTTCCTCATCATCATGTCATGCATCTTCTACATGATGACTGTGTACAGCATCACCGTCGTGATCATCTCCGGGGGATTCTTCGTCTTCTCGCCCGCCCGAGCCGCGGTGGTTGTCTTGCTGCCCTTCCTCATTTCTTGCCCGGCCCCCATGGACGACTTCGTAGTCATCTTCATCACCTTGCCACCGATAGCCATCCATGAAACCACGCAAGAGTAGGTGGTCCCGCACCTGCCCGGAATCCGGGTCCGCAATAAGGCTCTTCAACTTGCATCTTCGACACGGACATCTTATCTCCGTCTCGTTCTTTTGAAGCATCTCGGCCTTCGCGGACCTCAAAAACCTATTCACGATGCCTTCGGTCATCGTGCGCACCATGGTCGCCTGCGGGGTAGAGCAAAACGATATTTTAGAACCAATAAAAATTTTGCCATGACTTTTCCTAAAAATAGGACAAAAAAGAATGCTTAATGCCAAAATTCTCACCGAAACGGAAATGAATCAACATTCCGGGAAAATATTGGCAACTATCGCATTTCAAATACCGGTACACCTCCAAACACAAACACATATGCAACACAACAAACATATGCAACACCACGAACATACATAGATCTAGCTAGGCCATAAAAAGTGCATGTGCACATTGTTGTATGGAGAACAACATAAATGTAGCTTCCCCCTTACTTACCTATCAAAACAAGGTAATTTAACCACTTAATTTGAATGAATATATGGTGGAAATAAGGTGAAAAAGAGGAGGGACCCGAGAGGAGGAGGAGGTGGAGAGAATGAAGTGGGGGAGAAAGTGAGTGTGGGTAGGAGAGAGGTTGTCCAAAATATCTTGTTGCTGCCCACTTACTAATGGCGCACCCACTATAAATGCGCCATTAGTAATCAAGGTTACTAATGGCGCATTTATACTATGTGTGCCATTACTAGTTTTGCAAAAAAAACATACTAATGGCGCACTGTCGCACAGTGCGCCATTACTAGTTTAAACTAGTAATGGCGCACTATGGGACAGTGCGCCATTAGTAGTTTTGTAAAAAAAAAAATATATCATTAAAAAAACATTAATGGCGCACTTTACTGCTGGTGCGCCATTACTAGTTACAACTAGTAATGGCGCACTTTATTCCGATGCGCCATTAGTATGTTTAGACATGCGCACTAGTTCAAAAAAAAAACTTTTTGATACTAATGGCGCACGCTGGGCCTGGTGCGCCATTAGTAGTTTGAGCTCTAATGGCGTATCTGTTGTTGGTGCGCCATTAGTATCAGTTCCATCTATAGCCCTTTTCCTAGTAGTGCATGGTCTAATGAATTATGCAAACATTAACTTCTCTGTGTTATTAACCATTAACTTGTGACGAATGAATTTCATAGCATAACATCAATCGGGTCGATTCAACACAAGTGTTCTCCTAACATTGTGCCCTCAAAATTGATGGCATAGACATGCCCATGATCAGGAAAACAGAACCATCATGCAACACTTGAGCTAGTCTTAGAGGCCAGACTAGGAATACTTATTATTGTTTATTAATCCACACGTGCATATGAGTCTTCCTTCGAGCCTCATTTTATTTGCAGACTCGAGAACCATAGCAGTTATAGCATGGAACATAAACCTAATTATAAACAGGGAGATAATCAATAACATTCATTATTGCCTCTAGGGCATATCTCCTACAGGTGGTGGTTGTTGATGTCTCTCGGATTGTCCTTATTTGAATACGCGGGTTGACTATGGATCGGCGTTCAACTGTGCAGTGAAGGATTTGATGTGCATGTACCATTTGCTATGGGGATCAAGCGGATGGCAGTATGTGATCTCTGATGCCTTGAGCGCCTATTAGACATTTTTTTCGTGAATACGCAAAGCTTACGTGAATACGCAAAGCTTACGTATCTTTTATTTAAAGAAGGAATTAAAATAAAGCCAAGCAAAGTCAGAAAATCTTTTTTATGATGGGAAGTTGGAACAATCTTTGGAACCAAGCAATGCTAGAAAAACATAGTGGATGTTTATAGATCTAGTGGTTCTGCATCGCCAACCGTTCAGGCTCCTTGAGCTCCAGGCGAAGCGCCGATGCATTTTTGCGCTGCCGACGGTAGGCGTCCATCTCCGCCCATGCGTAGGAGCGGCGAATTGTGTCATGGAGTGCCTCGCCGTCGTTGGCGACGGGCGGCAACGGCTTCGGTTCAGATTTGGAGGACCCGCAGCCGCAGCGACTTACACAACGTGCGCCGCCTTCTTCATGGTGTGACAATAAGCACCCCTCCGTCTCTTTCTGCTGCCGCTGCGGCGGCGGTGGGCTCGGCGGTGCGGGCACTAGCACCCAGCGGCTCCCGGAGGAGGAGCCGCTGCTAGCATGGTGGGTGCCATTGATCGCCCTACCGCCTTGTCGGGGAAGGCAGGACGCGTAGGGCGGCGTGGGGGCGTCACGGAGTTGCAGTTGTCGACCTTGGCCACCGGCTATGTCGTGGAGGAGGAGCTCCCGTCTAGGTTCGTCCGCGTGTGACGGAGAGCAATGCGGAGCACGAGCTCCCCCTCGTCCGGCGCGGACGAGCTTGATGAGTCGGCAACCGCCTTAGCCCAGTTTATCTTGCCAGAGCCGCTCCCGGGTCCGCTTCCGGCCATGGCGGAGGGGATGGGAGAGATTGGGGAGAGGGAGAGGGAGAGGAGGAGACGAAAGGGGGCGGGGAGGGGGAGAAGACTCGAGCGAGTAGGGTTTGACTAGGGTGCGGACGACCAGTTGGGGGTTTTATGGGGAAAAAATTCCTATACGACCGGGTCGTACCAAGCCCATCGTGAGACCCTCTCCCGGGTGTGACAGCTGGCGGTACGAATCTTAAAGACCGGCCGTCATATTCCTTGTTTCCCCGTTTCCAAATCGTGATTACCAATCTTTTGACGCCCCCAAACGCCGCCGGCGAGATAAGCCCAGCTGCTCGCCACTTCGCCGCCGGTGTGCTCCTCGCCACCAGGTACTCGAACTCAGCTAGGCGCGCTCCTTCCCCGCCTGCAACGGCCTCGTTCGTCAGCGGCCAAGTTCACGGCGCCACCCCAGCTACTTGTCGCCGCCGGCCACAACAATGCTCCTGGGCGCCTCCACTCGCCACACCGCTGGCACACTAAGCATGCTGCACGTTGCGGCCAAGTTTTTGGCCGCCGGTGTGTTACTAACAATCAGCATGCCCCCTTAAATTGTTCTTTGACATGAGCTGTCAAAAACTGAACATAGGCAGCTCTTTTTCTTCTGAATTTTGTTCATACAAGATGTGGCCCATGCTGTAAACGAATTTGATGTGCATATCAGTGTTGACCGAACAACAATGTCTGTGCATCTCCTTTTTGCTCCATTGTCAACGAATAAAAGGATTACTCCAACACGAACATATTCAGCAGAATAAAAGGATGCAGCTATGTGCTTGTGTTACAACCAGCAAATGAGCAGACATGCTCTCTCCTTCCAAGTTATACGTTTGCAAAAATGCAGCCAGCAGGTCAATGTTGAGTAACTAGGACACATCCAGCGGAGCAGAGCTGAGGAGATGGCCATGAACGGAGCGCCGGTGGCTGGCGGGGCGGCGAGGAACTTGATCTTAGACGGCGGAGGAAACAGCAGGGATGTAGCTCCGGTGCTTCTGCGACAGATAGCTTGCAGCGGCGACGATGAGCGAGAGTAGACACCGCAGAAAGAAAGCGGATTCAGGAAAAAAATTGAGCTTGCGGCGGCGGCGTGGACGCCGGAGAAAGGAAAGGGGATCCAGATTTGGTAGCGGCTAGATGTTTCGAATAGGAACGGGATCCAGATTAATTGGCGGCTGTGTTGCGATTCATTTTTGCCAAGTGTCCTCTGCTGGGTAGGGTCTCACGATGGGCTTGGTACGACCCGGTCGTATATGATTTTTTTCCGTTTTATGGGGACAACGATGGGGGCGATGTGGGCCATACTAGACCTGTCCGACATGGCGGCGTTGTCCACGTCGGGCCTTCTCATATTTGTGCCATATGGGCTCGACATGAAGGTTTACAGTAGACCTGGCCAAACCTCGGGCCGGGCCGGGCTTCGGGCCGGGCCGACCCAAACCCGGTGCAAAAAACCCAGGCTCGAGCCCGGCCCGGCCCGGCCGTCGGGCCTAAAAATCGGGCCCGAGCCCGGCCCGAACATGCAAAAGCCCGACGGGCCTCGGGCCTCGGGCCGGGCTCCTTCGCTAATGTGCAAAAATGATGGGCCCGGCCCGGCCACCGGGCCTGAAATCTAGGCCCGAGCCCGGCCCGTGGATAAGGTCGGGCCGGGCTGGGTCGGGCTTTTTCGGGCCGGGCCGGGCTGCCCATGGCCAGGTCTAGTTTACAGGCAGCCCGAGCGTTTGGGCGGGCGGCATACGAGGAACCTAGTTGGATGGCTTTACCGTGACTGAACTGTGTCCAAATGTTTGGGGCGGATACGGGGCACCCGATTGTAGATGCTCCCATCGGTTCAAATTATTTTTGCCTCCAGCTTTACTTGCCGTGGTTCGGTTCGGCAAACGATAAGATCCAACCCTGACACCGTAGGATACAATGGATCATGGCTCATGTGAATTGAACAGGCTGACTAATCCTGGACAAAGGAAGAGGCATGAATCATGATGGCCTGATGGGGGCGGGCAGCACAGGCACAAATAGACCCGGCGAAAAGAAGGAAGAAACTTTTGCCAAGTTGGTGCGTCAAACCTCAGGCGTGGAGGTCATGTCAGAGGCTGCCTCTGCCGGTGTCGCTACAATTACCGATGGAAGGCGCTGCCGGCCATGATCCGTGCCCGGTTGGCAGGTCCAGGCGGCCGGCGTGCAGGCGCGACGTGCTCTGGGGAGGGGACGAACACTGGAGCGGCATGATGATACTCCAAGTCAATGGGTGCTCCATTTCCGTCCTTCGATTCCCTCTTGTTTCGCTTTTTGTTTTCATTTTCTTCTATGGCAGAAATGACGGGTCAAGCTACAACATTCCAACATCCCGCTATTTTTACCGGGCCAGTACATTGTGGGGAAAAATTAACACTTGAATATCGTTTTTTTTTCAAACTGAGGATAAACCCTCAACCTTTGCACCAATTGATGCACTTAGTCATACTCGCTCTGTTTTTTTTTCGGGAATACTCGTTCTGTTTCATAATGTAGTGTATATAAATTTTTTCTGAAAAGTCAAACTCAGCAATGTTTGACCAATTTAATGAAGAAAACTGTTTATATCTACAATACCAAACATATAAAATACGAACATTTAACTCACTATGTATCCAGTGATATGCATTTGGTATTGCAAATGTAAATATATTTCTCTCTAAACATGGTAAAAGTTTGCAAAATTTGACTATTGAAATTTTTTGTCCGCATTACATTATGAAATGGAGGGACTATATTATTATTAACTATTGGTATGCAAAGAAATCAGCTTAAAGAAATAAAAGACAAATCTCGTTGCAGAATCTTCAAATTCTACCACCATACCGACAGATGATGTATCGGCAGACAAACGGTGCAACATTCCATGGGCAACACCTTATAGAATGAATCACCGCAGATGTTGGTCGGTCCTGTTGAAATATATTGTCCGTCTCTCTCCATCAGTTCGGACTTTTGGATGAGTTGGCTAGTGCATGAATTTAATATGGTATCAGAGCCAAGAGGTCTTGAGTTCAAGACTCTACCAACACAGTATTATATAAAACGATTATGCGGTCTACATTGATCCCACGTCTAAAGACTAAAATAGCCTAGACGTTCCCTCCATCAGTTCGGACTTTTGTTGGACTTTTGGATGAGTTGACTGGAGCATGAATTCAATATGGTATCCGAACAAAAAGGTCTTGAATTCAAGACCCTGCCAACGCAGTATTAAATAAAATGATTCTGCGGCCTACATCGATCCCACGTCTAGGGACTAAAATAGCCTAGACGTGAGGGAGGGAGTGTTGAAATATATTGCCCGCCTCTCTCCATCAGTTCGGACTTTTGGATGAGTTGGCTGGTGCATAAATTTAATATGATATCCGAGCCAAGAAGTCTTGAGTTCAAGACCCTGCCAACGCAGTATTATAGGCCTACATCGATCCCACGTCTAAGGACTAAAGTCGGATTTGATGGAATGTATGAATATGTGCTGTTTCGCAAGTTGTTGTATCCTTTTTATGGTTGTTTTCAAGATTATGTATGATACTGTTACCGTGCTGTAAGTATATGTATCATGGGTGTAATTAACACTGTATAATACAGTTCAAGACCTAAACCGAGACACAGACAATAATAATTCAAGGACCAAGCACTGTATTAACTTCAGGAGTAAAATATTTACGTGGGATCGAACAAGCCTGATCAGATGTTTCGTTACAGGATGATCACATTGTTTATTTACTTACTTACATGGCGCCATGGCGGTGAGCTGAGTGCAGCCTACAAATATTAGGTCCACAGCCCCTCCACCTAAATTCCAACGATTCATGTAGATATTTGTCGCTATAAAAACCTACAACGGGGCAGTATTAGCTGCATAATTTGAGGAGCTGTTCAACTTTGCCGATATATACTTTCTCAGGCCATCAACTAGTTGTCGGATCTCATCTGCCAGAGACCATGTAGGGGCATTGAGGGCTCGTATCGAGTTCAAGCAGACAAGAAGGGTTCCTCCTTCATGAACAAGTACCTGCATTTTTTTCGCTCAGGCGCAGATCACATATCCGGTGGTAGCATTATTTCGAATGGAAGTACCAAAGTTTCCAACAACAACACAAATTAAACCTATGGCCTACTCTAGCTTTACTGATTTCCTTCACACCATAACAACATTATCGATGATACTCATCCAAATTTATTTATTTTGTAGCGTTTCACTGTCAATATAAATTTCTTCAACTTTTAGCTCTACAATTTTGATTCATCCTCCGCCAGTGTTAGGATATGGTCACTAGATCAATCAGTCGTCAAAATTCATTGAACCACAGGTGCATTAGCAAGGTAGCATACGGCATGGAGGAACAAACTCACCGTCAACCACAGAGGAAGAAATCCTAAGACAGAAGAAAGCGCCGCAAGAAGGATGCAAGTTAGGGCAAGCCCTACACTTTGCTTGACCTGTATGGATGAACCTAAAGTGTAAGAAGCAGTAACATTATATCTCAAGTTAATGTGTTTTGCAGTGATGCCCATAAGTGACAATACCAGTGAAGTTGTTTGGCGAGCTTTAGCAATACAAAATGGCACCCCGCAGATATTATCCTGCAATAACAGAACATCTGCAGCAGCTACTGCTGTTGCACTCGCACGTTGAGCTAGAACGACGCCGACAGTTGCAGCTGCAAGAGCTGGCGCATCATTTATACCATCGCCGACCATTATTAAACTCCCACCTGGAAACAAATGCGGAAGAAATGTAACTTCCCTCTCCAACAAAGGAGCAAAGTGAATCCTACACACCGCTTACTAAGCATATTGTCTGGCAGAAGAGCTCTAACGATGCGTAGTTGAAGAAGTGCACAATGTTTCAAAGATACAACAATTCAGTTATACACAACAAATGTTCTGTTATGGGCAAAAGATGCTGAGGTCGTAGCTGGTAGGTTTTGCCTAACATCACAAAAGTAATCTGAAGTTGGAAGACAACAGTTAGAATTATTGGATTTAATCATGGAGAGCCAGCACGATGGCAAAAATATGTAGAAAGCAACAACTGTGATTAAATTATGGACAGATATATTGATAATTAAATAACATATGAGAAAACTAAAAGAATCCGATATAATCGCAGAACTGAAATCTGGTAGTAATGGGATACTGAGCTTTGGTTCACAATAAAATAGAAAGGAAGGATATGAACTACCTCGCCTTGAAACTGCTTTTACTTTACTCAGTTTGTCCTCTGGCTTCAAACAGCAGTGCACTTCATCAATACAAACAGCTTTAGCAACTCTCAGAGCACTTGATTCATGATCTCCAGTGAGCATCATAATGCGAAGTTTGGCTTTCTCTCTTAAGGTGGATATAACTTCACGGGCACCAGGACGGGGTTCATCCTCGAAGTGGAAAAGGGTCATCTGGAAAAAAATCAATCAGCGAATAAATAATGCGTTGGAGGGCAGTTCTTACATAACCTACATTTTATATGGTAATGACACATTTGAATGTATGTTGCCAGAAGAAACTGGCAGAAATATGATACTACGTGGTCAAGTGGAGCTTCTTGCCATTGGTTTGGCCTTTGGCCAGACCAAATAAAGCAAGACTGGTTGTTGAGACTGCAAGCATATGTCCGGACTTCCAAGTCAGGCCAAATGCAGTCACATTAAGATTAAAAAATTATCAGGGCCAAAGACCTAAAGAAGGTACCCCCTCCGTTCACAAATATATGTTCTAACTTTTATTTGAATCATATGTATATATACACATTCTAGTGTGTTTGTTCACTCATTTCAGTCTTTATGTGGTCTATATTGAAATATCCAAAACATCTTATAATTGTGAATGGAGGGGTACAAAACAGACAGGCTATCCATAGCAGATGGACCAAATATTTGGCCATCTGGGCAGCTTTTGTGGTTCAAATGTCCAACCTGAATTGTGCTATAAATAGATGGGACATGAGTGATTTAATTGCTGAGGCCACCAAAGGTCAACGAAACTAAATGGCCAGATAAGTAATCCCAATTTATCTTACATTAACTAAAAAAACATCCCATCTCCACACAGTATACAACGGAATTAGCTGATTTAATTTCAGCTACATTTTCCATGAAATGTACCTTGAAAGCATGCCTGTACATAGCACTGTATGTCTTAGGTTTCCTACTCCATGCACTAACCCATTTACTCAAACTTGTGTACACCACTACAGACTAGCAGTGCTTTTGTATATTTCAAACTTGATCTGATTTATGTTTTAGTTTTCACTTTGCTCTATTAGTTAATATAATATCAACTGAAGATGCAGCCTAAATATCAGCAAACCAGCAAGCGACAAGCATGAGAGCATTCACACGTCACAAATTATTACTGAAGTAACAAAACTTATGAGCATGTGGAAGTCTGCAATATAATCCATTTTAAATTAAGACAACTTATCAGCATTTGACAGCCTGGACTCCAATCCACCTTAGATTAACGATAAAGACCGAATTTATTTATAATTTCCCTAATTATACATGAATGCTTCCATCAAACATGAAGATAAATATCTGCACAACAACATAAAAAAGATATTGAAACAAACGGGGAGAAGCATGCTGTCAAATGAGAAGGTTTTACTCTAATTTACCTCACCTTTTTATCCATTAATAGAGCAGCTTGGACAAATTCAGGACCATATGCAGAACTCTTTATTGCCTCTTGTACCTGCTCACATTCACCATTTGATCTGTATAGCGAAGAAATATATTCCACAGAACCGATAGCGGCCGTAGAGAGTTTGTTTTCATTGTTTGATGCCTGCAACACAGGTATATGAGAGACCAAGCTAGGAATTAAAGGTTCAACTCTTCCTAATACTCAAAACTGATTACACAAAACAACTGCTAGTCTTCAATGCATCATTCAATGAAAACAGTCAGCTTCAAAGAGCATGAAGATATAGGTGTGCTATATCAGCTTCTTTCTTAATCTCTTAATATTGTCAAAATTAACTTTCGAGCAAAGAAGACATATTTTACAATTATTTTCCTTCCGTTTCTCAAATAATTGAGATGGAATAAACACGTAAGGATATAAAAAAACAACCCTCGCTGTTCATTGTTTTTTTTTACTCCAGAACAGTAGGAGAGTTTCCTACTTCCATTTTATTAAAAAGTTACTTCTGTACAGAAATGAATTCCTGTTCATTGTTGAAATCAAATATACGAGATCCCATAGAACAACAGAAAATATTTGCTTGATATATGTAATGATTCAAGATGACTTTGCTGGTTGAAATATATTGCGGATGTACACATTACCTTTGTGATGCTTAAAGTAGCAAAAACTCCTCTACCAGGTAAGGACTCGAAGCTTTGTAGAACAACTTCTGGGAGGTCCTTGTCCTTCCCAACAGAGTGATGTAACACTGCCCTATGAATCATAAACTCAGTGTGTCAATTGCCTGCGATATATTATGTTAGATATGTATTATAGGCTTATAGCTGCTTTTGGTATCCTTATACAACACATGTACACAGTGGCGAATCTTGGATGAAAATGAAGGGCAGGCTCATCTTCTCAGTACAAGGGTTGGAATGGGTAAACAACAGGCTAGACACTAGACAGTGGGCTGAGATGGGCTAGGAACTAGTAGTAAATTTTCGTTTTTCAATTTCAGAGGGCAGGCTTGAGCCTGTTGAAGCATGCCCAGTAGAATCGCCACTGCATGTACATGCACTGTATATATTGGCCTTGAGCCCCTGGAATATACAAGTCAAGTTCCTCACATGGTATGAGAGCATAGGTTTTAGGGTTTAAGTTGCTTTCGCTCCTCACAGTCAATTTGTTTTTCAGTCGACCTCGTTCTCGATTCATCATTCCTGCCAAGCTCCTCTCGATCCGTCTTCAGCGTGCCGCAACTTGAACAATCCATCCACCTCACCCAGCCGGAGTCGTTCCCATCCGCATCTCGAGCAAACATTGTATTTTATTAACTTTATGAGTAAGTTCCCCTTTGTAACCCTAAGTATCTAAATTTGACAGAAAGTAACATATTTTTAAAACCTGACCATTTGGTACCCCCGTTTAGTGTTGCCTTTTCCACTTTGTACCCAATTTATCAAATTTTCCATCTGACAAATAGGCCCTCTCATTAGCCTGAGGTGGATGATTATTAAATATTTAGATGCCACATCAGTAGGGCCTCATCTGTCAGATTCCGCACATTTTGATAAATCATGTACAAAGTGGAAAATGTAGCACTAAATACAAAGTGGTTAAATTTTGAAATGGGGTGCTTCGTGTCAATTTTGGACACTTAGGGGTACAAAGTAGAATTTACTCTAACTTCACAGATGTCTATTGCAAAGGCCCACATGTCTAGATGTATTATGTTTTTTTTCAGGCATTCATGAAGCAAAGATTTATGTCCATGCTTGACCCGTGAAGATGAGCAAAATTATACCTTGAAAGCCTCAAAATTTTGCTTAAAATTGTGGGAAGGAAAACTTGACCAGGACACACTAGTACCTGTTGCATTTTTAATTAGAAACATTCATAAGCACTCCCCACGAAAGCCAGGCCTCGAACCCAAGTCAGCTGAGCATGCACTCGCGCCTCAAGCCAACTGAGCGACGCTCGGTTCTCTAAAATGATGGGGAAAGACAATTTAACATCAAATTTAAAATGGAAGACAAGTGTTATTTTTGCCTCCTCGGTGCACAAGCTCAGTGTCATGCAAGCCAACCAGGAATCATGCTGGTTCAGTGCAAGGCAGCCCTAGTGCATATGAGAAACACAGAAATAAGCATTGCATGAAACCAGAATGGGCCAGGAAGCCAGCTGATACAGAAACCCAAAAGAAAATCCTATTCTTGAGTGATCTAGCATCTTACAATGAGGAAAATCAAGCAAGAACCATGCCTAATTTTTCCAGAATAGGAATTTTCAGGCTTCAGGGATAAGCCAAGCCTAAGTTGATATCATCAGGAAGTTTTCTGTTTTACACTGTCATATACTTAGTCAAGCTGACTAAATAGCACCACGACCAATCCTGACATGGTTTCACATTTAATAGCATTGTGTACTGTGCACAGCAGCTTCTTATGTTTTTTCAATCAAATCATGTGCTAGTGTTGGATGTACGTAACCATGAATTCATGATAGAAGAGTAGATTTTCAAAGTAATTGTAAACTATACTGTTTAACTTTGGTGTCATCATCTTGAACAAAACACGTTCTCAAAAAAAATCATCCCGAACAAAATAAAAAGCAATATATATCCAACATCATTTTTTACAATGTCCTAATAGACAACAGCAGAACACTATACTAAACATGCCATGCTTGGCCCAGAGCATGCCATTATATTGGGTCGTAACAACTTAGATTCAAGTCATGCCTGGCATTCCCAAGTATGGCATTGTTCTACTTTATAAAATTGTATGCAAATGGAAAAAAAAAACATGTTTAAGAAAGTTATCCATTCTCTTACCTCCCAATAGGATGGGTTGTTCCTTTCTCCATGGTTGCGGCAACTGCTAGAGCTTCACTTTCACAGCTCGGAGTACAGCAAGAAGAAACGTTAAGACCATTTCTCACATTCAAATGTCCATGAATGGGCTCAATTGCTTTGCACATAAGCTTCCCGGTTGTTAATGTGCCTGTCTTGTCAAATGCAATAGACTGACAAGCCGAAAGAGCATCTAAGACATGCCCGCCTTTCAACAAAATTCCCTACAGAAGGAGCAAAAATGAGCTTAAATGAAACCAATATACCGGAAAATTCTGAAGAAAGAAGTTACATCTAACAAAAAGGTCCTAGTAAATTATCAAAGACATTCAGGACAAACAACTAGTAGGCACTTCATAGGTGCAACACCAATCATTTCAACTGAAGATTCAGATTAATATCCTCTGATCTCTATCACCACTTGTGCATACGATACAAGTACATACCATTAAAGAAAAGTAGATCGAAACTAGCCTGACAAAAACATTAAGCACCAAATGCTCTAATGAAATTTAGAAGCTGAAATGGCAGTCTTACATTGAATGAAGAAAGTAACCAATTATAAAAAAAGACTTCAAGATTCAAGCAATACCTTCCTTGTAAGAGAACTGATAGCAGTGGCATATGCTAAGGGAGCAGCCGCCAATGCACATGGAGATGCAGCCACCATAAGCCCCAATCCACGGTAAATTGAACCCCTACAAACTAAACAAAATTGGAACACAGAAAGTTCAATGCTAGAACCAAGTGTACCAGTTCAGTATAAATTGCCAAACAATCAGTGCTACAGTTTCCAAGACATAGCATTAACTATTGGAGAAGTACCAAGTCAAAATACAAAAGGAAAAATACGCAGTCCAACACAAATTACTGAAGCATGTAATGTACTGTGACATTAGAGGAATACCTGAGTTACCGAAAAAAGGCCACTTAAAGAGTAATGGTCCCAGTAGTGCAACCATTAAAGACAGTACAACAACAGCTCTGCTATAGTGCTCTCCAAATTCGTCAAGCCATCTTTGCAGCTTTGGCTTGTTTATCTTGCCCTCTTCAGTCAACTGGACAATTCTGTTGAGTGTTGAATCCTCCCATGACTTGGTCACCTACAAAAGGGTGATTCAGTGTCAAACAAAAGCATGAACATTCCCAAGTGATTGATTGGTTAACAAGTTGACAAAAAGGTTATGCATTTGGAAGAGTAAATTGCCGTCTTCAAGGTATAAACTGATCCTTGACAATTAGTGCTTGAGTAGCATTCCTATGTACACAATGGGGCTTAATCTGTTGAACAACGGCATATATAAAGACATGGACCTTTTTCGGGTTAATACAGGATATAAAGATATCTGAATTTTCTCAGGTTTCCCGGTGGGATGCAAGCCATAAGGTAGGCATAGTCTGTAATCCAGGTGCAGAAAGATGCTTCCGAGTAAGCCCACCATAGTCTGATCTGGACTGGCTATAATGTAGCAATCATGAATAGGGAAATATTGATTTTAATGGTTTTGTCATACCAATCAACCATTGCTATTTCCCAGATAAAAAATATCGAATAAAATCTACTAAAGAGTTCCATCAACTGTATTGTAGTAGTGTTTGTGGATCGAGTATTAACGTACTGAAATCATTAAATAAACCAGCTAAGAAAAATGAACTATCCTAGGACTAGAGAACAAAACGTAAAAGAAAAAAAGTCTCCTCAATGAAGAGAGAAAGAAGGCAACCTGTATTATCATCATTCCTTCCAGGTTCCTAGCACCACCTGGTATAGCATCCCCCACCGTCCTTTCAAGAGGCTTCGTTTCACCAGTGAGGTGTTCTATAGTGACTGTCGATGAACCTTGGTAAACTTCTCCATCAACAGGCACAGCCTAAGGAATACAAGAATACTGCACCATAATGAGATAGAGATCCAAACAATATGGGCCAGAAGAATAATACCAGCATGAGGATAGAAGATACTAGGGTACACTCCCTCTGTTCCAATTTAATGAGACGCTTGAGCTCATGTCAAGAAAATTAAGAAATGAGTTTTAAGAGACTATATAATAGACCTCATAAAAGTACATGTCTTCATGGTAACTCCAGCATGCATTAAACAGAGAGTATCACTAAATATTTGCCCCGAAATTGTTAAAAAAAACATGCCTAGAACAAAGAAGCAGGGCTAAAACATCATCTACTTTGAAAGGGAGGGAGTACCAGGGTGCTGCTAGAAGCACTAAAAATCCAACAGAAAAGAGATAGAAACATTTTTTGATGATTTTTTTTTTTTTTTGAAGAACAAAAGATGGAAACATTGAGATAACTATCAACCATGAAGACATGATGCAATGAAACAGAACTTGGAGATACAAGGACAAGGAGTGGGCTTTGCAAATAGACAAACAACACACCTCACCAGCTCTGACCAAAATATGAGAACCCACTGTTAGGTCCTGCACAGGAACCTTGGTATGACTTAAATTAGAGAACCGTGTTGACTCGTCTCCACTCGTTTGTAATAACAGTGCAAATTCTGGATGGTTTTCCTTCAGTTCTCTCACATCAACCATTGACTTCTTTGTAAAGTATTCTTCGGCTGCAATAAACAAATAAAATAAGCTTTCAGTGTGTACACAAGCAGGACCTAATATGGGCAGAGTTTCAGTACTCCCTCCGTAAACTAATATAAGAGCGTTTAGAATACTAAAATAGTGATCTAGACGCTCTTATATTAGTTTACAGAGGGAGTATTTGTCAACATATGTACCGGTATGAGCTAAGCTGAACATTGCAAGAAGCAGGCCACCCTCCAATGGGTTCCCCATAAACACAGAAGCAAATGCTGCAAGAGCCATGAGGACGTGGATATCTATTCTTCCATCGGCAATGTCCACAAGAGCATCAAGCGCCGCAGAAACCTGCAAAATAAGCATGAAAAAAATGTGTGTCACTGAAGTAGTACATTGACAAGCAATCCCAGATCAACGAATTCTTCAGTTTCTTCTGTGTACGGGAGCAAAGAAAGCATAGCACAATTTCCTATTCAGTGAAACGTGGCTGGCATAGATTCCTTTGTGAAATGGGTGTGACCGTAAGCGGCGGCACAGGACAGGCTAGGTCGACGGCGAGCTGCCGGAGCTCCGACTCCGAGAGGCCGAAGCGCGCGCGGTGGAAGTACCCTACCCGGAGACTACGCGGACGCGGCGGTGAAGGCGCGCTCAAGGGGCAAGGCGTTCAGTACCTTCTGCACATCGTCTGGGGGCTTTTCACCCTGTCAGCGATCCTCGGCGGGGAGCGCCGCGGGCGGCCGGGGTCGGGCCGCATCTTCTGGTGGCGCAACTAGTCCTTGACGCCGGCGGAGGCCGCTTGGAGGGTTAGGGAGAAGGAGGCGGGCCGGCGACGGCGACGGAAAGGAGGACCAGGCGCTTGCTCGTGGACGTGGAGGACGACCGATGTGGCTGTTGGCGCAAACCCGGAAACCACACGAGATAACCCAACTCGAGCACAAATTCAGAGCAATGGCGACGAATGCCGCGGCCGCGAACCGGCCTGTATCTTGCAACCTTTATTCACTGGGTTTGGCACTCTATCAAAATTGCTACACTTACAGATAGATTTCACTAAATGAAGAGCTACAGATAATGTGGCTGAACTAGAAAACACTGCGAGCCGCGCTACGGACTGATGTGGCTGAACTAGAAAACACTGCGAGCCGCGATTCCCGGGAAGAAAAAAGCTGAGCACCAATTGTCTGATTCCATCTCCTTCCGTAGTTGATTCCGTATGCATGCGGTACGTAAGTGTAGCATCACTGGTCACTTTACAGCTTGCACACACAAACTGGTTTGACACTCTACAGCTCGCACACACAAACTGCACACACACTAGCACCTCTGGCTACACACGCCATAGAGCCTACACACGAAAGCCTACATCTTGCCTCTTGTCTAGACTAATCTACACACAACGCAAGCTCTTGAAATAGCCTCACACATGTACACAGCCGGGTAACAAACCTAACCTGGTTTTGTGCCACTAGCCCACGCACCCACTAAACAACTGTGCAGGCACACGCACATACACACAACTAGCCAACTAACTCAACTGTCTACACATGACCCGGCCGTGCATGTAGTTGAACGAACCCAAGATCACAGTTATACTAATAAACTCCCCCTAATTCTGAACTTGCCGTGCATTTCTTCCTCGGACTGATTCCACCCGACGCCACCGCGCGCCTCCTTCCGTCGTTTTAACGTGCCAACAGCTCACCGTCGTCGAAGTTAGTGTAGCTCCTGTCGTCGATGTCGCCGCCACGACCGTGACCCAATCCGCGGACCCGACCTGGCGCACCGACGCCGGTCGCACCGCCACGGACCCGACCTGCCGCACTGAAGCCGGTCGCATCGTGCTCCGTCACGACTCCGGCGACATAAGCCGAGCTCCTTCTCCGCCGGCGACACACGCCTGGCGTCCTTCCACGCCCCGCACGTCCCGCGCGCACCCGGCGAGCTCGACCGTACCAGTGTGTCCCGCATGTCCCGCGCACACCCGGCGCGTCCGACGGGCCCAACCGCACCAGACGCCGTGGACTCATCGCGCACCGCAACCGATGCCTCCATGTCTGCCACGCTCGCCGCGGATTCATCGCGCGCCACCTGCGCGTCCGCCATGACAGCCGCAGCGCCGCGCACCTCCATAGGCCGACACATGGCCTGGAGCTTCCCGCAGCCGCCGGCACACCTCCGGCACGGCGAACCCCACCCAGGACAACCAAGCTCTGATACCAATTGTTGGCGCAAACCCGGAAACCATACACACAAGATAACCCAACTCGAGCACGAACTCAGAGCAATGGCGACGAACGCCGCGGCCGCGAACCGGCCTGTATCTTGGCAACTTTTATTCACTGGGTTTGGCACTCTACAGCTCGCACACACAAACTGCACACACACACTAGCACCTCTGGCTACACACGCCAGGTGCGATGGAGCCTACACACGGAAGCCTACATCTTACTTCTCGTCTAGACTACTCTACACACAACGCAAGTTCTTGAAATAGCCTCACGCACGCACACAGCCGGGGCAACAAACCTGGCCTGATTTTGTGCCACTAACCCATGCACCCACTAACCAACTGCGCATGCACACGCACATGCACACAACTAGCCAACTAACTCAACCGTCTACACATGACCCGGCCGTGCATGTAGTTGAACGAATCCAAGATCACAATTATACTAACAGTGGCAGCATTTTGACAGGATGTGGGGCGCGTCACCCCGACCCGCTAAACTAAGGGCATCTTTGAATTTAGAGAAGTTTTTGTATGCTCGCCATATCGTGCGCTTTGTCGTGCGCTATCTTGCCTGAACCATTTTTGTGTGGAAAACATTTCTTTCGTTGAAGATCAAAATTATCGTACGGTAGCTTTTGCGGGGTCGCGTCTCCTCGGGGACGGAGGTCACAAAGCTACATGGGGGTCTAGCAATGGTTTGTGCCCCCTTTGTGGCGTCCTCGAGTTTGGCCTCATACTTCCTTCACCTGCCATAGCTTTTCACCTAAAATTGTAGGTAGCATTTGAATATGACCATAAACACATCTATTTTCTTTTACATTTGAGAAAAGCATTTTTGGTGCGTCCTGAGAACCGAATTGAATTTTAGGATGCTCATACCTAGCACTAAATTGGAGTCTCGATTTCATAGCTCTAACCTTATACGAGCATGTACAATTAATGCATATACTTGAAGGAGGAGTCATAAAAATAAGTCACTCGTTACTGTCCGTGGCAGTTTGTTAATATAGTAGATTATGAAGAATATGATCGTGGACTCGTGGTGAGACCAATGTAGTACTCCCTCCGTCTCATAATGTAAGACGTTTTGCAAGCTTGCCTTCAAGAAAGAATCACCGCACATAGATGATGACGAGTCCAACACAAGGTTGAACTTTGGATTCCTATCCCCGAAGCCAAACTTTAATCCATCACCTTCAGCAAGGACACATCTCAGGCGCACGTCTACATAGCCTAATCAGCGATCTTGTGTTTCCACCAGATTACATAAATTCGTCATTGAAGCTGACTGTACCATCATTCCTTATCCGACTACCGACGCCTCGATAACTCGAAACATCTAGAGAAGACACCAGAAGACAGACGTCTCATACTGCTTGCCTCCCGTCACTGTCGCACCACCTTCGATCCAGCAACAACAGACTAAACATAACTCCTCCGCCAAAGTCATCGCATGAGACGTGCCAGTAGCAGGCATGACTTGACACCCCTGCATGAGACGTCATGCGTAGCATCCCCCGGCGGCTTGACTTGTCGGCGACAGGCATTGCGACTCCAAAAGAGACGCATGTGTCACCTGCCGAGCCACATAGAACTCGATATGTTGACTGAGGGACGTTCCATAACGCCACCAGCCTCATAAAGGTCATCACCATCTCGAGATCCAGACTCGAGTCGCCCACACGACTAAGGAGTTCGCCGCCCCAATTCCGAGCGTTACAAGGAGCACCCACCTTCGTGTCAGCCGATGTCCTCGCCCATACAACGACAACCGCCGCCACGATCCCGCATCAAACACCGTCGACGCCAGAGGAAGCTCTGTCCGTCACTCGCGCCCTGCAACATCCCCGGGAGCGGTATCCCGAGATTCGCCGCCATCGGCGCCACCACAAGGATCCACCACCTAGCACGCCATCTCCGGCGGAAGGGACACCGCCACCGCTATGATCTGAGCCGCTACTCCAGGGATCATGCACCGCCGATCGGCCACATCCTCTCCCGATCCGCCATCCTCACAACGCCGATGGAGCAGAGTCGGCCGCAGGGATGGACGGCTGCCAGAGAACGATCTCGTGCCGCATGTCCCTCCAGACAGTTGGGCTACAACCAAGATCCCCGCCATCCCCTGGAGGTGCCTGGGCTTAGTCAGCAACCATCTTCGAGGACGACAAGGGGGAAGAGAGGGGGAGGGGGCGGCGGCCGGGGTGCTAGGGTTGGTCCCCCTATCGGTCTGGAGGAGGACGGGGCGAGGGGGTACGGGATCGGTCGTGACCTGAAATGAAGTTCTACATTTGTCCTATGTCAAACTTTATTATATACTTGATTTAAATCTATATAAAATATATCAATAGCTACAGTCTCAAATTTGCTTCATGATAAAATATATTTTCATATTATGTGCATTTGATACATTAGCTTTTAGCATATATTTTTATAACTTGATCAATTTATAAAAAAATGATTTAGGACGATCCTAAAAAAATAATTCTAGAACGGGCAATTAGCAATAAATCAAAACTAACAGGTATTCTAAAAGAACTATTCCATTTGTTCACATATAAGATGTTTTACCTTTTCTTGAATCGTGTATATAAACATATTTTAGTGTATTTATGCATTCATTTCAGTTTGTATGTACTCCCGAAACATCTCATATTTATGAGTAACAAATTCGATGGCAGAGTCAGAGTGCATTATTACCCCGACAAGAGGGAAGGCGACGGCGATGAGCGCGGCCTGTAGACGCCCGACGGAGTTGAGCGGCGCCACGTGCGGGCAGGCGGCGGCGATCAGGAGGAGACCGAGGGAGATGCAGCAGACCTGCAGGTGATCCCGCAGCGCGTCGGCGACATCGGCCCACCCGATCGCCCTCGCCAGCCGCATGACCGTCGCGCCCCCGCCTCCCCCATGCACGCTCACCCCGTGGTGGCAATGGCAGTGCCCGTGCTCATGGTGCCCGTGCTCATGGTGCCCGTGGCCGTGGTGGTTGCTGTGGGCGCGGGGCGCGAAGGCCAGGGAGCGCCGTGCCCGTGGGAGTAGGACCGGAGACACGGATGCCAGGGGCAGCGGCTTGGATGGGAGGTGGGGAGCGCAGCGGCGGCGGAGGTGTGCGAAGGGATGAGGCCGCGAGAGGCGGAGGAGGCGGGCGGAGGGCCGGAGCCGCGGCGCGGCGGAGGAGGGGGCTGAAGCCGCGAGGAGCTGCATTGCGCGTGGCCTCGCGGGGCAGCCGGCCGGGGATGGCGTCGGCAAGGCGGGCTGCGGCGGTCGTGGTGGTGGGCTCACTCAGGAAGAGGACTG
This sequence comes from Secale cereale, assembly GCA_902687465.1. Lineage (NCBI taxonomy): Eukaryota > Viridiplantae > Streptophyta > Magnoliopsida > Poales > Poaceae > Secale > Secale cereale. Next base: position 524,249,401 of record LR738713.1, on the reverse strand, counting down.
GTCCATGGTGCTTTTGTGCCGGGTCGTGTGGAGAGTGGGGAATGGTGGGGAAGCTGCGATCCAGATGATCACGGCCGGGGATGGGGCTCATGGTGTCGTCACCGTGTTGATGTATGAATTGGACGGCTCTTTTCCAAGTTGATGTGGCAGCGAACTTTGCATATTTTTGGCAAACATGAAGACATGATGCATCTCGTTGCTGTCGCGACATTTCCTGTGTACTGTACAAAATTACTTCCTTCGTCTCATAATATAAGAATGTTTTTGACGCTAGTGTAATGTTAAAAACGTTCTTATATTTTAGGACAAAGAGAGTATTTTTTTAGAAGAGTGTTTTGTATAGGTGATGTTTCTCAATTTTTGCCGCACATTTAAAAAGATTGAGTTGTATTTGGCCCCTCGGGCAGCACGCGTGAGCGACGCTCTCACCGGACCGCTGGGTTTCGACAGTTTTTCGCGTGGGTCCTGCACGTTAGTCTGACTTCCCATATCTGCCTCAGTTATGAGCTGGATATGAGGGGTGTCGGTCAGTCCGCACGTATAGGGCCGGTACGAGGGATGTGGTTGCGTCAAGATTTGTGGACCAGTCACTGACCGAGTTGTCTGCACGGACATATAGAGAGCGTTTGAGGAGCCCGGTTGTAGATGCTCTAAAAGATTTGGTATATGTGCATATGAAATGGAGTATTGGGGATATTTATATGTGATGCAGTGATTTATATGACTATGAAGTTGGGGTTGCACGGCTAGCAGTAGTCTTGTTAGGGCATGGCTAATGGGTAGCTTCAACCTAGTGCTCCGCAGGTCTACGTAGGCTCGGAGCTTGGTTCGCACTAAAAGCTACTGCCTCGCACGAGATGGTGTAGCATGCAGAAGAGCCGGTCACTTGGGGTGTAAAAGCTGAGAGAAAGTAAGAAAGAAGAAGGTAGGCTGATGCATGCAAGGAGAGAGGTAGAGAGAGGGGATAGAAAACAACATGCATGTGCAGAGAGATGGGTCCCCTACAGAGTGTAGCTTGTGTTGGCTAGAATTTTTCATAAACGGTGGTTCTATTACTTTTTGATTAGATAAATAGCTGAGGCAGCATGAGGATGATGCCTCTATTGTACATGCCCTTAGATTGCCAACAATGCTACCCTTTTGTTGCCAGGCATAATTTACATCACTAATAAGACAATATGATAAGGTCGGTTAGTAATAAGAATCCAGTTGGAGCCCTTCTGGCATCGAGCACTAACGGACAAAGTCAGCACTGACTAGAAGATACTGACGGACCACTCACACATGAGAAATGACTACATTTGGTCGGTTAGTGCTATTTGGATACGTAGAAGTGAGGAGGCAAGACACAAAAAAAAATCTGGAAGAGAAACCCCCTTCCATCCTAATACAACATGTGTAAAGCCCCTTCCCCAAACCCTTTAATTCCCTAAAAGAATTATGTTTGAGAAGTTGAACCCTTCTAGCCCTTCCATCAAATCCTATAACTCTTTTTTTAGGAGAAACTCCTCAAACCATCAATCCTTGCTCAAATTTGATCAGGAATGTTTTTTTTTGATAGAAAGACTGTAAGGGAACCCCCTATAGTATAATTGGTGCAACAAACCCAAATTGCAAGTACCGTGCCTTGAACTAGGCTATGCCTTAGTCTGCATTTGACCAGGAATGTTAAATCTCCCTAAACATTCTCTCTCCTCCCATGACGCACACGCTCTATCTCTTACCGTCCACCGATGCCCACCTCCACATCGATGACTACCAACCCTCCACGCTGTCCGTGACGACCCCCCTCCTGCCGCAACCTTGCCGACTCCCCCCACCCTCTCCTCACCCATCTATCGGCCCCGCCACCAGAATCACCGCCACTACTATCAGGGATATAACTATTGGGTATAAACCGCCCAGGAGGGGCCGGTTTTATGCCCATAAAGCATTACTTCTACTGAAGCCCAGCAAGACATAGAATATGGCGCTTTATTGTAGAAGACTAAAGATCCAGGGCCCAAAAGGTGTTAGGGCCCGTAAATGTAAACCGCCATACAGCGTGTAACTTGTACTGTAAGATAGGAAAGATAGAGACCGAGCCGGGCACGTTTATGAGCCGGCCTCGGGATTCTGTAAACCGGACCGGGCGTCATCATGTGTATATAAAGGGACGACCCGGCGGCGGTTCAGGGACAGAGAACGACAACTCGAGACACAGGCAAAGCGGATTCGCTCCCTGGTCATCGAAACCCTAGCAATACCACAACAAACTAGAAGTAGGCTTTTACCTTCATCGAAGGGGCCGAACTAGTATAAAAATCCCTTGTGTCTTTGTCCTCTTTAACCCCCCTAAGCTAAACCATAGCGATGGCTCCACAACTAAGTCCTTATGCTAGGACATCCGTCGTGACAAAACCACGACAGTTGGTGCCCATCGTGGGGCTATCGCACGATGGTTTCGAGTTCTTAGAGGGAAGCTTTGAAGGACTCAAGGGCTATGCAGTGGGCCAGATGACTAAGTGTCGTCGCGGCAAGATCTACATCGACGATGCAGGCTGGGGCCCCGAGGCCAATTCAATTGAGTGCGGGTACGAGGTCCCTTTTGGTGGCATCCACGTTTTCATCGGCAAGATCGGCGAACCGGGCCCTGAGCCGGACATCTGCTCCAACATCGTCGAGTCGGCTCAGCGTGCCAGACCTGCCCGGTTTCGGCCCGCCATGAAGCGTGTCTTTGCGGGAGCTGTTCACGGAGCGGAAGCTGAGGATGGATCAGAATCTGGTGGAGAGACCGTCATCTACTCCGGCGACGAGTCATCTACCGGAGAAACCAAGTCTTTATATTTGCTGCAGGATGTCCGGTCTGGGGGCTGTTCCGATGGTGACAGTATTCCGGACACCCTTGATCCGCCGAGCCGGGTTGCGGTCTTCATGACCGGATCACAATCTGGGCAACAACCTTCGACTGCGGTAGCATTAACATCCGATCTGGCGGCGGCGGCAGCAGCTGGGGCAGGAGGCCCTGTGCAGCCGCCAGCTCAAGTTTTGTCCGCTTTATTCGACACCTTGACAGCGCTACTGGCCGCGGAAGTCAGCTAGGCCGAGAAGGTACAACATGACGCAGAAGTTGCTAAAGTAAGGGGTCAAATAGATCAAGCCAAGTTAGACCTGGTCGTTGAAAACACCAGGATGGCTGCGAGGCAAGCCGAGTTAGATACTCAGGCTTATCGGCTCTTGTTGGATCAGACCGCATCAAATGACGTAATGAGGAGAAGGCGTCAGTCTCGCCTGCCGCCGGTTTATGAAGCAATGAGCCTCTTCAGTACGCCAGGAGCGGGAACCAGCAATCAGCCAGTGATAAACTGGGGAGAGGTGCCTGGAACGGGGGCGTCGGTCCAGCCATGGGCCGCAGATCCAACCCGTCAGATCGTTCCATCACAGCATGCGCCAACGCCTCCCGGTCACTACTCCAACCCCTTGGATAACATAGTTGCAGCTGCTTCGCGATTGGTGGCCCTTCCCATTGAAGGAGGATCCCCTACAGCAGTAGAGGCGCGGCGAGCTAGGGAGTTCCTGGAGACGGCTTTAACTCAGCAACAGGCTTATTCTCACAGCCGCAAGAGGATCCATTCCACCCCCCGCCCAAGCCGGAGTTACAGCAGGCATATGGATGAGCCGACCGTGTCAAGTAGTGCGCGGAACCGTAACCCGCCGCGGAGGGATAACCCGGCGGGTGGAGGTGCAAACGCTCAAGAGGTGGTGGATCAGGGCAGACAGCGCCGAGAGACCGAATTAGCAGCATAATATGAAGTCCGTCAGCCTACGCCGATTCGTCCACCTACCACAGTCAAACCAGGAGTTTCTTCTAGCTCCTTGGGAGTACCGTGTCTCACCCCCGCTTTACGCAATGTGCGGCTGCCTAAGGACTTCAAAGGACCGCGCAAGGTGCCCAATTATACTGCCGACCTATCCCCCGAAGCGTGGGTCGAAAGCTACGAGATGGCAATGGAGATGCTGGACGTGGACGATGCGGCATGTGCTAAATACTTCACCATGATGTTGGAGGGCACGACTCGTACTTGGTTAAAAAGTTTACCGCCGAATTCCATCGGATCATGGGCCGAATTACACCGCCGGTTTATCAATAACTTCAAATACACATGCAAGCGGCCCATGTCCATTGTAGACTTGGCTGCCTATGTTCAAGGGAAGAATGAATCGACAAGTCATTGGGTGCGCCGAGTGTCAGAAATCCCGCATTCCTCAGATCGCATCAATCCGGACACAACAGTTTTAACATTGGAAGACAATTGCCGGTTCGAGCCTCTGAAGCTGAAGTTGGGACGGCTCAAACGTAATTGCGATGACATGGGAATGCTTATGGCCGCTCTGGTGAAGTATGCCGATTCAGATAGTACCAAATATCCAGAGTCTGATGACGAAAAGTCAGGAAAGGGAAAGAAGAACGGTAAAGCGCCGCAGCCTAATCCGATGAATCAAGGATACAACGGTAAGCGCCAGGCGGATAGTAACTCAGATTTTGTGGCTAACACTTCTACGCAGAATGACGGTCAGCTTCGTAAGGGTAGGCTGCCCCCACGGGGCGGAGGATCAAACATTAATCTGGAGCGCCAGATGAATCTGCCTTGCCCCAGGCACGACACGAAGGAAAAGCCAGCCACACACCTCTCGAAGGACTGCTTTATTATGAGGGAGTTCAAAAATCGGTTCTAATACGATCATGGACCGTCCGGCGGTTCAGGCCTTGGTTTCCACGAGCCGAGTTATCAAGGTGGTGGTTCCGGTCCAGGATTCCAAAGCAATCAGGACGGACACGGTAATCAGAACGGACACAACCATCAAAGCGTCCAGGTGGTTATAATCAGCAGGGCAATCATCAGCAACAGCAATCAGGTTATCTATGTAACCCGCAGCAGTTGAGTAGTGGGCGATATCATGTCTTCACCACTATCTTGTGCAAGCGCGATCAGAAGGTTTATAAGAGGGCGGTGCACTCTGTTGAACCGGCAGTACCTCGTTACCTACGCTGGTCAGAGCAACCCATAGTGTGGAGTTGTGAGGATCATCCGCCCCGGGTTGATAATCCGGGTCAGCTGGCGCTAGTGGTGGCACCTCAAGTTGGGGGGGTATAAGTTCACCAAGGTACTCATGGACGGAGGAAGCAGCATCAACATTCTATATTATGAAACCTTTCGTCGCATGGGGATGACAGACAAGAAGCTCTGGCCGTCCAACACTGTTTTCCATGGCGTGGTACCTGGTAAGTCTGCATATCCGGTCGGTAAGATAGATTTGGAGGTTACCTTTGGAGATGAGCAAGACTCAAGGTCAGAGACTTTGACCTTTGAAGTGGTAAAAATCAAGAGCCCGTATCATGCTCTGTTCGGGCGGCTGGTTTATGCTAAGTTCATGGCGAGGCCCTGTTACGTTTATCTGCAGCTCAAGATGTCGGGTCATAAAGGGACTATTACGGTCCATGGGAGCCGTAAAATTGCTTTGGAATGCGAGGAAGGTGATGCAGCCTGTGCTGAGGCTGTTTGTGCAATCGAGGAGTTGAAATTTTACAAAGACAATGTTGATCCAGCGGATATGTCGTCGTTGAAGAAGCCGACTACAGAGCATGATCCAGCCTTGAAGTTTAAATCACCTAATGAGACCAAGCAGGTTGACTTTGTTCCTGGCGATTCATCCAAGCAGTTTACCATCAGCGCTAACCTGGATCCGAAATAGGAAATCGCGCTCACTGAGTTCATCCGTGAGAATCGGGACATCTTTGCATGGAAACCTTCTGACATGCCAAGTGTACCGAGAGGACTCGCTGAGCACACTCTTAATATTGATCCCATGTTTAAACCAGTTAAACAGTTTCTCCGCCGCTTCAATGAAGAAAGACGCAAGGCTATTGGTGAAGAAGTAGCCAGGCTCTTGGCGGCAGGTTTTATCGTTGAAGTGTTTCATCTTGAGTGGTTGGCTACACCAGTGCTAGTGCTAAAAACGAATGGCACTTGGCGAATGTGTGTTGATTACACAGATCTGAACAAGGCTTGCTCGGCTGATCCTTTTGCTCTCCCCCGTATTGATCAAATCATTGATGCTTCGGCGGGTTGTGAGCGCTTAAGTTTTTTGGATGCATATTCCGGTTACCATCAGATCAAGATGGCAGTTAAGGACCAGGAGAAAACAACCTTTAGAACTCCCTTTGAAGCCTTCTGCTATGTATCCATGCCCTTTGGGCTCAAGAATTCCCAGGCGACCTATCAGCGTTGCGTACAGAATTGTATTCATAAGAAGATTGGGCGAAACGTTCATGCATATGTGGACGATATTGTGGTAAAATTCAGGAAGGAAGAGACGTTGATAGCTGACTTGAAGGAAACTTTTAATAACCTTCGGGTTTATAAGATGATGCTTAATCCGGCCAAGTGCGTTTTTGGTGTACCAGCAGGCAAGCTCCTGGGGTTCCTGGTGCCAAACAGGGGAATTGAAGCTAACCCAGAGAAGATCAAGGTTATTACGTCCTTGGCAAAATCGACGTGCATCAACGATGTTCAGCGCCTGGCAGGCCGCATTGCGGCACTGAGTCAGTTTATCAGCCACTTGGTAGAGAAGGCCATCCCACTTTACCAGATGATGAAAAAGACAGATCGCTTTGTCTGGAGCGATGTTGCTGATGCTGCGTTCGAGGACTTAAAGAAGTAGCTAGCAGAGCCGCCTATCCTTGCCGCACCAGTTGATAATGAGCCGTTGTTATTATATGTGGCTGCTAATGCCCGAGCCGTAAGTGTCGCCATTGTAGTGGAGCGCAAGGAGGCGGGGAAGGAATATCCGGTTCAAAGGCCGGTTTACTATATCAGCGAGGTGCTCATTGAGTCGAAGCAGAGATACCCACATTGGCAGAAACTAGTATACGGAGTCTTCATGGCAAACCGGAAGCTTAAGCAGTATTTTCAAGGTCATCCCATCACTGTGGTCAGTTCTGCCCCTCTAGGAGATATAATCCAAAACAGAGAAGTAACTGGCCGGGTTGCCAAGTGGGCCATTGAACTTAGTCCTCACGAGCTAAAATATGTGCCTCGTACTACAATCAAATCTCAAGCACTGGTGGATTTCATCAATGATTGGACAGAGTTACAAGCACCGGAGGAGGAACCGGATCACACGTACTGGACTATTCATCGATGGATCCAGGCAATTGGAGGGCTCGGGGGCTGGAGTCATTTTAACTTCCCCACGAGGTGATAAGTTTTGTTATGTCCTCCATTTAATGTTCCCTTGTACTAACAATGCAGCTGAGTATGAGGCTCTTCTCCACGGTCTGCGAATGGCTAAGGAGATGAATTTAAGTTGGGTTAAATGCTTCGGTGACTCGGACTTGGTGGCCCAACAAGTATCCGGTACTTGGGATTCCAAGGACCCGCTTATGGAGGCATATCGTCGAGAGGTGGACGCTGTCGCTGGACACTTCAAGGGTTATTGATACGTCCAAAACGTATCTATAATTTCTGCTTGCTCCATGCCTCTTTTGGGTGATATTGCTATGATATTTATACACTTCCATACACTTTTGATCATATTTGGACTAACCTACTAATCCAGTGCACCCTAGTGCCAGTTTTTGTTTTCGGCTGTTTTTGTATTTCAGGTTTTCACATTACGAGAACTGTCAGGAAAAATCCAGAAAAATTATATAAAAAATCAGCGTTCCAAAACCTACCTTGCGCCCGAAGTACAGCCGGGGGGGGGGGCACCAGGGCCCCAGGCGCCCTGGCGGCGCGCCCCCTGGGCCGCGACGAGGGGGCGCCTAGGCCCCCGAGCCCCGTCTGGTGCCCCCCTTTGGCATATATTTAGAGCGTCCTTTGAAACCCTCAGGACGGGAACTCTTTTTCGCGATCTCACCTCTGTTCCGCCGCCGCCGCCGCTTCCAAGATCGGGAGCACCAGGAGAACTCTTCCCGGCACCCTGCCAGAGGGGAGGATCATCATCGGGAGCCTCTCCACCACCATTGACGCCTCCCGGATGAGTTGTGAGTAGTCTCCCTTGGACCATGAGTCCATGACCAGTAGCTATGTGATGTTCTCCTCCCGTTCTTGTGCTTCACTAATTAGTCCTCGTGAGCTGCCCTACATGATCGAGGCACATATGTAATCCTTATGCTGTTGCTATGATGAGTTTGCTGGGATCCGATGGATTATGAGATTATGTTCAGATTGTGATTGAGTAATATATTTGATCTACCTCTTTTATATTTATGTTCATAAGTAATTCTTGCATGTTCTCCGTTGTTATTTATTGCTTTGGCCAAGTAATAGGTAGTGACTCCAAGAGGGAACGTTATGCTCGATTGTGGGTTCATGCCCCTCGATGACTAGTTTGAGTGACAGAAACATGAGTCTAGGGGATGTGTTGTTGCCACAAGGGGGAAAACAACGGTGCTTGTGCCCGCGGGTGCAAGGATTGTTTACTTTACGCAAAGTTCTTTTAATGCAGTTGTCTGTTGCTTTGAGTTTACACTATGGGTGGGGCTCGCAACTTAATACCAGCGAGATGTTCTGGATAGATATCTCAAGGTGGATGATTAGTAGTAGATATTGATGGATTTCGGTATACTTACTTTGGCGTACCGCCCATGCTTTGAACCTCAACCTTTCTTGCAATGTAGTCAGCATTGGTTTGCGTTCGTGGTCCTGTCAATTGCCCAGCTGTAATTCGTTTACCTCACATAGCTGTTTTATCGTCTTTTGGGAGAGAGACATCACTAGTGAACATCATGAGACTCCGGTCCATATTACCATCATTGATCACATCCGCTATTTACTTTTCGCTGTTACTTACTATTGCAAACATTATCTATCACTACTATCATTTGCGTTTAATCCTTTGTGAACTACAAGGCCGGAGGGATTGACAACCTCTCTGTACTCGTTGGGAGCAAAGTTATTTGTATCTGTGTGCAGGTCCACGTTGATTGCTAATATCTGGCGCCATTAGCAGTTGACACCTACTTGTTGAACCTAGGAGTCTCTGGGGATTCGATCCTTGGCATCTTTGCTAAGGGAAAAACTTCCACAACACTGCATCTCATACCTTCCACTTGGGGTAACCAACGAGGGGTTAGAGGCCCATCAAGGAGTTTTTCTGGCGCCGTTGCCGGGGACTCCACTCTTCAGGATAGGGGAGTTGCACGCTATCTTTTACCTTTGCTTTTTAGTCTTGTTAGTTTACCTTTCATTTTTCTTTATGTCTTTTCACTAGTTATGCTTATGGACAACCTTGCTATTGGATCATTGCTTGTGGGAAGACGCCCCACACCTGTGGTGGTTGCTCCTCCCCCTACTGAAATTGTGCCCTATAAAATACCAGCTGCTATATCTGTTATGTTTTGGCTAATCGTTATGCAGGAGACAGACATCCCGGTGAACACTTGCTATATCTGTCACAATTATGTTCATTATTTAAGCTTGCAGGTGTATCAAGGGAGTTTGTCATGAGGACATTGTTCGCCGTATCACTTATAGATGAAGCTTCAGATTGGTATAAGCTTCTCGATAACTCGCACTTGCTTGATTGGCAAGAGCTTATGTCTCTCTTTTATAACAAGTTTTATCCTCTTCAAGATGCTTATGTGGATAGTAAGAGTACCTTTTTGCATGTGGATCATGGTAACAATGCTTTATGTGATGCTTATATTGTTGAGTTCATCCATGATGCCACTGAAATTTATAATGAGAGAGGGAGACATGGTTCTAAATATCTTAATAATATCAAGTTCCCTCTCTTTATGTTGAAGGTTTTGAAGCTGCACTTGTTTTGTCTTCCTATGCTTATTGCTTTATGCTTCAATAATTTATTTCTTTACAAGATTCCAATGCATAGGAATAGGGGTAGACTTAAATATGATTTATATGTGCTTCTTGATGCTCTCTTTTGTTCTTCAACTCTTATTCCTACGAGAGCATCATTTTTGCATTATGCCTAGCTTAAAGGCATAAAAGAAAGCGCTTTTGGGAGGCAGCCCACATGAATAAAATTTTTATTTTTGCTTTTGTTGTGTCATGATGTTGTTTACTACAGTAGCATCATCATTGTATCTTTTCTTTTCATATTTGTGCCAAGTATAGCCTCTGATTGCTAGAAAGTTCAAAAGTTGTGAGGTGCTGTCCAGGAAACAGATTATGTCCTTGGATAGAAAAATTCATATAAAATCACCAGATCATCTTTTTGGTCTGAAGTTTTTCGACAGCATTCTTTATATAATTGTCTTTCGTGCATCTGTTCTGAGGTTTTTGATTTGAGTTGCAGAAGTAGCCCGAACAAATCAATTACTACCTGCTGTTCTGTTTTTCACAGATTCTGTCCTGTTTTGCCTTTCCTTCATTTTGCAAACCAAGAGCTTGCTTTTTCTTTGCTAAAATCTTTTGGAAATCTTGAGAAACAGTAGAACTTCAAGAATATCTTTATTTCCAGCAAGGAACAATTATTTTATTAAGGGTACTAACCTCGCTAATCAGATTATAATGAGTTATGTATGAAGGGAGTTTTCAAGTGTGCGAGGGAAGATGATAAAAAGATTCAAGAGTGTCAAGCGCTCAAGCTTGGGGATGCCCCCGTGCACCCCCAAGAAATATTCAAGGAGACTCAAGCGTCTAAGCTTGGGGATGCCCCCGTGCATCCCCTTCTCCATCAACATTATCAGTTCGTCTTTCGTTCCACTATATTTTTATCACTTCATGTGTTATGTGCTATGCTTGGAGCGTCTTGCTTTTAGTTTCCTTTTTAGTTTTTTCATAACGAGTCGGAACTCAGCGTTCTTTATGTGGGAGAGAAACACGCTCCACTTCTACCTAGAACATAACATAGAATTTTCATGTCTATCTTTGCTGTGTGTGTTCTTTGTCTTTTAATAGCTACTATCATGTTCAGCCCTTAGTATTCATGCTTATCTTTTCAAAGAGCTTTTGTTGGTTGCTTGAACTCTCTTTAATTATCATGCTTATCTTATTAAGAGAGTTTGCTTCCGTTGCATTGGTTGATATGTCTATGATAAAGATGCTACTTGCATAATGGCGCTTAGTAGTTCAGGTTTTCTTATGGTTAGTCTCAAATAGCTGGGGGATTCCCAATGTGTTATTGGAGTACCAACTTGATTTGTTTGCCTATGATGTGGTATGGTTTAGTAATATCTTCCTTCAAGAATTTATTTTGATTGACTTGGCGTATGCTCACGCATATTTAAGACTGTAAAGAAAGTCTGTCAAGCCTTGATGATCTTTTATTTCTGAGTAGCGATATAACTACCATGCCTGATTCAATGTTGCTTTGTCGCTCTGCATGATTATGACCGTCATTGCTCTCTTAGATGGTCGCTCCCAGTCTTTTGCTAACCTCCGCCTGTACTAAGCAGACTAAATTTGCAATACATAGCTCATGGGAAAGTAGCTTAAAAACTATTGTGGTAAAGAATATGTTGCCTATGTATCTTATTTCTTATAAGTTGCTTGCTGAGCGGTAACCATGTTTCTAGGGACGCCATCAACTGTCACACTTTTGTTGAATATCATGTGAGTTGCTATGCATGTTCGTCTTGTCTGAAGTAAGGGTGATTTGCCATGGGTTGAATGAGTATGCATATTGTTAGAGAAGAACATTGGGCCGCCAACCAAAGCCATGTATCATGGTGGAAGTTTTAGCTTGGACATTAATCCTCAATCTCTTATGAGAATATGCTTATGCATTAAAGAGGAGTCCATCATCTATTTTCTATGTTGTCCCGGTATGGATGTCCTCAAGTTGAGATCTATCAAAAACGAGAAATCAAATGCGATTTATCTCCTTGGACCTTTGTACAGGTGGCATAGAGGTACCCCTTTGTGACACTTGGTTGAAACATATGTAATGCAATGATAACCCATGGAAATCCGAGCTAATTAGGACAAGGTGCGAGCACTATTGGTATTCGATGCATGAGGCTTGCAACTTATAGGATGTCTTATACATGACACATATGAAGTACTACTACCGTTGACAAAATTGCTTCTATGTTTTCAAAATAAAAAGGCTCTAGCACATAACCATTCTTTTACTTTTATGTTGAGTCTCCACCTTCTTTCTTCAAGCACCAACTACTGAGAGCATGATTGTCATTCTAAGTGTAATGTGCATTGTTCCAAAGTAGCATTGTCTTTTGCATGATTGTGATATCGTTTATTTTGAAATCATTGTATCTAGTCATCACTTAAACCTTGAAGGTGCCCCTGCATTTATGTTTTGCTTCACTAAAGGGGGCAAGCTAGATATCACTTTATCATATTTGCACACCATGTTCATTGCAAATCTTTTTGATGTTTCAGTTTCATATTGTAAAACTTTCAGTCCTTTGTGATTTTCTCATGAGGCAACTTAATTACTACAGATTCATTGTCTCAGTAAGCTTTTGTCATATGACTATGAAAAAGTCCTATATGGTTAATAGCATGTCACCACAGAAATTATTCTTGTTATCATTTACCTACTCGAGGACGAGCAGGAATTAAGCTTGGGGATGTTGATACGTCCAAAACGTATCTATAATTTCTGCTTGCTCCATGCCTCTTTTGGGTGATATTGCTATGATATTTATACATTTCCATACACTTTTGATCATATTTGGACTAACCTACTAATCCAGTGCACCCCAGTGCCAGTTTCTGTTTTCGGCTGTTTTTGTATTTCAGGTTTTCACATTACGAGAACTGTCAGGAAAAATCCAGAAAAATTATATAAAAAATCAGCGTTCCAGAACCTACCTTGCGCCCGAAGTACAGCCGGGGGGGGGGGCACCAGGGCCCCAGGCGCCCTGGCGGCGCGCCCCCCCTGGGCCGCGCCGGGGGGCGCCTGGGCCCCCCGAGCCCCGTCTGGTGCCCCCCTTTGGCATATATTTAGAGCGTCCTTCGAAACCCTCGGGACGGGAACTCTTTTTCACGATCTCATCTCTGTTCCGCCGCCGCCGCCGCTTCCAAGATCGGGAGCACCAGGAGAACTCTTTCCGGCACCCTGCCGGAGGGGAGGATCATCATAGGGAGCCTCTCCACCACCATGGACGCCTCCCGGATGAGTTGTGAGTAGTCTCCCTTGGACCATGAGTCCATGACCAATAGCTATGTGATGTTCTCCTCCCGTTCTTGTGCTTCACTAATTAGTCCTCGTGAGCTGCCCTACATGATCGAGGCACATATGTAATCCTTATGCTGTTGCTATGATGAGTTTGCTGGGATCCGATGGATTATGAGATTTTGTTCAGATTGTGATTGAGTAATATATTTGATCTACCTCTTTTATATTTATGTTCATAAGTAATTCTTGCATGTTCTCCGTTGTTATTTATTGCTTTGGCCAAGTAATAGGTAGTGCTCCAAGAGGGAACGTTATGCTCGATTGTGGGTTCATGCCCCTCGATGACTAGTTTGAGTGACAGAAACATGAGTCTAGGGGATGTGTTGTTGCCACAAGGGGGAAAACAACGGTGCTTGTGCCCGCGGGTGCAATGATTGTTTACTTTACGCAAAGTTCTTTTAATGCAGTTGTCTGTTGCTTTGAGTTTACACTATGGGTGGGGCTCGCAACTTAATACCAGCGAGATGTTCTGGATAGATATCTCAAGGTGGATGATTAGTATTAGATATTGATGGATTTCGGTCTACTTACTTTGGCGTACCGCCCATGCTTTGAACCTCAACCTTTCTTGCAATGTAGTCAGCATTGGTTTGCGTTCGTGGTCCTGTCAATTGCCCAGCTGTAATTCGTTTACCTCACATAGCTGTTTTATCGTATTTTGGGAGAGAGACATCACTAGTGAACATCATGAGACTCCGGTCCATATTACCATCATTGATCACATCCGCTATTTACTTTTCGCTATTACTTACTATTGCAAACATTATCTATCACTACTATCATTTGCGTTTAATCCTTTGTGAACTACATGGCCGGAGGGATTGACAACCTCTCTGTACTCGTTGGGAGCAAAGTTATTTGTATCTGTGTGCAGGTCCACGTTGATTGCTCATATCTGGTGCCGTTAGCAGTTGACACCTACTTGTTGAACCTAGGAGTCTCTGGGGATTTGATCCTTGACATCTTTGCTAAGGGAAAAACTTCCACAACACTGCATCTCACACCTTCCACTTGGGGTAACCAACGAGGGGTTAGATGCCCATCAATTATCAGGTGGACCATGTGGACCGGCGAAAGAATGAAGCGGCCGACGCATTAAGCCGTCTGGGTTCCCAGCGTAAACCGGTTCCACCTAATGTATTCCTGGACGTATTGCATAATCCATCGGTAGCGACGCTTCACGCTATTCCGGATTGGACAGTCCCGTACCTGGCGTATATGAACCGAGGCGAATTACCAGCGGATGAAGTCTTGGCCAGGAAGATAATCCGGCGATCCAAGTCAATGACTGTTGTCAATGGGGAACTGCGTCATTGCAGTGTATCCGGGACGTTTCAACAGTGCGTATCGCCAGAGGAAGGCTGCGAGATTCTTCGAGAGATACACGAAGGAGATTGTGGTCACCACGCCGGTTCAAAGTCTTTGGTAGCTAAATCCTTTCGTCATGGGTTCTATTGGCTGACAGCTCATGCTGATGCAGAGGACTTAGTCAAAAAGTGTGATGCTTGCTAGAAATTCTCAAGACGTGCTCACATGCCGGCTCAAGAATTGAGGATGATTCCAATTACTTGGCCATTCGCGACTTGGGGGCTGGATATGGTTGGGCCCTTTAAGAGATCTCTAGATAAGAAGACCCACCTTCTGGTGGCGGTTGACAAGTTTACCAAGTGGGTCGACGCAGAGCCGGTCAGCAAGTGTGATGCAGCAATGGCGATTCAATTCATCAAGAAGGTGATTTTCTGGTTTGGCTTTCCACACAGTATTATAACTGATAATGGCACCAACTTATCCAAGGGGGCTATGAAAGAATTTTGTCAACGAGAGCACATCTGGCTTGACGTATCTTCAGTAGCTCACCCCCAGTCCAATGGTCAAGCTGAAAGAGCCAATCAAGAGATCTTGAGAGGTATCAAGCCCCGGCTCATGGTTCCCTTGCAGAGGACGCCGGGTTGTTGGGTGGAGGAACTACCCTCTGTGTTATGGAGCATAAACACCACGCCCAACAGGTCTACGGGTTACACGCCTTTTTTCATGGTATATGGAGTTGAAGCAGTTCTCCCTAGTGACATCTGTCATGACTCGCCTCGGGTGGCGGCTTACGTTGAAGCTGATAACGAGAAGGCGCGGCAAGAAGCATTGGACCGGCTGGATGAGGAGCGTGACATTGCAGCGGCTCGATCGGCGATTTACCAGCAAGATCTGCGTCGATACCATAGTCGCCAAGTTAAAACCAGAACATTTCAAGAAGGCGATCTAGTGCTCCGGCTCACCCAAGACCAGACAGATATGCACAAGCTATCCCCGCCTTGGGAAGGACCCTTCGTGGTCAGCAAGAATCTACACAACAGGTCATACTACATCATCGACGTTCGAGAACACAAGGACTCACGCACCGCGGAGGAGGAGACCCAGTGGCCGTGGAGCATTGCTCATATTCGGCCTTACTATACCTGAGCCATAGGCTCCGCTTTATGTACATATATTCACAATGTATATATTATGATCATGTTGGGGATCATTGCAGAAAATCAAAAAAATTCCTACGTATCACCAAGATCCATCTATGGAGTCTACTAGCAATGAGAGGGGAGTGCATCTTCATAACTTTGAAGATCGCGATGCGGAAGCGTTGCAAGAACGCGGTTGGTGGAGTCGTACACGCAGTGATTCAGATCGCGGTCGATTCCGATCTAAGCGCCGAACAACGGCGCCTCCGCGTTCAACACACGTGCAGCCCGGTGACGTCTCCCGCGCCTTGATCCAGCAAGGGGAGAGGGAGAGGTTGGGGAAGACTCCGTCCAGCAGCAGCACGACGGCGTGGTGGTGATGGAGGAGCGTGGCAATCCTGCAGGGCTTCGCCAAGCACCGCGGGAGAGGAGGAGGAGGACTTGGGAGAGGGGGGGGGGGTTGCGCCAGTACTTGGGTGCGGCTACACTCCCACCCCCACATATATATAGGGGCAAGGGAGAGGGGGGCCGGCCCCTTCAGATCCAATCTAAGGAGGGGCGGCGTCCAGGGGGGGTGCCTTGCCCCCAAGGCCAGGGGGCGCCCCCCTTAGGGTTCCCCCCAAACCCTAGGCGCATGGGCCCTAGGGGGGAGGCTCCCAGCCCACTAAGGGGCTGGTCCCTCTCCACATACAGCCCATAGGGCCCTCCGTGGCAGGTGGACCCTCCTGGTGGACCCCCGGAACCCCTTCGGTGGTCTCGGTACAATACCGGTAACCCCCCGAATTATTCCGGTGACCGTATGATGACTTCCCATATATAAATCTTTACCTTCGGACCATTCCGGAACTCCTCGTGACGTCCGGGATCTCATCCGGGACTCCGAACAACATTCGGTAACCACGTACATCTATTCCCTATAACCCTAGCGTCATCGAACCTCAAGTGTGTAGACCCTACGGGTTCGGGAACCATGTAGACATGATCGAGACATCTCTCCGGCCAATAACCAACAGCGGGATCTGGATACCCATGTTCGCTCCCACATGTTCCATGATGATCTCCATGATGTCAAGGATTCAATCAATCCCGTACACAATTCCCTTTGTCTAGCGGTATAGTACTTGCCCGAGATTCGATCGTCGATATACCGATACCTTGTTCAATCTCGTTATGGCAAGTCTCTTTACTCGTTCCGTAACACATCATCCCGTGACCAACCCCTTAGTCACATTGAGCTCATTATGATGATGTCTTATCGAGTGGGCCCAGAGATACCTCTTCGTCATACGGAGTGACAAATCCTAGTCTCGATTCGTGCCAACCCAATAGATGCTTTCGGGGATACCCGTAGTGTACCTTTATAGCCACCCAATTATGTTGTGACGTTTGGCACACCCAAAGTACTCCTACGGTATTCGGGAGTTGCACAATCTCATGGTGCAAGGAAAGGATACTTGACATTGGAAAAGCTTTAGCATACGAAGTACACGATCTTGCGCTAGGCTTAGGATTGGGTCTTGTCCATCACATCATTCTCCTAATGATGTGATCCCGTTATCAATGACATCCAATGTCCATGGTCAGGAAACCGTAACCATCTGTCGATCAATGAGCTAGTCAACTAGAGGCTTACTAGGGACACATTGTGGTCTATGTATTCACACATGCATTACTGTTTCCGGATAATACAATTAAAACATGAACAATAGACAATTATCATGAACAAGGAAATATAATAATAACCATTTTATTATTGCCTCTAGGGCATATTTCCAACAGTCTCCCACTTACACTAGAGTCAATAATCTAGTTACATTGTGATGAATCGAACACCCATAGAGTTCTGGTGTTGATCATGTTTTGCCCGAGGAAGAGGTTTAGTCAACGGATCTGCGACATTCAGATCTGTATGTACTTTACAAATATCTATGTCTCCATCTTGAATATAATTTCGGATGGAGTTGAAACGACGCTTGATGTGCTTGGTCTTCTTGTGAAACCTGGGCTCCTTGGCAATGGCAATAGCTCCAGTGTTGTCACAGAAGAGAGTCATCGGGCCCGACTCGCTTGGAATAACTCCTAGGTCGGTGATGAACTCCTTCATCTAGACTCCTTCCTGCGCTGCTTTGGAAGCAGCTATGTACTCTGCTTCACATGTAGATGCCGCCACGACGCTTTGCTTGCAACTGCACCAGCTGACTGCCCCTCCATTCAAAATATACATGTATCCGGTTTGTGACTTGGAGTCATCCAGATCTGTGTCGAAGCTAGCATCGACGTAACCCTTTACGACGAGCTCTTCGTCACCTCCATAAACGAGAAACATATCCTTAGTCCTTTTCAGGTACTTCAGGATGTTCTTGACCGATGTCCAGTGTTCCATACCGGGATCACTTTGGTACCTCCCCACCAAACTTATGGCAAGGTTCACATCAGGTCTAGTACACAACATGGCATACATAATAGAACCTATGGCCGAGGCATAGGGGATGACACTCATCTTTTCTCTATCTTCTGTCGAGGTCGGGCATTGAGTTGTGCTCAATCTCATACCTTGTAATACAGGCAAGAACCCTTTCTTTGACTGGTCCATATCGAACTTCTTTAATATCTTGTCAAGGTATGTGCTTTGTGTAAGACCAATGAGGCGTCCTGATCTATCTCTATAGATCTTGATGCCTATTATGTAAGCAGTTTCTCCAAGATCCTTCATTGAAAAACACTTATTCAAGTAGGCCTTTATGATTTCCAAGAGTTCTACATCTTTTCCCATAAGCAATATGTCATCCACATATAATATGAGAAATGCTACAGAGCTCCCACTCACTTTCTTGTAAATACAGGCTTCTCCCCAAGTCTGTATAAACCCAAACACTTTCACCTCATCAAAGCGAATGTTCCAACTCCGAGATGCTTGCACCAGCCCATAGATGGAGCGCTGGAGCTTGCACACCTTGTTAGCATTCTTAGGATCGACAAAACCTTCCGGCTGCATCATATACAGTTCTTCCTTGAGGAAGTCGTTAAGGAATGCTGTTTTGACGTCCATTTGCCATATCTCATAATCATAGAATGCGGCAATTGCTAACATGATTCAGACGGACTTCAGCATCGCTACGGGAGAGAAAGTATCGTCGTAGTCAATTCCTTGAACTTGGCAATAACCTTTAGTGACAAGACGAGGCTTATAGATGGTCACATTACCATCCGCGTCAGTCTTCTTCTGAAAGATCCATTTATTTTCTATGGCTTGCCGATCATCGGGCAAGTCAACCAAAGTCCATACTTTGTTATCATACACGGATCCTATCTCGGATTTCATGGATTCAAGCCATTTGTTGGAATCCGGGCCCGCCATCTCTTCTTCATAGTTCGAAGGTTCACCGTTGTCTAACAACATGATTTCCAGGACAGGGTTGCCGTACCACTCTGGTGCGGAACGTGTCCTTGTGGACCTACGAAGTTCAGCAGTAACTTGATCTGAAGCTTCATGATCATTATCATTAACTTTCTCTCTAATCGGTGCAGGCACCACAGAAACATCTTCCTGCGCTGCGCTACTTTCCGGTTCGGAAGGGGTGACAATCACCTCATCAAGTTACACTTTCGTCCCACTTACTTCTTTCTAGAGAAACTCTTTCTCTAGAAAGGATCCATTCTTGGCAACAAAGACCTTACCTTCGGATCTGAGGTAGAAGGTATACCCAATAGTTTCCTTAGGGTATCCTATGGAAAAGACGCATTTTCCCGATTTGGGTTCGAGCTTTTCAGGTTGAAGTTTCTTGACATAAGCATCGCATCCCCAAACTTTTAGAAACGACAACTTAGGTTTCTTCCCAAACCATATTTCATACGGTGTCGTCTCAACGGATTTAGACGGTGCCCTATTTAAAGTGAATGCGACAGTCTCTAAAGCATACCCCAAAATGATAGCGGTAAGTCGGTAAGCGACATCATAGATCGCACCATGTCCAACAGGGTACGATTACGACGTTCGGACACACCATTACGCTGAGGTGTTCCTGGCGGCGTCAATTGTGAAACAATTCCATAGTTCCTTAGGTGCGTGCCAAATTCATGACTTAAATATTCTCCTCCACGATCCGATCGTAAGAACTTTATTTTTCTGTCACGTTGATTCTCAACCTCATTCTGAAATTCCTTGAACTTTTCAAAGGTCTCAGACTTGTGTTTCATCAAGTAGACATACCCATATCTACTTAAGTCATCAGTGAGGGTGAGAACATAACGATAGCCACCGCGAGCTTCAGCACTCATTGGACCGCACACATCGGTATGTATGATTTCCAACAAGTTGTTTGCTCGCTGCATTGTTCCGGAGAACAGAGTCTTGGTCATCTTGCCCAAGAGGCACGGTTCGCACCTGTCAAATGATTCATAATCAACAGACTCCAAAAGTCCATCTGCATGGAGCTTCTTCATACATTTGACACCAATATGACCAAGGCAGGAGTGCCACAAGTATGTGGGACTATCATTATCAACCTTACACCTTTTGACATCCACACTATGAATATGTGTAACATCACGTTCGAGATTCATTAAGAATAAACCATTGACCAGCGGGGCATGACCATAAAACATTTCTCTCATATAAATAGAACAACCATTATTCTCAGATTTAAATGAGTAGCCATCTCGCATTAAACGAGATCCAGATACAATGTTCATGCTCAAAGCTGGTACTAAATAACAATTATTGAGGTTTAAAACTAATCCCGAAGGTAGATGCAGAGGTAGCGTGCCGATGGCGATCACATCGACCTTAGAACCATTCCCAACGCGCATCGTCACCTCGTCCTTCGCCAGTCTCCGCTTATTCCGCAGCTCCTGCTTTGAGTTACAAATGTGAGAAACTGCACCGGTATCAAATACCCAGGAGCTACTACGAGCACTGGTAAGGTACACATCAATAACATGTATATCACATATACCTTTGACGTTTCCGGCCTTCTTATCCGCTAAGTATTTGGGACAGTTCTACTTCCAGTGACCCGTTCCCTTGCAATAAAAGCACTTAGTCTCAGGCTTGGGTCCATTCTTTGGCTTCTTCCCGGCAACTGGCTTACCAGGCGTGGCAACTCCTTTGCCGTCCTTCTTGAAGTTCTTCTTACCCTTGCCTTTCTTGAACTTAGTGGTTTTATTCACAATCAACACTTGATGTTCTTTCTTGATCTCCACCTCCGCTGATTTCGGCATTGAATACACCTCGGGAATGGACTTCTCCATCCCTTGCATATTGAAGTTCATCACAAAGCTCTTGTAGCTAGGTGGGAGCGACTGGAGAATTCTGTCAACGACCGCGTCATCTGGGAGATTAATTCCCAGCTGAGACAAGCAGTTGTGCAACCCAGACATTTTGAGTATGTGTTCGCTGACAGAACTATTCTCCTCCATCTTACAACTGTAGAACTTGTCGGAGACTTCATATCTCTCGACTCGGGCATGAGCTTGGAAAACCAATTTCAGCTCTTGGAACATCTCATATGCTCTATGCTGCTCAAAACGCTTTTGGAGCCCCAATTCTAAGCTGTAAAGCATGCCGCACTGAACGAGGGAGTAATCATCACTACGCGACTGCCAGGCGTTCATAATGTCTTGAGTTGCTGGGAAAATGGGTGCATCACCTAGCGGTGCTTCAAGGACATATGCTTTCTTGGCAGCTATGAGGATGATCCTCATGCTACGGACCCAATCCGTATAGTTGCTACCATCGTCTTTCAGCTTGGTTTTCTCTAGGAACGCGTTGAAGTTGAGGGCAACATTAGCGTGGGCCATTGGATCTACAAGACATATTGTAAAGATTTTTAGACTATATTCATGACAATTAAATTCATCTAAACACATTTAATGAACTCCCACTCAGATAGACATCTCTCTAGTCATCTAAGTGATACATGATCCGAATCGACTAGGCCGTGTCCGATCATCACGTGAGACGGACTAGTCATCAACGGTGAACATCTTTATGTTGATCATATCTTCTATACGACTCATGTTCGACCTTTCGGTCTTCCGTGTTCCTAGGCCATGTCTGTACATGCTAGGCTCATCAAGTCAACCCTAAGTGTATTGCGTGTGTAAATCTGGCTTACACCCGTTGTATGCGAACGTTAGAGCCTATCACACCTGATCATCACGTGGTGCTTCGGAACAACGAACCTTAGCAACGATGCATAGTTAGGGGGAACACAATTCTTGAAAATTTAGTGAGAGATCATCTTATTTACTACCGTCGTTCTAAGCAAATAAGATGTAAAACATGATAAACATCACATGCAATCAAATAGTGACATGATATGGCCAATATCATTTTGCTCCTTTTGATCTTCATCTTCAGGGCTCCATGATCATCATTGTCACCGGCATGACACGATGATCTCCATCATCGTGTCTTCATGAAGTTGTCTTGCCAAACATTACTTCTGCTACTATGGCTAACGGTTAGCAATAAAGTAAAGTAATTACATGGCGTTTTCAATGACACGTGGGTCATACAATAAAATAAGACAACTCCTATGGCTCCTGCCGGTAGTCATACTCATCGACATGCAAGTCGTGATTCCTATTACAAGAGCATGATCAATCTCATACATCACATATATATATCATTCATCACATCCTTTTGGCCATATCACATCACACGGCACATGCTGCAAAAACAAGTTAGACGTCCTCTAATTGTTGTTTCAAGTTTTTACGTGGCTGTTATAGGTTTCTAGCAAGAACGTTTCTTACCTACGCAAAAACCACAACATGATATGCCAATTTCTATTTACCGTTCATAAGGACCCTTTTCATCGAATCCGATCCGACTAAAGTGGGAGAGACAGACACCCGCTAGCCACCTTATGCAACTAGTGCATGTCAGTCGGTGGAACCTGTCTCACGTAAGCGTACATGTAAGGTCGGTCTGGGCCGCTTCATCCCACGATGCCGCCAAATCAAGATAAGACTTGTAGCGGCAAGTAAATTGACATGATCTACACCCACAACAATCTTGTGTTCTACTCGTGCACAGTAACTACGCATAGACCAAGCTCATGATGCCACTGTTGGGGATCGTTGCGAAAATCAAAAAAAATCCTACGTATCACCAAGATCCATCTATGAACTCTACTAGCAACGAGAGGGGAGTGCATCTTCATACCTTTGAAGCGGAAGCGTTGCAAGAAAGTGGTTGGTGGAGTCGTACACGCATCAATTCAGGTCGTGGTCGATTCCGATCTAAGCGCCGAACAACGGCGCCTCCGCGTTCAACACACGTGCAGCCCGGTGATGTCTCCCACGCCTTGATCCATCAAGGGGAGAGGGAGAGGTTGGGGAAGACTCCGTCCAGCAGCAGCACGACGGTGTGGTGGTGATGGAGGAGCGTGGCAATCCCGCAGGGCTTCTCCAAGCACCGCGGGAGGGGAGGAGGAGGACTTGGGAGAGGGGGAGGGCTGCGCCAGTACTTGGGTGCGGCTGCCCTCCCATCCCCCACATATATATAGGGGCAAGGGAGAGGGGGGCCGGCCCCCTCAGATCCAATCTGAGGAGGGGCGGCGTCCAGGGGGGTGCCTTGCCCCCCAAGGCCAGGGGGCGCCGCCCCTTAGGGTTCCCCCCAAACCCTAGGCGCATGGGCCCTAGGGGGAGGCGCCCAGCCCACTAAGGGGCTGGTCCCTCTCCACATACATCCCATAGGGCCCTCCGGGGCAGGTGGACCCTCCCGATAGACCCCTAGAACCCCTTCGGTGGTCCCGGTACAATACCGGTAACTCCCGGAATTATTCCGGTGACTGTATGATGACTTCCCGTATATAAATATTTACCTCCGGACCATTCCGGAACTCCTCGTTACGTCCGGGATCTCATCCGGGATTCCGAACAACATTCGGTCACCACATACATCTATTCCCTATAACCCTAGCGTCATCGAACCTTAAGTGTGTAGACCCTACGGGTTCGGGAACCATGCAGACATGACCGAGACATCTCTCCGGCCAATAACCAACAGCGGGATCTGGATACCCATGTTGGCTCCCACACATTCCACGATGATCTCATCGGATGAACCACAATGTCAAGGATTCAATCAATCCCATACACGATTCCCTTTGTCTAGCGGTATAGTACTTGCCCGAGATTTGATCATCGGTATACCGATACCTTATTCAATCTCGTTATGGCAAGTCTCTTTACTCGTTCCGTAACACATCACCCCGTGACCAACCCCTTAGTCACATTGAGCTCATTACGATGATGTCTTACCGAGTGGCCCCACAGATACCTCTGCGTCATACGGAGTGACAAATCCCAGTCTCTATTCGTGCCAACCCAAGAGATGCTTTTGGGGATACCCGTAGTGTACCTTTATAGCCACTCAGTTACGTTGTGATGTTTGGAACACCCAAATTACTCCTACGGTATCTGGGAGTTGCACAATCTCATGGTCCAAGGAAAGGATACTTGACATTGGAAAAGCTTTAGCATACGAACTACACGATCTTGTGCTAGGCTTAAAATTGGGTCTTGTCCATCACATCATTCTCCTAATGATGTGATCCCGTTATCAATGACATCCAATGTACATGGTCAGGAAACCGTAACCATCTGTTGATCAACGAGCTAGTCAACTAGAGGCTTACTAGGGACACATTGTGGTCTATGTATTCACACATGCATTACTATTTCCGGATAAAAAATAAAGCATGAACAATAGAAAATTATCATGAACAAGGAAATATAATAATAACCATGTTATTATTGCCTCTAGGGCATATTTCCAACAGATTAATATAATAAACCAGCATCCCCGTTAAAGCGGGGTATCTGCTGCTTTTTTCATAAGAGTTATCACATGGGGGCTTTTGTGTATAAAACGGAGCTCCTATGGCCCTCTTAGACCGGTTATCAAGCCAATATCATCATAATATCACATCTCTGGTTACTTCAGTAATCCGGCTATCAAGCCAACATGATGGTAAGGGGAAAAAGAGAGTTTGATGCATAGCACAACTCGAACATAGGCACCCGTTGAGCACAGCTCACAATGTTACTTGGGGGCTCTTGTCGCATAGCGGCAAGGAGCTTTTACGGCCCTTGTAATAGGCTATCAAGCCACGGCTTGGAAGCCTGGTGTATACACCTAAAACCCTGGGTTAACCTGCCTGCATCAAGTAAGTCACTCCGTCCAGGTAAACCTGGTATGACCTGTCGAACGATTGAACAAGTCAATCTTATATAGACCCTGAACTTGTCAACGTTAAAACGTCGATTGGTTAATGTGAGGTCCATCTTAACATCCTTTGTGAAATGGTTTAACTCAGCGGCCTGGCAGCCCATGAAAAGCCTCGAATTTGGAGCCTGGCAGCTCGTAAAAAGCCTCGACTACAAGTTTTTTATTTGTTTTTGTTTGCCAAGTTTTTATTTCTCAATAAGATTGTTGGTATTCACCCGATATCTATTGATTCGGCGTAGTGGTTGACTACAAGTCACCACCGTTAATAAACCGGTTTTCACTAAACCCGGTCTGATTTGATTACAAATCACCAGCATTATCTGCAGCTAAACCGATGTTTATCACAACCCGATATGGTCTCATCATGAGCCGGCAAAATATTGTAGGAGTCATCAGTGCTCACAATTTTGGATCATCACCCCTACTGCAAAAGTTGGTAAAGCCAACGGTACGATCTGATATCACAGGTATGATACGTGTTACGTATTTTAATACAGCTAAGGTTATCAACCTAGGTCATGTATTTGGGCATTATGACCCGCCCGGCGATGAACCACAAGGACATTTTAAATTTTGTCTTATGCAGAAACAGGTTGAGTAAAGCTGTTCAGCATAATAAGCAGAAATATTATGAAACTGCCGGATTAAGCAATATTAGGCTGAGGAAATATGCATGATGACATGACAGACCAAATGTTTCAGCTAGCCTATTACAAGGTGTTTTGAAGCCCAAAAGAATATCAGTTCCTCATCAAGTATTGCGACATGCTAAAAGATAAACCGGCACCGGTTCATGACTCCTCGCCAGCCCGGCCAGACGGTTGTGGATCATCCCGCGCCATTGCTGGAAATATGCCCTAGAGACAATAATAAATTGGTTATTATTATATTTCCTTGTTCACGATAATCGTTTATTATCCATGCTAGAATTGTATTGAAAGGAAACTCAGATACATGTGTGGATACATAGACAAACACCATGTCCCTAGTAAGCCTCTAGACGACTAGCTCGTTGATCAATAGATGGTTACGGTTTCCTAACCATGGACATTGGATGTCGTTGATAACGGGGTCACATCATTAGGAGAATGATGTGATGGACAAGACCCAATCCTAAGCCTAGCACAGATCGTGTAGTTCGTATGCTAAAGCTTTTCTATATGTCAAGTATCTTTTCCTTAGACCATGAGATTGTGCAACTCCCGGATACCGTAGGAATGCTTTGGGTGTACCAAACGTCACAACGTAACTGGGTGGCTATAAAGGTGCACTACAGGTATCTCCGAAAGTGTCTGTTGGGTTGGCACGAATCGAGACTGGGATTTGTCACTCCGTATGACGGAGAGGTATCTCTGGGCCCACTCGGTAGGACATCATCATAATGTGCACAATATGTGATCAAGGAGTTGATCGCGGGATGATGTGTTACGGAACGAGTAAAGAGACTTGCCGGTAACGAGATTGAGCAAGGTATCGGTATACCGACGATCGAATCTCGGGCAAGTGCTATACCGATAGACAAAGGGAATCGTATACGGGATTGATTGAATCCTTGACATCGTGGTTCATCCGATGAGATCATCGTGGAACATGTGGGAGCCAACATGGGTATCCAGATCCCGCTGTTGGTTATTGGTCGGAGAGTTGTCTCGGTCATGTCTACATGGTTCCCGAGCCCGTAGGGTCTACACACTTAAGGTTCGATGACGCTAGGGTTATAGGGAAAGTATGTACGCGGTTACCGAATGTTGTTCGGAGTCCCGGATGAGATCCCAGACGTCACGAGGAGTTCCGGAATGGTCCGGAGGTAAAGATTCATATATGGGAAGTCCTGTTTTGGTCACCGGAAAAGTTTCGGGCGATATCGGTAATGTACCGGGACCACCGGGAGGGTCCCGGGGGTCCACCAGGTGGGGCCACCAGCCCCAGGTGGCTGCGTGGGCTAAGTGTGGGAGGGGACCAGCCCCAAGGGGGCTGGTGCGCCCCCCCACCAAGTCCCTAGGCGCATGGAGGGTGGAGGGGGGCAAACCCTAGGTCCAGATGGGCCTTAAGGCCCATCCTAGGGCGCCCCCTCTCTCTCCCCCCCTTGGCCGCACCCTAGATGGGTTCTGGGGGGCTGCCGCCACCCCTAGGGAGGAAACCCTAGATGGGGGCGCAGCCCCTACCTCCCCCCTATATATATGTGAAGTTTAGGGCTGCCCAGAACAAGTTTTGACCTCGGTCGATTGGCGCAGCCCTACCTCTCTCCCTCCTCGTCTCCCGCAGCGCTTGGCGAAGCCCTGCTGGAGTCCCGCGCTCCTCCACCACCACCACGCCGTTGTGCTGCTGTTGGATGGAGTCTTCCCCAACCTCTCCCTCTCTCCTTGCTGGATCAAGGCGTGGGAGACGTCACCGGGCTGCACGTGTGAAGAACGCGGAGGCACCGTCCGTTCGGTGCTAGGATCTTCGGCGATCTGAATCGCGGCGAGTACGACTCCATCAACCGCGTTCTTGAACGCTTCCGCTTAGCGATCTACAAGGGTATGTGGATCCAACTCTCCCCTCGTAGATGCATCTCCTAGATTGATCTTGGTGAACGTAGGAAAATTTTTGTTTCCCATGCGACGTTCCCCAACAGCTGTTGGAAATATGCCCTAGAGGCAATAATAAATTGGTTATTATTATATTTCCTTGTTCACGATAATCGTTTATTATCCATGCTAGAATTGTATTGATAGGAAACTCAGATACATGTATGGATACATAGACAAACACCATGTCCCTAGTGAGCCTCTAGACGACTAGCTCGTTGATCAATAGATGGTTACGGTTTCCTAACCATGGACATTGGATGTCGTTGATAACGGGATCACATCATTAGGAGAATGATGTGATGGACAAGACCCAATCCTAAGCCTAGCACAGATCGTGTAGTTCGTATGCTAAAGCTTTTCTATATGTCAAGTATCTTTTCCTTAGACCATGAGATTGTGCAACTCCCAGATACCGTAGGAATGCTTTGGGTGTACCAAACGTCACAACGTAACTGGGTGGCTATAAAGGTGCACAACAGGTATCTCCGAAAGTGTCTGTTGGGTTGGCACGAATCGAGACTGGGTTTTGTCACTCCGTATGACGGAGAGGTATCTCTGGGCCCACTCGGTAGGACATCATCATAATGTGCACAATATGTGATCAAGGAGTTGATCACGGGATGATGTGTTACGGAACGAGTAAAGAGACTTGCCGCTAACGAGATTGAGCAAGGTATCGGTATACCGACGATCGAATCTCGGGCAAGTGCTATACCGATAGACAAAGGGAATCGTATACGGGATTGATTGAATCCTTGACATCGTGGTTCATCCGATGAGATCATCGTGGAACATGTGGGAGCCAACATGGGTATCCAGATCCCGCTGTTGGTTATTGGCCGGAGAGTTGTCTCGGTCATGTCTACATGGTTCCCGAGCCCGTAGGGTCTACACACTTAAGGTTCGATGACGCTAGGGTTATAGGGAAAGTATGTACGCGGTTACCGAATGTTGTTCGGAGTCCCGGATGAGATCCCGGACGTCACGAGGAGTTCCGGAATGGTCCGGAGGTAAAGATTCATATATGGGAAGTCCTGTTTTGGTCACCGGAAAAGTTTCGGGCGATATCGGTAATGTACCGGGACCACCGGGAGGGTCCCGGGGGTCCACCAGGTGGGGCCACCAGCCCCTGAAGGCTGCGTGGGCTAAGTGTGGGAGGGAACCAGCCCCAAGGGGGCTGGTGCGCCCCCCCCCCCCACCTAGTCCCTAGGCGCATGGAGAGTGGAGGGGGGCAAACCCTAGGTCCAGATGGGCCTTAAGGCCCACCCTAGGGCGCCCCCTCTCTCTCCCCCCCCTTGGCCGCACCCTAGATGGGTTTTTGGGGGCTGCCGCACCCCTAGGGGTGGGAAACCCTAAAGGGGGCGCAGCCCCCCCTCCCCCCTATATATATGTGAGGTTTTGGGGCTGCTAGACACACGAGAATGTCTCCCTCTTGGCGAAGCCCTGGCGCCTCCCTCTCCCTCCCGTGACACATCTCCCTCCTCCCGCAGCGCTTGGTGAAGCCCTGCTGGAATCCCGCTACTTCCACCACCACGCCGTCGTGCTGCTGGATCTCCATCAACCTCTCCTTCCCCCTTGCTGGATCAAGAAGGAGGAGACGTCCCCGCTCCGTACGTGTGTTGAACACGGAGGTGCCGTCCATTCGGCGCTAGGATCATCGGTGATTTGGATCACGACGAGTACGACTCCATCATCCCCGTTCTCTTGAACGCTTCCGCTCGCAATCTACAAGGGTATGTAGATGCACTCACTCTCCTTTATGCTCGTTGCTAGATTACTCCATAGATAGATCTTGGTGATGCGTAAGAAAATTTTTGATTTTCTGCTACGATCCCCAACAGCCATCTCTTCTTCGTTTCCATCCAGCAGCTAGAAGTCAGTGGTTGCCCAATTGATCGTAGTTAGGGCCTGGAAAACAGCTTCATCGTTTATAAGCTCAGAAGGTTCAACTTCAGGGGCGTAAGTATGCTTACGGGCGGACGGGATGAGATCCTCTGCATCATGGATCGGCGCGTTAACTCGACGATTATCAGCATCATAACCCGCCTGATAGCGGGACAGATCAACTTCATCGGCTAGTTTGCTGGCCAAGGGCCGCATTTCTCTTGTCAAAGCTCGTAGATCCTCATTGGTGAATTATGATCCGTCTTATTTCATGCTTGGATAGCCGTTTATTACGTCGGCCGGATCAAGCTCAGGTACCCATGCCTTGGCCCGAGTTAATGCAGTTAAAGCACCCGCCCTTGCAGCTGATTTCTTCAGTTCTTCAAACCGGGTGGGTAGCACTGACAGTTTCTCCAAGGTCTCTTTGATCAATGTTGGGGCCGGTTTGTTATGAGAGGCGGTACAGATGATCCTCTGGGCGCCGGTATAAAGCTGCTTTATAAGAGTATAGGCAGCCTTTAGCTTCTTCTGCATATCAGCACCAAGATGAGCAGTACGTTTTCCTGTATCAATGGAACAAGTGTTAAACCGGAAATTGGTGGGGATGTCATATTCAGAGTTAAGGTAAGGGCGCTTACCAAAGACAACAGTAGTCATAGCGTTTATTTGGCGCTTTAGGCCAGATAGCTCTTCTGACACCGGATTAAGAGCGGCCTCTGCGTCAACTGCCCTCTTCTCCAAAGCGTCTCTTTCTGTCTCCCAATCGCCAGTTCCTTCTGGAAGTTTTCTTTCAATTTTTCCATGCTTGCCAAAGCGCTGGTCAGCTCATCCTTGGCTTTGGAAGCGGCGGTTTGCTGGAGATCAACCACTTGAGATTCTTTCTGGTTTAGATGAGCCTGCAAGGAGATGTGCACATCATATATTGGTAAAACATATTGGAAGTCCCAAGCACATAAACATGTTATACACTTGGCACTTGGGGGCTAATGTATTATTATTCAAATAGGATTACAAAATAAAAGTTCCGGTTCATCTTAAATAGATAAACCGGCCCTTGGGGATTACACATGCGAAAAGCTACATATTCGGTATTCTGAAGTCCCGGTTCATCCTGAAGAGATAAACCGGCCCTTGGGGGCTACGGTGGAGTCGAGACAAGCTATTGAGCTTAGGCAGAAATAATATTGCAGAAATTAAGCAGAAGTTTACCGCATTATCGTTCCTTCATAAGGTTCACTAAACCGGCTTCATAATCACGGCTTGTATACAGCCGGTTCAGATAGCCGGAATGAAGGTCCTGGGCGCTGAGTTGAGCATAGCTTGACAAATCGGCATTCCATTTGCCTTTGTCCATACCAGAGAATTCTTCTTTAGTGTTGTGCTTTGATAAAGCAACGGGTTCACCAGGGGTGGTATGACCAAAACCGGTAATTATAACATCATCCTTGGTAACAGCAGCGGCTCTAGCAGGGCTTGCCGGATTACTATTGGCCCGGACTGGGCTGTTTTGATTATCATCCAGCTCCATTGGAGCAGCTTCCTGCTCAGTAAGAACTTCGTGATCCGGTGGAGGGGGATCATCACGCAAGGCATCAGTATCTTCTGTTGGCTCTGGAGTCTTTTCCGGTTCAGGATTCACATCATCACCTGTCGGTTTGCTCAACTTAGCCTTATTGCTAGGTTTTGGCTTACTAAGAAAGATAAAGATAAAGTTAGTCAGTGGATTAAAACAAAAGGATTAACAGAAAATAAAAACTTACCCAGGAACAGTTTTTAGAGGGGGAAGCTGTGTGGCTGTTGATTCGCCGGAGGATGAACGGGGAGTGTCCTGATAATTTGAATCAGACGGATTAAGAGGCTGGTGAAAATGACCCGCTTTGGGATAAAGGGCATCTGGAATATACAAGACCTCTGATCGACGTTTCCGGGCCGGTGTCTGTGGTAAACCGGTGGATGTGATTACTTGACCACTGTGTCATGTTGTGCAGCGAGCTTCATGTTGTTGTTTCTTCAAAATAAAGTTTGGGTCCAAGTAAGCTAAAGGGTGAGAGAATCGTACTTTTCGGCTTGCTTGACAAATTTTCTGTGTTGGCAGAGGATCTAAACCGGAGGAAAGGGTAATTACCTCAACACCATCAGCTTGGCTGCCTTCAGCGTTTTCCTGAGTATAATCATTGTCAATAAGATGCAAGAAAAGGGAGCCAAGGGAATCAAGTGATACCTCTGAGGCCGATTCATCATCATCAAGGTTTAAATTAGATGTTTCAGTGGTTTTCTTCTTTACAGTCTTCTTAACAGTCTTGGTCTTAAGACGAGCCGCCTTCACCGGTTTATCCTGGGGTTTCCTCTTCCAGAACGGATCATTATCCTGACAGATGTTGAGGGATCTTTCAGAAAGGATACTTA
Organism: Secale cereale; assembly: GCA_902687465.1. NCBI lineage: Eukaryota > Viridiplantae > Streptophyta > Magnoliopsida > Poales > Poaceae > Secale > Secale cereale. The sequence continues at coordinate 524,217,698 of LR738713.1, read as the reverse complement.
AACGAATTGAAATAAAGCAAATATGAGAGGACTTACCGCTGGCGGTTTGTTGGATTCATAAAAGGGAGCCAGCCCAGTTCTGCTGCAGGCGTCCACCGGTTCATTCAATATTTTCTTAACAGACTCATTGATTTCACTCTCTGACAACACAACTTCAGTATGGCGTAGAGGATCTTTGGGACCTCCGGTGTATTCACACATCAAACCGGAACGCCGGCTTAGCGGTAGAATGCTCCATGAAATCCAACAGCGAACAAAATCAATGCATGTTAAGCCGTTTGCAGTAAAGGCCCGGAGCTTGGAAAGCTGCGGTGCGTATTGGGATCGCTCCTGAGCACTTAGCCGTTGGGGGAAATGATGATTATCGGGAAGCCGATGAGGACGATAACCCGGCAGAGGATTTTCATCGGCTGCAGATGTGTCTAAATAGTAAAACCAAGTCTGGTTCCAGTCTTTAGGATGACTGTGGTGCTTGGCGTGAGGAAAACTGACATCCTTCCTTTTTTGGATGGACATTCCGCCGAGTTTAGTGTTGGGCCCATCCGTAAACTCTGTGCGGCGGTTTAAGTGGAAGAAATCCCTAAACAGCTCCACCGTAGGTTCTTCTTGCAAGTAAGCTTCACAGAGTACTTGAAAATTGCAAATATTGGACACATAGTTTGGTCCAATATCTTGAGGGTGGAGTTGAAAGTTAGTCAGTACGTCACGAAAGAATTTTGATCCGGGAGGGCTAAACCGTCGGGATAACTGGTCAACAAACACAATCACTTCTCCATCTTTGGGCTCCGAAGGACATTCTGGTCCAGGGACTCTCCAATGGATGACATCTTTCTTGCCTAAAGCGCCGACCTCGGCCCAACGTTCAGTTCCTATTCAGTAACCCGAGACGGGACCCAGTTGCCGGAAGTAAATTGCTTGGCTTGCTTTGCCATTTCGAGGGAAAAAAGCTGAAATCACAATGAAGGGCCGGTTTATGATCTATGACTGACAGGTATTGAGAAATATGCAATACTAATCCGGAATTAACCATCGGAAGTGTTATGAGGGCAACTGCAACGGTGGTTTAAATAGGGCCTAATGATACCTACCGGGTTATGATTTTTTCTGAAGTTAAACCGCCGGTGAGAATATAAAAGGTGCAAATCTAAAGTTATGGAAAAACAGGTTTCGCAAATCAGCAACAGAATTATAGATCTACAACATGTCAAAAAAGTTCAGAAATATTCAGGATCAACACTGAACGGATACTACAGCAGTTCAAATGAATCTAGATTGGGGAGTACTTTAAGGAAGGATAAGCACGTTAAACGAGCAGAGTCATCACTACAGTCGTAGGTCAAAGCATCAGATCTACACTAGCCATCGGAGCTATGACGAAGAACAGCGCCCTAGCCGTGACGAACTCGCGGGAGAAACCCTAATGAGATCTATATGAAAAGTAAGGAAAGGACTTACTGGAGTTGTCGAATGCGGAGGTGCGCTAGCGAAGCTCTGGTCCGAACAGGTTGATGCAGCGGCCTGAGTTGAAGAAGAGGTGAAGGTCGACGGCGATGGCGGTGCTTAGGCACGGACAGGCGCAAGGAAGAAGAAGAAGCGAAGAGACGAGGGGAGGAAAAAAGAAATGACCCCTCGCCCTATTTATAAGCCAAGAGGTTAAACGGTAGGCGCGGGAATCAAGGAGCCCAAAAAGTGGATATGGGACGGCACTGTCGCCTCGATCTTCGGAGATTCTAATAAATAAAGGTTAAAATAGGTACAAGTATTAAATGAGCGGGTGATGTCATGGTGGTTCAACGTAATCCAGGAAGATGACGTCATGGCGGTTTACAAGATCATTTGAAGCCACGAAGGACCAAACTTTTCCGAAGTGTTGAAGATTGACATGACCAGGTTCAAATCAATCTCGGGCCTAATGTCAGGGATATAACTACTGGGTAGAAACCGCCAAGGAGGGGCCGGTTTATGCCCATAAAGCATTACTTCTACTGAAGCCCAGCAAGACATAGAATATGGCGCATTATTGTAGAAGACTAAAGATCCAGGGCCCAAAAGGTGTTAGGGCCCGTAAATGTAAACCGCCATACGGCGTGTAACTTGTACTGTAAGATAGGAAAGATAGAGACCGAGCCGTGCACGTTTATGAGCCGGCTTCGGGCTTCTGTAAACCGGACCGGGCGTCATCCTGTGTATATAAAGGGACGACCAGGGACGACCCGACGATGGTTTAGGGACAGAGAACGACAACTCGAGACACAGGCAAAGCGGATTCACTCCCTAGTCATTGAAACCCTAGAAATACCACAACAAACTAGAAGTAGGCTTTTACCTTCATCGAAGGGGCCGAACTAGTATAAAAATCCCTTGTGTCTTTGTCCGCTTTAACCCCCCTAAGCTAAATTGTAGCGATGGCTCCACGACTAAGTCCTTATGCTAGGACATCTGCCGTGACAAAACCACGACAACTACCCTTCGCCGCCGCATCGAAAACCACCTTTTTTGAAACCTGTGATAGCAGGAGAGGCTCCCACTGTGATATATTACTCTTTAAATGTTACAATGTACATAGTACAAGAGCTGTACAAGGTCCCTCCCTGGCCACTTTGTGGCTCAGGTGAAAGTTGAGACTCTAAATGAAAACTAGTCAGAAGGGTGGGAGTCTAAAAGCAGGAAAATAAAGTCCTTCATGTTATTTTTCACCCTATATTGTCGTAAACCAAAGTCTGTCTTAAATCTAGCTAGCCAAGATTTGTAGGATGGGTTGATGTTCCTTAAAAGTTTGTCGTTTCTCTCCTTCCAAATACTCCAAGATGCTTGTAAGAAGGCCTCCATGAACATAGGTTTGTTCCAATTCTTCTTGGCTATTTCCAGCCAAGGTATTCGCGTGTTGTGTTGTCTAGGATTCATTCCAAGCTTGGACCAACAGTATTTGCTGAACGGGCAGTTTAGGATCATGTGGTCCATGTCTTCCTCTGCACGGCCGCAAAGCAGGCATGTCAGGTCATCTCCCACATTATAGTGTCGCCGTTTGAGCATATCCCTTGTATTGAGGCGATCAGAGAGGAGAAGCCAACCGAAGACTTTTATCTTAACTGTAACATTGGATTTCCATAGCCAATGATATGTTTTGTGGGCTTTGACATCTCTAAAGTAGAACTTATAGAATCTGTGTGTAGTATATTCTGTGGCCCCCCAGGAGTAGGTCCACGTGTCTCTTGCGGTTTGGTCATTATCCAATACGACGTGAGCCACTAGGCGCTGGATATCACGTACTTCTGCATGAGCCTCCGCAGAGAGTGGGAGGTGGAACGCCTCATCTAAAGAGGAGACACATAGGAATTTTTGGACAGAGGCATCTTCATTCTTGCCAAAAGAGAAGGCCCTTGGGTGTGAGTCAGCTAGGATCTCATCAAGCCAAAGGTCTTTCCACATGAGCACATTATTTCCTTGGCTGACTTCCACCTTTGAGATGCCACGATAGGTTGGAGTTAGTTTGAGGACATCTCTCCACCAAAAGGAGCCACAGGGGTCAGAAGCATGGGGTATCTTGTCCGTGTAGTATGTGGACCAGATCAGATCAACCCATGGGAGGTCATGTTGGTTGTAGAATTTGTGCAGATATTTGAGGAGGAGTGCATCACTTTGATGAAGGAAATATGCCCTAGAGGCAATAATAAAGATGTTATTTGTATTTCCTTATATCATGATAAATGTCTTTTATTCATGCTAGAATTGTATTAACCGGAAACTTAGTACATGTGTGGATACATAGACAAAACAGTACGTCCCTAGTATGCCTCTACTAGACTAGCTCATTGATCAAAGATGGTTATGTTTCCTAGCCATAGACATGAGTTGTCATTTGATCAACGGGATCACATCATTAGGAGAATGATGTGATGGACAAGACCCATCCGTTAGCATAGCACTATGATCGTTTAGTTTTACTGCTATTGCTTTCTTCATGACTTATACATGTTCCTATGACTATGAGATTATGCAACTCCCGAATACCGTAGGAACACCTTGTGTGCTATCAAATGTCACAACGTAACTGGGTGATCATAAAGATGCTCTACAGGTGTCTCCAAAAGTATTCGTGGTGTTGGCATAGATCAAGATTAGGATTTGTCACTCCGAGTGTCGGAGAGGTATCTCTGGGCCCTCTCGGTAACACACATCACAATAAGCCTTGCAAGCAAAAGACTAATGAGTTAGCCACGAGATGATGTGTTACGGAACGAGTAAAGAGACTTGCCGGTAACGAGATTAAACTCGGTATAGAGATACCGACGATCGAATCTCGGGCAAGTAACATACCGATGACAAAAGGAACAACGTATGTTGTTATGCGGTTTGACCGATAAAAGATCTTCGTAGAATATGTAGGAGCCAATATGAACATCCAGGTTCCACTATTGGTTATTGACCGGAGATGAGTCTCGGTCATGTCTACATAGTTCTCGAACCCGTAGGGTCCGCACGCTTAACGTTTGATGACGATCGGTATTATGAGTTTATGAGTTTTGATGTACCGAAGGTAGTTCGGAGTCCCGGATGAGATCACGGACATGACGAGGAGTCTCGGAATGTCCGAGACATAAAGATTGATATATTGGATGACTATATTCGGACACCGGAAGTGTTCCGGAAAAGTTTCAGATTTAACTGGATCGCCGGAGGGGGTTACCGGAACCCCCTACGAGGGGGGATGGTCCATAGTGGGCTTTGAGGAAAGGAGAGAGGCAGCCCATAGAGGCTGGCCGGCGCCCCACCTAGGGATCCTAGTTGGACTAGGATTGGGGGGCGCCACCTCTCCCTCTTTTCCTTTCCCTCTCTTCCTTCTTGATGGACTCCTACTACGAATAGGATTGCAATCCTATTCCTACTAGGATTGCCCTAGCCGCACCATAGGAGGCCGGCCGGCCCTCCCCTCTTGCTCCTTTATATACGGGGGCAGGGGGCACCCAAAGACACACAAGTTGAATTGTTCTAGCCATGTGCGGTGCCCCCCTCCATAGAAACACACCTCGGTCATACCATCGCAGTACTTAGGAGAAGCCCCGCGCCGGTAGATACATCATATCCGTCACCACGCCGTCGTGCTGACGAAACTCTCCCGTGAAGCTCAACTGGATCAAGAGCTTGTGGGACGTCATCAAGCTGAACGTGTGTTGAACACGGAGGTGCCGTACGTTCGGTACTTGATCGGTTGAATCGCGAAGAAGTTCGACTATATCAACCGCGTCACTTGACGCTTCCGCTTCCGGTCTACGAGGGTACGTAGACACACTCTTCCCTCTCGTTGCTATGCATCTGGTAGATAGATCTTGCGTGATCGTAGGAAAATTTTAAAATACTACGTTCCCCAACAGTGGCATCAGAGCCAGGTCTATGCGTAGATGATATGCACGAGTAGAACACAATGAGTTGTGGGCGATACTAGTCATACTGCTTACCAGCATGTCATATTTTGCTTCGGCGGTATTGTGAGATGAAGCGGCCCGGACCGACATTACGCGTACGCTTACGCGAGACTGGTTTCACCGTTAGGAGCACTCGTTGCTTAAAGGTGACCGGCGGGTGTCTGTCTCTCTCACTTTAGCTGAATCAAGTGTGGCTACGCCCGGTCCTTGTGAAGGTTAAAACATCACATACTTGACGAAACATCGTTGTGGTTTTGTATGCGTAGGTAAGAACGGTTCTTGCTAAGCCCGTAGCAGCCACGTAAAACTTGCAACAACAAAGTAGAGGACGTCTAACTTGTTTTTGCAGGGCATGTTGTGATGTGATATGGTCAAGACATGATGAGTTATATGGTTTTGTATGAGATGATCATGTTTTGTAATGTTATCGGCAACTGGCAGGAGCCATATGGTTGTCGCTTTATTGTATGAAATGCAATCGCCATGTAATTGCTTTACTTTATCACTAAGCGGTAGCGATAGTCGTAGAAGCAATAGTTGGTGAGACGACAACGATACTACGATGGAGATCAAGGTGTCGCGCCGGTGACGAAGGTGATCATGACGGTGCTTTGGAGATGGAGATCAAAAGCACAAGATGATGATGGCCATATCATGTCACATATTTTGATTGCATGTGATGTTTATCTTATTATGCTTCTTATTTTGCTTAGAACGACGGTAGCATTATAAGATGATCCCTTACTAAATTTCAAGGTATAAGTGTTCTCCCTGAGTATGCACCGTTGCGAAAGTTCATCGTGCTGAGACACCATGTGATGATCGGGTGTGATAAGCTCTACGTTCAAATACAACGGGTGTAAGCCAGTTTTGCACACGCAGAATACTCGGGTTAAACTTGACGAGCCTGGCATATGCAGATATGGCATCGGAACACTGGAGACCGAAAGGTCGAGCGTGAATCATATAGTAGATATGATCAACATAAGATGTTCACCACTGAAACTACTCCATCTCACGTGATGATCGGACATGGTTTAGTTGATTTGGATCACGTGATCATTTGGATGACCAGAGGGATGTCTATCTAAGTGGGAGTTCTTTAATTAATATGATTAAATTAAACTTTAACTTATCATGAACTTAGTCCTGATAGTTTTTGCATATCTATGTTGTTGTAGATCAATGGCCCGTGCTACCGTTCCTTTGAATTTTAATGCATTCCTAGAGAAAGCTAAGTTGAAAGATGATGGTAGCAATTACACGGACTGGGTCCGTAACTTGAGGATTATCCTCATTGTTGCACAGAAGAATTATGTCCTTGAAGCACCGCTAGGTGACAAGCCCCCTCCCGCTAATGTAGACGCTTTGAGCGTCTGGCAGTCGCGGTCTGATGACTACACGATAGTTCAGTGTGCCATGCTTTACGGCTTAGAACTGGGACTTCAACGACGTTTTGAACGTCATGGACCATATGAGATGTTCCAGGAGTTGAAGTTAATATTTCAAGCAAATGCCTGGATTGAGAAATATGAGATTTCCAATAAGTTCTGCAGCTGCAAGATGGAGGAGAATAGTTCTATCAGTGAACACTTACTCAGAATGTCTGGGTACTACAATCATATGACTCAACTTGGTTGCAAAGTTGACGAGGATAGTGTTATTGATAGAGTTCTTAAATCACTGCCACCAAGCTATAGAAGCTTCGTGATGAACTATAATATGCAAGGGATGCAAAAGACAATTCCTGAGCTCTTCGCTATGCTTAAGGCTGCGGAGGTAGAAATCAAAAAGGAGCATCAAGTGTTGATGGTTAACAAGACCACTAGTTTCAAGAAAAAGGGCAATGGAAAGAAGGGGAACTTCAAGAAGAATAGCAAAACAGTTGCTACTCCCACGAAGAAACCCAAGTCTGGAGCCAAGCCTGAAACTGAGTGCTTCTACTGCAAGGGGACTGGACACTGGAAGCGGAACTGCCCCAAGTATTTGGCGGATAAGAAGGATGGCAAGGTGAACAAAGGTATATGTGATATACATGTTATTGATGTGTACCTTACTAATGCTCGTAGTAGTACCTGGGTATTTGATACCGGTTCGGTTGCTAATATTTGTAACTCGAAACAGGGACTACGGATTAGACGAAGATTGGCTAAGGACGAGGTGACGATGCGTGTGGGAAATGGTTCCAAAAGTCGATGTGATCGCCGTCGGCACACTACGTCTACATCTACCTTCGGGATTAGTTTTAGACCTAAATAATTGTTATTTGGTGCCAGCGTTGAGCATGAACATTATATCTGGATCTTTTTTGTTGCGAGACGGTTATTCATTTAAATCAGAGAATAATGGTTGTTCTATTTTTATGAATAATATCTTTTATGGTCATGCACCCTTGAAGAGTGGTCTATTCTTATTAGATCTCGATTGTAGTGATACACATATTCATAATATTGAAACCAAAAGATGCAAGGTTAATAATGATAGTGCAACTTATTTGTGGCACTGCCGTTTAGGTCATATTGGTGTAAAACGCATGAAGAAACTCCATAGTGATGGACTTTTAGAATCACTTGATTATGAATCACTTGGTGCTTGCGAACCATGCCTCATGGGCAAGATGACTAAAACTCCGTTCTCCGGAACTATGGAGCGAGCAACAGATTTATTGGAAATCATACATACTGATGTATGTGGGCCAATAAGTGTTGAAGCTCGCGGCGGGTATCGTTATTTTCTGACCTTCACTGATGATTTGAGCAGATATGGGTATATCTACTTAATGAAGCTCAAGTCTGAAACATTTGAAAAGTTCAAAGAATTTCAGAGTGAAGTAGAGAATCATCGTAACAAGAAAATAAAGTTTCTACGATCTGATCGTGGAGGAGAATATTTGAGTTACGAGTTTGGTCTTCATTTGAAACAATGTGGAATAGTTTCACAACTCACGCCACCCGAAACACCACAGCGTAATGGTGTGTCCGAACGTCGTAACCGTACTTGATTGGATATGGTGCGATCTATGATGTCTCTTACCGATTTACCACTATCGTTTTGGGGTTATGCTTTAGAGACAGCCACATTCACGTTAAATAGGGCACCATCTAAATCCGTTGATACGACACCTTATGAACTGTGGTTTGGCAACAAACCAAAGTTGTCGTTTCTTAAAGTTTGGGGCTGCGATTCTTATGTGAAAAAGCTTCAACCTCATAAGCTCGAACCCAAGTCGGAGAAATGTGTCTTCATAGGATACCCAAAAGAGACTGTTGGGTACACCTTCTATCACAGATCCGAAGGCAAGATATTCGTTGCTAAGAATGGATCCTTTCTAGAGAAGGAGTTTCTCTCGAAAGAAGTGAGTGGGAGGAAAGTAGAACTTGATGAGGTAATTGTACCTTCTCCTAAATTGGAAAGTAGTACATCACAGAAAATTGTTCCAGTGATTCCTACACCAATCAGTGAGGAAGTTAATGATGATGATCATGAAACTTCAGATCAAGTTTCTGCTGAACGTCGTAGATCAACCAGAGTACGTTCCGCACCAGAGTGGTACAACAACCCAGTTCTGGAAATCATGTTACTAGACCATGATGGACCTACGAACTATGAAGAAGCGATGATGAGCCCAGATTCCGCAAAATGGCTTGAGGCCATGAAATCTGAGATGGGATCCATGTATGAGAACAAAGTATGGACTTTGGTTGACTTGCCCGATGATCGGCAGGCCATCGAAAATAAATGGATCTTCAAGAGGAAGACCGACGCAGACGGTAATGTTACTGTTTACAAAGCTCGACTTGTTGCGAAAGGGTTTCGACAAGTTCAAGGAGTTGACTACGATGAGACTTCCTCACCTGTAGCGATGCTTAAGTCTGTCCGAATCATGTTAGCAATTGCCGCATTTTATGATTATGAGATCTGGCAAATGGATGTCAAAACTGCATTCCTGAATGGATATCTCAAAGAAGAGTTGTATATGATGCAACCAGAAGGTTTTGTCGATCCGAAAGGTGCTAACAAAGTGTGCAAGCTCCAGCGATCCATCTATGGACTGGTGCAAGCATCTCGAAGTTGGAATATACGCTTTGATGAGGTGATCAAAGCTTATGGTTTTATACAGACTTTTGGAGAAGCCTGTATTTACAAGAAAGTGAGTGGGAGCTCTGTAGCATTTCTAATATTATATGTGGATGAAATATTGCTGATTGGAAATGATATAGAATTTCTGGATAGCATAAAAGGATACTTGAATAAGAGTTTTTCAATGAAAGACCTCGGTGAAGCTGCTTATATATTAGGCATCAAGATCTATAGAGATAGATCAAGACGCTTAATTGGACTTTCACAAAGCACATACCTTGATAAGATTTTGAAGAAGTTCAAAATGGATCAGTCAAAGAAAGGGTTCTTGCCTGTATTACAAGGTATGAAGTTGAGTAAGACTCAATGCCCGACCACTGCAGAAGATAGAGAGAAAATGAAAGTCATTCCCTATGCCTCAGCCATAGGATCTATCATGTATGCAATGCTGTGTACCAGACCTAATGTGTGCCTTGCTATAAGTTTAGCAGGGAGGTACCAAAGTAATCCAGGAGTGGATCACTGGACAGCGGTCAAGAACATCCTGAAATAACTGAAAAGGACTAAGGATATGTTTCTCGTGTATGGAGGTGACAAAGAGCTCGTCGTAAACGGTTACGTCGATTCTAGCTTTGACACTGATCCGGATGACTCTAAGTCACAAACCGGATATGTATTTTTATTGAACGGTGGAGCTGTCAGTTGGTGCAGTTCCAAGCAGAGCGTCGTGGCGGGATCTACGTGTGAAGCGGAATACATAGCTGCTTCGGAAGCAGCAAATGAAGGAGTCTGGATGAAGGAGTTCATATCCGATCTAGGTGTTATACCTAGTGCATCGGGTCCAATGAAAATCTTTTGTGACAACACTGGAGCAATAGCCTTGGCGAAGGAATCCAGGTTTCACAAGAGAACAAAGCACATCAAAAGACGCTTCAATTCCATCCGCGATCTAGTCAAGGAGGGAGACATAGAGATTTTCAAAATACATACGGATCTGAATGTTGCAGACCCGTTGACTAAACCTCTTCCACGGGCAAAACATGATCAGCACCAGGACTCCATGGGTGTGAGGATCATCACTTTGTAATCTAGATTATTGACTCTAGTTCAAGTGGGAGACTGAAGGAAATATGCCCTAGAGGCAATAATAAAGATGTTATTTGTATTTCCTTATATCATGATAAATGTATTTTATTCATGCTAGAATTGTATTAACCGGAAACTTAGTACATGTGTGGATACATAGACAAAACAGTACGTCCCTAGTATGCCTCTACTAGACTAGCTCATTGATCAAAGATGGTTATGTTTCCTAGCCATAGACATGAGTTGTCATTTGATCAACGGGATCACATCATTAGGAGAATGATGTGATGGACAAGACCCATCCGTTAGCATAGCACTATGATCATTTAGTTTTACTGCTATTGCTTTCTTCATGACTTATACATGTTCCTATGACTATGAGATTATGCAACTCCCGAATAACGTAGGAACACCTTGTGTGCTATCAAACGTCACAACGTAACTGGGTGATCATAAAGATGCTCTACAGGTGTCTCCGAAAGTATTCGTGGTGTTGGCATAGATCAAGATTAGGATTTGTCACTCCGAGTGTCGGAGAGGTATCTCTGGGCCCTCTCGGTAACACACATCACAATAAGCCTTGCAAGCAAAAGACTAATGAGTTAGTCACGAGATGATGTGTTACGGAACGAGTAAAGAGACTTGCCGGTAACGAGATTAAACTAGGTATAGAGATACCGACGATCGAATCTCGGGCAAGTAACATACCGATGACAAAAGGAACAACGTATGTTGTTATGCGGTTTGACCGATAAAAGATCTTCGTAGAATATGTAGGAGCCAATATGAACATCCAGGTTCCGATATTGGTTATTGACCGGAGATGAGTCTCGGTCATGTCTACATAGTTCTCGAACCCGTAGGGTCCGCACGCTTAACGTTTGATGACGATCGGTATTATGAGTTTATGAGTTTTGATGTACCGAAGGTAGTTCGGAGTCCCGGATGAGATCACGGACATGACGAGGAGTCTCGGAATGTCCGAGACATAAAGATTGATATATTGGATGACTATATTCGGACACCGGAAGTGTTCCGGAAAAGTTTCGGATTTAACTGGATTGCCGGAGGGGGTTACCGGAACCCCCTACGAGGGGGGATGGTCCATAGTGGGCTTTGAGGAAAGGAGAGAGGCAGCCCATAGAGGCTGGCCGGCGCCCCACCTAGGGATCCTAGTTGGACTAGGATTGGGGGGGCGCCACCTCTCCCTCTTTTCCTTTCCCTCTCTTCCTTCTTGATGGACTCCTACTAGGAATAGGATTGCAATCCTATTCCTAGTAGGATTGCCCTAGCCGCACCATAGGAGGCCGGCCGGCCCTCCCCTCTTGCTCCTTTATATACGGGGGCAGGGGGGCACCCAAAGACACACAAGTTGAATTGTTCCAGCCGTGTGCGGTGCCCCCCTCCACAGAAACACACCTCGGTCATACCATCGCAGTACTTAGGAGAAGCCCTGCGCCGGTAGATACATCATATCCGTCACCACGCCGTCGTGCTGAAGAAACTCTCCCATGAAGCTCAACTGGATCAAGAGCTCGTGGGACGTCATCAAGCTGAACGTGTGCTGAACACGGAGGTGTCGTACGTTCGTTACTTGATCGGTTGAATCGCGAAGAAGTTCGACTACATCAACCGCGTCACTTGACGCTTCCGCTTCCGGTCTACGAGGGTACGTAGACACACTCTTCCCTATCGGTTGCTATGCATCTGGTAGATAGATCTTGCGTGATCGTAGGAAAATTTTAAAATACTATGTTCCCCGACATTTGAATCCTTAAATTGATGATACCAAGGCCACCACTTTATTTTGGGCGACAAATCCTGTCCCAGGCAGCTAAAGAGTTACATTTCTCCCCCTAGTCAGTTTTCTTTGTCCAGAGACATTTTCTGCGAGTCTTATCCAGTAGTTCCAGGATTTTTGGTGGGAATTTGAGTGTGCATAGAGCAAACATTATGAGCGAGGTGATGACTATATTTAACAGTGAGAGTTTAGCTCCGTATGACATCATTGACAAAGTAGAGGTTAGTCTTCGTTCAACAGAGCACACCATCGGCATTAGGTCTTGAATAGAGGGTTTACTAGTCCCCAGAGGAAGGCCAAGGTATGTGAATGGCATGGTGCCAATTTTGCATTGAAAAATATTGGCAATTTCATTAGTAAGATCTCCCTCGCAGTTCATCGGGATGAGCGTCGATTTATGAAAGTTGATTTTAAGACCAATAGATGTGGCAAAGTCGTTGAGAATTCCTTTCATAGTGTGTGCTTGAGTTGGACACGCTGGCATGATGATTATGGTGTCATCCGCATATTGAATAACTGGGTAGTCCTGTTGTTGCTGTCTATCAAATGGTAGTTGTATCTCCCCTTGTCTGAAAGCCTCATCAATGGCCGCTTGTAGGAGGTCCACTGCAATTACAAAAATAAGAGGGGACAAGGGGTCTCCTTGCCTTACCCCACACTTGCATACAAATTTCTTTCCTGGGACTCCATTAAGGAGCACTAAAGATTTACCTGAAGAAAAAATCGATTTGATCCATGAAAGCCACTTGTCGTTGAATCCCATATGTTTTATAATCTCAATCATAGCCCCGTGTTCTATGGTGTCAAAGGCTTTTGCGAAGTCAAGTTTGAGTAGAACAATTTGTTTCTTGGAGACTTGGCATTGATGGATGTATTCGAAGGCCCAGGCAAGACAATCTTGTATGGTTCTACGTTTGATGAAACCATATTGATTACGATGTACAAGCTTGAGAATGACTTTTTGTAGTCGGTTGGCTAGAATCTTGGTGATAATTTTGAGGGAACAGTTTAGTAGTGTGATGGGCCGAAAATCATTAACTGTCTCTAGTGATGAAACCTTGGGTATTAATGTAATCAAACCCTCATTGATGCATTCTAAGTTTAAGGTCCCTTCATGGAACTGGTCACAGAGTCTATAAAAATCCTATTTGATGATGTGCCAGCACGCTTTAATGAAATGGCCTATAAATCCATCCGGTCTTGGAGCCCTGTCAGCTGGCATATTTTTGACAACATCATCTATTTCTTGCTTGGAGAAAGGGAGAGTGAGCTGGTCCAGATCTTCCACTTTTTTGATGATGTTATGAAGATTAAATTTCATTTGATAGTTACCAGAAGAGCCAAGCCTATCCTTGTAGGTATGATATATGAGGGCCTCTTTTCCAGCATGATCATCCACAGCAGTACCATTATCCAGTTGAAGAGTTGGTATATTATTCCTTCTGTATCTTTCTGAAGCAAGGGCTTTTAGGAGTTTTGGTTCTTCATCCCCAAATTGAACCCATCGAATGGTACATCTTTTCTTCCAGTATTGCTTCTGATAGTTTAATAGCGGAAGAATGTGCTTCTTTAGGATGGTCCTAAAGTTGTGTTCTGGGGTTGATAGAGTCCTTAAATTTTCACGGGCATCTAGGTCTGCCAGAGTTGTGTTTGATTTTTCTATTGCAATAGAGAGTTTGGATAACTGTTTGCTCCCGTGTTTGAGGGAATATCATAGTGATTTAAACTTGCGACAAAGCACAGTTGCAGCATTGGAATAATGGACTGGTCTATTCCAGACCTCTGAAACCAGTTCCATAAACCCTGGATGTTGAACCCAAAAAGACTCAAACCTGAACATGTTACTTTTAGGTATTGTAGTTTCAATGGTGACTACACAAGGGATGTGGTCAGAGAAGGGTTTTCCAAGAGGTTTAACCATGGTATTAGGATATGACAATGTCCAATTAGTGGAGGTGAGAAACCAATCAAGTTGCTCTAGCAGGGGTTCCTGCTGCATATTACTCCAAGTAAATGCCCTACCTTTAATCGGTAGTTCATTGAGCCCTTGTGAGCGAATGAAATCGTTGAATGTGATCATATCATTAATGTTTCCACCTGGTTTATTGCGGTTAGAAGGGCTTCGGATGTAGTTAAAATCTCCAAGTAGGAGCCAATCTTCATCAGCAGGAATGTTTAAATGAAGGAGCCAGTTTGTGTAATCTACTCTAGAGTCCCCTTGACAGGGTCCATATATATATTAACAAGAGTCCATTCCTGAGCCGAATTTGAGGATTTAAATTTAATTACCAAAGCGAATTCTTCCTCCATTAAGACCGTACCAGTGAATATAGAGTTGTTCCAAATGGTGACAATGCCTCCTGAGGCCCCACGTGAAGGAATATGGGCAAATTTATCAAATCGTTTCGGGCAGCAGGATTTCATGAACATGTTATCAAAAGAGGGGTTTTTGGTTTCTTGCAAGCAAATCACAACACATGCACTAGAGGAGATAGCGTTTGATAAGGCCAAAAGCTTATGATCTGAGTTCAGACCCCGGATATTCCAACAAAGGGCATTCCAGTTCGAAAGAAAAACCATTAAAGTAAATATAGCAAGGGTAAAATAAGATAACTAGGCATTGGAGGGACCCTCCTCCTGATCCGCAAGAAGTACTTCTTCAGAGAGTTTTCATGAGGAATGACATAGCACTGGGAGCCTATCTGCTGGATCTCAGAGATTGTCAGTGGCGGTGGCACTTCAGTAACTCGTTCCTCCGATAGGTCAATGATGATAACGACAGAGGCCGCACTTGGGATCACTCGTGGTTTGACTCTGGAGATCTTGGCCTTACTGTCAGTGATGAGAGGCACCTTGAAACCATCGTACTTATTAGAGCGATTGCTGCGACGAACCTGTGTGACATAAATTGGGGCTTTGGATTTGCTACGTCTGTCCTTATGCGACCCAACCGAAGAGTCTCCAATTATAGTGTCTGTACCAAGGAGTGCAAGGCCATCAGAAGGTGCCGTCTGATTGTCGCTGAGTTCAGTTAAAGTAGCAGTACGAGGCTGATCCATGGGTACTTCAGAAGAAGCAATGGTCCACAACTGAGTATAGGAACTGTAACCACCTACAGCATCAAAGGAGGTAACAATAGCAGAAGCATCCAGTTGACCATCTACAGTAGTGGTCACATCTAACTGAACACTCAGATTTGCAGGCTTGATACCATAACCATGTGCCCAAGGCCAAAAGGTGGCCAAAGTTGGCATGATCTTACTTGAGAGGAAGTTGGTGACATGCACATATGACAATGGCTCATTCAGAAGAATGGAGTTGAACATCTCATTGTCAGCAGAGAAACAAATGTTAATACCAGCATTTGATACCTGAAGGTTGAACTGAAGTTGCAGTTGGGGGTGCAGTGTTGGAGGGGGACACCTCAGAGTTGCTCCTGACAACCAAGTCTTGAGTGGAGGTAGAGCCAAAAACAAAGGAGCTGCTTCTCTGCAAGGCCTACATGATATTAACTGGGACAAGGACCATGGCCTCAGATCCTGAGCTAGAAGCAGAGCTGCTCTGTAAAGAAGTGGAGTCATTCCATGCAGCAGCAGGGCTATCTTGCTGATTATCAGGTGGGAGAATGCCATCTTGGACCTGCAGACCCTCATTGGCTAACCATTCTTGATAGTTGTACAGAATAGGTGGTGCCTGAGGTGGAGGAGCTGGCCATTCCCCCCAGTTTGGCTGAAATTCCACTTCAACATTTTGCAGACCTACACCTTCATTGCATGCAGCCACATCATTAGCTGCCCCTTGTTGTGCCATCCAGTTGTTGAGCTGCATTTGATAAAGTTGCTCAGCTATGAGCTCTTCCCCGTAGAGAGGATGTGGAATGCCATTTTCAGGAGGAGGATCTTCGCCGGCAGGTGGAACTTCAGGAAGATGTGCATTCCAGTCAGTACTACGCAGCATTGTGATGCAAACAGTCCAACAGTGCCTATCTCCACCCAACTGACGAATTACCAGACTCTTGGGGATGAGCCGAAGGCTTATGACTTTGGCACGAATCAGAACAAACTTACTGTCGCCCCTAGGATTGTGCCAGTGCATCAGACTACCAAAACTGTCCACAGATCTATGCAAGTAGTGATAAGTCTGATAGCCGTAAGGAAAACCCACATATAGAATCCAAACTGCAGGGCCATAGGTGGCGAGCCGCATATTGAGAGCCTCATCATGCGGAACAAAAGAAACAATAGTATTCATGTCCCCTTCGACCTCAGCATCAATCTCAAAGGTGGTACCAACAACATTGTCCCTCACTAAAGGATTGGCAAATCCAAAGATGGCTATACCCAGCGGATGATGGTCAACCTCAGAAGGAAAGAAGTGAGATTCATGCAATAGGCCAGTGATTACCTCCCTCGGAGCAGCTTTCTGATGATGCGGGACATGCATGTTAACTTCTGCAATAGCGAGGAAGTCATGGTTGAGCGGAGGAACAGGGTGCACCACCATATCACCTCGAACCACTCTATTCTCCGGCCCAAGCTCGATCGTCATCCTAGTGGGGAGGTAGGGGACGACATTCACAGGGAAGTTTGCCATTGTTGCAGGTGGAGGAGAGCTCGGGAAAAGAGAAACAGAGGAGGTGGAATGCGGAGCGGCAAGCAGCGGTGATTTGGGTTGCCAAACAAGTCTCCCCACCCCCGCTCCTTCCAACAGGAGGACGCTAGGTGTCCAACCATGCCACAGGCGGCACAATTAAGGGAGTGAGAAGATTTTCTTACTAGTTTTTGGTGCAGCCTTGGTCTGCCATTCAACATAGCATAACAAGTAGGGATATGATTCTTACTGACCATGGATTTGACAGGGCCTCGGGGAGCATCAGAATTATTGTCCCTTGTAGAAGTAGGAATGTTAGTGATCGGGGCGGATTTCTTCGGAAAATTTGCCCAAGGATGTAATACAGTTCCCGTCTTGGGCTGCCACCAACGATACTCACAATTCAGATTGCCACAGGCAGAGCTAGAGTGGCCCAGCAAATCAAAAACCACCTTGACGCCATGGTTCCATGGAAACACAACTGCTAATGGAACAAAAGACCTAGCCGGCCCATGTGGGAGCTACCGATGTCCATTTCGTTCCCACACCATCAATCCTCCAGAAGTTGGAGCCGAGCCGCCGCATGTTTCCTTGGCGGCATGTACATCACGACGAGGTTGGAATCGGTTCTTGTCAGCGTCCATGCCTCCCTCATTATCATCTTCGTATTTGGCTAGATAATGCACCAATGTATCATGGCTACTCTCACATATCTCCATCCACAAAGAGTTTGACCAATTGTCCCAAAGGTTAAACTTTCCCGTTTTGTGTGTTTTTTTCATTTATGCACTCAATTTTCTCATTGCACGTTGCATTTGTCTAGATGAAGAGGTTCTGGGAATTTTTTTCTAACGGGTCTTTGTCTGAGGATGCTTCGATCCATTGATTGGATGCCTTGGACATGCATGTGGCATTGCCAGAACATCAACCAAGAAGGATTCCGAGATTCCTTGCAGCCCATCACACCATCGAGAACCAAGAAGCTTGCCACTAACTTCAAGATGATCTTATTGATCACTTTGTTTTGCGAAAAAGATCTTATTGAGCACCCGTGGGCACTTCATGATAAATGAATGTTGTTCAATGATGTTTTATTTGGATTACCTTTTCATTTGGACCATATGTTGCGTTTGAATTTAAATATTTAGATTTGAAAACATTGTTTTGAAATGTTGTTGAAATATGTGCATTAAAAATATCAAGTATTGAATTAATATATTGTACAAATGTGGTTGAGACAGGGTTTTTATACAAAAGGATGGAAGATATAGCGAAGGGAAAAGTTATAGGGAGCTAAGGTTTAGGGTAAGTGCACATACCTTTTAACTCCTCAAATTTAAGGATTTAAGTTTTGAGTGGTTCTTGGAGAAGTTAAATACAACGGAAAGGGCTAGAGATGCTTTTACGCTGGTCGTAGTAGGAGTAACTTAGCTAGTAACATATCCCACCCTAAAAAAAGTTTGCTCACGTGGCATACGGTTAATGAGGAGAGAGGTGCTTGTGGTAACATAATATGTTATCATAACGTAACGCGGCCCAATTGCAAAATGATTCTACATCTAAATAAACACTCCTTTCTTTTCGGTTTAAGGGCTCATCTAAAAAATAGATTTTCATTATATTAGGCTCACTTTGAGTCCAACGGAGTTAAAGTGCTTCGAGTCTCACGCCACATTTAATTCATAGAGAGAAGAGAGAGGAAATCAGTGGTCATGCATGCATCTTATTCTACATTCACCATGCAAGTCCAATGAGAGGGCGGGTGCTACACTTATTGCTTGGGGAATTGAACATGTGAGAAATATTTCAATTGGGCGGTTTGCATCTACAAAACTTGTATCATCCACTCACAATCTATCTTGGTTGATGAGATTTCACATTTGAGCACTCTAGTGGGAGTAACTTTGGTAGTAACATAGCGCACTTCGAGAAATTTGTGCTTATGTGACAAGTAGTTAATGAGAAGTGGTAACATAATATGTTACTATAACATAGCGCTTCCCAAGACAAGATGAGTCTAAAAGCTATTAAATGAAGGAACACATGACACTAGCACTATGTTACTTTGCACTATGAAGGTACTAACTTAGACTAGTGTAATATGCATGACACTAGTATAAGTTACTCCCCACTATGACCAGTCTAAGAGCATGGTTAAGGCCCCTCCCAATGCTCCACCTTGTACAGGTGCTACAGCTGCCATGTAGGCAAATAATATGATGTGGCAAAGTAACTAAGAGGAGAGAGATGGGTGTGGTGACCTCAGGAAGAAACAATGCTAAGCGCGCGAACCTATACAAAACACTTAAATGAAAGAAGCCCACCAATGTATGGTGAACTTTAGTTGCTAAATCATTAAATGAATGATGCTTAGGTACAAAAAGTTAAGCACCTTTGCATTGGGGGTTTTAGTTGCTTAAATCTTTAGTGTGCTTAGAGCATCTACAACCGGACTTTGCAAATCCGGCCCCTCAAACCCCCGCGGACGCGCCCGGACGCATCCGCGGGCACTGACCGGGCACGCCTCAAATTAGCCACTTTGCATCCGCCTCTCTCAAATTTCATCCCCAAGATCCATACAAAGCATGTGATACGTCTCCAACGTATCTATAATTTTTTATTGTTCCATGCTATTATTTATGAAGTCTTGGATGTTTAATGGGCTTTGTCATTCACTTTTATATCATTTTTGGGACTAACCTACTAACCCAAAGGCCCAATCCAGATTGCTGTTTTTTTGCCTATTTCAGGGTTTTGCAGAAAAAGAATATCAAACGGAGTCCAAACGGAATTAAACCTTCGCGAGAGATATTTTTGGAGAAAATCACGCACGCGGAGCTTGAGAACCACGTCAGGGGATAGAGGGCTGGCCCACGAGGGTGGGGGGGCGTGCCCCCCTTCCCAGGGCGCGCCCCCTGCCTCGTGGCCCCCTCGAGCGTCCCCCGGTGCCCTCCTTCTTCCTATATAAGTCTATGTACCCCAGAAACTCTAAGAACAGAGAGAAAACCCTAATTCCACCGCCGTACCTTCTGTTCCAGTGGAGAACCCATCTTGGAGCCTGTTCCGGAGCTCCACTGGAGGGGGATCCATCACGGAGGCCTTCATCATCATCATCGCCCTCACCATGAGTTGTGAGTAGTTTACCACAGACCTTCGGGTCCATAGCTAGTATCTAGATGGCTTCTTCTCTCTCTTTGGATCTCAATACAAAGTTCGCCTCGGTCTTCGAGGAGATCTATTCGATGTAATCTCTTATTGCAGTGTGTTTGTCGAGATCCGATGAATTGTGAGTTTATGATCAAGGTTATCTATGAAAGATATTTGGTTCTACTTTGAACTTTTTATGTGTGCTCATAATATCCTTGCAAGTCTCTTCGAATTATTGGTTTGGTTTGGCCTACTAGATCTATAGTTCTTGCAATGGGAGAAGTGCTTGGCTTTGGGTTCAATCTTGCGGTGTCCTTTCCCAGTGACAGTAGGGGCAGCAAGGCACGTATTGTAGTGTTGCCATCGAGGATAAAAAGATGGGGTTTATATCATATTGCTTGAGTTTATCCCTCTACATCATGTCATCTTGCTTAAGGCGTTACTCTGTTCTTATGAACTCAATACACTAGATGCATGCTGGATAGCGGTCGATGTGTGGAGTAATAGTAGTAGATGCAGGCAGGAGACGGTCTACTTGTCTCGGACGTGATGCCTATATACAATGATCATGCCTAGATAGTCTCATAATTATTCGCTTTTCTATCAATTGCTCGACAGTAATTTGTTTACCCGCCGTAGAATATCATTATCATGAGAGAAGCCACTAGAGAAAACTATGGCCCATGGGTCTATTCTCAACATATAAATCTACATCTACTTTACTTTTACCGCTTTTATTTGCTGTTCTTATAAACTAAAAATACCAAAAATATAAACTATCATCTCTATTAGATCTCACTTTCGTAAGTGACCGTAAAGGGATTGACAACCCCGTATCACGTTGGCTGCGAAGTTCTTATCTGTTTGTGCAGGTCCGAGCGACTCGCGCGTGGTCTCCTACTGGATTGATACCTTGGTTCTCAAAAAATGAGGGAAATACTTACGCTACTGTGATGCATCTCCCTTTCCTCTTCGAGGGAATACAACGCAAGCTCAAGAGGTAGCAAGAAGACTTTCTGGCGCCGTTGCCGGGGAGGCTTACGTAAAAGTCATATACCAAGTGCCTATCACAAACCCTTATCCTTCGCATTACATTTATTTGCCTCTCATTTTCCTCTCCCCACTTCACCCTTGCCGTTTTGTTTGCCCTTCTTCTGACGTGTGTTTATCGTTCGCTTGCTTCTTGTTTTCTTGTGTGTGTTGGATTGCTTGCTTGTCACTATGGCTCAGAACAATACCAAATTGTGTGACTTCTCCAATACCAACAACAATGATTTTATTAGCACTCCGATTTCTCCTATTACCGATGCTGAATCTTGTGAGATCAATGCTGCTTTGTTGAATCTTGTCATGAAAGATCAATTCTCCGGCCTTCCTAGTGAAGATGCCGCTACCCATCTAAAAAACTTTGTTGATTTGTGTGATATGCAAAAGAAAAGGGATATGGATAACGATATTGTTAAATTGAAGTTATTTCCGTTTTCACTTAGAGATCGTGCTAAAACTTGGTTTCCTCTTTGCCTAGAAATAGTATTGATTCGTGGAATAAGTGCAAAGATGCTTTTATCTCTAAGTATTTCCCTCCCGCTAAGATCATCTCTCTTAGAAACGATATTATGAATTTTAAGAAACTAGATCATGAGCATGTTGCACAAGCTTGGGAGAGAATGAAATTGATGATACGTAATTGCCCTACACATGGTTTGAATCTATGGATGATTATTCAGAACTTTTATGCTGGCTTGAATTTTGCTTCTAGAAATCTTTTAGATTCGGCCGCCGGAGGCACTTTCATGGAAACTGCCATAGGAGAAGCTACCGAACTCCTAGATAATATTATGGTTAAATATTCTCAATGGCACACCGAAAGATCTACTAGTAAAAAAGTGCATGCTATCGAAGAAATTAGTGTTTTGAGTGGAAAGATGGATGAACTTATGAAATTGTTTGCTGCTAAGAGTGCTTCTTCTGATCCTAATGATATGCCTTTGTCCACTTTGATTGAGAATAACAATGAATCTTTATATGTGAATTTTGTTGGTATGAATAATTTTGGTAATAATGCGTATAGAGGTAATTTTAATCCTAGGCCTTTTCCTAGTAATTCCTCTAATAATTATGGTAATTCCTACAACAACTCTTATGGAAAGATGCCTTCTGAACTTGAAACTAGTGTTAAGGAGTTTATGATCTCGCAAAAGAATTTCAATGCTTTGCTTGAAGAGAAATTTCTTAAGGTTGATGAATTGGCTAGAAGTGTGGATAGAATTACTCTTGATGTTGATTCTTTGAAACTTAGATCTATCCCACCTAAGCATGATATCAATGAGTCTCTCAAAGCCATGAGAATTTCCATTGATGAATGCAAAGAAAGAACCGCTAGAATGCGTGCTAAAAGAGAGGAGTTTATTAAATCATGTTCTTCTAGTTATCATGAAAATAAAGATGAAGATCTAAATGTTATTGATGTGTCTCTTGTTAGATCCTTGTTTTCTGGTATTAATCTTGATGAAAATAGGGTTGGAGATGATTCTGCTTTAAGGTGTCCCAATGATTTGGGGTTTTTTGATCTTGATGCTAAAATAGCTAAAAGTGGGAGTGAAGAGATTAAAACTTTGCATAGTGATGAACCCACTACTTTGGATTTCAAGGGATTCAATTATGACAATTGCTCTTTGATTGATTGTATTTCCTTGTTGCAATCCGTGCTAAATTCTCCGCATCCTTATAGTCTAAATAAAGCTTTCACCAAACACATAGTTGATGCTTTGATGCAATCTTATGAAGAAAAACTTGAGTTGGAAGTTTCTATCCTTAGAAAGCTTTATGATGAATGGGAACCTACTATCAAAATAAAAATAAAAGATCATGAATGCTATGCTTTGTGTGATTTGGGTGCAAGTGTCTCCACTATCCCAAAAACTTTGTGTGATTTGCTAGGGTTCCATGAGCTTGATGATTGCTCTTTAAATTTGCATCTTGCGGATTCCACTATTAAGAAACCTATGGGAAGAATTAATGATGTTCTTATTGTTTCCAATAGGAATTATGTGCCTGTAGATTTCATTGTTCTTGATATAGATTGCAATCCTTCATGTCCTATTATTCTTGGTAGACCTTTCCTTAGAACGATTGGTGCAATTATTGATATGAAGGAAGGAAATATTAGATTCCAATTTCCATTAAGGAAAGGCATGGAACACTTTCCTAGAAATAAAATCAAATTACCATATGAATCTATCATGAGATCCACTTATGGATTGCCTTCCAAAGATGGCAATACCTAGATTTATCTTGTATCATGCCTAGCTAGGGGCGTAAAACGATAGCGCTTGTTGGGAGTCAACCTAACTTTTTGTTTTTTGTTTTTATCGCTGCTAGGTAATAAATATTGCATATGTCCTCTGATTAGATGTGTTTTCATGTTTTGTTTAGTGTTTGTGCCATGTAGAACCTTTGGGAAGACTTGTGTGAAGTTTATGTGATCTTGCTGTGAAAAACAGAATCGTTAGCGCTGGCTAAAGTGGTCTTCAGATTTTACTGGAGCGTTATTTTTAGTTGATTCTTTTTGCAGATGATTTCTACACAAATTCCACAAATTTAACAATTTAGTTTGAATTTTTTGGATTTCCATAAGTAGGCGAAACCTGCACATTACTACAGAGTGTTCTGTTTTCTGACATATTCTGTTTTTCGAGTGTTGTTTGCTTATTTCAATGCATCTATGAGTAGTATTGGAGGATATGAACCATAGAGAAGTTGGAATACAGTAGGTTTAATACCAATATAAAAAATAATGAATTCATTGCTGCACCTTTGAGTAGTAGTTTGCTTTCTTACTAACGGAGCTCACGAGAATTTTTGTCTAAGTTTTGTGTTGTGAAGTTTTCAAGTTTTGAGTATTGCTTTGATGGACTATGGAACAAGGAGTTGCAAAGGATAAGCTTGGGGATGCCCATGGAACCCCAAGTAAATTCAAGATAATCAAAAGTCTAAGCTTGGGGATGCCCCGGGAAGGCATCCCCTCTTTCGTCTTCATCCATCGGTAACTATACTTGGAGCTATATTTTTATTCGCAACATGATATGTGTTTTGCTTGGAGCGTCTTGTATAAGTTGAGTCTTTGCTTGTTAGTTTGCCACAATCATCCTTGCTGGACACACCTATTTGAGAGAGTTAAATATGACCTAGAAATTTTGAGAACACTCTATGTGCTTCACTTTTATCTTTTGAGTTGAATAGTTTTTGCTCTGGTGCTTCACTTATATCTTTTAGAGCACGGTGGTGGTAATATTTTGTAGAAATTGTTGAACTCTCATGCTTCACTTATATCTATTTGAGAGTCTATTAAAACAGCAGGGTAATGTGTTTAGGCTAACGAAACTAGTCTTCACATGATAAACATCCAATGTCAATGTAGTAAAAAAAATCACACTAAGTGCATTGAATATGATGAGATGTTGGATGCTTGATAATTGTTTTGAGATATGAGGATGGTGATATTAGAGTCATGCTAGTGGAGTTATTATGAAATTGAGAAATACTTGTGTTAAGGTTAGTGATTCCCGAATCATGCACGTATGGTGAACCGCTATGTGATGAAGTTAGAGCATGAGGTATTTGTAAAGTGTCAACCTTTGTGTGGAGGTCGGGGGCGTGCGATTGTTAACTCCTACCAACCTCCCCCCTAGGAGTATGCGTTGATTACTTTGTTTTGATAACTCGTAGATTTTTGCAATAAGTATATGAGTTCTTATGACTAATATTGAGTCCATGGATTATACGCACTTTCACCCTTCCACCGTTGCTAGCCTCTCTTGTACCGCGTAACTTTCGCCGGTGCCATAAACCCACTATATATCCTTCCTCAAAACAACCACCATATTGTTCCTCAAAACAGCCACCATACCTACCTATCATGGTATTTCCATAGCCATTCCGAGATATATTGCCATGCAACTTTCCACCGTTCCGTTTATGTGACACGCATCATATTGTCATGTTGCCATGCATGATCATGTAGTTGACATCGTATTTGTGGCAAAGCCACCATGCATAACATTTCATACATGTCACTCTTTTTTCATTGCACATACCGGTACACCGCCGGAGGCATTCATATAGAGTCATACTTTGTTGTTGTAGTATCGAGTTGTAATATCAAGTTGTAATGAAAGTGTGATGATCATCATTATTAGAGCATTGTCCCAAGGGAGGAAAGGCTAAATCTATAAAGCCCCTTCGCAAGAAAAAAAAGAAAAAAAAGAAAGGCCAAAGAAAAAAAAAGGCCCAAAAAAGGAAAAAAAAGTAAAGAAAAGAAAAAGGGACAATTTCTACTATCTTTTTCCACACTTGTGCTTCAAAGTAGCACCATGTTCTTCATTGTAGAGTCTCATGCTTAGTCACTTTCATATACTAGTGGGAATTTTCATTATAGAACTTGGCTTGTATATTCTAACGATGGGCTTCCTCAAATGCCCTAGGTCTTCGTGAGCAAGCAAGTTGGATGCACACCCACTAGTTTCTTTCGTTGAGCTTTCATTCATATTTAGCTCTAGTCCATCCGTTGCATGGCAATCCCTACTCACTCACATTGATATCTATTGATGGGCATCTCCATAGCCCGTTGATACGCCTAGTCGATGTGAGACTATCTCCCTCCTTTTTTTCTTCCCCACAACCACCTCTCTATTCCACCCATAGTGCTATGTCCATGGCTCATGCTCATGTATTGCGTGAAAGTTGAAAGGTTTGAAAAGATAGAGCATGAAAACAAGTGCTTGGCTGAAATCGGGGTTGTGCGTGATATGAATATTTTGTGTGATAACGAGGGAGCATAGCCAAAACTATATGATTTTGTAGGGATAACTTTCTTTAGCCATAGTATTTTGAGAAGACATGATTGCTTTGTTAGTATACTTGAAGTATTATTGTTTCTTATGTCAATATAGACTTTTATCTTGAATCTTTCAGATCTGAACATTCATGCCATAATTAAGAGAATTACATTGAAAAACTATATTGGTTAGCATTCCACATCAAAAATTCTTTCTTTATCATTTACCTACTCGAGGACGAGCAGGAATTAAGCTTGGGGATGCTTGATACGTCTCCAACGTATCTATAATTTTTGATTGTTCCATGCCATTATTTATGAAGTCTTGGATGTTTAATGGGCTTTATAATTCACTTTTATATCATTTTTGGGACTAACCTACTAACCCAAAGGCCCAATCCAGATTGCTGTTTTTTTGCCTATTTCAGGGTTTTGCAGAAAAAGAATATCAAATGGAGTCCAAACGGAATTAAACCTTCGTGAGAGATATTTTTGGAGAAAATCACGCACGCGGAGCTTGGGAACCACGTCAGGGGACAGAGGGTTGGCCCACGAGGGTGGGGGCGCGCCCCCCTTCCCAGGGCGTGCCCCTGCCTCGTGGCCACCTCGAGCGTCCCCCGGTGCCCTCGTTCTTCCTATATAAGTCTACGTACCCCAGAAACTCCGAGAACAGAGAGAAAACCCTAATTCCACCGCCGTACCTTCTGTTCCCATGGAGATCCCATCTTGGAGCCTGTTCTGGAGCTCCACCAGAGGGGGATCCATCACGGAGGCCTTCTTCATCATCATCGCCCTCACCATGAGTTGTGAGTAGTTTACCACAGACCTTCGGGTCCATAGCTAGTATCTAGATGGCTTCTTCTCTCTCTTTGGATCTCAATACAAAGTTCTCCTCGGTCTTCGAGGAGATCTATTCAATATAATATCTTTTTGCGGTGTGTTTGTCGAGATCCAATGAATTGTGAGTTTATGATCAAGGTTATCTATGAAAGATATTTGGTTCTTCTCTGAACTTTTTATGTGTGCTCATAATATCCTTGCAAGTCTCTTCAAATTATTGGTTTGGTTTGGCCTACTAGATCTATAGTTCTTGCAATGGGAGAAGTGCTTGGCTTTGGGTTCAATCTTGCGGTGTCCTTTCCCAGTGACAGTAGGGGCAGCAAGGCACGTATTGTATTGTTGCCATCGAGGATAAAAAGATGGGGTTTATATCATATTGCTTGAGTTTATCCCTCTACATCATGTCATCTTGCTTAAGGCATTACTCTGTTCTTATGAACTCAATACACTAGATGCATGCTGGATAGCGGTCGATGTGTTGAGTAATAGTAGTAGATGTAGGCGGGAGTCGGTCTACTTGTCTCGGACGTGATGCCTATATACAATGATCATGCCTAGATAGTCTCATAATTATTCGCTTTTCTATCAATTGCTCGATAGTAATTTGTTTACCCGCCGTAGAATATCGCTATCATGAGAGAAGCCACTAGAGAAAAGTATGGCCCCCGGGTCTATTCTCAACATATCAATCTACATCTACTTTACTTTTACCGCTTTTATTTGCTGTTCTTATAAACTATAAAACCAAAAATATAAACTATCATCTCTATCAGATCTCACTTTCGTAAGTGACCGTAGGGATTGACAACCCCTTATCGCGTTGGCTGCGAAGTTCTTATTTGTTTGTGTAGGTGTGAGGGACTTGCGCGTGGTCTCCTACTGGATTGATACCTTGGTTCTCAAAAACTGAGGGAAATACTTACGCTACTGTGTTGCATCTCCCTTTCCTCTTCGAGGGAATACAACGCAAGCTCAAGAGGTAGCAGCATGCAAAAGGAATCCTACGTACTACATCTACATACTACCCTACCTACTCTTCGCCGTCGGAGATGTCCACGACGACGGTGCCGGGTGCCGATTGGACTAGCCCAGATCGCCGCGGGGCTACCTCCAGATGCAGGCCATCCTCGATTCCCTCCGGTCGGAGTCGGCTGTAGAGGTAAGACGCCGTCGCCGGCATAGATTGAGGCGCAAGAGGCTGCGGAGGAGGCGGGGATGTTCGCCTACATGCTTGAGGCCAGGGAAGAGGCCGCAGCCGACTCTGACCAGAGGGAATCGAGGATGGCCTGTTGCTCCGCTTGCAGCTCCCCGTCGTCAGCATCCCCCACATCCTCTCCTACGGCTCATCCTCCTCCTCCTCCTCCCAAATCCTCCGGATCCACTTCATCTGGAGGTAGCCCCACGACGATCTGGGCTTCAAGCCTAGCCCAAATATGGTCAAGGAGCTCGAGCCGGCGCTTCAGCGTTAGAAAGGGCTCGCTCCTCTCCCGGCGGCGTGGGGGCATGACTACTAGGTGGACTGGTGGACTGGAGAGTGGTGGCGGTGAACAGGAGGAGGAAAATATGGATGGTTCGGTGCCGCTGGTCGACTTAAATAGCCGGGCAATGCACTACGCGGCCCGCCGGAGCTGCGCCACGCAACGCCATCGGTCCGACGAAGGAGACGAGCTTCCGACCGATGGGTTTGAGAGCATCTGGCTAGGACCCCTTCGTAGTCCGACATGGCGGGCGTGCCTGGACGCCCCCATATCCGTCCCATATTTGGGTTATATATGGGGGGGTGCCTATCAGCCCGGGCGTTTGAGGACCGTTTGAGAGGCTCGTCTGGGACAAAAAATCATGATCGAGCAGTGACCGCTTGGCCCGCCCGGGCATGTGAGGCGAGTTTGAGAGGTCTGATTGTAGATGCTCTTAGCACGAATGCATTGAAAGAGGCCTAATAATATAGCCAGTTGCTGGCTATAACATGTTGCCATGTCATCCAATGTAATAGTTAATACGTATAATAGTTGGCTATAAGAAAGTACTACTTTGTCAACATATGGCCCACATTCCACTCTCACAAAGCTTCTTGGAGCTCGTGCTATAACCGGTTGTAAGTCTACAGCTCGCTTTCCTTATGTCTCCTCTTTTCTCTCTTCCAACTAAGCAATAATACAATATTTAAATCATTACAGTTCGCTTACATCATCATATTATACGTGCTCTAAACCAAAAGGAGGAAGTAAAGACTTCCATGATACCACCACTAGTAGAAAACAGGGCTTTGGTTCGGGCCTGGCCAGCCCATTAGTCCCAGTTCACCCACGAACCGGGACCCATGGGGGCATACGTCCCGGTTCATGCGCCCAGGGGGCGGCCGGGCCTCGTGGGGCATCTGACCAGGTTGGTCTGGACCCATTTGTCCCGGTTCCCGGCACGAACCGGGACCAATGGGCCTCGCTCCTGGCCCACACCCATTGGTCCCGGTTCGTGACTGGAACCGGGACAAATGGGTGGCCTTTAGACCCGGTTCCAGTAACAAACCGGGACCAATTGGTCGCTTATATATACCCCATCGCCGGCGAGCCCACACTGCTCTTTTTTTTGGCCGGCGAGGGGAGAGCTTTGTGTGGTGCTCTAGCTCACCTCGCATATATGCACATGAGGTGCTCGATGAAATGCCCGAGCCACACTAGTTAAGCTTTCTCCTCTCGAAGCTCGAACTCGAAGCTCCATTTTCTCCGAGATTTGGCTAGGTTGAGCGGTCTGTCGTACGTCCCGTCCCCGTCTTCACCGCCGTCGACCGCCCACGCCGATCTCGTCGCTGGCACCACCGTGGTGAGCTATATATGCATGTACTTTGAATATAATGTGATGATGAACTTATATTAATTTGATCACTTATCTATCCATGATGTTCTGTAATGGTTGATTATATATGGACCAGCAATGGATGTACGGTGACAGACGCACCTCCGAGTACATTAATGGCGTGCATAATTTTCTCGAAGTGGCTAAGGCAAACAAGCAGAATGGTTTTATATGCTGTCCATGCACTATCTATGGGAATACGAGGTCTTACTCCGACTCGAAAACCCTTCACACCCACCTGCTTTATAAGGGTTTCATGCCACACTATAATGTTTGGACCAAGCACGGAGAAATAGGGGTTATGATGGAAGACAACGAAGAAGAAGAGGATGATGACAACTATGTGCCCCCGGAATACAGTGATGCTGCAACGAGGGAAGCTGCTGAAGGTCAAGAGGAACCAGACAATGTTGTGTCAGACGATGATCTCCGCCGGGTCATTGTTGATGCAAGGAGACAATGCAAAAGTGAAAAGGAGAAGCTGAAGTTCGATCGCATGTTGGAGGATTACAAAAAAAGGGTTGTACCCCAATTGCAAAGATGGCAACACGAAGCTCGGTACCGTACTGGAATTGCTGCAGTGGAAGGCAGAGAATGGTGTGCCTGACAAAGGATTTGAGAAACTACTCAAAATATTGAATAAGAAGCTTCCAAAGGATAACGAATTGCCCGACAGTACGTACGCAGCAAAGAAGGTCGTATGCCCTCTAGAATTGTAGGTGCATAAGATACATGCATGCCCTAATGACTGCATCCTGTACCGCGGTGCATACGAGCATTTGAACGCATGCCCGGTATGCGGTGCCTTGCGGTATAAGATCAGACGAGATGACCCTGGTGATGTTGACGGCGAGTGCCCTAGGAAGAGGGTTCCTGCCAAGGTGATGTGGTATGCTCCTATAATACCACGGTTGAAACGTCTGTTCGGAAACAAAGAGCATGCCAAGTTGATGCGATGGCACGCAGAGGACCGTAAGAAAGACGGGA
Organism: Secale cereale; assembly: GCA_902687465.1. Taxonomy (NCBI): domain Eukaryota; kingdom Viridiplantae; phylum Streptophyta; class Magnoliopsida; order Poales; family Poaceae; genus Secale; species Secale cereale. Next base: position 524,187,055 of record LR738713.1, on the reverse strand, counting down.
AGTTGAGAGCACCCGCTGACGGGTCGCAGTGGAGAAAAATCGAGAGAACGTACTGGGAGGAGTTTGCAGGTGACGCAAGGAACATATGGTTTGGTTTAAGCGTGGATGGTATTAATCCTTTTCGGGAGCAGAGCAGCAATCATAGCACCTGGCCCGTGACTCTTTGTATCTATAACCTTCCTCCTTGGTTGTGCATGAAGCGGAAGTTCATTATGATGCCAATACTCATCCAAGGCCCTAAGCAACCCGGCAACGACATTGATGTTTACCTAAGGCCATTAGTCGAAGAACTTTTACAGCTGTGGAATGGAAAAGGTGTACGTGCATGGGATGAGGCCAACCAGGAGGAATTTGACCTACATGCGTTGCTGTTTGTAACCATCAATGATTGGCCTGCTCTCAGTAACCTTTCAGGACAAACAAACAAGGGATACCATGCATGCACGCACTATTTAGATGACACCCAAAGTATATACCTGGACAGATGCAGGAAGAATGTGTACCTAGGGCATCGTCGATTTCTTCCGACCAATCATCAATGTCGAAAGAAAGGCAAGCATTTCAAAGGCGAGGCAGATCACCGGAAGAAGCCCGCCATGCGTACCGGTGATCACGTACTTGCTATGGTCAATGATTTTAGGTAATCTTTGGAAAGGGTCCCGATGGACTATCTGTTCTGAATGACGATGAGGGACGCACACCCATGTGGAAGAAGAAATCTATATTTTAGGACCTACCCTACTGGAAAGACCTAGAGGTCTGCTCTTTAATCGACATGATGCACGTGACCAAGAACCTTTGCGTGAACCTGCTAGGCTTCTTGGGCGTGTATGGGAAGACAAAAGATACACCAAAGGCACGGGAGGACCTGCAACGTTTGCACGAAAAAGACGGCCTGCCTCCAAAGCAGTATGAAGGTCCTGCCAGCTACGCTCTTACCAAAGAAGAGAAGGAAATCTTCTTTGCATGCCTGCTCAGTATGAAGGTCCCGTCTAGCTTCTCGTCGAATATAAAAGGGATAATCAATATGGCAGAGAAAAAGTTTCAGAACCTAAAGTCTCATGACTGCTACGTGATTATGATGCAACTGCTTCCGGTTGCACCGAGGGGGCTTCTACCGGAAAATGTCCGATTAGCCATTGTGAAGCTATGTGCATTCCTCAATGCAATATCTCAGAAGGTGATCGATCCAGAAATCATACCAAGGCTAAGGAGTGATGTGGCGCAATGTCATGTCAGTTTTGAGCTGGTGTTCCCACCATCCTTCTTCAATATCATGACGCACGTCCTAGTTCATCTAGTCGACGAGATTATCATTCTGGGCCCCGTATTTCTACACAATATGTTCCCCTTTGAGAGGTTCATGGGAGTCCTAAAGAAATATGTCAGTAACCGCGCTAGGCCAGAAGGAAGCATCTCCATGGGCCATCAAACAGAGGATGTCATTGGGTTTTGTGTTGACTTCATTCCTGGCCTTAAGAAGATTGGTCTCCCTAAATTGCGGTATGAGGGGAGACTAACTGGGAAAGACACGCTTGGAGGGGAGTCAATAATATGCAGGGACATGCATTCTTGGTCTGAAGCACACTACACAGTTCTACAGAACTCGACCCTGGTGACCTCGTATGTCGATGAACACAAGAATAGTCTGTGCTCCAAACACCCGGAGCGGTGTGACGACTGGATTACATGTGAACACATCAAGACTTTCGGCAGTTGGTTGGAAACACGTCTCAGAGGTGACAACACTGTTTGTGATGAGCTGTACTTGTTGTCCAGGGGACCATCTTCGACTGTATTGACTTACAAAGGATACGAGATAAATGGGAATACATTTTACACGATCGCCCAAGATAAAAAGAGCACCAACCAAAACAGCAGTGTTCGCTTTGATGCAACAACCAATAAGGGAAAGGACATATATAATGGTTACATAGTGGACATATGGGAACTTGACTACGGACATGATTTTAAGGTCCCTTTGTTTAAGTGCAAATGGGTCAATCTGTCAGGAGGCGGGGTGCAGGTAGACCCAGATTACGGAATGACAACAGCGGATCTGAACAATCTTGGGTACACAAACGAACCGTTCGTCCTAGCCAATGATGTGGCGTAGGTTTCCTATGTGAAGGACATGTCTACAAGAACCATAAAAAGAAAAGATATGGAAGCGAACAGATCAAACGATGAACCAAAGCGCCACATAGTTCTTTCAGGAATAAGAGACATCGTGGGAGTGGAGGGCAAGACAGACATTTCCGAAGATTATGAAAAGTTTCATGAAATTCCCCCCTTCAAAGTCAAGGCTGACCCAAGCACCCTGATAAACGATGAAGATTATCCATGGTTACGGCGCAATAAGCAAAGGACACAAGCGAAGAAAAAGTGAAAACTTTTTCTCCACAACCATTGTGATGATGCCTTTAATCTAGAATATCACTTTGTAATGGTGCATTTTGAACACAGAAGTAGTTTGTACGTAGTTCAAATAAGTTAAAATTTTGAAATCCCTTTGTAACAGATGAGTTTTCGTCTGAAACCCTGATACCTCGAAACAGATAGTCCGTTTTGTACACAAAGTGCATCCAGTTGATGATGTCGTAACCCTCTCAACGAAGAAGAATGAACTAGAAAATTTTAATGAAACTCTAATAGCTAAAGGAATCAACCAAAAAGCTTTTATAAACCTCTAGTATTAGTGAAACTAGAATTATATAAAATTTATGCAACTAAAATTACAAAATATTTTCTGTTCTAAAAGCAAAACAAAATTTCATAAAATAAATAAAAAAAGCAAAAAATAAAATAAAATAAATAAGTAGAAACAAAATTAAATTTAATAAAGTAAAATAAATAAACTTTAATAAAATAAATAAAAATAGCAACAGTAAGTATTTTGTTGAAAGTAGAAACAAAACTAAAAAATAAAGCAACAAAGAAAAAATTAAAAAAAGTCACCTACTAGGCCAGCACGGCCTGAATACGACTAGAAACCCAACCGTGGGCCAGGATTCAGGCCCGTAGAAAGCCCAGCAAGCCCACAGGCATAGGAGTGTTAGTTTAGGCCCATAGGCCTGCAGTTCAGAGGAGTTCAATATCGAAGAGACAGCGGGGCTTATAAACAGGTCCTCGTCGCTCTCAGCTAGCGAGGTGGGAGTAAACTCCCACCACCACGCCGCTGTGCACAGGCTATTGGTCTCGGTTGGTGCCATGAACCGGGACCAGTACCAACCTTTGGTCCCGGTTCGTGACACCAACCGGGACCAATGCCCCCCTTTTAGTCCCGGTTGGTGCCACCAACCGGGACCAAAGGCCTCAGCTTCCCGCCCTCTGGGCTGCTGAAAAGAGACCTTTGGTCCCGGTTGATGGCACCAACCGGGACTAATAGGAGGCATTGGTCCCGGTTGTTGTCACGAACCGGGACTAAAGGCTTTCCTATATAAGCTGGCACTTAGGAATTTTCACATCTCATATCTCGCACAGTTGACCCCGACGACATCGACGCCGCCAGGCTGCCCCGACGCCGCCCGCCGCCCCGCCGTCACCGTCGCCCGCGCCCGCACCCTCGTCGTCGCCCGCGCCCTCGCCCGATGCCGTCGCCGCTCGCCGCCACTGCCCCGACGCGCGCCGCCCCGGCCTGCCCCCGTCGTCGCCGCGACCCCACGGCCCTGTTCCTCACCTTGGTCGGCGCCCTCCCTGTTTTTTCATATATATATATATATATGCTTGTTTTTTTCATATATATGATGATGTATATGTTCATATGCAAAGAATATGCAAATGTTAGAATTTTTATGATTTTTTCTGTTGTAATTTTGTTCATAGAATTTTTATTTTGCCATAGAATTTTTATGGTTTTTTTCTGTTGTAATTTTGTTCATAAAGTTTTAGGATGAAAAAAAGAAGAAGAAGAAAAAGAAGGAGGAGAAGTTTCGTTTAGTTTTAGGATTATTTTAGTTTATGCTTAGGTTAGGAAGAAAGAAAAAGGAGAAGAAGAGGAGAAGGAAGAAGAGGAGAAGGAAGAAGAGGAGAAATAAATAAGAAGAAGAAGAAGAAGAAGAAGAAGAAGAAAAAAGGTCAAGGGGTCGAGGGTCGAGGGTCTCCGAGGGGTCGAGGGTCGAGGGTTCGAGGGTCGTCGAGGGGCCGAGGGTTCGAGTGTCGTCGAGCGGTCAATTTTTTTTGTAGTAGATGATGATGATATATGAAAACTTGATTGGTAAATTTTTTGTACTAGATGATGATATATATATATATATATATATATATATATATATATATATATATATATATGGTGATATATGAAAACTTTTTTAGATGTATAATATATGATGATGATGATGTAATTTTATTTGTTGATATATGATGATGTATTTTTGTCGATATACCCCCTCCCCGGTAACTTCGACATGCGGAAGGTCGATCTATATCTACCCTCCTACCCTATAACATTTTTTTCTACATATATGTCATC
>LR738713.1:524139623-524182492 GCA_902687465.1 Secale cereale | reverse complement strand
AGGGTTGCTGAGGGTTCGAGGGTCGTCGAGGGGTCGAGGGTTCGAGGGTCGTCGAGGGGTCAATTTTTTCTGTAGTAGATGATGATGATATATGAAAACTTGATTGGTCAATTTTTTGTACTAGATGATGATGATATATATGGTGATATATGAAAACTTTTTTAGATGTATAATATATGATGACGATGATGTAATTTTATTCGATGATATATGATGATGTACTTTTGTCGATATACCCTCTCCCCGATAACTTCGACATGAGGGGGGTCGATCGATATCTACCCCCCTACCCTATAACATTTTTTTCTACGTATATGTCGTCGTTCTCGATATATATATACCCCCTCCCCGATAACTTCGACATGAGGGGGGGGAGGGGTAGCCGAGGGGTCGAAGGTTGCTGTCGGGACCCCGATCCTAAATCACAACGATCTAGCATGTAACACATCATATCACTTTGCGCCCTCATGCACGGTATCCCCACGGGTGCCACCTTACCTGGCCCGGGACCGTTTGCGCATTTTGGCACACGTATATGATAGTGTCGCTAGCATCCATATGACAGAGAACCCGGGCCGACATGACTAGTTATAAACCAAAAGTGGTGCTAAATTACAGAGACAGGCATACATGACCCAGCAACGAACATGCCGGTCATCAACGTATGAACCCAAGTCGTAGCAAGCTACAAGGACTTAAAGGAACAATGCGTGACATTTCCCCTAAGGGACAAACACTGGAACGAAGAAGGACACATGCCAGCCAGCCTAAGTGTTCCAGAGCAGTAGCAAGCTACCAAGGCTCAGTGGAAGCACTAGGAGACATTTCCCTGTAAGATAGGCTAACATGGGTAAACAACTAGGTGTCGGATCCCACACATAGCAATACACATTACACGTACGCATAAGATGCAAGTAAGTGTTGTACAACATGGCATCACAACATAACTCAGGAACTCATATAGATAAGGCCCAGAAGAGCCATCATAGCATTTATTACAAGCAGTGGGTCTCATGACCCAACATACAGAGCATACAGGCAATGGAAGCATGACATGTCTGAGTACAGACAACTACAAAAGAAAAAGGCTGAGAATCCTGACTATCTACAAGACCCTTCCAAGTGCACAAGATCGTAGCTGAGGTAACAAGCTTATCGTCGAAGTCCACGCGGAACTACTAGTGAGACTGAAGACTCTCTGCAAAAACATAAATTAAGCAAACGTGAGTACAAAGGTACTCAACAAGACTTACATCAGAACTAGCTACATATGCATCAGTATCAACAAAGGGGTGGTGGAGTTTGACTGCAGCAAGCCAACTTTGACTCAGTGACTATCCTGAACTACGACTTCAAGTAACTCTTTGAGGTGGCACACACGAGTCCACATATTCACCAATCAATACACCACTATGGCTCCGCTCCCGTCTCCCTACGAGAAAGCCATCCATAGCACTCACACTTGTCTTGAGCATTTTAGAGTATCCACTTCCACTTGTCTATGTACCACATAAGCATCCAAGAAGTCCATAACCGCGGACCCGGCTATTCGAATAGATCATGTTAACCCTGCAAGGATGTACTTCTTCACACACGCTCTCGCCACTTACCGCCATGTACACCTCGTGTATCTCGGCAACCTTCAGGCGGAAGCCTGACGAGGGTGTCGGCCACGACCTAACTAACCACACAAGTCTCTAGTCCAGGTTTATCGCCTATTCGGGTTCCATCCGTAAGGAGATCCGACCGGGGTGTCGCTCACGGCCCCAAACGATGTGCGCAGGGTTCCCAAGCCCACCTCGACGGATGGATCTACGCTTGGTACACCGTGCCACGGTGCCTAGTCTGTCCCAAGCCCACATGTATCGTGTGCCACTTGGTAGACTACTAGCACTACCTACAAACACCAGAAACTAGTTGCAACTCCTGGACAGAGATCGAGTTGATTAATAAGTCGAGAGGGGCACTTAAGCATTCCAATGCGTGGTAGTAGCTATGTCATTGGACAACTTACATAGAACTCAGTTCTTAAGGGCGGTTCCAGCGAGACAACCCACCATGTACTCCTACATGGCCTCTCACCGCTACCTTTACCAAAACGTGTTCACACACTTAGCTCTCAACAGTAGGACATGTTCATAACTTTCCAATTCATCCCCGATGAATCAGACCTGACACAACTCTAGGCAATAGCAGGCATAATAACCAGAAAGCATGAATGAGTAGGTACAACATGGCTCAAACAACTCCTACTCATGCTAGTGGGTTTCAACTATTTACTGTGGCAATGACAGGTCATGCAGAGGAAAGGGGTTCAACTACCGCAGCAAAAAGCAGTTCAAAGGTTGTTGTCCTAATGCAGTAAAGGAGAGCAGGAGCGAGAGAGTGGGATTCTATCGGAATGCTCAATGGGGGTTTGCTTGCCTGGCACTTCCGAAGATAGTAATACTCTTCATCGGTGTCATCGAACTCATCGTAGGAGCTACGTCCACTCAGAGGGGACAAAACCGGCAAACAGAGAAAGAACACAATCAATGCAATGCAACAATATGATGCATGATCATGACATGGCAATATGATGTTGATTGAGCTAATGCAACTAGCAACCATATTAAATGAGGTTGATTTGAACCAAGGGTTCAAATTCAAACTTCATATGTGATTATTTAAATGCCAATTATGCAAATTGTCATATACAGCAACCTTATGTTGTTCAAACATGCATGGAAATGCCATAAACAGATTCCTTGAATTTTTCTGATCATTTTTCATATATAATTTATTTTCATTGGAGTTATAGATTATTTTCTATGATTTTTAGAAGTTTTAGCTATTTTCTGAAATAAATAAATCATTTCTGATTTATTTAAAATCCCAGAAAACAATTACTGCATCAGCACAACGTCACTCTGGCGTCAGCAGGTCAGCGGCTGGAACAAGTCAGACCTGACAGTGGGCCCCACCTGTCAGTGTCTCAACTAATTAACTAAGTTAATTAACACTAACTTAAACCTAACACTAATTAGTCAGGGGCCTGGGCCCACACGTCAGTGACTCAGCTGAGTCTGTTAGTGGTCAAAACGGGTCAAACACGCCGGCGTTTAGCCGCCGGTGAGGCCGAACGCGGCGGAGGGCTGCGGGAACGGGCTGTGGTGCCCCGTTCGCAGCGTGGCTGTGCTCGTTCGAGAGCCCAGACCAGCGCGCGTCGGGTGGGGGCGCCAGTCGGGCCTAGGGTGGCTGGAGGCGAGAGCGAGGAGCTCGGCCGCGGCGGCCAGAGCTCGGTGATGTGCGGCGCTACGGGTAGAGCTCATAGGCGAGGGAGCTGAGCAGCGCAACGACGAGAGGAGGCGCTCTGGAGCACGCCTGTTGCACGGCAGCAAATAACGGATCAGGGGGACTGCGCGGCCTGCGGCCATGGCGGAGTAGAGCTTCGGTCGGAGGTGGAGCCGCAGCTAGGGAACGTGGAGAGGCAGGGGAAGAGGGTTAATCAACGATGGAGCTCACAGTGATCACGAGGAGGGTCTCGGCTTGCTTGTGGACGGCCTGGGGCAGACGAATCGACCGGCGGCATCTCGGATGCCCGAGGTTGAAGACGATGACATAGACGACGAAGCGGTGCCCTCCGGCTCGTTTCCTTCGTCTTGGGGATGTGGTGCTCGATTGCGGAGCTTCTGGACACGGTCACGGGACGAGGGGTGGCCGGTGTTCACGGGTACGACGATCGGCGGTCTCGGGTGTGCTCGGCGACGCGAGGAAGAGAGAGCAGAGGAGGGGGATGGGGTCCAGGGAGAGAGAGGTGAGGTGCATGGGGTCGAGGGTGTCGCGTGCACTCGTCCAGGGCATCGGGGAGGGAAGCAGGTAGGGAGGAGTTGGCGCGGCTCGACGACACGCCTGGCACGCAGCTGCTTCTCCTCCTCGCAGGAGGAAGAATAAAACGCTGCCCCTGGTGGGCCGGGCCGCTACAGCACTGGGCTAGGTGGCTGTGGCTGGTGGGCCAGGTAAGTCCTTCTCTCTCTCTCTCTCTCTCTTTTCTAATTCTCTTTTCTGTTTTCTTTTCTTTGTTTATTTCTGAAAGGATCGATATGGTTGACTAGAGGGGGGGGTGAATAGGCAACTAACAATTTTAGCTTTTCTTAAGCACTTTAAATTAAGCGTCAAAGTAAGTTGTCTAGATATGCTACTAAGATGACAACTAATTGGAAGTAAAGATAACAACCTCACAAGCAAGCTATATAAGATAAACAAGTAAAGCTTGCACAAGTAAAGGAAAGAAATAACCACAAGTGGAACCGGTGAAGACGAGGATGTGTTGCCGAAGTTCCTTCCCTTTGAGGAGAAGTACGTCTCCGTTGGAGCGGTGTGGAGGCACAATGCTCCCCAAGAAGCAACTAGGGCCACTGTATTCTCCTCACACCCTCACACAATGCAAGGTGCCGTGATTCCACTAGTGGTGCCCTTGAAGGCGGCAACCGAACCTTTACAAAAAAGGTTGGGGCTATCTCCACAATCGAATTGGAGGCTCCCAACGACACCACAAAGCTTCACCACAATGGAATATGGCTTCGAGGTGACCTCAACCGTCTAGGGTGCTCAAACACCCAAGAGTAACAAGATCCGCTAGGGATTAGTGGGGGGAATCAAATATCTCTTGGTGGAAGTGTAGATCGATGCCTTCTCAAGCAATCCCGAGCAAATCAACAAGTTTGATTGGCTAGGGAGAGAGATCGGGCGAAAATGGAGCTTGGAGCAACAATGGAGTATTTGGGGGAAGAGGTAGGTCAACAAGGAGGAAGAAGATGCCTTTATATAGTGGGGGGAACAATCCAATCGTTACCCCCTCACTCAGCCTCGCAGAGAGCGGTACTACCGCTTGAGCGAGCGGTACTACCGCTTATCGAGCGGTACTACCGCTTATCCAGCGGTACTACCGTTTCCCTTCAAACGGTACTGCCGCGCAAGGGGGCTGGGACCCAGAGTGGTACTACCGCGGTTGCAGGGCGGTACTACCGCCACTACTGCCGCTCCTAGTGCCGCAAAATCTGACACGAGAAAAAGCGCTCTCGAGTCGAGGCGGTAGTAAAACAGGAGTAGCAGCGGTACTGCCGCAGAGTGCAACAAGCGGTACTACCGGTTAGTGGAGCGGTACTACCGCTTAAGGCACTCAGGCGGAACTACCGCTGAGGCCCGCGGTACTACCGCTGGGGCCAGGAAAACCAGAGAAGGGGAATGTAGTACTCCATTGAGGCGGGAAGGTATGGTGGGTGCGATAAGGAAGTGTACGTGTTGATTGCACCCAAACCTTACCAACGCGGATCCCCTCTTAATAGTACGGCTTTCCTATTACTCAGATCCACCGAAAAATAAGCAAAAGGAAACACCTTCTTCCATAGATTCCGAGAGGCATATAATCGTCTTGTGCCTAGGTGAGATATATCTGAAAGAGCTTAGAACACATGATTAGTCTGCAAAAGCATTGTCATCAATCACCAAAACACAATCGGGCTAAATATGCCCTTACAATCTCCCCCTTTTTGGTGGATTGATGACAATACGGGATTTGCACAAAAACGAATGATGACATAGAGTAAGCGCAAAAACCCACACCCCTAAAATATAGACGGGCTCCCCCTAGATGTGTGCTATCTAGATAAGTGCTTTGGACTGCACAACACACATACTAGGATCAACAATCCCCCTATATTTTAGAAACCAACAACCTAAGCATGATATATGAGAACATAGTAAATAACAAGATAAGCATGCACGCTATAGAGTACCAAGGTACATAAATAAGATAAAGTAAGGTAGCATATGTAGCATATGTCTCACACCATATGACGGGAACTTAGGTCTCACGAAAACCAACCAAAGCAAAAGACGAGAAAGCACAGACGACAGGAACACAAAGGCAATGACACAAATCCCTAAACTCTCTCCCCCTTTGGCATCGAGACACCAAAAGGGCAGAGAGCTAAGCTACGACTCCAGGTGAGAGCACGTGAAGGTCTCGAACATCAAATCCCAGCGGGGTCATCTGCATCGTCGTCGTCGACCTGAAACTGCTCGGCATCGGAATCTGTGCACGGGCAGTGCTGCTTAATCCACTCTTCCTCCTCGGTTACCTGTTCCTTAGAGCCACTGGCCACTGTCGCACCTAACTGACGCATAAGCTCCTTGTGACGTCCCCTGGCCTTCTTCTCTACCACATGAGTCATGTATTGACCATGAGACTCCATGCAAAACAGCTTCTTCATCTTCAGCTTGAGCTTCTTTGACCACGAGGGCTCTGCACCAGATGGCTCATAGTCATCATCATCATCCGCCTCAGCCTCAGCCTCCTCAGTCTCCATAGCAGCAGCAGAGGATGAACCCCAAGATTTGGGAGCCTGAGTGCCCCAGTTGTCCTTCCTCCTCAGACGCTTGATCTCATGAGACACCAACTCTCCAATTTCAAGCAAAACATTGGGATAGACATGATCCCAAGCCTTCTCAATAAGCAGCATGATGAATGGTCCATAGATCAGGCACTTGCGTTCAGAGATGGCAGACAGGAGCTCAGACCACATCACATGAGAAATATCCAGGGACTCACCGGTGTTCTTCTCTAGCTGATGTTGGCAAAAGAGAAGCATGTCCACAAGATAGGAGTGAACCATATCATGATTCCCAACTGGAGGGAAGAGAGTCTCACGGAATATGCGGTGAAGGATATCCAGATAGGCAGACAACTCATATGTTACCTTCTTAGTTTTAGGGTGGACCTTCACAGTGCAGTAGGGCCAGAGAGCTTGCTTGTGGGTGGAGGTAGTGTTGTGATGAGGACGAAAGCCAACCGGAGTCTCAAGCCCCTGGTCTTCCACCCCAAGTAACTCCATGAAAGCCTTCCACTTGACAGAAAGCAATTTTCCATTGGTCATCCATGTCAGAGTCCTGTCCTCATCCGTCCCTAGATGAACAGTGGCATAGAATTGAGCCACAAGATCTGCATCAAAATCCTTGTTGAACTGAATGATCTGGAGAATGTTAAGCTGCGAGCACATCTGAAGAGCATCGCCAAAATACTCAGGATCCTTCTCCAGGTACTCCTTGTCGATTGAGCGAACACTGACAAAGAGATTCTTTTTCGCCTTCATCACATCAAAGTAGATGGCAAACTGAAAGCGGTTCCCGAACGGACGATTGACCAAATTGGGTTCTTGATCAAGTTCATAGGGATTGCAGCGACGCCTTGCCCAGAACTCCTTGCCACTCATTTGGGTCACAGTTTTGCCCTTTGGCTTCGACATGGACTTTTTCTTCTGTTGAGGTGGAGGAGGAGCACTAGAGGAACCTCCTGCAGACTCAGATGTGCGGTAGCGCTTCGAGGTAGCATGATTGGGGTTGATACGGCGAGCTTGATGCTCAAGATGTTCATCACCTGGAACCAAACACAAACACAAGCGAACCAACCAGAAGAATGACCATAAGCCAACGAACACAACAAAAGAAGATCAAAGAATGGAGAAACATGGTTGAACTTGGCAGGCAGCGGTAGTACCGTGACCTGTAAGCGGTAGTACCGCCCAAGCGGTAGTACCGCTCCAAGAGAGCGGTAGTACCGCTTGAGGCGGGGGAACATAAGTTCCCTACTACCGTGGTCAGATCCGGCACTACCGGCCTGTCAAATTCAAAAATATTCCAACCATACTCTAATCTAGACAGTCTAGTTGCCTTCTCCAACCTACTCAAGCCTAGATTTAGCCAAAAATCTAGAGATGCAATCACTATTGCCCCTAAAACACAAGATCTGAAAATGAGACAAGAGGAGAAGAGGAACGGGGGCAATACCGGCATCCATGGCAAGAGGACTAGGTGGGGATCGACTCCATCGAAGGAAATGGAGAGGAACGCCCCAGAGGAGGAGATCCGCCGGAGCCCTCCCACGATGACGAACTGCTGGGGAGATAAAGAGGAATGAAGGGGCGAGTGAATGGGTATGGGGGAGAGAAACCTCCCCCTGCCCCGATATAACCCCCACGTACCGCCCCGCAGCGGTAGTACCACGCTGGTGGGCGGTAGTACCGCTTATAAGGGTAGTACCGTGCACCACCAGCGGTAGTACCGCCCAGCATGCCACGGCAACTAAACTCCCAGGCTTAGGTCAAGAAAAAGAACACAAAAGCAAGGAAAACCAAGACACAACAAACACACAGCAGCTAGAGACAAGAAACCCCTCTTCAAGAGAGGGCGGTGGCCGAAGCCACCTATGTTTGAGTCAAGAGGTATGGCGCCGCGAAGATTTTAACCTTGGGCCCATGACCAAAACTCGTCCTTGAAGTAGAAGTACCATCAAAGATGGTTAATGTGAAAGACTTGATCAATTTATGCATAATGGGGGGAGAGAGAGTTCATTGAGAGAACAACACTCCCCCTATGTCCATGCCTACATCTAGATTAGACAATATGAAGAGTATGGTGGGGTGTGCATGTGCTCAAGCCACATTGCTCAAATCAATGATATTTAGTTCATGCCTTAACTCGCGAAATCTTGCTTCATCCAAAGGCTTTGTGAAGATATTTGCAAGGTTATCATGAGTGTTGACATAGTGAAGCTCGATCTCTCCTTGCCGTATATGATCCCGGGTGAAGTGATACCGAATTTCTATATGCTTCGTTTTGAAGTGTTGCACCGGGTTGAGAGAAATCTTGATGGCACTTTCATTGTCACACCAAAGAGGCACTTTGTCACAAGTGACACTGTAATCCTTTAAAGTTTGCCTCATCCGTAGAAGTTGAGCACAACAACTGCCAGCTGCCACATACTCTACTTCGGTGGACGAGAGAGACACACAACTTTGCTTTTTGGATGACCAACGTACCAGAGAGCAACCAAGAAATTGGCACCCTCCGGAAGTGGACTTCCTATCCACTTTGTCTCCTGCCCAGTCCGAATCAGAGAAACCTACAAGGCTGAAGTTTGCTCCTCTTGGGTACCATAAGCCAAAGTTTGGGGTATGAGCCAAATATCGAAAGATTCGCTTGATTGCCACAATGTGGCTTTCCTTAGGTGAGGCTTGAAACCGTGCACAGATTCCCACACTCCACATAAGATCCGGTCTAGATGCACAAAGGTAAAGCAAGGATCCGATCATAGAGCGATATACCTTTTGATCCACCGCTTTACCATTGGGATCAATGTCAAGTTGGCACTTGGTTGGCATTGGAGTGGTAGCCGGCTTGACATCACTTAGATTGAACCTCTTCAGCATGTCTTGAGTATACTTGGATTGTTTGATGAAGATTCCTTCTCTTCTTTGCTTGATCTCAAACCCAAGGAAGTACTTCAACTCTCCCATCATAGACATCTCAAAATGTGTGGTCATGAGTGCGGCGAACTCATCATTGAAAGCTTTGTTAGGAGAACCAAAGATAATATCATCAACATATAGTTGACAGACAAACAACTCCCCTTTGACCTTCTTAGTAAAAAGAGTGGGGTCGATTTTCCCAATTTCAAACCCACGATCTTGTAACAACTCGGTAAGATGCTCATACCACGCACGTGGGGCTTGTTTAAGGCCATAGAGTGCCTTATCGAGTTGGTACACGTGATTGGGGAACTTGGGATCCTCAAACCCCGGGGGTTGTTTAACATACACCAACTCATTAATAGGACCGTTAAGAAATGCACTTTTCACATCCATTTGTTGCAACTTAAAGTTATGATGAGAAGCATAGGCAAGCAACAAATGAATAGATTCAAGGCGAGCAACGGGGGCAAAGGTTTCACCGTAGTCGATACCCTCGACTTGGGAGTAGCCTTGAGCCACCAGACGCGCCTTGTTGCGGATGACGATGCCATGAGCATCTTGCTTGTTCTTAAAGATCCACTTGGTTCCAATGACATTATGGTTCTCCTTTGGCCTCAGCACTAGACGCCACACTTTGTTGCGCTCGAAGTTATGGAGTTCTTCATGCATGGCATTAAGCCAATCAGGGTCTTCGAGCGCCTCATAGACCTTCTAAGGTTCAACACAGGAGACAAAAGCTTGATGAGCACAATAGTTTGCTGATTGTCTACGAGTGCTTACCCCCCTTTTGATGCTTCCAAGAATATTCTCCATGTGATGTTCTCTGGAAGCAAGCCTGGAGGCAACTTTTACAGCACGACGCTCCAATTGCTCCTCAAGAGATAATTGAGGAGCACTGAGTTGATCATCTTGAGCGACGTCAGGAGCTAGATCTTGATCTTGAGCTTCCTCTTGATCTTGATCTTGCTCAGAGGATAGAACTTGGCCTTGTGTATCATTTGGTGGCTCCCCACCATCTTGTGATTGATCTTGCACTTGGCCTTGTTCGTCCGGTTGAGGGCCTTCACTTTGTTCTTCGGAAGCGTGTGGGTCTTGGGTTGGTGATGGTTCCACTTGAGTGGAACATTGTCCTTCTCCTTCGGCCACAAGGGGTTCCTCAATGGGTAGGATATATCCAACACCTGTTCTTCTTATGGCTTGAGGAGGAATTTCATCACCTACATCACAAGTACGACTTTGCTCCACTTGGGAGCCGTTATTTTCATCAAAACTCTACGTTACTCGTTTCCTCAATGAGTCCATTGGACTTGTTGAGGACACGGTAAGCATGAGAGTTTGTAGCATAACCAACATGCCCTCATGAGCTCTAGATTCAAATTTAGACAAACGAACACCTTTCTTGAGGATGAAACACTTACACCCGAACACCCGAAAGTACTTGAGATTGGGCTTGTTACCGGTAAGTATCTCATATGGAGTTTTGTTCAAGCCTTTGCGGAGGTAGAGCCGATTGGATGAATGACATGCGGTGTTGATGGCTTCGGCCCAAAAGTTGTATGGAGATTTGAATTTCGCCATCATGGTCCTTGCTGCATCCATCAGTGTCAGGTTCTTTCTCTCTGCTACACCGTTTTGTTGAGGGGTATAGGGTGCTGCATATTGATGTTTGATCCCCTCATCACTAAGAAACTCATCCAAGGTGTAGTTCTTGAACTCGGTGCCGTTGTCACTTCGGATCATCAAAATCTTCGCTTCATGTTGTCGTTGAGCTTCATTTGCAAAGTTGATGACGGTTTGTTGGGTCTCACTCTTCTTCTTGAAGAAGTATACCCAGGTGTATCTTGAATAATCATCCACAATCACCAAGCAATACTTTCTACCCCCAAGACTGTCAAAAGATGGAGGCCCAAAGAGATCCATGTGAAGGAGCTCTAGGGGACTTTTTCAATAGATGATAGTCGTGGGAGGGTGAGCCGTCTCATGTAACTTTCCTTCAATGCAAGCCCTGCAAGCACGATCTTTGGAAAAACTAACATTTGTTAGTCCACGAACATGGCCCCCCTTGAGAAGACTTTGCAAAGATCTCATATTGACATGGGCTAACCGGCGATGCCAAAGCCATCCCACATCAACTTTAGCCATTAGACATGTCGCGGTCTTAGTGGGTTGCTTCGAGAAGTTAACCACATAAAGATCGTTCTCGACATGTCCAACATATGCTACTTTAAGAGTCTTGCTCCACAAGAGGGCCATGATATCGATATCAAAGAATGTAGCAAAGCCCATGAGTGCAAGTTGGCGAATAGAAAGTAAATTGTATGCAAGGGACTCAACAAGCATGACTTTCTCGATTGTGAGATCATAAGAGACAACAACCTTGCCAAGCCCCAATACCTTAGAAGATGAAGCATCACCCCATTCGACGTTGGTGGCCATAGATGAGCCTAGATGCACGTCCACCACCAAGTCTTTGCTTCCGGTCATATGATTTGTGGCTCCACTATCGAGCAACCATGATCCCCCACCGGAAGCAAACTCCTACAAGAGATCAATGCTTGGATTTAGGTACCCATTTGGTAATGGGTCCTTTGAGGTTAGTAACAAGGGTCTTAGGAACCCAAATAGACCATTCAATGTATTCATAAGAAGAACCAACAAATTTAGCGAATACATGACCATCACTAGCACGACATAAAACATATGAAGGATTAAAGTCGCAGGCCATGTTTGATGGTATGGTGGGGTTTTTCTTGACACCACCACCCTTCACATTGTTCTTCTTCTTAGAGGCGCCCTCTCCCTCTTTCACAAAGGTTTGTCGGAGAGGGGGAGGTAGCTTGGTCTTGTCATTCTTCTTCTTCTTGGGCTTAGGAGCAAACCCAATTCCTTCCTTTGCCACAACCTCCTTTTGATTGCTCAAAAGGTTGTTGAGTTTCTTTTCACCTTGTATGCATGTCACAAGGCCTTTCTCAAGTTGCTTTTTCAACTTGGCATTTTTTTCAACAAGATGCACATGCTCGCAACATGGGTTAGTAGCATTTGAATTATCAATCAACACCATGCGAGGAAATATGGCCTTTTCCTTGGTTAGCGAAACTTGGAGTTGATCATGAGACTCCTTGAGATAAGCATGCATACCTTTCAAGGCCTTGTGTGCCTTGTCAAGTGTAACAAACTCCTCCTTGAGTCTATCATGGTCAACCCCAAGTTTTGCCTTCTCGGAGTTAAGCATACGAGAGATAACTAAAGCATGATCGAGATCTTTCTTTAATTTAGCATGATCATCATTGTGTGACTCCTCAAGAGCCAAACGAAGACCACGCTCTTCCTCTAGAGCATTAGAGAGATCCGATATTTCATTGGCATAGTCTCGACTATGATCTTCCATTTTAGCAATGGTCTCCTCGTGAGCCTCGATCATGTCATTGGCCTTACCGAGTTGTTCCAAGAGAGCAACAAAATGCTTCTTGGGTTTCCCCTTGAGTTTGCTCATAAACAACTCAAACTCATTCTCTTCCTCCTTGGCTCCCTCACTCTCATCAATACAATCCATTAATGAAGGATTAGAGATGATGGTAGTGTTGATGTTTGGAGTTACCTTGTTGGTGGCCTTAGCCATGAGACACTTGGCGGTGATGTTCTCATTTGGAGAGTCGAAGAGAGATGTGCGTGGAGTAGTAGCAATAGCAATTGTGGCCATGGTGACCATCTCATCATCTTCATCATTATCATCATCCTCAACATATTCTTCTTGGGCCACCAACCCTTTGGGAGGAGTCTTCTTGTTGAAATTGTTCTTGTTGGGATAAGACTTGGCCTTGTCCTTCCGCATAAGCTTGCCTCCAAAGTCTTCTCTTTTCTCATATGGGCAATCCGCAACGAAGTGGCTTACATTTCCACAGTTGAAGCATGTCCTTACTCGTTGCTTGCCCTTGTTTCCACTTGAGTTGTTCTTGTTGAAGTTGGGCCTCGTGTTCTTCTTGTTGCCCCAAAATTGCCGTGAAGCAAGAGCCATGTGCTCATGATAGGCATACTTGGTGTCCTCGGGGCAACTCTCATCATCATCCTCCTCCTCCTCTTCTTCCACACAAGCCTTGGCCTTCAAGGCAAGGTTAGGCTTCTTTGATCGTTGAGCTCTTAAAACCGCATTGTCGGCGGTCTTGTCCAACATCCTCATGGAAACGAACTCATCCAACACTTCATTTGATGACAAGTGGTGGAAGTCTGGTCTTTGACGGATGACACAGGACATGGCCTTATGGTAGGGCATCATGGCCTTGAGAAACTTGTGCTTGATCCAATTGTCATCCATGTCCTTACTCCCATGATCTCGAAGAGATACCGCAAGAGTGGTTAATCTCCGATATAGTTCACGAGGATCTTCTTCTTCGATCATAGCAAACTCATCGGCTTCATCTTCCACAACTTCATAGTTTGAGCGTTGAATGCTAGCGCTCCCCTTGTACATAGTGCCAACATGCTCCCAAGCTTCCTTGGCCACAGTGAAGGGTCGAATATGTGCAATGTCTTCGGGAGGGATAGCATCTTGAAGTATGCAAAGAACGGACTCGTTGAATTGATGATCCGCAGTTTCTCTCGGAGTCATGTTGTCGGGATCACGTGGATAAAAACCTTGCTCAATGATTCTCCAAAGATTAGTAGAGCAATGATTTAAATGACGTTTGAAGCGAAACATCCAAGTAGCAAAATCAGAATTTTTTATAAACTTAGGAGGGGGCACAACGGAATTTAAATGCGGTGTGGGGACGGGTCCTCCATAGTGAGTAGGAGGAGCGGAGTGGGCAAAGATCCCACTCCCATTCTTAGTAACCGGGGCTTGTTCACTACTAGCTTCTCCCTTGTCGGTAAGGATGACAATTTTATCCATGGACATGGATATCCATGGATATCCGACCCAAATGGATAGGGTTTGGATATGCTTTTGTGTCCATGGGCAACGCCCAAACCCGACCCGATTACTCATGGGTAGGACATGGATATAATATTGTACCCATGGGTATATCCAAACCCGACTTGATAGTATGACTTAATGGCAAAAATCTGCTATCCCTACCCCACAGTCACATGTCCCACTGCAATTTTACACTTTTTTATCAAGAACATGCAAAAGAAATTACACAATCCTCGTCATAACTTTTATTAGTCGACATTCAATCCCCACTGTAACATACCCCAATGCCCTTCCCTTATTTTTATCTCCTTGTTAAATGACTCGTAATTCTCATTTGTTAGAAAAATACTAAATGATCTTATGTTGTTAGTGGATGTTGATTTACCATAAGTGAAGCCTAGCCTGACGCGAAGTGAAGAATGGAAGATCGTGTGTTAACATTGTGTTATGTCGTATTTATATGTCTAGAGAGGACCCAATGGATATCCAGTGGGTATGGATATCCATCGGGTTTGGACATGGACATAATTTTTCACCCATGGATTTTTTTCATAGGCGAGCAAAGACTATCATGATGGATATGGATATGGATTTGATATTGTTCAACCCGATCCAAACCCAACCCATTGCCATCCTTACTTGTCGGGGGTAGCCTCCGACACGTTGGTAGCGGGACGAACCACTTCCAACGGTGTGGTGGATAATTTAAGCCCCTCAAGCAAATCTTTAAACATGCCTTTGACCTTGGTCGCTAGTGATTCTTTCAATGTGGTCATAGCCACATTGAACTCCTCACGAGAGACCGAGGCTCCCCCATCGGACGTAGGCAAGGACGGAGTTCCACCGGTATGTCCCTCCGTCTCGACTACGTTGTCACCCATACTCTTTGGACGGTAAAGTCCTTAAAAAGAGACGAGGCTCTGATACCAATTGAAAGGATCGATATGGTTGACTAGAGGGGGGGTGAATAGGCAACTAAAAATTTTAGCTTTTCTTAAGCACTTTAAATTAAGCGTCAAAGTAAGTTGTCTAGATATTCTACTAAGATGACAACTAATTGGAAGTAAAGATAACAACCTCACAAGCAAGCTATATAAGATAAACAAGTAAAGCTTGCACAAGTAAAGGAAAGAAATAACCACAAGTGGAACCGGTGAAGACGAGGATGTGTTGCCGAAGTTCCTTCCCTTTGAGGGGAAGTACGTCTCCGTTGGAGCGGTGTGGAGGCACAATGCTCCCCAAGAAGCCACTAGGGCCACCGTATTCTCCTCACGCCCTCACACAATGCAAGGTGCCGCGATTCCACTAGTGGTTCCCTTGAAGGCGGCAACCGAACCTTTACAAACAAGGTTGGGGCTATCTCCACAACCGAATTGGAGGCTCCCAACAACACCACGAAGCTTCACCACAATGGAATATGGCTTCGAGGTGACCTCAACCGTCTAGGGTGCTCAAACACCCAAGAGTAACAAGATCTGCTAGGGATTAGTGGGGGGATCAAATATCTCTTGGTGGAAGTGTAGATCGATGCCTTCTCAAGCAATCCCGAGCAAATCAACAAGTTTGATTGTCTAGGGAGAGAGATCGGGCGAAAATGGAGCTTGGAGCAACAATGGAGTATTTGCGGGAAGAGGTAGGTCAACAAGGAGGAAGAAGATGCCTTTATATAGTGGGGGGAACAATCCAACCGTTACCCCCTCACTCAGCCCCGCAGAGAGCGGTACTACCGCTTGAGTGGGCGGTACTACGGCTTATCAAGCGGTACTACCGTTTCCCTTCAAGCGGTACTGTCGCGCAAGGGGGCTGGGACCCAGAGCGGTACTACCGCGGTTGCAGGGCGGTACTACCGCTGGGGAGGGGTACTACCGCCACTACTACCGCTCCTAGTGCCGCAAAATCTGACACGAGAAAAAGCGCTCTCGAGTCGAGGCGGTGGTAAAACGGAGCAGCAGCGGTACTGCCGCAGAGTGCAACAAGCGGTACTACCGCTTAGTGGAGCGGTACTACCGCTTAAGGCACTCGGCGGTACTACCGCTGAGGCCGGCGGTACTACCGTTGGGGCCAGGAAAACCAGAGAAGGGGAATGTAGTACTCCATTGAGGCGGGAAGGTATGGTGGGTGCGATAAGGAATTGTACGTGTTGATTCCACCCAAACCTTACCAAAGCGGATCCCCTCTTAATAGTACGGCTTTCCTATTACTCAGATCCACCGAAAAATAAGCAAAAGGAAACACCGTCTTTCATAGATTCCGAGGGGCATATAATCGTCTTGTGCCTAGGTGAGATATATCTGAAAGAGCTTAGAACACATGATTAGTCCGCAAAAGCATTGTCATCAATCACCAAAACACCATCGGGCTAAATATGCCCTTACAATTTCTTTTGCCACTGTTTTGAATTTGAACAAATTCAAACAAGTGCCAAAACATCATGTGAGTATTTTTATGTTTCCCAAGGACTTTTCCAGGAGCACATAAATTAATTTAAAGTTATTTGGAAATATATTCTATATATTATGAATATAATTCCAAATTCAAATACAATAATGATTTAAATTCAGTGCCCAAAATATTCCTAAAAATGTTCATTATTTTTGGTTTGGTGCAAAAGCCTTGCCAAAAATATCAAACAATTAATAAGAACACTTTGGAAACATTGAATGCAATTTTTTTAACTGGACCTATTTGAAAATTGAAGTGCTAGGGTTTGATCATCCCCATTTCCAATTTAACAAAAATTAAACATGATGCAAGCAAGATGCAAACAGTAGGCAGTACCAGAAGCTAGGGATGTAACAACTCACCCCCACTAAACAAGAATCTCGTCCCGAGATTCAAGACGTGAGGTAAGAAAACAGAGGGACAAAAGGCTAACACGGTCTTCATGATACAAATGTCCTTCATATGAATGTTGATTGCTTGCCTCATGTCGATCCTGACATCCTTGCTTTCGAGATCTTTGTCCAACACAGTGATGACGAAAGAAACTCTACAAAATTTGATCTTGTGAAAGATCGAGCAACTCGAGATCAACTCATGGAGTGAGACGTTGAAACATCTCTTGAGCTGAGACACGGAACACACATCTAGAGGGATGGAGTGAAATAGATGACGAAGGTTCACTAGGTAGGCAGCAAGTCCACACTTGAACAAGATGGTGCATGGATTTCAAAATAGCGGGGAGTTAATTGCCATGATTCCGTAACGTGGCACCTTGGGGAGGTGAGTCGTAGATTTATTCCCTTAAGTGGCAAAAGGAATTACTTTTGATTCGAAGATCATTGAAATTCCCTATACCGGCCTAAGGCAATCACAAACGATCATTCGTCGGAGTTTGAGAGAACGACATACTCCGACTAGCATGGATGATGAGGACTATCTTGTTGAAGACAACGCACAGGTTGATTTTTCTTATCACGGGAAATGAATGGGACCCATGGTAAGCCTACTTTTGAAGATAATCCTGAACAACAGGTGCTGAGGTGTAAGCTGGGAACAAAATGCAAATGCTGGGAATGTTCCAACCATCGTATCTGCCTGAGATTCAGATCTGGTTGGTAACGGGATATTCCAGACAACATGTCTGGAAAAGAAAGTTTGAAACACAAACCGACAAGATGACGTTGCGAGATTCTCGGGAAATGAACTATGATAGCAAGCTCCAAAACATGAGCTGGTTCTGCTACATACATGTGAACACGTTGTCCAAGACAAGCATGACCACGTAGTAGTCTTACAACAAAACACTACCAAGTGTAGGTTGGGAACCATCATCGAGGATATCGAAGTCCTTGCGTAAGTCTAGCTCTTAAGAAGAAACTTCTAGTCCTTGAACAAATCAATCAATGGCTAGGTGTGCTAGGGACACGTATAGAATGGAGGCGGCCAACCTATCAAACCATAGAGTACCTCACACATGCATGACTGATTTGGGATGATCCCTATAGGAAGCAAAACAAGCTTTCTCAAATTCACGGTAGCAACTTACACCAATTACACATGAATTAGAAATTTCTTCTCTCATCCAACATATACCTCATGAACGGAACACGAAGGCAACGCTTACAAAGTTTCCAACACTAGCTTAATGTTCAACAAGAATCATGGAGGAGACAAGACCCTGCTGATGGGCTCAGCGGCAACTCATCGAAATTTCCATATCACTGGAATTCCACCATTATGTGAACAATGTGATAGTATTTGTCAGACCCAAAGATATAATGGTGTATGCTCGAGGGAACAACCACGAGTAAGACAACATTACGAACGTCATTGATTCTGATTTGATTTGACGATAGCCCGTTCTCAAATCGAAGATTGGATAAGACAATAGCTCCAACAATTTGATCCGAGGAGTAATTGATGAGGATATTTCTACAACACATACACACAAGATATCCCTTGAAATGAACTAAGTCAGGCAAGCTTTTATCTTCCAACTCTCCAAGTTGTTGTTTAGCTTAACCAACTAGTTCAGGGTATCCAACACAGATTCTTGGAGAAGGGGTGGTTCATAAGAAAACCAACATGATCACAAGCTCAACATAACGGTCAGGGGACAACCTGGTGATACTTCCAAGAATATATCCGGAAAATCACGAACCACTGACATGTTATTAAGCTCGGGAACAATCTTGCTTTTCAGGGCAAGACGATATGATCAAAAGAGCAAGAGATTGATACAATCCTAACTCATTGATCGAAAAGTGCACCAGGAAATATGGACTAGGTAGCACTCTTAGAATGGTGATTCAGTAACCAATATGCTAAGAATGAGTTTAGTGTCCATTAACTACCAAGCAACGGGGTTTCTAGGAGTATTGACTTCACACATCGCAGTTCACTTGTCGGTATTCCGGTTACAACAACACGGAGACCGAGGAATAAACGACGATGGCGAGAAGTATCACTGTCTCAAGGGTTCGTAGGAGGTTGTGCAATTCCCATGGCACACTTGACATAAAGATGGTAATACTCCAAGGTAGAACAGATTAGAAGCTGGATTAGCATTCTTTATCTGTGGAGTACAAATACTTTGACCCAATCCTGGATATGGATAAGGTACTGGAGTTTGTTTCTCCTAGTCATTCCAGAATAGAATGGCTTGACGCACCACAAGAGTAAAAGGCATCGATGAACACGAATGCACAACTACTCCTGGCTATCAATTGATAGACTATGGTCGGAATAGACCGAAGAGGGACAACCCAAAAGCACATATGAATTTCTTAGTTGTGGATGCATAGATTAGCATGTCAAACTTTCAACATATTTCTTCCGGATAACCCATGCAGAAAGGTGGAATTGGCAGAGTCACAATGTGGAATGGAGAACTCATCAAGAGCACTCTACTTGTGATCTTTTGGTTCAGAAGAACTTCTGCCATGATGGTCCATGGTATTGGAAGAAGGAAATACCACGGACCTCGAGGACTATTACAAAGGTTACGAATATCCTAAAGGAATGAGCAAACACTATCGACATGAGGTAAGTAGGGTGGATCTTGGGTTCAAGAACCCAGAAATGGAATGCCTACTAGCTAAATGGCATCACGGGATGCTTTCGAGAATGATAGCCAGAATCATCGCACTGTGAATATAAAGCATTGCTAGATTACTGGGTGGTCTTCTAATACACCTAGGGTCATAGTAATAGCTCCAACCTATATGTCGAGGCAACGGAGTACCTCAACACACCGACTAGTGTGGTTAATCTGGCCTAAAAGGACATTAAGAACAGGTAGGAATGATTTGCAAATGCATCAGATTGTTTAGATACCTGGGATGACTCGGACAGAATAACGGTTGTAATGCTCAAAATATTTTGAAAGATCCTGCAAAATGGTGGCATAGCCACTCAACATCACAAAAACAAGGTTTTGAGACCAGCTGTTAACACGAGGAAGTACTAGACACTGAACTGAGAGTTGAATCCACAATTAACGTGATCCTGATAGACAGAAGAGGAAGCCTAGTTCCTTAATCCCTGTAGAAAAGAAGAGGACAACTCAGATCAGAAGGTCATAAGGTAAAGGTGTAAAAAGAGCCTTACGTTCCCTTCCACAATCAATTCCCTTAATATAACAAAAGAATTTCTAGACACAACTTCGACCAGTTTGGCTTGATAATCCTATAGGCAGTCAGGCTCTGATACCAAAGCTGTCGGAACCCCGATCCTAAATCACACCGATATAGCATGTAACACATCATATCACTTTGCGGACTACGTACGGTATCCCCACGGGTGCCACCTTACCTGGCCCGGGACCGTTTGCGCATTTTGGCACACGTATATGATAGTGTCGCTAGCGTCCATATGACAGAGAACCCGGGCCGACATGACTAGTTATAAACCAAAAGTGGCGCTAAATTACAGAGACATGCATACATGACCCAGCAACGAACGTGTCGGTCATCAACGTATGAACCCAAGTCGTAGCAAGCTACAAGGACTTAAAGGAACAACTACAAAAGAAAAAGGCTGAGAAGCCTGACTATCTACAAGACCCTTCCAAGGGCACATGATCGTAGCCGAGGTAACAAGCTAAACGTTAAAGTCCACGCGGAACTACTAGTGAGACTGAAGTCTCTATGCAAAAACATAAATTAAGCAAACGTGAGTACAAAGGTACTCAGCAAGACTTACATTAGAACTAGCTACATATGCATCAGTATCAACAAAGGGGTGGTGGAGTTTGACTGCAGCAAGCCAGCTTTGACTCAGTGGCTATCCTGAACTATGACTGCAAGTAACTCTTTGAGGTGGCGCACATGAGTCCACATATTCACCAATCAATACACCACTATGGATCCGCTCTTGTCTCCCTACGAGAAGGCCATCCATAGCACTCACACTTGTCTTGAGAATTTTAGAGTATCCACTTCCACTTGTCTATGTACCACGTAAGCATCCAAGAAGTCCATAACCGTGGACCCGGCTATTCGAATAGATCATGTTAACCCTGCAGGGGTGTACTTCTTCACACACGCTCTCGCCACTTACCGCCAGGTAAACGTCGTGTATCTCGGCAACCTTCAAGCGGAAGCCTGGCGAGGGTGTCGGCCACGACCTGACTAACCACACAAGTCTCTAGTCCAGGTTTATCGCCTATTCGGGTTCCATCCGTAAGGAGATCCGGTCGGGGTGTCGCTCACGGCCCCAAACGATGTGCGCAGGGTTCCCAAGCTCACCTCGACGGATGGATCTACGCTTGGTACACCATGCCATGGTGCCTAGTCTGTTCCAAGCCCACATGTACCGTGTGCCACTTGGTAGACTACTAGCACTACCTACAAACACCAGAAACTAGTTGCAACTCCTGGACAGAGATCGAGTTGATTAATAAGTCGAGAGGGGCACTTAAGCATTCCAATGCGTGTTAGTAGCTATGTCATTGGACAACTTACACAGAACTCAGTTCTTAAGGACGGTTCCAGTGAGACAACCCACCATGTACTCCTACATGGCCACTCACCGCTACCTTTACCAAAACGTGTTCACACACTTAGCTCTCAACAGTAGGACATGTTCATAACTTTCCAATTCATCCCCGATGAATCAGACCTGACACAACTCTAGGAAATAGCAGGCATAACCAGAAAGCATGAATGAGTAGGCACAACATGGCTCAAACAACTCCTACTCATGCTAGTGGGTTTCAACTATTTACTATGGCAATGACAGGTCATGCAGAGGAAAGGGGTTCAACTACTGTAGCAAAAAGCAGTTCAAACGTTGTTTTCCTAATGCAGTAAAGGAGAGCAGGAGCGAGAGAGTGGGATTGTATCGGAATGCTCAATGGGGGTTTGCTTGCCTGGCACTTCCGAATATAGTAATACTCTTCATCGGTGTCATCGAACTCATCGTCGGAGCTACGTCCACTGAGAGGGGACAAAACCGGCAAACAAAGAAAGAACACAATCAATGCAATGCAACAATATGATGCATGATCATGACATGGCAATATGCTGTTAATTGAGCTAATGCAACTAGCAACCATATTAAATGAGGTTGATTTGAACCAAGGGTTCAAATTCAAACTTCATATGTGATTATTTAAATGCCTATTATGCAAACTGTCATATAAAGCAACCTTAGGTTGTTCAAACATGCATGGAAATGCCATAAACAGATTCCTTGAATTTTTCTGATCATTTTTCATATATAATTTTTTTTTCACTGGAGTTATAGATTATTTTCTATGATTTTTAGAAGTTTTAACTATTTTATGAAATAAATAAATCATTTCTAATTTATTTAAAATCCCAGAAAACAATTACTGCATCAGCATGACGTCACTGTGGCGTCAGTAGGTCAGCAGCTGGACCAAGTCAAACCTGATAATGGGCCCCACCTATCAGTGTCTCAACTAATTAACTAAGTTAATTAACACTAACTTAAACCTAACACTAATTAGTCAGGGGCCTGGGCCCACACGTCACTGACTCAGCTGAGTCTGTTAGTGGTCAAAACGGGTCAAACCCGCTGGCGTTTAGCCGCCGGCGAGGCCGAACACGGCGGAGGGCTGCGGGAATGGGCTGTGGTGCCCCGTTCGCAGCGTGGCTGGGCTCGTTCGAGAGCCCAGACTAGCGCGCGTCGGGTGGGGGCGCCAGTCGGGCCTGGGGTGGCCGGAGGCGAGAGCGAGGAGCTCGGCCGCGGCGGCCGAAGCTCGGTGATGTGCGGCGCTGCGGCTAGAGCTCACAGGCGAGGAAGGTGAGCAGCGCAACAACGAGAGGAGGCGCTCTGGAGCACGCCTGTTGCACGGCAGCAACAAACGGATCAGGGGGACTGCGCGGCCTGCGGCCATGGCGGAGCAGAGCTTCGGTCGGAGGTGGAGCCGCGTCTAGGGAACGTGGAGAGGCAGGGGAAGAGGGTTAATCAACGACGGAGCTCACAGTGATCACGAGGAGGGTCTTGGCTTGCTTGTGGACGGCCTGGGGCAGACGAATCGACCGGCGGCATCTCGGATGCCCGAGGTTGAAGACGACGACATAGACGACGAAGCGGAGCCCTCCGGCTCGTTTCCTTTGGCTTGGGGATGTGGTGCTCAATTGCGGAGCTTCTAGACACGGTCACGGGACGAGGGGTGGCCAGTGGTCACGGGTACGACGATCGGCTATCTCAGGTGTGCTCGACGACGCGAGGAAGAGAGAGCAGAGGAGGGGGGTGGGGTCCAGGGAGAGAGAGGTGAGGTGCATGGGGTCGAGGGCGTCGCGTGGCACTCGTCCAGGGCGTCGGGGAGGGAAGCAGGTAGGAAGGAGCTGGCGCGGCTCGGCGGCGCGCCTGGCACGCAGGTGCTTCTCCTCCTGGCAGGAGGAAGAAGACAGCGCTGCCCCTGGTGGGCCGGGCCGCTACAGCGCTGGGCTAGGTGGCTGTGGCTAGTGGGCTAGGTAAGTCCTCTCTCTCTCTTTTCTAATTCTTTCTCTTTTCTGTTTTCTTTTCTTTGTTTACTTCTTTTGCCACTGTTTTGAATTTGAACAAATTCAAACAAGTGCCAAAACATCCTCTGAGTATTTTTATATTTCCCAGGGACTTTTCCAGGAGCACATAAATTAATTCAAAGGTATTTGGAAATATATTCTATATATTATGAATATAAATCCAAATACAAATACAATAATCATTTAAATTCAGTGCCCAAAATATTCCTAAAAATGTTCATTATTTTTGGTTTGGTGCAAAAGCCTTGCCAAAAATATCAAACATTTAATAAGAACACTTTGGAAACATTGAATGCAATTTTTTTAACTGGACCTATTTGAAAATTGAAGTGCTAGGGTTTGATCATCCCCATTTCAAATTTAACAAAAAATAAACATGATGCAAGCAAGATGCAAACAGTAGGCAGTACCAAAAGCTAGGGATGTGACAGTTGCTGAGGGTTCGAGGGTCGAGGGGGTCGAGGGTCGTCGAGGCCACCACAAACCCTAGAGAAGCGTCGATGCCACTAATATGGTTCCTTGTTGTGATTATAGCTAGCTAAGTCTACGTTTGCCACTAATATATCCGGTTTGTCATGTTTGTATAATAATTGCCATGTCGTAATATTTGCAGAAACTATGGAGATAGGATGAGACGAGGTAGCAGAACATGTGTTGGGGGACATAATCGCAGACGGAGCTGCTGTCGAATTGTATATGAACGTCGACTACGATGGTCATTTGGAAGGACATGGTGATGATGAAGTAGGCTACGGTGATCCAATGGAGGAGATAACACATGATTATGATGGTCCAATGGAGGAGGAAACACATGATGATGGCTCCGGTGACCGATTACCGGTGGAAGAAGGACACGTTGATGACGGCTCCGGTGACCGATTACGGGTGGAAGAAGGACACGGTGATGACGACTCCGGTGACCGAACGGAGTCCGACCAGGTATATATGTATTCATTAAGCATGTGCTGACACTATAGCTAATTGATGCATTGATTGTTTTGGTATATATGTACACGTATTAACTCTCTTCTTTCTTCTTTTCTAGCCCTCCGGATCGAGCCGAAGTTCGGTAAAGATACGAGGCCCGAAGAAAAGGTTGCACCAGGATGAGAAGTTCATCATCGAAGAAATCGGGCGCGATGGCCTACCGAGTAAACCCAGTAAGGCCAAGGACGCATTTAGTCCTTAGTGTGGGGTTGTTGTTAGGGACATGATCCCGATCAGCATCCACCTATGGTACAAGCCTAAGAACGAAGACCCTCATGTGTCTTATGTCAATGATATGCAGAAAAATGATCTTTGGACCGCGCTGAAATCCAATTTCACCCTACCGCCAGAGGAGGATCCGGAGAAGCAGCCACCAGTAATAGAGCAATTGGTCAAGGCAGGCACTCTTAAGAAGATGGGGCAACTATTCAGGAGGTGGAAGAATGAGCTGAATGCAAAGTTTGTCAAAAAAACAAGGCTCCAGAATTCCCCGGCCGATTTGAGAAGATCAGAGATCACTGGGACGCATTTGTGGCCCACAAGAAATCGGAAAAGAGTAAGGAGATGTCAGAGAGAAACAAGAAAAATGCTGCGAATAAGCAGTATCACCATCGCACGGGGTCAGGTGGCTACCTTAAAGCCCGGCCGTTGTGGGATAAGGCCGAGAATGACCTGCTTGCTAAAGGGATCGAACCACAGACATTACACTGGCCAGACCGTTCAAGGACTTGGTTCTTCGGAGTTGGGGGAACCTTGGACCCTGTAACAGGGAAGTGCGTTTGGACGGACGAGCAACTTGCAATATCCATCACGCAGCTTCAGTTCTATATCGAAGCAGCGTAGCAAGGGACGTTTGTTCCCGACAGAGAGAACGACGAGCTCACAATGGCCCTCGGGAATCCTGAGCACCCTGGATGGACACGGGGCACGCCAGGCTCCCTTTCATCGAAGGCCGGGTTTCCCGACGCAGGCGGTTACAAATGCCGGGATATGAATAAGAAAGTGGATCAGACCACTTTGCAGGCGCTGCACGCAAGAGTAAAAGCACTAGAGGACAAACGAGAAGTATCTCGCAGCAAGCAACATGTCGAAGCTACCCCGCCATCTCAGCGGAAAAGCAGCGTGGCTTCCACCGAGCTGCCTGAGGAGCCTGTCTTCATGGCTCCTGCTAGCTACCCCGTGGATGCTATCATGGAGTCTCAACATTGCCACCTTATGACGCAATGGATGCAATTTAAAGTCAAGGCGGCTGTAGGCTCTGTTTTTCCTTCTGAACCCGGCGCAACTTTTCACTGTCGTCCGATTCCAGAAGAATATGCTAGGGTGATGGTGGATCAAATAACGGAGGGGTTTGAGGATCTCGAGCTTGACCACCCTACCGGTGAAGGGGAGACTCGGCTGGGTTCTTCTCTGAAGACTCCATGCCTATGGCGGAAGGACATCATCAACCTTGTGAACAGGACGCCTACGGCAAGTCAGCGCACTCCGCCTCCTCCTCCGGCAAGGGATCAGCGCACTCCATCTCCTTCTCCGGGTGATCAGGCGCGTGGCGGCACTCCGCCTCCTTCTCCGCCTGCGCCGGCGCGTCCGAGCAGCCTGCCTCCTTCTCCGCCTGCGCCGGCGTGTCCGAGTAGCCCGCCTCCTCCTCCGGCTGCGCCGGCGCGTCCGAGCAGCCCGCCTCCTCCTCCGCCTCATCAGCAAGGCGTGAAGAAAGCCGCCGATGCTCCGGCTGCTCCGGCGCGTGGTAGCACCCCTCCTCCTCCTTCGCCTCGTAAGCAACAAAAGAAGGCAGCCGCTGGGACTGCTCAGGCGTCTAGCAGTACAACCATAGGCAGAAGGCAATACAGATACGGTCCATCTCTCAGGCCCTTAGAGAAGTTACCATACGAGAGGACCGACGAGGAGAACGCGGAGATCTGTAAAGCCGAAGTGAAGGACATTTTTGCAAACAAACATGTACCTCCAAAGCAGAAGATAGATCCGGCGAGAGCGAAGCGCAGTATTGATGCCCTGAAGAAACCACCACCGTCTCCGCCGAAAACCAACTATGAGCGCATTATTAAAAAGTCATATGTTGAAGCATCGCGGTCGGGAAGTACTTGAAGTGATCACAGGTTAGCATAGAAAAAAAAGTGGGAAACAAATTCCCCAGCTCGGCGAACAAGAGAACCAATCGTGCCCCCCGCTCAAGGTGCCTAGCGACATCGTCCCTCATCATCCGGGGATGGTGCCCGGTATCAATCTTGCAGATTACCTGACCAATGATGTACTTCCTGATGTGTTAGAGGTGGATGATCACAAATACTGGTACGGGAAGCCTCTCGCCAAAGATGCCAGAACTCTAACCACGATGATGCGAAGATTGCATGACTGGTACATGGAAACCTGCAGAGACTCTGGTGGCCGGGATACTCTGATGCTGAAAGTTAAAGAGGAGCACGACCTCGTTGGAATTGATATGTTGTCTATTACATTTGAGGAGTTCTTCAACTTTTTCAACCAGAAGGCCCTCAATAAACCAACGATCACTTGCTACTGTCTGTAAGTACTAGTTCTGTCATTAATTAAGTCTCTATATATAGCTCAGCTCTTCATATTGCAAGTATACTTCATTGCAAGTATATATAATTATCCTCACTATATTATGTAGGTTGAAGATCCTCGAATGTAGAAAAGCTGATATCTATGATATTGGCTTCATTAACACAAATCTCATAGATGAATATCAGATTCAATTTCATGCCAAAGAAGCTGAGGCCAACTTGCTACAATCGTTGATAGTAAATCAAAACAAAGATAAAATACTCTTTCCTTACAACCTCAAGTGAGTGTTACTGTCTTGTGCATATTCGGTTGCCCTTAATTATATATTACTTGAGGTTATAGTAATTAATGTAATTGATGAGTTGTATGCATGCGTGCGCATGTTCCACTATATTCTCCTAGAGATTAAGCTTGAGGAGGGACTAGTAACCGGCTTAGACTCGAGATGAAAAGATGAGGACTATGCAGACATGTCTAAAATGCTCAACAAGTAAGTTCAATCGATCATTACCGCACCATATCGGCAACTTTGTTCATTTCCTGATATAAAGTAATTGTTTTCTTTGTCTCGCAGGGTTTGGAAAGAATTCGCCAAAAAAGTTCCGGCAATGCCGCGGCAACTGCGATGGATTTACCCGAAAGTAAGTACTACTAGCTAGCTAGTTCCGCGCATCTCCCGTTGACTCTAACTATACTTTCATCAATGCCTTTA
Source organism: Secale cereale (assembly GCA_902687465.1). Classification (NCBI taxonomy): domain Eukaryota; kingdom Viridiplantae; phylum Streptophyta; class Magnoliopsida; order Poales; family Poaceae; genus Secale; species Secale cereale. The sequence goes on along the minus strand of LR738713.1, from coordinate 524,154,607 downwards.
TATTGCTTCATTATCAGTTTGGTTGACCTCTATTTCTTGTAAAGTGCTAGTGGCAGGAAGCCAGGAATAATTACTGTGGATACTACGTCTGCGAGTTCATCTACAACGCAACGGCCAAGAATAGGCGGGGCTACTCTAAAAGACAATTTGAGGTGCGTAAGAAAAAATATTCACAATTTTATTTTATTACCATAATTTCTGATGAGTTTAATTCATATATATATGTATTGACCCCTTCTTCAAATTAGATGTGGCAGATGCGGGATGAACTCCTACCACAAGATCGCATACTGGCAATTCAAGAGGAATTGGCGGGATTCTTTCTTGATCACGTCATCAATAAAGCCGGAGAATACCATCTGGAAATTGAGTTAAGATGTTAGGGAATTGTAGTAAGAGATCTTATATTGTATGTATGTAGCCAGTAGCGTCAGATAGATATACGAAAACTTGTTGTTCGAACTATCTCTCTCGGAGAAGGAGAGAGGTCGATCTTCTGTACTTAATGGTTTCCTTCATTTGCTTATTAGCTAGCGTGTCGAGTCCTCCGATCTATACGTATATATATAGTACGTAGCGTCGACCAAGCACGGAGATAAGAGAGGACGCTTCTCTCTATTAGCGGGCTAACACAATATATGAAACCCCTAAATTAACCCTACAACCCCCCCCCCTTTCAAAAAAAAACAAAAACCCGAGCCACTAAATTGCTGACGCGTGGAAGCTTATTTGTCCTGGTTGGTGCTACCATCCGGGACAAAAGGCCCCCTTGCCTGGGCAAGCTGCAGTGGCCACGTGGAACCCCATCTGTCCCGGTTGGTATAAGAACCGGGACTAATGGTCAAGGGCATTTGTATCGACTATTTAGTCCCGATTCCCCAACCGGGACAAATGGCCCTTACGAACGGGGATAAATGGCCCTTTTTCTACTAGTGCACATTACCCATTATGAAGATAATAACATAGACTAATAACATAGCAATTAGCAAGTTTGATGACCAGCAATGCGGATGTTCCTGAGTCTGCGATGCCTACTAATAAGTTTGGTGGTTGTACTCCCTTCATCCTAATACGATTTTTAAGGTTGTGTTTGATCATTGGCAAGATTAACAATACATGAGATGTACGATATAAGAATTATGAACTGTGCTAACTTCCAGTCGGCCGGAGGTTAGCGACAGATCCGGACGATTCCACCCACCTACAATCCACTTCTCTCGATGTGGGAATCGATCCACCGCGTCTTCCTTTTTTGTTTCTAGTGCAATAAAAACAATTGGCAGAAGTGGGAATCGAACCCGTTACCTCTTGGTATACCTCGGTAGTTGGAAACCACCCGGTCTAGATTGAGATAGTGATTAGATTGAGGTTAGATTCTATTTGTAACATCTAAGGAGTGCTTTAACATCTAAAGATAGTATTTGTAACAACTAAAGATAGTATTTGTATCATCCACCCGGTCTAGATTGAGATAGTGATTAGATTGAGGTTAGATAGCCGGCCGGGAGGAGCTGCGCCAGATCAGAAACCACCCGTACTAAGGAGTGCACTAACATCTATTAGGTTTCTTTCTATCAAGAAATCAATGTATTGGACTTCCCAAAACTAAAATGAGCATCCATCGTCCTACACAAAACATTGAGCAAGCTCGAAGTGAGCTACCGCAATTGAACTAAAGAATGAGCTATGGAACGAGCTACCGTAAGTGCACGTACCCTGTCGTTTTTGCATTTGTAGAGCACCCATCCGAGGTGCTTCGGCATGCCCTAAGTGAGCCGCAGCACTTGGCGCGGGCAGTCATCGCACTCTATGAGCGGCATCGGCAGGCCACAAAGACGTTGCGCGAGCACCGAGCCCGGTGGACGCCGGACGAGTCCATGCCCGCAAACCTTCGGCGATGGCAGGCGGACGAACCCGTGCCTGCATGCGGCGATGCGCCCTTGCCTGGGCTGCGGGAGAGGCTCCCCGACCACTCCATCTCATGGGGCAGCAACCGGCGGCCGGAAAAAGGGAAATCCGGCGGCCCGCGATAAAGTGTCGCAGATCTGCAAATCCGGCGGCCCGCCGACGCAGGGGGGGAGGGGAGGCCTCGTGCGCGTGACGGCCTTCCGACGTGCTCCTGCCGGTTGTTGTCGCCGGAATCTTGGGCGGCGGCCGGCGGCAGCGCGCGGGGGAGAGGAGAGGTGGTTGGTGGGAGAAAGCGCGGGATGAACTGTCCCCCCCCCCACCAACCGCTTCCGCTTATATGCAAGGCACCGCAGCCGCGAGGTGGAAACCCGCGTTTTCCCGGGTTGGGGTCGGGATTTTGCCGCGCCCCCTAAAAATTTTTGCGGGCCGGGGCGGGATGCAGGGTCTGATCGGGCTGGTTTTTTCGCCCCGACCTGCATTTTGGCGGTTATTTTGTGGGTCGGGGCGGGATGCGGGGTCTGCTAGAGTTGCTCTAAATAAGTTATCAACCCTCTGGTACGTAACTTACCACGCTTTTTATACATAAGTTACCGGGGAATATTTTAAATATTTTTTCTTGGGTCAGAGTTATAGCTGGGTGTTTTTGTGTTATTATGTTTTGCAATCTCTAAAAATCAAGATATTTACACACAAAGTTATCAAGAGATGTTTTCAATAACTTTTTCTAGGTCAACATTATCATGGTGTTTGTATATAAGTTATTATGCCAGCGGTACATAAATTATCATACTATTTACATAGTAATTATCCTGGTACGTTTCAAGCACCCCTCGTGTTGAAATGTTACCATCATATTTGTATCTGAATTATCAGGGCTTCAGTGCATAAATTATCATGTCATTTACACAACAGTTATCGGAGTTTTGTTTTCCAAAGAGAAAATTTTCAAAGTCAAAGAATCAGCTATGTTGTGCGTATATTATCATGTTATTTGTACATAAATGATCGGGATATGATTTTCAACAACTTTTATCCTGGGGTTAAAGGAGTTACCACGGTGTTCGTATGTGAGTTATCAACTTTGTTATGTGTATACTACCATCCTATTTACACATAATTTATGAGGGGTTGTTTTTCAATACTTTTCCTCGGGCCAAATGGTTACCATAGTGTTTGTACGTGATTTATCAACTTTGTTGTGTCTATATTGTCATGCTATTTACATACAAGTTACCGGACTAGATTATTTAACATTTTTTGGGGTAGAAAGGTTACCATGGTGCTTGTACGGGAGTTATCATCTTTGTTTTGCTTATATTATCATGATATTTGCACAAAAGTTACCGGGGTATTGTTTTCGACAACTTTCATTTTGGGGTCAAAAGAATTACCGCGGTGTTTGTATGTGGGTTATCGGCTTTATTGTGCGTATATTACCATCATATTTACATAAAAGTTACCGGGGTTTGTTTTTCGAATAAATTTTTCCCCAGTCAAAAGTTACCGGCTCTATTGTGTGACCACGGGTGTTTGTTATATTATCAGGTCGTGCGTAATTACTGTGTTATTTACACAAAATTGATGTGTATATTATCATGTTGTTTACATAGAAGTTATCGGGATATGTTTCAATAATTATTTTTTCTGGGTCAAAGTTACCATGGTATTTGTATGTTATCAGATCTACGATGCATAAATTATCGTGTTGTTTACCCATAAGTTATCACAGTCTTTGCATCGTAATTTACTATGTCCGCATGCATCAAATACTATGCTATTTATACACAAGTTCCTGGTTTTGTCACGTGAGAGAAGCTGATCGAGTTGGTTTTCTTTTCCATTCATTTAATAAGGTATAAAACATATGTAATCTGCATAAAAACCAGATGAGAGAGTTAGCTCAGCTGGTAGCGTGCCATGGGGGAGAAGCGGATCGCGCGGTCGCCGGGTCGTTCGCGCCTATCGCTAACTTCCGGTCGACTGGAGAATAGCTTTCTTGAAAAATTATACCATTAAAAACTCCTTTCACATATGAATCTAACGATAGGAGTATGCTTTGTGTAACACATATGCCATATATTACTGCTCTAATTCATTGTCAAAGGGAACCTCGAAAAACATATTAGGACCTGCATAGAGAGTATATGCATTTCACACAATGCAATGATTACCGAGCCTCTTAGGAGCCTCTTAGTGGTACCTTTCAGGCATTCACAGTTCTAAAAAAGATAGTGGTACCTTTCACGCCTCCGCCAACCAGAAACTGGCGCGGTCGCAAGATGTTCCGTAGTTCCACCAGCCCAAGTTTTCAACTTTGTTTGCGTCCTTTTTCTACCTTGTTTGCGTCTCAATCGCTCGGTTGGCGCCATTCAGAATCCACGCAGTATTTTGCCTGCATGGAATTGTCTTCCGTGTAAGTTTCGACGATGCCGCGCCGTGGGCGAGAGGATATTCGGACCGAGCGCCACGGCCCCGCTGCAGAGGGAAGATCCGTTTGGAATCGGCATCCTCTGCACCCCACACATGACTCGGCGTCTCTCGAGCCGCGCCAGGATTTCCAACAACTTCCCACCCATACGCTATTTATTCATTCCCCTTGCCGTCGGCGGCCGGGCCAGCCGCCAACGCCCGCCGGAGAAGAGGCAGCAGACTCCGCTACGATCTCGCTTGGCCAGTCGTGTATAGCAAAGGTGCGCTTCCTAGTACGTACAATCTTACTGCATTAGTTTCTTCCAGCCGCAACCAAAGAAAGAAGAAAAAATGTTAGAGCTCACCGGATGAAGCGAAGAACTGACCGCGGCTATGTTCATCCATGTCTAACTCCGTCCTGCAGGCCTCAGGGGTATAAATCGCCCGTACGCTGCTAAAGGAGGGGCAAGGCAAAAATGTGCGTCCAGAGGGGTAGAAACCCCCCAGGCATCTTGGATGGGCTCTACGGGGTACAGATTGCTCGTCGACCACCGCAGACACACAGCGAAGGTGAAGCCGTCCGGACCAGCTTCACCGATTCGCCAACTTGTGAACACCAAAACGGCGGTGGAGCAGTCGCGCAACGACATCAAAGACTGCTGATACGGTGAGCTGCCATTAATCAGTAGCAATGCACTCAAATACCGAGACTAAGCTGATGCCATCCATCTGACACCCTGTGTTTGCAACAACTGCAGACGACTGTGGCAGCAACGGCCCTCATGCTTGAAACCCATCCACTGCGGCATTACATGTAAGCCAGCTTCCGTTCCGTCTTCCCAGCAACCAGTGCCAGAATATCGTACGTAGTAGTATTTGCCAAGTGAAGCCTCTTGCCTGACGGTTTTGTGTTTATCAGGCGACAAGCATGCTGGTGAAACTTTTGCAAACGTTGTCACCTCTCTGCCCTTCATCGTCCTTGGACTGCAGACACCAAGGCAAGACATCTTCTGAGACAAGATGGTTCCTTGTCTTTTTGTTTCTGAGTTTGTATGTAATAAGAAAAGTCGATGCCGCAGGAAGAACTTGAACGCCGCCATCTACGCCAACTCGCTGGTTGGAGTAGGAATAGCTTCAGGCCTGTATCATTCTTCAAGAGGAGAAGTCAGGAAAATCCTGCGATGGGCCGACTATACCATGATTGCCACCACTACATTGGTGAGTCATATTTTCCCACTGAAAGGTTGTTCAATTATCAGAATTTGCACATCACAGCAAACACATATGCCTTCTATGCAGTGCTTATCCAGGGCAGTCAGAAATGAGAACCCAGGACTACTGATGGCAGCATCAACGTTGCTACTGCCGTTTCAGCCTTTCATGGTTTCAGCTGTCCACACCGGGATGATGGAGGCAAGTAATCCAGATGACCTGGCAGATTGTTCTTCTGTCTAAAACAAACCATTTCAATGATCAACAAACTTGCTTGTTGAGCAAGTTTTTGTTGAAAGAAAACTGCTGGATAAATCAAACTGTTTACATTGCAGGTTTCCTTCGCAAAGAGAGCATCAGTTGAACCAGAGCTCAGAACGGTACATAACCTGCACAAGATGTCATCTCTTCTGGGAGGTGCGCTGTTTATTGCCGACGATTACTTCCCAGAGACACCCTATATCCATGCTGCATGGCATCTTGCTGCTGCTATTGGCATTGGCACATGCAATAAGCTTCTCGGGTGACACTGGAACCAACCCTGCTGCTATCAACGAATAGTTGATTTCAGTTTATCCAGAAGGAGTTAGATTCAGCAACTATCAACTTGCCGATATAAAAAAGTGTACAGAATAGGTTACATAGAAGAGAAAGCAGGAGCATTGTTCAAATTGATACAAGAAGAATGCTTTCGTATCTCTCAGAAAGATTTAGCAAGGAAAATGAGACGAACTAGGTCAGCTTGTGAATGTAGCTCTGCTATGATTTTGAATTGGTCTTTGATAATTACTGTGACAGCGGGGTGGGCTGTCATAACATTTTTTTCGACAAAAATGAATATGGACAGAGAAGTTTAAGCTTCAAAGACCTCATCATTACAACTGTAATTTACGGAGCTATACATATTTCTAGCAGTGTTATTAACTTATTATCTGGCAAGTACTGCAGAAGTTTAGCACAATTAATAGCAAGGCAAATCATATCATGTTCTAACCTTGAAACAGCAAAGATGGAAACTGGTGCATAATTCCACAGTTTCACCAGAAGTCAAAAGAAAGTGTGTGGCAGACTGGTCATTTTATCTTCTCTAGATCTGAACTTTTTTCTATTACTGTGTCAATATAAACTTCCATGCAAACACCTGATGGCTGCTACTTTGCAATGCTCCCTCAAGTTCTGATGATTACTGCATGTTAAATGTGGAACACAAAGCCCCAATGTTTCATGTGATGTTTTGTGAGTGAAACCAACAATTTGTTGAGCTCATGCTACCAACATGCTGGTCTTGTTTTGATTCACCCAGCTCCCTCCAGCAGGCTTCCCGGCATGCAGTGCAGCCACTCTTTCCCTCACAATCCGAGCCTGCTCCCACTGACCAACACCCGCATACATGTTTGACAGGAGCACAAGGTGCCCAGATGCTCGATCTGGCTGTAGTTCAATCAATCTATCAGTTACTTTGGCTGCAAGCTCAAGATTATCTTCCCTCTTACATCCACTCAATAGTGCACCCCACACGGCCTCATTAGACTGCAATGGCATTGTCTCTGCGAGCTCGAGTGCCTCGTGCAATCGTCTGCTGCGGCAGAGCATATCGACCATGCATCCATAGTGCTGTATCTCTGGGGCGATCCCATAAACTCTTTCCATGCTCTCAAAGTATTGCCGTCCGTCGTCAACCTTCCCTGAATGGCTGCACGCAGACAGCACAGCGAGCAGCGTTGTGCCATCAGGACGTTCCTCCATCCTGTTAAACAATTCTAGTGCCTCCTCAGCACGACCATGGACCGCAAGCCCGGAAATCATTGTAGTCCATGAGATGGTACTCCGCCTCGGCATCTCGAGAAACATGCGGTGCGCATCCTCCACAGCCCCACACTTGACATACATATGGATGAGGGCATTATCTAGTGACACCGTCCTCTGCAAATGGCCTTCCTGGTCCACCCGCGCATGTATCCATCGCCCGAGACACAGGTCCCCCAACTCCGCACACGCCGTCAGCAAGGCAACCATAGTCACTGAGTCATCCTTGACCCTTGCCTTCCTCATGCTCCAGAACAGATCAACCGCCTCCGCCGCCCTCCCAGCATTGGCACACCCAGCTATCACCGTCGTCCAGGCCACCGCATCCCTCCCAGGCATCTCACCGAAGAAGCGCAGAGCCGCGTCCACCTCACGGCACCGCACGTAAGCAGAAAGCATGCAGTTCCACGCCGCCGCCGCCGTCCTGTCCGGCATTTCGTCGAACACCTTCCTGGCATCCACGAGCTGCCCGGCCGCGGCGTACATGTCAAGGAGGCTGGTCATGACGTGCGAGTTGGACAGCGCGAACCCGCCGGCGAGCGCGCTCGCGTGGAGGGCGGCTCCGTGGGGGGCCGCGCCCGCGCCCGCGCCGGAGAGGGCGGCGAAGAGCGTGGAGAAGGAGAAGGCGTTGGGGCGGAAGCCGTGACGGCCGACGAGGCGGGAGAAAAGGGAGAGGAGCTGGGGAGGCCGCGCGCGGGACGCCGCCGCGGCGCGGAGGAGGAGGTTGGCGAGGGTGGGGGCCGCGGGCGGGTGCTGCGGGGAGGACGAGGACGAGGAGAGGAAGAGGGCCTCGGCGCGGGGGAGGTCGGCGGCGGCGGCGGCGAGGGATATGAGCTTGGCGAGGAGGAAGCGCTTGCGGTGGAAGCCGTTGAGGAGGAGCTGCGCGTGGAGCTGGTCGAGCGCGCGGAGGGAGGCGCTGCCAGGGCGGCGGCGGGCGTGCTGCGCGAGGAGGTAGAGGCGCTGCTGCAGCGCGCGGGAGTAGGGGATGTGAGGAGGCAGGTTGGGTGGGAGGGGAGGAGGAGGAGGACGACGAGGGGCTTGGCTAGACATGGTTGCCTTTGGCTCCCCGCCTCTCTGCGTCTGGCTTGGTATGTTTTCTGCTTCTGGGCGGGAATGGTTTGCTGCCGCAGCTTCGATTTGCTTCCGATGGGGGCGAAAATAGGGATATTTGATTATGGGTCTGTCTATATCACATCTAGATGTGAGATAATATCTCACATCTAAGCTGACATCAGCCTCTAATCTGTCTCCACTCGTTGACAAACAATACGCCTGGTTGCTCCCCGATCACCCCTGTGTCGACCAAGTTTGTTTGTTGTCTGGGCAGCCCATTGCTTTCAGCCCAACAACTCCCGCCACCTTCCCTTGTTTTTGTTGGGCTTTTTTGTTTGTTTGTTTGAGACGAAAAGGCCACATGTGTACGCAGACCTGGGCCTTATTAGTAAAAAAAAAACAATTGAAGTAGCCTTGTTTGCGTAGCTTGTGAACAAATGCCATGAGATGTTTGCTCCTGCTGGTCAGTCATGCTGTCATTCCCTGAGTCATGTTGTTGATTATTGTTGTTCAACTCCAACTGGTCAGAATTTGTATCTTTGCTTGCAAGCTCCTGTTTAAAAAAGACACGAACATTTGCGCCAAAAACATGAGCACCAGCAAAAAAGGTAAATCTCTTGCAGTGATAGGGGAAAATCAAAATCGTAAACCAAACATGAGCACAACAAAAACTACTGAGTCTACGTTGAAAAGCTATTGTGTACATTGAAAAAAAAACATGAAAGAACAACAAAAACATTCTTATAGACATTTTTCTACACTCTGCTTTGTTCAGGGAACTTGACGCGTTATGCATATTCAGGCATTTTTCATATGCGTTGTGCACACACAGACAATTCTCTTGGGCAGGGAGAAAACATTAACTATTAAATTTAGAAAAACCTTGCTTTTGTCTCAGTGAAGTTAGTTATTAAAAAATTTGAGAATGTGTCACTATACTAAAAGCTACACTACTACTGGGAAACAAAAACCTTGAGGACACATCGCCCTCTCATGCACGACACAAATACACAAGTTAATCACTGAACATACAGACCGAAAAATGAAAAAAATGAAAAAGCCTAAATCCAACAATCTCAATCACTGAACTTATGTAGTCAAAAATGTATGCTCTCTCTGAAAAATGCACATCCTGGAAATCCCACATTCTGAATCCCACATGCTGAATCCAACTAAAAAATGTGTGCTAACATTCTGAATCCCACACTCTGAATTCAGAGTGTTGGATTTTGCATTTCTGTAAAGACTCTGAATTCTGTTTTTATACCCTGGAGATGTGAACAATAACTTAATTTACAGTCTCAAGTCTGAAAACTTACAGATCAAACCAAAAACAGCCTGCATAACCTCATTGTCATGAACTAACACCCCTCCCACCCCCTCCCCCCAGCACAATAATGGGCTGACAAAAAACAACTCCCAGAAGCTAGCTTCAACATTCAATATAATTTGTTCGTTGCTGACTCCAGACAAAACATCAATAACAAGAATCGATGTATATGGATCCTGTCATTCATTGTTGGCTGAGGCAACAACCTCCTGTAGCCGAAGCTCCATGGCTCCCCCTCGCCTATCCCTTACCCCACCCCTATACAACCGTCTTACAAAACAACTGGATGGTTTCCTACACATGACATGAACAGAGATCTATCCAACAATAAAACAATTTTGCTCCTGACTCCTCGCAAACACAGCTGACGAAATGGCAACGGGCAAAATTAAGCTACGGGGGCGAACGAGGGGGGAGATGAGCCTTGGGAGGAAGCTTATTACCTTGACCAGAGCGTCAAGTGCGCAGAACTCCGGGGCGGTGCCCATAGTGGGGAGCTCGTCCGCTGCGGACTGCTCGGTGAAGCTGCGGATGTTGCGGTGCTCGTTAGGCATGCAGGGCTGGACGACGGTAACAACCGCCGTGGGAACGGCAGACCCGGAGTCTTCGGGGACGCTCCCGATGCCGCGGATCTCGGCGGCGGCGACGTCGCAAGCCATCGCCTTGGAGCTTCTCACGCTCCCTTCTCCTCTCTCTCCCACTTATTCAAACAGTCTGGGCGAAAAACACAGCAAAGCCACACAAATAACGGTGGATGGATATTTGGAGGGAAAAAAGATCTGGTACTCTTCTTTTGGAAAACATGCAGAAACACCCCTGTAAAAGAAGAAAAAACATGTAGCTGCACCATAATAAGAGGTAGGCTGTTAAGTTAAAAAACATAATTGACATTTCAATAATAGAAAACCTTTAGAGTTACCTACATTCTAGCAGTACAGAAAAAAGGCTACCTATTTGTGAGTCAACGGATAACCTACAAAAAACTTGTAGCTCAGTTGTATGCAAAAATATCCTGTGTCGGGATTGCAAAAAATACGGGTAGCCTATAGTTATGGAAAAAATTCTACCCCAATTGCAACAATCAAAGACCCGACTAGCATGTATGTTGGTAAAACAATCTTCAGCAATTACAACTACACACAAAACACCGCTTGCAAAAAGTGGCATCAAACAAAACACCCCGGTTGCAAGTCAAGGGTTGACTTGCAAGTGGCAACAAAACAAGGAACCCGGTTGCAAAGTCAAGGGTTCGGCTTGCAAGTGGCATGGAAGAAAAACTACGGGTGCACGGTTGCGAGTTGAGGGTTGACTACCAAATGGAATGAAAGAAAGAACCCGGATGCAAGTCGAGGGCCGGCTTGCAATTGTCATCAAAGAAAAAAGACCCAATTGCAAAGTCAAGGGTTCACTTGCAAGTGGAATGAAAAATAAAAACTACGGGGTGACAATTGCGAGTCGATGGTGGACTTGCAACTAGGGCAACTACAAAACTACATCCCCGAGTTGCGAGCACTTGGTTGACTTGCAACTGGGGCGATTACAAACTATATTCCTTGAGTTGCGAGTCAGGGTGGACTTGCAACTGGGGTGAATAAAAACTACATCCCCTTGAGTTGCGAGTCGAGGGTGGACTTGCAACTGAGCTGACAGAAACCCCAAGTTGCAGGTCAAGGGTCTAATTGCAACTATTATGAAACAAGAACAAAAAACAACACCCCCCGAGTTGCGAGTCGAGGGTGAACTTGCAGCTAGGGCAAGTACAAAACTACATCCCCGAGTTGCAAGTACATGGCTGACTTGCAACTGGGGCGATTACAAACTACATCCCTCGAGTTGCAAAGTCGAGGTGGACTTGCAACTGGGGGTGAAAACAAAACAACACCCCCGAGTAGCGAGTCGAGGGTGGACCATTAACTGGGCTGACAGAAACCCTTAGTTACAGGTCGACGGTCTAATTGCAACCATTATGAAACAAGAACAAAAAACAACACCCCAAGTTGCGAGTCGAGGGTGGACTTGCAACTAGGGCAAGTACAAAACTACATCCCCGAGTTGCCAGTACATAGTCGACTTGCAACTGGGGCGATTACAAACTACATCCCTCGAGTTGCAAAGTCGGGGGTGGACTTGCAACGAGGGGTGAAAACAAAACACCACCCCTAGTAGCGAGCCGAGTGTGGACTTGCAACCGGGCCAACGGAAACCCCTAGTTGCAGGTCGAGGGTCTAACTGTAACTACCATGAAACAACAACAGAAAACAACACCCCTCGAGTTGCGAGTTGAGGGTGGACTTGCAACTAGGTGCAACTAGAAAACTACATCCCCGGGTTGCTAGAACATGGTTGACTTGCAACTGGGTGACTACAAACTACATCCCTCGAGTTGTGAGTCAGCGATGGAGTTGCAACTGGGGCAACTAGGAAACTACATCCCGGAGTTGCGAGTACATGGTTGACTTGCAAAAGAGGTGAAAACAAACAATACCCCTCCTCCGAGTTGCGAGTCGAGGGTGGACTTGCAACTGGGCCGACATAAACCCCTATTTGCAGGTCGAGGGTCTAATTGCAACTACCATGAAACAAGTACTAAATACAACAACCCTCGAGTTGCGAGTCGAGGGTGGACTTGCAACTAGGGAAACTACAAAACTACATCCCCGAGTTGCAAGTACATCGTGGACTTGCAACTGGGGCAATTATAAAACTACATTCCTCGAGTTGCATGTCGGGGTGGACTTGCAACTGGGATGAAAATCAAAACAACACCCCCGAGTTGCGAGTCAAGGGTGAACTTGCAACTGGAACGACAGAAACCCCTAGTTGCAGGTCGAGGGTTTAATTGCAACTACCATGAAACAAAATAAAAGACAACACCCCTCGAGTTGCGAGTCGAGGGTGAACTTGAAACTAGGGCAACTATAAAAACTACACCCCCGAGTTGCAGTTGAGTGTGGACTTGCAACTGGGCCGACAGAAACCGCTAGTTGCAGGTCGAGGATCTAGTTGCAACTAACATGAAACTAGAAATAAAAAGATAAAAACACCCCTCGAGTTGTGATTCGAGGGGTGGACTTGCAACTAGTGCAACTACAAAACTACACCCCGAGTTGTGAGTCGAGGGTGGGCTTGCGACTAGGGTAACTACAAAAATATATCCCCAAGTTACGAGTACATGGTTGACTTGCAACTGGGGCGATTACAAATTACATACCTCGAGTTGCAAGTCGGGGGTGGACTAGCAACTGAGGTGAAAACCAAAACAACACCCCAAGTTGCGAGTGAGTGGTGGAATTGCAACTGGGGCGATTACAAACTACATCCCTCGAGTTGCGAGTCGGAAGTGGACTTGCAACTGGGGCGATTACATACTATATCCCTCGAGTTGCGAGTCGGTGGTGGACTTGCAACTAGGGCAATTACAAAAGTACATCCCCGAGTTGCGAGTATATGGTTGACTTGCAACTGGGGTGAAAAACAAACAACACCCCCTCCAAGTTACGAATCGAGGGTGGATATGCAACTGGGCCGACAGAAATCCCTAGTTGCAGGTCGAGGGTCTAATTGCAACTACCATGAAACAAGAACAAAAGACAACACCCCCTCGAGTTGCGAGTCGAGGGTGGACTTGCAGCTAGGGCAACTACAAAACTACACCCCCGAGTTGCGAGTTGGGGATGGACTTGCAACTAGGGCAACTACAAAACTACATTCCCGAGTTGCGAGCACATGGTTGACTTGCAACTAGGGCAATTACAAACTACATTCCTCGAGTTGCAAGTCGGGGGTGGACTTGCAACTGGGGTGAATACAAACTATATTCCCTCGAGTTGCGAGTCGAGGGTGAACTTGCAACTGGGCCGACAGAAAACCCCTAGTTGCAGGTCGAGGGTCTAATTGCAACTACAACGAAACAAAAACAAAAAACAAGACCCTACCGAGTTGTGAGTAGAGGGGTGGACTTGCAACTAGGGCAACAACAAAACTACATCCTCGAGTTGCGAGTACATCGTTGACTTGTAACCGAGGCAATTACAAAACTACATCTCTCGAGTTGCAAGTCGGGGGTGGACTTGCAACTAGATGATCTAGCCTTCACAGAAAAGAAACCCTAGATGAAGGACAAAAAGGAAAAAAGAAACAGAACTTATTTACCTTGGCTAGGTACTCACCCCGCCACCCTGCCCTGCCATCTCTTCTCTCACAAACAGAAGAACGATCTAGCCACAAACACCAAAATGAGACCAACAAACTTCACAAACCTTCTTCTGCACAACAACAAAAATTAATTGATTTTAAATAATCGACATAGATAAGAAAGTATATAATTTCAGTTAGTCCCATACTAAAATGCACAAAAAATTCAGTTAGTCCCCCATTTTGTTTAAAAAAATCAATACTAGGGCTTCATCAAAACATATGCTAAAAAATACCATTTCACAAGATGGAACTTGCACGAATTCGCATCTTCAAGAACCTATAATGCGAAACACATCTCATGACAGAAAACTACTGGGCGCTTGCTTTGTTATCAACTAAAAAATACAGCTGAATATTATCAACTAGGGACCATTCATTTTAAAAAACAAACTTTTAGTTAGCTGTCCGATACCATTCAGATGTCCCAAAGAAAAACTATAGTAGTTCTCACAAATATTTTACAATCTGAAAAAATGATACAACAAACATTTCACTATATACTATCATAGTTACACCTAGAGGACAGTTTCAAAAGCTCAAACTAGACTCATACAGGAGCCTAACACACAAACAAGATAACTATGTAAAACGGCAACACCAGTCCCTATGAAATGATTCTGCATTTCCAGTTTCTGCTACTCTACAGCTACTACCACCCATGGTTGGACTTATGAGGACTCCCCATTTTAAGAACTGATATTTCACATACTATAGATGAACACATGGAGAAGGAGGAATACGACCCAGTACAGAAAAATATAGTCCTGATTTTGGAAAATGCTGATCATACAAAACTAAATTAACACCCTGAATCCAAAAAAAGACAACCAAATAATTTCTCATCCAAAAAACAAATCACATCCCCCTAACCTAAAAATGGATTTAAGCTTTCCTCAAAGCTACTTCTAGAGAAAATGCTGCCAACCTTGGATGTGTTACTAATAAAGACATTCTATCACCCCTAACAAAAAAGGCAAACGCCCAAGCACAAGAAAAAAAATCTACCACTAGAAACTTTATTACTGGATTACAAACAAAATTCACAAACGGAGATTTCCACCCCCCCCCC
>LR738713.1:524094620-524130896 GCA_902687465.1 Secale cereale | reverse complement strand
ACCATCGACTCGCAACTCAGGGGGTGTTGTTTTTTGTTCTTGTTTCATAGTAGTTGCAATTAGACCCTCGCCATGCAACTAGGGTTTTCTGTCGGCCAAGTTGCAAGTCCACCCCTGTCTCGCAACTCGGGAGGGTGTTGTTTTGTTTTCACCCCAGTTGCAAGTCCACCCCTGGCTTGAAACTCGAGGGATGTAGTTTGTAATCGCCCAGTTACAAGTCAACCATGTACTCGCAACTCGGGAGGGTGTTGTTTGTTGTTTGTTTTCACCCAGTTGCCAGTCCACCCCCGACTTGCAGCTCGAGGGATTTAGTTTGTAATGGCCCCAGTTGCAAGTCAACCGTGTACTCGCAACTCGGGAGGGTGTAATTTTGTAGTTGCCATAGTTGCAAGTCCACCCTTGACTCGCAACTCGGGAAGGGGGGGTGTTGTTTTTTCTTCTTGTTTCATAGTAGTTGCAATTAGACCCTTGACCTGCAACGAGGGATTTCTTTCGGCCAAGTGGCAAGTCTACCCTCGTGTGCAATTAGACCCTTGACTCACGGGAGGGTATAGTTTTGTAGTTGCCCTAGTTTCAAGTCCACCATCAACTCGCAACTCGGGGGGGGGGGATGGGTGTTGTTTTTTGTTCTTGTCTCATAGTAGTTGCAATTAGACCCTCGACATGCAACTAGGGGTTTCGGTCGGCCCAGTTGCGAGTTCACCCTCGACTCGCAACTAGGGAGGGTGTTGTTTTGTTTTCACCCCAGCTACAAGTCCACCCCTTACTTGCAACTCGAGGGATGTAGTTTGTAATCGACCCAGTTGCATGTCAACCATATACTCGCATCTTGGGAGGGTGTTGTTTCTTGTTTGTTTTCACCCTTGTTACAAAGACCACCCCGACTTGCAACTCAAGGGATGTAGTTTGTAATCGCCCTAGTTGCAAGTCAACCATGTACTCGTAACTCGTGAATGTGTAGTTCGGTAGTTGCCCTGGCTGCAAGTCCACCATCGACTCGCAACTCAGGGGGTGTTGTTTTTTATTATTGTTTCATAGTAGTTGCAATTAGACCCTCACCGTGCAACTAGGGGTTTCTGTCGGCCCAGTTGCAAGCCCACCCCTGTCTCACAACTCGGGAGGGTGTTGTTTTGTTTTCACCCCAGTTGCAAGTCCACCCCTGGCTTGCAACTCGAGGGATGTAGTTTGTAATCGCCCAGTTGCAAGTCAACCACGTACTCGCAACTCGGGAGGGTGTTGCTTGTTCTTTGTTTTCACCCCAGTTGCAAGTCCACCCCCGACTTGCAACTCGAGGGATTTAGGTTGTAATCGCCCCAGTTGCAAGTCAACCGTGTACTCGTAACTCGGGAGGGTGTAGTTTTGTAGTTGCCCTAGTTGCAAGTCCACCCTCGACTCGCAACTCGGGGGGAGGGGTGTTGTTTTTTGTTCTTGTTTCATAGTAGCTGCAATTAGACCCTCGACCTACAACTAGGGAATTCTGTCGGCCCAGTTGCAAGTCTACCCTCGTGTGCAACTCGGGAGGGTGTTGTTTTGTTTTTGCTACAGTTGCAAGTCCACCCCCGACATGCAACTCGGGAGATGTAGTTTGTAATCACCCCAGCTGCAAGTCAATCATGTACTCGCAACTCGGGAGGGTGTTGTTTTGTAGTTGACCTAGTTGCAAGTCCACCCTCCACTCGTAACTCGGGGGAGGGGTGTTGTTTTTTGTTCTTGTTTCATAGTAGTTGCAATTAGACCCTCGACCTAGAACTAGGGGTTTCTGTCGACCCAATTGCAAGTCCACCCTCGACTTGAAACTTGGGAGGGTGTTGTTTTGTTTTCACCCTAGATGCAACTTGCCAGAACCCTACCCAATTGCATGTCCACCCTCGATATGCAACCAAGGATGGACTTGCAGTTGCATGACTCGACCCTTTGTGCCAGTTGCATGTCGCTAATAAAACAACAAGGCCCGCTAATACCTAGAGTAAGGACCTCGGGGGGCGCTGATACAATCACTAAGCTTAGCGATCGCTCACTATTCGCTCATAGTAGGTTCGACCGTTTGTGTTGTTAGCGAGTGATTTTTGGGAAGCGATCCAGGATTCCTCGGAGCGAGTTGTGGTTTGGGGATCCGGTTTTAGGAACCTTTTTGGTGGTTTTGGATGGTTGCAACCGGCTTTTTTGTTCTCTACTTTTTTTTGTCTATTTCCCTCTTGGGGTTTCTAGTTATTCTTTTGGTTTTTTCTATTTGTTTTTTCATTGTTTTTCTTATTTTCCTTTACATTTTGTTTTTAAACCTTTTTGAACCTTTTTCAAATATATGAACAATTTTAAATTCATGAAAATTTTGGAACTTTGTGATTTATTTATTTTGAATCGACCATTTTCTGAATCCAGAACAATTTTTAACACTTTTGGATGCACGGTCAATTGTTCAGTATGTGTCTTAAAAACATTTAGTGTATATTATAAAAATGTTTTACCATATATTTAAAATGGTTCTACGTATATTAAAAAACTTTAAGTTTGTATTAAAAAATTAGTGTGTATTAAAAAAGTTCAGTGAATATAATTTAAAAGGTTCATTTTATCTAAAAAAGTTCACCGTATATTTAAAAAATTAAATCTATATTGCTACAAATTCGTGAACATGTTTCTGATTTTTTTATCAAACTTTATATTTTATTGAAAATTAATGCATAAAATATAAAGAGTGGAACGGAAAAGCAAAAACAAAAGGGCAAAAAAACAAATCATTTATAGTCTACTAGAAGCTAGCGATCAGAGACACACCGCTAAATAGATGGCAATAAAATGCAAAAACCAACAAATCGATGGTAGAGCTACTTTATTTTCACTGACATACATCTGATCACTAGATTTTCCTGGAAAAGAAAAATGATCGCTAGCTTCAAGTTGTGACGCAACACAACTTACCAAGGTGCTTGATGCTTCTCCTTGCGTCGCCATCCGATCTAATATGATCTAGCGATCTACGTACCATGCATGCACAGGAAGAGGGACTGGGATCAGGTGACATGCGCTACGGTGAGATGCACGGTGACATGCGGCCCAAATTCAAATTTAAACATTGCGAAAAAATCTGAAAAAAATCATGCATGTTCACAGCACATACCAAGATAACCCCATAAAATTTCAGATCAAAATTCGAAACATACATCGAGAAACAAAAAAGAGAAATCTGACTATTCACATCTGAGTTTCTCTTTTTTGTTTCTCGATGTATGTTTCGAATTTTGATCTGAAATTTTGTGGGATTATCTTGGTATGTGCTGTGAACATGCATGATTTTCTTCAGATTTTTTCGCAATGTTTAAATTTGAATTTGGGCCGCATGTCACCGTGCATGTCACCGTAGCACATGTCACCTGATCCCAGTCCCAGGAAGAGACACATGTAGCAAGAAGGAATCTTTGGCTGGGTGATGCACACCGTAAAAAGCTAGCCTCCTGCTAGTACACACTATGAGCTGTCAGACGTATAGGTCGGACCACCGAGGCGGACATGAGCACAAGATTGTTTCGTTTGTTGCAGGCTTTATGACAAATCAAAATCGAACAAACAAGATAAACAATGAAGAGGTGGCGTTGACATCATACTTAGATGTGAGATATTATCTCACATCTAGATGTAATATAGACGGACCCTTTGATTATTTGCCACAACTTTCTTTGGACTCTGACAATTTACCACCAGTTAGATTGTAATTGATCCATTGCCACTGGTTACATGGAACTTTGCTATTTTGCCCTTTGTTGGATGTGACCCACGAGAAATGTCCTAAATACTCCTTAGAGCATCTCCAGCCGTTGCCCCACCCCAGGTATAAAAGGACCGTTTAGCTTACGCCTCAATCAGCCGTGCCAAAATTGGCCACGCCAAAATATTGGCGAGCGATTTCGCCGCCAATATCTCGCCAGCGTAGGGGCGTAGGAACTGAACTGAGCTACCAAATAATTGGCGTGGTAGCGAAATATGGGAGCCAATGCCCCTGGTACCAAAAAATTGGCAGGGAGTCTCGTGGCTGCATTCCAAACAGCCCCAAAAATCGTCGTCTGGGGGCGAGTCGGCGGTATAATCAGCCTGGTGGCGGTTGGCCACCTAGCCGTCGCCCCCAAGTCGCCCCAAGCGCCAATGTTGGCCTATTTTTTGGCCTAATTTCGGTGAAAAATGGCCCGATATCAGCGCGAATCGGCCCATATTCGGCGTGGTTCGGCGTGAATTCTCAACCTAAATATTTTTTATCACATAATTCATCACAGAAAATCAATAAAAAATATATAGTTCAATACAAATTATATAGTTCAACAAATAAAACTCATATTTCATCACACGTCGAGCTAGGCGTCGTCCTTGATCCTCTATAGGTGCTCCACCAGATCCTGCTGCAGTTGTTGATGCACATGTGGGTCTCGGATCTCCTGACACATATTGAGGTAGGCAGTCCAGGTTGCCGGTAGCTGGTGATCGACTTGGGCAAGAGGACCTTGCCTGTAGTATGGTTCATGTCAAACACTGGTTCTTCCTGCTCGCTCTCAATGATCATGTTGTGCAAGATGACACAGCAAGTCATGATCTCCCATATTTGATCTTTCGACCATGTCTGAGCAGGGTACCGGACAACAACAAATCAAGATTGGAGCAGACCAAATGCCCGCTCGACATCCTTCCTGCAAGACTCCCGAACCTTGGCAAAGTGGGACTTCTTGCCTCCTGGCACAGCATTTGAGATAGTCTTCACAAATGTCGACCATCTCGGATAGATGCCATCAACTAGGTAGTACCCCTTGTTGTACTGTCGCCCATTGACCTCGAAGTTCACCGGATGAGAATGGCCTTCGACAAGCTTGGCAAAGACAGGGGAGCACTGCAGCACGTTGATGTCATTGTGAGTTCCTGGCATTACCAAAGAAGGAGTGTCAAATCCAGAGGTCCTGTGTGGCCACTGCCTCAAGTACCACACTACAACCACCTTTGACGCTTTTGTACATCACCTGCCAAGCAAATGGACAGTTCTTCCATTTTCAATGAATGTAGTCGATGCTTCCAAGCAGCCTAGGAAATCCTCTCGCTGCATTCTGTGCTAGGATCCGAGCGGTGTCTTTCGCATTGGGTGTTCGCAAGTATTGCGGTCCAAACACTTCCACCACTGCCCTGCAGAACTTGTAGAAACATTCAATGGTGGTGGACTCGGCCATGCGCCCATAGTCGTCGAGTGAATCACCATTGAATGTTTCTACAAGCATCCTCATCGTTATCGTGCACTTCTGGATTGAAGTGAATCCAAGTTTGCCGGTGCAATCCTTCTTGCACTTGAAGTAGCTGTCGAACTCCCGGATGGAATTCACAATCCTGAGGAAAAGCTTTCAGCTCATCCCATAACAGCGCCGAAATACTTTGTCGCCGTGTAGTGGAGCATCGGTGAAGTAGTCAGAGTAGAGCATGCAGTAGCCTTCCAGACAATTCCGGTTCTTTGCTTTCATCAGCCCCAGTGCCAAGCCACCTCGCCGCGGCTTTTCATTGCTCGCGAGCAGGCCGGCGAGGACCATAAGATGTTCCTCTTCCTGGACGTCGGCATCGGCTTCCTCCTCCAGCAGCGCGGTGAGCGCCTCCTCCTCGTCCGAGTCCATTGCCGAGCAGGCAAAATGCCGAACACCTTGCAGGCATGGTGGGTGCACACCCACCGGTACACTACCCTCGCGGTCGGAACGCCGAAAAAATTGTCCCGGGCGATGGTGGAGAGCCTGCCGCGGCTAAACCTCTTCTCTTTTACGGCGGGGAATGGCCTATCTAGCGGTGGTGGGCGGTGGGCGGTGCCGGGATCGGCAGGCTGGCGGCCGAGCACGCAGGGGGTGGGAGGCGAATCTGGACTATTGGCTTGCCTTTTCGCCTGACAGTGTGGGCCAGACGTGTTTTTCCCTCGCGTAGAAGCCCCTGAGCGCCCCCCTCCCCCCGGTGCGCCGGGTTCGGCCTGCGATCGTCGGGCCCAAAAACGGGCCGAGCCGGTGGATTTTGGCGTCTTGGGGTCACGACTGGGGCGTTTTTTGGCGTCGGCGCGTAAAAAGTCGCCTGGGGGGCTTTTGGGGGCGCGGCTGGAGTTGCTCTTATCCTGGATGGACCACGAACTGGGAGGTCTTGGTCGCTTGCGTTGTTCCCCTTCCTCTCGCCTGCACGAACTGAAGGAGACGACCACGACGGAGAATTGCGTTCGTTACTCTAGACGGTGGCAGCTCTGGTGGTCCTCAGCGGCGGCTGAATCCCAGCTAGGAAGGTGAGGCCCTCTCTCCCGCCCCAAGGGTTACACGACTGGGGCTCGTCCTTGTCTGCCGGAGAGCGCGCGAGGAATGCTACCGTCGCTGGCTATGATGTCCGTGCGTGCCCGCTGCTGCTGCAGCACGGGCTAATCCTTCGAGAAGCAGCAGGAGCAGCACATTGAGACGGGGAGCAGCGAGGGCCAGCAGGAGCAGCACATTGAGACGGGGGGCAGCGAGGGCCAGCAGGAGCAGCACATGGAGACGCCGGGAGCAGTGGAGTGAGGCAAGGGGATAAAGAGCAGGAGGTGGTGGCGGGACAGCAAGGACCTCTGGGGAGTAGAAGAGCGACAGCGGCAGGGCAACAGAGCGGTGTCGGCTTTGTCAGGACTTAGGACTGGGCACGGGCTAGAGTTCATCCCCGATTTGGGGAGCAGGCTGCGTGTTTAGTCAAATAGGTAAAAGGGCATAATTGTCCTATGTTTTATGCATTTAATTTGTTTATCATTTGCAAAGATTTTTTTTGTGTACAAAAGTGGCAAAAGAACGAAGTGCAAACTAAGGGGTGGCACCTGATCAATTGCAATGTAATATGTGGCAAAAATACCAAAGCCCAAAGAAAATGGTGGAAAATAATCAAATCGCCCGCAAAAATGGGTCGCGCGCAGTTTACAGATCGCATGTCAAATGGTGTTCCAGCGGAAAACCCTCGCTCTGGTGTTGAAGCGTCACTTCTGGGTGTGTTTGGTAGCAGTTCCCATAGGAGCATCTCCAACAGCCGCGCTATGCGCGGTGCGCTGAAAAAGTGTTTGCAGCGCGCCGACCGCCTGTTTTTGCATGGCGCAGAGCGCTTGCTCCAGCGGCCGATGCAAAATTTAGCGCGCGCGAGCCGCTCCAGCTGTCGCTGCAAAAAACATGCGCGCGCGCTCTTGCACAAACAACATATGCACTCCAAACACAACCAAGAAGATCAAACACAAACAAAATAAATCAATAATAAATTGTTCAATTTCATTATTACAACTCAAACAAATAGTTTATCTTCCAATACAACAAATAGTTCAATAATACAACATCAAAAACACAAATCATAATGCTCATTGTCGGACATTCCATGCCCACCACTCCTCAATGAGATCCTTCTATAGATCATCATGCATTTCGGCACGTCGAATGGCATGATAGGAGGCAACAAAACGGGCCACCCTAGCAGTTGTCCGCCGCACTCGCATGGGATGTCCCAAGAGCTCATACTGAGAGTAGCCTAAATCTTGGCCATGCTCATTCTCGATGATCATGTTGTGCATGATCACACAAGCATGCATGATGTACCAAAGCATCTTTTGATCCCAAAATCTAGTCGGTCCTCTCACAATAGCAAATTGGGCTTGCAAAATCCCAAAAACTCTCTCCACATCTTTTCTAGCCGATGCCTGAGCATTGTGGAAATCAAGATTTTTCTTACCTTCCGGTTTTTCAACGGCTTCACAAATGTTTGCCACTTTGGGTAGATGCCATCTGCAAGATAGTAGCCATAGTTGTATGTATGGCCTTTTGCTACAAACTGCATCGGTGGCAGTTCACCATTTGCAATCTTATTCATCAGTGGTGATCGATTAATAACGTTGATGTCATTCAAAGATTCAGGCATTTCAAAAAAAGCATGCCAAATCTAAGTCTCTTGATCGACCACCGCTTCAAGGATTATAGTGGAACCCTTTTTTGGCCATGGAATTTCCCATGCCATGCCTTACGACAATTCTTCCAACTCCAATGCATGCAATCTATTTAGCCAAGCATACCTGGGAAGCCATGAGCTTTGTTCATCTCCAATATCCTTGCGACGTCTTCAGCATTGGGAGATCTGAAATACTCCTGGCCAAACACTTGCACAATTCTGACTGCGAAGCGCTTGACACACATGATGGCTTGACTCTGACCCATGGTCAGGTGATCATCAACTAGATCAGCGGGGATACTGTATGCCAACATACGCAAAGTGGTTGTCACCTTCTAAAAGGTGCTATGCCCGAGCTCTCCAGCGACATTCCTCGTTTGCTGAAAAAATCGATCATGGCTCGCTAGTTTCTCTGCAATGCGTGTGAACAACTCGGTGCTCATCCTAAACCGGCGCCGGAAGTACGACTCGGGGTACATGGGATTATTCACAAAATAGTGCCTGATGAATCTGTTGTTGGCATCGATCCTATCCCTCCAATTTTTTTGCCGACCCATAACTAGACCACCATGCTTCGGTTTTTTATTGATGTGCATAGCTAGGATCATTGCAAGATCCTCCTCCTCTTCAATATCAAATTCTTCTTCGGAAGAATCATATGACGAACTCATCTACAATGTTCAATTTAAATTAGGCTATAAAACTACAAAGAACATGCACCAAATTCATGTAAAAATGTGAAGTTGGAGCAATACATACCTTGCAAGCGTTTTGTCGAACACCTTGTGGGCACCGAGCGGCAGTGGGCGGCTGGGCATTGTCCGTCGGAGGAATGGCGCGCGCGAGGGGCAGCGGTGCCCGTAGGGAGATGGAGGAAGCGGCGGCGGCACGGGTCAAAGATCGTGGATGTCGCCTAGCGGGGGGGGGGGGTGAATAGGCGCTTTAGAATAATTACGGTTTAGGCATGAACAAATGCGGAATAAACCTAGCGGTTAATTTGACAAGCACAAAACCTACAACAACTAGGCTCACCTATGTGCACCAACAACTTATGCTAAGCAAGATAAACAACTAGGTGATAGCAAGATATATGACAAGAAACAATATGGCTATCACAAAGTAAACTGCATAAGTAAAGGCTCGGGTAAGAGATAACCGAGGCACGCGGAGATGACGATGTATCCCAAAGTTCACACACTTGCGGGTGCTAATCTCCGTTTGGAGCGGTGTGGAGGCACAATGCTCCCCAAGAAGCCACTAGGGCCACTATAATCTCCTCACGCCCTCGCACAATGCAAGATGCCGTGATTCCACTAAGGGACCCTTGAGGGCGGTCACCGAACCTGTACAAATAGCAACCCTTGAGGGCGGTCACCGAACCCGTACAAATTGCTCGGGGCGATCTCCACAACCTAATTGGAGACCCCGACGCTTGCCCGGAGATTTTCACCACAATGATTGAGCTCCGAACACCACTAAGGTTGGGGCTATCTCCCCAACGACACCATGAAGCTTCACCGCAATGGAATATGGCTTCGAGGTGACCACAACCGTCTAGGGCGCCCAAACACCCAAGAGGAACAAGTTCAAGGGTACCAAGCACCCAAGAGAATAAGCTTCTCAACTTCACTTCCACGTATCATCGTGGAGAACTCAAACCGATGCACCAAATGCAATGGCAAGGGCACACGGAGTGCCCAAGTCCTTCTCTCTCAAATCCCACCAAATCAACTAATGCTAGGGAGGGAAAAGAGAGGAATAACAAGAAGGAGAACACGAAGAACTCCAAGATCTAGATCCAAGGGGTTCCCCTCAAATAGAGGAGAAAGTGATTGGTGGAAAGGTGGATCTAGATCTCCTATCTCTTTTCGCCCCAAAACTAGTAAGAATCCATGGAGGGATTGAGAGATAGCAAGCTCGAAGAAGGTCAACAATGGGGGGAGAACACGAGCTCAAGAGATAGGGTCCATTGGGGAAGAAGACCCCCTTTTATAGGACCCCATTGCCCGTTACAGCCGTTTTTACAATGCAGCGGTACAACCGCTTGAACCACCGGTACTAC
This sequence comes from Secale cereale, assembly GCA_902687465.1. Taxonomy (NCBI): domain Eukaryota; kingdom Viridiplantae; phylum Streptophyta; class Magnoliopsida; order Poales; family Poaceae; genus Secale; species Secale cereale. The sequence goes on along the minus strand of LR738713.1, from coordinate 524,120,902 downwards.
CAGAATTCATGGGTTCCCCTTGCAGAAGTGTACCAGCGGTACAACTAGTGGAGCTACTAGTAGTACCGGTCGGCCGGAGCCAACCAGAACTACCGCTCCACCACCGCCCAACAACCGCCTCTGATACAGAAGGGTTTCACCCCATAGAAGTGGTTGGGGCGGTGGTTGTGCCAGTACAACCGCTGGACCAGAGTCCCGGGGAGGTGGAGATCTGGTCGGTACAACCTCCGCAGACACTGGCAGTACCGGTTTGTAAGAGCAAACCGGAACTACCGCTCCACCACCGCTCTACCACCGTATCAGTAACAGAAGGGTATCACCCCTAGGCGGTAGTACGAGCGATGGTTTAACTGGAACAACCGTCCGAGCGGTACAACCGCTTTTTCAAACGGTACAACCGCTCTGCACTAAAACCACTGCCACAGAAAGACTATGAGGAAACACTAAAACCAAAACTGCCATAACTTCTGCAAATGAGCTCCGAATTGAACAAACTCAAGCTTGTTGGGTAGAGAAAGACGAGTAGCATCAAAACAGCAACTGGTTATAGTAAGAAGAGGCAGGGGAGGTATGCCAAGATATAGAGGAGTGAACCCTCCATCCGAGAAGAACCGGCATAACCTCCAACATCCAAAACATCATAGAAGATGCATGTGAACTCCGTTTCCGATGAACTCGAGCTTGTCATGAAGATGACCAAAACCTCCAAATCTCACAAGGAGAAGAACCAAACAAGAACCAATAAAGATGATGCAAGGATGCAATGGTTTGAGCTCTCTACGAACGGTGCGATCAAGCTACTCATCAAGAGCCCCCTTGATAGTACGGCAATCGATCCTATAACCCGGTCTCCAACTACCACCTGAGACCGGTAAAATAGAAAACCTATCAAGGGCAAACCTTTGCCTTGCACAAAGTCCACTTGAGCTAGATGTAGACGATCTTGACTCCCTCAAGTTGGACCACCTTTCTTGATTGTGTTGGCTCGGTGAAGACTAGTAGATTGCTCCCCCATACTCCACTTTGGGTGAGCACTCTTCGACACATATTCACAAGTCCATTGTCACCACAATGGACGGCAAGCTTCAAGCACTTGATCTGTTCGTGATGCTCCACATGAACTTGCACACTGCAAACTTGATGACGATCACCACTTGATGTCATCCTCCATGGGTTGTATAATATCTTCCTCTTGACGCAAGCCCATGGAAACATACCTAACCCACATAGAACTCTCACGTAGACCATGGGTTAGTACACAAAGTGTAAGGGACAATGCTTACCATACCATGGGATCATTTGATCCATCTCGGTATATCTTCTATGCTTTGTGTGTTTATTAACTTGATTCACTCTTTGACTTAGTCTTGATCAACCTTGAATCTTTCCAACTCTCTTCATTTGGATGATGTCTTGAAGGTAAACATGAATGGTCACACACTCTTCTTCTACAAGACATGCTTGCAATAAGCTCAACACTCACAAGACCAATCTTTGGATAATTTCTTAATAGTACCTTGGTCATCACAAACTCTCCTTGAAACCAACACATGGACTCCAAGAAAAGCCTATGGACAAACCCTTCAAATATAACTCAAGGAAACCATTAGTCCATAGAGATTGTCATCAATTAACAAAACCAAACATGGGGGCACCGCATGTTCTTTCGATCTCCCCCATTTTGGTAATTGATGACAATCACTTTCAAAAGAGTTTGTATAAGGAATTATGCATCACCATACCATGCAACAATAATGTATGCGCATGAGATGCAAAAGCTTAGGAACAAAACCAAAGCAAGAAGAGATGACTCTCTAAACTTCTCCACAATACTGTCTGAAACTTCTCCCCGGCATCGATTGCCAAAATGGGCGAAAGGCTTAGAACACCAATATACCTTGTGTTCCTCCATAAATTGTGTATTTCTCAACTAGAGAGTGGAATGCAATACACATATCCAACGGTAAATACTTGGAGGAAGACAAGCTATATTGAAGCCCAAAGATTGCCAAAAGAATGATATGCCACAAAGGCATAACAGAGAGAGAAACAAGAACTCAATCAATCAAATGATACCAATTGAAGCAAGCTATCAAAAGATACCAATTGAACCAACTAGACTAATGATCCCACGTGCCACATAAATAAAAGATATTATGATATGAGACAAGGAGTGTTCTAGAGAAAGTAGAGAAGCTCCCCTTGTTTTGTGCACAATTTAGTTTTGCAATTGGATACAATGAGCACAAAATAGGATCGTCACTCCCCCAAGATCAATAGAACCTCACGACAAGTGCAAGAAACCAACGGAGCATTCTAAAAGACACTAGTGAAGATCCCCATGATTTGTGCACTCCTTAGAATATTTGCATTAGGATACCAAATGCACAAAATAGGATCATCACTCCCCCAAAATCAATAGAAACTCACAACAAGTGCAAGTGAGCATGTAGGAAACAAAGTCTAGCACTTGCAATAAACGAATGGTTGAGCAACATATAAAAGAGGCAACTTGAAAATAGGCTCAACCAAAAAGATGTGCGTGAGTCATGGCAAAGCACTTGAGAAGACTAATATAAGGATGATCATTAAGGATCAACATAGTCTTTAATAGAGGAGATACAAGGTGCATGACATGTCCTTCCCACACACACAAACCAAAGGGTTTCACAAGCATACTCAATATGCAAAATGAATAACTAACGCTTGTGACAACCCATGGTGAATAAAGAAAGTGAAATCTTTGTCAAGAGGAGGGATACCAATCGGGATGGTAAAAGCCTCATCAAGACAAGCAAGAGACAAAATATCTTCACCCCACACGAGTGCATCAAGATGCAACAAGATAAGATCCTCACTCAAGGCAAAAGCTTTCATGGGGCCACCGAAGAAATAAGACAAGAAGGACAAGGTGGATGTGAAAGAGAAAGATATCTTCTAGATATGTAATTTCTCTCGAGTGTAAAATATTCTAGGTATATAAAAATCATGATGATATCAATCCACAAAGAAGGAAGTACACATGAAATGGCTACAAGAAGGAAAGAAAAAGATATTCACAAGGAAGTCATAAATATACCAATAAGATATTTGCTTTAAAGCATAGCACATGGTTGGATATGGTCTTATTGTATATAAGTGAAGTCCAACCACACAAACATCAAAGACATCACAACTAGCAACAAGAGATCATTGTTGTGATGCTTTGAGAAAGGAAAGAAGTATCACAAGAAAGAATGAATTATACGTCATGATACAACCTACACAAGGTTGATGCAAGAAATGTGTGCATGGAGTAGATGATGATACTTGTTACCGAGATAGCATTAGAAGGATGTAGTAGATACCAATTGAAGGTAGATAGTAGTTCATTGATCATCCTAGCTTGAATCCAATAAGCACATGGTGACAACACCTTTCTTTTGAATGAGCCGAGCATCCAAGGCATCTCCAATTGTTCCTAGAACAACCACACAAACAATATGGTACCCAAACTCATTGGGACCAAAGAGTTAGAAACACCAATACCTAGGACAAACTCCACACACAAATGTGCATTTATATATGAAGATGAATTCCGTGCACATCTCATCCAAATTGAGACTAGGTGGAGTTTCCCCTATATATTGGGTCAAAGAAAGAAAGCATGCCAGAGAAAATACCAAGTGAAAATAGGATACCAAATGGAGAAATCATCACTAGGGAGATATCAATAAAAAGATACATCAAGGAATGAGACATCCATTGAAACACGCAACACGAAAGATATCAAACTTCCAATAGAGAGGATGGTTCCAAATAAACCAAGCCCTCTACAAAGTTTCATGATGGCACAAAGTACCAAAAAGAAATGGCTTGCCTTCCACCAACACACACTTGATATGGATCACAAGATGAGTGTTCTATAGAAAATAGGATAGCTCCCCCAAGAGTTGTGCATTATAGAGAATTTGCATTTGAACACAAAATGCACAAGATGGGATCACCACTTTCACTATATCTAGAAAACACCAGACAAGATTAAGAAAACAACAAGATCCACAAGTGGCACGGAAGGCAATGGGAGTTGATACAATCTTGGCAAGAGATAAGACAAAGAAAACTAAAAGACAATGTAAAGATGATCAATAATTTCCACCACATAAATGATTACCAATTGTCAAAGACAAGAGGTATTTGGAAATAATTCCCGGTGTTAGATTGCAACGATATCCAACATCATCTTCACACCAAACACAAACAAATTTGCAACTTGTAGAGCTAACATGGCACCTAGGAATAAGATAATTTACAATATCAACTCTAGGTGACAATATCTCAAATGTACACATTTTCTAGGCTTGTAATATGCACATAGAATATTACTCCCCCATAATGTGATACCAATGAAAAACTTACCAAGATGCACAAGAGAACCAACAAGAGATAATTAATGGATCATTTAGACTTTGAATTTATCATGAGAAGACATACCACATAGAGACTAGATAATCTTGCAATATCAACACTAGGTGGTATTCCTCATGTACACACATTTGTGGGACTGTGAGGTGCACAAAGCACATCACTCCCCCAAAATGGGATGTTCCATTAATCTCCCACACGAGCCAACAAAGATACAACCAAGATGCAACAAGGCTCAACACACTACACACACGTACATGATGTTCAAACCAACATACACATACTTGATTTCTCAAGATAAGCAAATTGGAAGCACAACATGTACATGCACATGCAAGGTACAAAATCACAACATGCTAAGGGGCAAGTAACTTTCAATGTAAACAATTTAAGCACAAGTTACCGCAAGGAGGAACATTGGATATAAGATAGAAACTTGATAATCCGAATGACTTGGCTTGGGACAATATGATTGATCAAGACCCCTTAATTCTTCATAATGTAACCAAGTCTCCAATGCCCTCCAACAACACCTATTGATCAAGTTTTAGCTTGTTGGTCCCCAACTAAGTTGGGTCCTAAGAGGTTAGTCACAATAGGCTTGGCCACCCAAATGGTTCTTTTCTTGACACCATTTTGAGTCCCAACAAACTTGGCAAACACATTGCCAACATTATCCTTCCCAAGAGAATAGACATCATCAATAATAATTAGGTTGGATAAGTTACCACTAGTGCATGAAGAAGCGATGTGACCTTTCTCATGACATAAGTAGCAATATCTACTCTTCACTTTCTTCTCACTTGATTTCTCAACATGAGAAGCAATAACTTGAGTCTTCTTTGGAAGTGGCATTTCTTCAACTTGTGGTTGAGTATGAGATTGAACATGTGGCCTCTTCCCTTATTGCTTGTCATTAACGGGATTCTTCTTCAATGGGCAAGATCTAACATGATGCCCTTCAATTTTGCACTTGTAGCAAATAATCTTGGCCGAATTCTTGAGTTGTTCTTGGCCCTTCTTATTGTTAATGATCTTGGACTTTTTCTTCTTGTTGGAGCTGAATCCAAGTCCACCTTTGTCATTAAGGGGATTTTTGCACACTCAAGATGTTGTTGAGTGTGGAATTCCCTACATGACACTTTTCCAAGTCTTTCTTCAAAGAAGTGACTTGGGCCTTGAGCTCTTTGATTTCCTCTACATGGTTAGTATCAACACAAGTGCTAGAGGAAGTATAACTTTCATCGTTAGAGCAACAAGGCAAGGAAAGTAATTCATCACATGATGTACCCATATTGTGAGTAGATGAATTACAAGGACTAGCACATGGCAATATAGCATTTTGACTAGAATTAGTGCTAGTATCCACATGAGGCTCACTAGTGTTACCTTGATAATCATAGCCTCATGAGCAATCTTTAGCACATTATGGGATACTAGAAGATCATCATGAGAGCTTGTGAGCTTTACATGACTGTCTTCCAATTTCCTATGAGTGCTAGATAGCAACTCAAGTTGAGCCCTTAGCTCAACATTTTCCTTCAAAATGGATGCTTCACTAGAAATAGAGTTAGTAGCACAAGCATCATCAACACTAGCAAGCGGAGAAGGCAACTTTGCAAGCTCTTTAGAATACGAAGCTTTAGGTTGAGCATGAGACTCGGTGAGTTTTATGAGCTCACCCTTAATGACCCTTGAGCCATTCTCGAGGTGCTCAAAATCCTCAAGGATTTAGCATGCACAACTTCAAGCTTCTCTTTTTTAGTTTCAAAATCATTAGCCACCTCGAGAGCTCTATCACGGGATTCCTTTATTCTAGATAGTTCTAGAGCAAAAGTCTCCTCTAGAGATTCCTTGGTGGTTTGTTCAAGTTCAAGAGTTTGCGAGAGGTGGGCGATCTCATTAGCATAATCACGCTCATGACCTTCCATTTTCTCAATGGTGACTAGATGAGATTCCAACTCCTCTATATATTTATTGCCCTCAATGGCAGTAGACATGATTTCCATGAAGTTGGAACGAGTAATTTTATTCTTATGAAGAGCTTTAAAAATCATTTCCCCCTTAATTTTTAAGGAGGCAACATTATCATTCTCTTCATCATTATCAACGTCATCATCATTGTCATCATCACTATCATCACAAGGTATATTGGGATTTGATATGTCCATTTTGCATCATGCTTTTATATTGATATTTATTGCATTATGGACTGTTATTACACATTATGTCACAATACTTATGACTTTTCTCTCTTATTTTACAAGGTTTACATGAAGAGGGAGAATGTCGGCAGCTGGAATTCTGGGCTGGAAAGGAGCAAATATTGGAGACCTATTCTGCACAACTCAAAAGCCCTGAAACTTCACGAAAGTCGGTTTTGGAATATATAAAAAATATCTGGCGAAAGAAGTACAGGAGGGGGGCCACCCACCGTCTACGAGGGTGGGGGGCACGCCCTACCCCCCTGGGCGCGCCCCCTGCCTCGTGGGCTTTCGGGACAAAACACCGCCATCTCAAGGCGGAACCTTGGCGGAACCAACCTAGGGCTCCGGCGGAGCTGTTCTGCCGGGGAAACTTCCCTCCGGAAGGGGGGAATCGTCATCATCCTCATCACCAACAAATCTCCCATCTTGGGGAGGGTTATCTTAATCAACATATTCACCAGCACCATCTCCTCTCAAACCCTAGTTCATCTCTTGTATCCAATCTTTGTATCAAAACCTCAGAGTGGTACCTGTGGGTTGCTAGTAGTGTTGATTACTCCTTGTAGTTGATGCTAGTTGGTTTATTTGGTGGAAGATCATATGTTCAGATCCATTATGCATATTAATACCCCTTTGATTATGAACATGCATATGATTTGTGAGTAGTTACGTTTGTTCCCGAGGACATGGGAGAAGTCTTGTGATACGTCTCCAACATATTTATAATTTATGAAGTATTCATGCTATTATATTATCCATCTAGGATGTTTTATATGCATTTATAAGCTATTTTATATGATTTTTGGGACTAACCTATTAACCTAGAGCCCAATGCCAATTTTTGTTTTTTCCTTGTTTTTGAGTTTTACAGAAAATGAATACCAAACATAGTCCAATTGATGTGCCAATTTTTGATGATTTTTTATGGACTAAAAGAAGCCCCCGGAGTGAAAGAGTTGGGCCAGAAGAATCCCGGGCTGCCCACGAGGGTGGGGGCGCGCCCACCCCCCGGGGCTCGCCCCCCTATCTTGTGGACAACCCGGAGACCCCCTGAACGTGAGACTGACGCGAAAAATTCCTATAAATACAGAAACCTCCAGAAAATAACCTAGATCAGAAGTTCCGCCGCTGCAAGCCTCTGTAACCATGAGAAATAAATCTAGGCCCTCTCTGGCACCCTGCCGGAGGGGGCCATCATCACCGGAGGCCATGGAGGAGGATCTCGGAGGGGCCATCTGAAGGAAATATGCCCTAGAGGCAATAATAAAGTTACTATTTATTTCCTTATATCATGATAAATGTTTATTATTCATGCTAGAATTGTATTAACCGGAAACTTAGTACATGTGTGAATACATAGACAAAACAGAGTGTCCCTAGTATGCCTCTACTAGACTAGCTCATTGATCAAAGATGGTTATGTTTCCTCGCCATAGACATGAGTTGTCATTTGATCAACAGGATCACATCATTAGGAGAATGATGTGATGGACAAGACCCATCCGTTAGCTTAGCACTATGATCGTTTAGTTTTACTGCCATTGCTTTCTTCATGACTTATACATGTTCCTATGACTATGAGATTATGCAACTCCCGAATACCGGAGGAACACCTTGTGTGCTATCAAATGTCACAACGTAACTGGGTGATCATAAAGATGCTCTACAGGTGTCTCCGAACGTGTTCGTGGTGTTGGCATAAATGAAGAATATGATTTGTCACTCCAAGTGTCGGAGAGGTATCTCTGGGCCCTCTCGGTAATGCACATCATAATAAGCCTTGCAAGCAAATGACTAATGAGTTAGTCACGAGATGATGTATTAAGGACCGATTAAAGAGACTTGCTGGTAACGAGATTTAACTAGGTATTGAGATACCGACGATCGAATCTCGGGCAAGTAACATACCGATGACAAAGGGAACAACGTATGTTGTTATGCGGTTTGACCGATAAAGATCTTCGTAGAATATGTAGAAGCCAATATGAGCATCCAGGTCCCGCTATTGGTTATTGACCGGAGATGAGTCTCGGTCATGTCTACATAGTTCTCGAACCGGTAGGGTCCGCACGCTTAACGTTTGATGACGATCGATATTATGAGTTTATGAGTTTTGATGTACCGAAGGTAGTTCGGAGTCTTGGATAAAATCACAGACATGACGAGGAGTCTCGGAATGTCCGAGACGTAAATATTGATATATTGGACGACTATATTCGGACACCTGAAGCGTTCCGTATAGTTTCGGAATTAACCGGAGTGCTGGGGGGTTACCGGAACCCCCCGGGGAAGCTATGGGCCTTAATGGGCCATAGGAGAAAGATAGAAGGAAGACCAGGGCTGGGCCGCGCGGCCCCCTTGGTAAGAATTGGACAAGGAAGGAGGGGGGCCGGCGCCCCTTTGCTTCTCCCTCTCCCTCTCCTTCCTTCCCCCTTCTCCCTCTTGGTGATTCCTACTAGGAATAGGATTGCAATCCTATTCCTAGTAGGATTGTTCCTCCTAGGGGCGCCATAGGGGCTGACCGGCCTCCCCCTTGCTCCTTTATATACAGGGGCAGGGGGGCACCTCTAGACACACAAGTTGATCTCTCCAGCCGTGTGCGGTGCCCCCCTCCATAGAAACACATCTCGGTCATACCGTTGCAGTGCTTAGGCGAAGCCGTGCGCCGGTAACTTCATCATATCCGTCACCACGCCGTCATGCTGACGAAACTCTCCCGTGAAGCTCAACTGGATCAAGAGCTCGTGGGACGTCATCAAGCTGAACGTGTGCTGAACACGGAGGTGCCATACGTTCGGTGCTTGATCGGTTGAATCGCGAAGAAGTTCGACTACATCAACCGCGTCACTTGACGCTTTCGTTTTCGGTCTACGAGGGTACGTAGACACACTCTCCCCTCTCATTGCTATGCATCTGGTAGATAGATCTTGCGTGATCGTAGGAAAATTTTAGAATACTATGTTCCCCAACAGTGGCATCATGAGCCAGGTCTATGCGTAGATGATATGCACGAGTACAACACAATGAGTTGTGGATGATACTAGTCATACTGCTTACCAGCATGTCATACTTTGTTTCGGCGGTATTGTGAGATGAAGCGGCCCGGACCGACATTACGCGTACGCTTACGCGAGACTGGTTTCACCGTTATGAGCTGATACGTTCAAAACGTATCTATAATTTCTGCTTGCTCCATGCCACTTTTGGGTGATATTGCTATGATATTCATACACTTCCATACACTTTTGATCATATTTGGACTAACCTACTAATCCAGTGCACCCCAGTGCCAGTTTATGTTTTTCGGCTGTTTTTGTATTTCAGGTTTTCACATTACGAGAACTGTCAGGAAAAATCCAGAAAAATTATATAAAAAATCAGCGTTCCAGAACCTACCTTGCGCCCGAAGTACAACCGGGGGGGGGGGGCACCAGGGCCCCAGGCGCCCTGGCGGCGCGCCCCCCCTGGGCCGCGCCAGGGGGGCGCCTGGGCCCCCCGAGCCCCGTCTGGTGCCCCCTTCGGCATATATTTAGAGCGTCCTTCGAAACCCTCGGGACGGGAACTCTTTTTCGCGATCTCATCTCTGTTCCGCCGTCGCCGCCGCTTCTAAGATCGGGAGCACCAGGAGAACTCTTCCCGGCACCCTGCCGGAGGGGAGGATCACCATCGGGAGCTTCTCCACCACCATGGACGCCTCCCGGATGAGTTGTGAGTAGTCTCCCTTGGACCATGAGTCTATGACCAGTAGCTATGTGATGTTATCCTCCCGTTCTTGTGCTTCACTAATTAGTCCTCGTGAGCTGCCCTACATGATCGAGGCACATATGTAATCCTTATGCTGTTGCTATGATGAGTTTGCTGGGATCCGATGGATTATGAGATTATGTTCAGATTGTGATTGAGTAATATATTTGATCTACCTCTTTTATATTTCTGTTCGTAAGTAATTCGTGCATGTTCTCCGTTGTTATTTATTGCTTTGGCCAAGTAATACGTAGTGACTCCAAGAGGGAACGTTATGCTTGATTGTGGGTTCATGCCCCTCGATGACTAGCTTGAGTGACAGAAACATGAGTCTAGGGGATGTGCTGTTTCCACAAGAGGGAAAACAACGGTGCTTGTGCCCGCGGGTGCAAGGATTGTTTACTTTATGCAAAGTTCTTTTAATGCAGTTGTCTGTTGCTTTGAGTTTACACTATGGGTGGGGCTCGCAACTTAATACCAGCGAGATGTTCTGGATAGATATCTCAAGGTGGATGATTAGTAGTAGATATTGATGGATTTCGGTCTACTTACTTTGGCGTACCGCCCATGCTTTGAACCTCAACCTTTCTTGCAATGTAGTCAGCATTGGTTTGCGTTCGTGGTCCTGTCAATTGCCCAGCTGTAATTCGTTTACCTCACATAGCTGTTTTATCGTCTTTTGGGAGAGAGACATCACTAGTGAACATCATGAGACTCCGGTCCATATTACCATCATTGATCACATCCGCTATTTACTTTTCACTTTTACTTACTATTGCAAACATTATCTATCACTACTATCATTTGCGTTTAATCCTTTGTGAACTACAAGGCCGGAGGGATTGACAACCTCTCTGTACTCGTTGGGAGCAAAGTTATTTGTATCTGTGTGCAGGTCCATGTTGATTGCTAATATCTGGCGCCGTTAGCAGTTGACACCTACTTGTTGAACCTAGGAGTCTCTGGGGATTCGATCCTTGGCATCTTTGCTAAGGGAAAAACTTCCACAACACTGCATCTCACACCTTCCACTTGGGGTAACCAACAAGGGGTTAGAGGCCCATCATGAGCGCTCGTTGCTTAAAGGTGACTGGCGGGTGTCTGTCTCTCTCACTTTAGCTGAATCAAGTGTGACTACGCCCGGTCCTTGTGAAGGTTAAAACATCACATACTTGACGAAAAATCGTTGTGGTTTTTGTATGCGTAGGTAAGAACGGTTCTTGCTAAGCCCGTAGCAGCCACGTAAAACTTGCAACAACGAAGTAGAGGATGTCTAACTTGTTTTTGCAGCGCATGTTGTGATGTGATATGGTCAAGACATGATGAGTTATACATTATTGTATGAGATGATCATGTTTTGTAAAGTTATCGGCAACTGACAGGAGCCATATGGTTGTCGCTTTATTGTATGAAATATAGTCGTCATGTAATTGCTTTACTTTATCACTAAGCGGCAGCGATAGCCGTGAAAGCAATAGTTGGCGAGACGACAACGACGCTACGATGGAGATCAAGGTGTCGCGCTGGTGACGAAGGTGATCATGATGGTGCTTTGAAGATGGAGATCAAAAGCACAAGATGATGATGGCCATATCATGTCACATATTTTGATTGCATGTGATGTTTATCTTATTATGCTTCTTATTTTGCTTAGTACGACGGTAGCATGATAAGATGATCCCTTACAAAATTTCAAGGTATAAGTGTTCTCCCTGAGTATGCACCATTGCGAAAGTTTGTCGTGCCGAGACACCACGTGATGATCGGGTGTGATAAGCTCTACGTTCAAATACAACAGGTGTAAGCCAGTTTTGCACACGCAAAATACTCGGGTTAAACTTGACGAGCTTAGCATATGCAGATATGGCCTCGGAACACTGGAGATCGAAAGGTCGAGCGTGAATCATATAGTAGATATGATCAACATAAGATGTTCACCATTGAAAACTACTCCATCCCACGTGATGATCGGACATGGTTTAGTTGATATGGATCACGTGATCACTTAGATGATTAGAGGGATGTCAATCTAAGTGAGAGTTCTTTAGTAATATGATTAATTGAACTTTAATTTATCATGAACTTAGTCCTGGTAGTATTTGCAAATTATGTTGTAAATCAATAGCTCGCGTTATAGCTCCCCTATGTTTTTGATATGTTCCTAGAGAAAACTAAGTTGAAAGATGTTAGTAGCAATGATGCAGACTTGTTCCGTGATCTGAGGATTTTCCTCATTGCTGCACAAAAGTATTATGTCCTTGATGAACCGCTAGGTGACATATCTATTGCAGGAGCAGATGTAGACGTTATGAACGTTTGACAAGCTCGGTATGATGACTACTTGATAGTTTAGTGCGCCATGCTCTTATAACCGGGACTTCAAAAACGTTTTGAACGCAATGGAGCATATGAGATGTTCCAAGAGTTGAAATTAGTATTTCATACTCATGCCCGTGTCGAGAGGTATGAGACCTCTGACAGTACTTTGCCTACAAGATGGAGGAGAATAGCTCAACCAATGAGCATGTGCTCATATTGTCTGGGTACTACAATTGCTTGAATCAAGTGGGAGTTAATCTTCCAGATAAGATAGTAATTAACAAAGTTCTCTAGTCACTATCACCAAGTTAGTAGAACTTCGTGATGAACTATAATATGCAAGGGATGACGAAAGTAATTCCCGGGCTCTTTGCAATACTGAAATCGATGAAGGCGGAAATCAAGAAAGAACATCAAGTGTTGATGGTTAACAGGACCACTTGTTTCAAGTAAAGAGGAAAAGGGATAGAAGGGGAACTTCAAGAAGAATGACAAGCAAGTTGTCACTCCCGTGAAGAAACCCAAAGCTAAACTCAAGCCTGAAACTAAGTGCTTCTACTTCAAAGGAAATGGTCACTGGAAGAGGAACTGCCCTAGATACTTGGTAGATAAGAAGGATGGCAAAGTGAACAAAGGTATATTTGATGTACAGATTATTGATGTGTACTTTACTAGTGTTCATATCAACCCTTGGGTATTTGATACCGGTTCAGTTGCTAAAATTAGTAACTCGAAACGGGAGTTGCAGAATGAACAAAGACTAGTTAAAGGTGAAGTGACGATGTGTGTTGGAAGTGGTTCCAAGATTGATATGATCATCATCGCACACTCCCTATACTTTCGGGATTAGTGTAGAGCCTAAATAAATTTTATTTGGCATTTGCGTTAAGCATGAATATGATTTGATCATGTTTGTTGCAATAAGGTTATTCATTTAAAGTCATAGAATATTTGTTATTCTGTTTAGATGAATAAAGCCTTCGATGGTCATACACCCAATGAAAATAGTTTGTTGGATCCCGATCGTAGTGATACACATATTCATAATATTGAAGTCAAAAGATGCAAAGTTTATAATGATAGTGCAACTTATTTGTGGCACTGCCGTTTAGGTCATATTGGTGTAAAGCGCATGAAGAAACTCCATAGTGATGGACTTTTGGAATCACTTGATTATGAATCACTTGGTGCTTGCGAACCATGCCTCATGAGCAAGATGACTAAAACTCCGTTCTCCGGAACAATGGAGCGGGCAACTGATTTATTGGAAATCATACATACTGATGTATGTGGACCGATTAGTGTTAAGGCTCGCGGCGAGTATCGTTATTTTCTGAACTTCACTGATGATTTGAGCAAATATGGGTATATCTACTTGATGAAACACAAGTCTGAAACATTTGAAAAGTTCAAAGAATTTCAGAGTGAAGTAGAGAATCATCGTAACAAGAAAATAAAGTTTCTACGATCTGATCGTGGAGGTGAATATTTGAGTTACAAGTTTCGTCTTCATTTGAAACAATGTGGAATAGTTTCACAACTCACGCCACCCGGAACACCACAACGTAATGGTGTGTCCGAACGTCGTAACCGTACTTTATTGGATATGGTGTGATCTGTGATGTCTCTTACCGATTTACCACTTCGTTTTGGGTTATGCATTAGAGACAACTGCATTCACGTTTAATAAGGGCACCATCTAAATCCGTTGTGACGACGCCTTATGAACTGTGGTTTGGCCAGAAACCAAAGTTGTCGTTTCTTAAAGTTTGGGGCTGCGATGCTTATGTGAAAAAGCTTCAACCTGATAAGCTCGAACCCAAGTCGCAGAAATGTGTCTTCATAGGATACCCAAAGGAGACTGTTGGGTACACCTTCTATCACAGATCCAAAGGCAAGATATTCGTTGCTAAGAATGGATCCTTTCTAGAGAAGGAGTTTGTCTCGAAAGAAGTGAGTGGGAGGAAAGTGGAACTTGATGAGGTAATTGTACCTTCTCCCGAATTGGAAAGTAGTACATCATAGAAACTAGTTCCGATGATTCCTAAACCAATTAGTGAGGAAGCTAATGATGATGATCATGAAACTTCGGATCAAGTTACTACTGAACTTCGTAGATCAACCAGAGTACGTTCCGCGCCAGAGTGGTATGGCAACCCAGTTCTGGAAGTCATGTTACTAGACCATGATGAACCTACAAACTATGAGGAAGCGATGATGAGCCCAGATTCCGCAAAATGGCTTGAGGCCATGAAACCTGAGATGGGATCCATGTATGAGAACAAAGTGTGGACTTTGGTTGACTTGCCCGATGATCGGTAAGCCATCGAAAATAAATGGATCGTCAAGAGGATGACCGACGCTGACGGTAATGTTACTGTTTACAAAGATCGACTTGTTGCGAAAGGTTTTCGACAAGTTCAAGGAGTTGACTACGATGAGATTTTCTCACCCATATTGATGCTTAAGTTTGTCCAAATCATGTTAGCAATTGCCGCATTTTATGATTATGAAATCGGGCAAATGGATGTCAAAACTGCGTTCCTGAATGGATATCTTAAAGAAGAGTTGTATATGATGCAACCAGAAGGTTTTGTCGATCCTAAAGGTGCTAACAAAGTGTGCAAGCTCTAACGATCCATCTATGGACTGGTGCAAGCATCTCAGAGTTGGAATATACGCTTTGATAAGTTGATCAAAGCATATAGTTTTATGCATACTTGCGGTGAAGCCTGTATTTACAAGAAAGTGAGTGGGAGCACTGCAGCCTTTCTGATAAGTATATGTGAATGGCATATTGTCGATCAGAAATGATGTAGAATTTTCTGGAAAGCATAAAGGAGTGTTTGAAAGGAGTTTTTTCAAAGAAAACCTCGGTAAAGCTGCTTACATATTGAGCCTCAAGATCTATAAAGATAGATCGAGACGCTTGATAAGTTTTTTCAATGAGTACATACCTTGACAAGTTTTTGAAGTAGTTCAAAATGGATCAGTCAGAGAAGAAGTTCTTGCCTGAGTTGTAATGTATGAAGTTGAGTAAGACTCAAAGCCCGACCTCGGCAGAAGATAGAGAAAGAATGAAAGTCATTCCCTATGCCTCAGCCATAGGTTCTATAAAGTATGCCATGTTGTGTACCAAACATGTTGTGTACCTTACCACGAGTTTGGCAAGGAGGTACAAAAGTGATCCAGGAATAGATCGCTGGACAGCGGTCAAAATTATCCTTAGTTACTGGATGGCTAAGGAAATATTTCTCGGTTATGGACGTGATAAAGAGTTAGTCGTAAAGAGTTATGTCGATGCAAGCTTTGACACCGATTGTGACGCCCCCGATTTAACCGTACACTAATCATGCACGCAAATGTGTACGACCAAGATCAGGGACTCACTGGAAGATATCACAACACAACTCTAGACACAAATAAAATAATACAAGCTTTATATTACAAGCCAGGGGCCTCGAAGGCTCGAATACATAAGCTCGAAAACACAAGAGTCAGCGGAAGCAAAAAATATCTGAGTACAGACATAAGTTAAACAAGTTGCCTTAAGAAGGCTAGCACAAAACAACACGATCGAAAAGGCAAGGCCTCCTGCCTGGGACCTCCTAACTACTCCTGGTCGTCAGTTGTCTCCACGTAGTAGTAGGCTCCGTCGGGGTAGTAGCAGTCGTCAAGTGTGGCGTCTGGCTCCTGGACTCCACCATCTGGTTGCATCAACCAGCAAAAAGAAAGACAGGGAAAAAGGGGGAGCAAGGCAACCGTGAGTACTCATCCAAAGTACTCGCAAGCAAGGATCTACACTTCATATGCATTGGTATCAATGAAAGGGGTAGTATCTGCGGACTAAGCTGCAGAATGCCAGAATATGAGGGGGAGAAGCTAGTCCTATCGAAGACTAGCATCTTCTGGAAACCACCGTCTTGCAGCAAGAGGGGGGAAAGTAGAGTAGTATATCATAAGTCTTATTTATGTTGTTGTTCCAATGCTCTGGGATCCTTTATCGACTCCCGAAGCAACATATCCAAACAATGCCTCATCATCCAGTTCTAGTTGTAGCGATCGGGATACAAGTCCAAGTGTCCGTTACCGTAGGACAGGCTATCGATAGATGTTTTTCTTCCCTGCAGGGGTGCACCAACTTACCCAACACGCTTGCTTAACTCCGGCCAGACACACCATCAGGTCATGCCCGCCCTCGGCCAAACAATACACCGCAACCCGACCTAGACTTAATAGAGAGGTCATGCACGACGGACTAAACCCTATGCTCCCATGGGTCATGGGCCAATCGCCCCGGAAACTCCTGCACGTTGCGTGGGCGGCCGGTGAGCAGACCTAGCAATCACCTTTAAAAAGGTAGGAGCCTAACCAGTCCAACCCGGCGCGTGCCGCTCAGTCGCAATGGCGTCAGTTAAGCTTCGGCTGATGCATACGACGCAGAACGCGCATACTATGCCCACGTGATGGTTAGCGCTATCGGGCCAGAGGCCCCTCGGATCAAATATCCAAACCGTTTAGTGTCTTGGGAACGCGCAGTAACGAGCAGAGACTCACGAAAATGTGACCCCATCGCCCCGTCTCGAGAACTTGCGGCAAGGGAGAGTGCCCGGCCACGCTTTGTATTTATCTCGCGAGCACCTTCCAGGTCAACCTGACTACACATCACTCGCAATTAAGCTCGCGCGGGTACCCCTCAGGGTCGACCCGTCTTTAGTAACCAGGTTCAGTGTAAAGTCATAGTAACCATATTAACTTTGTGTCTGACACCAAAGGAAAACCTGAGGAAATCACCCTCGATGGAATTCCACCTGATGTTTATCGTCAAGGTGAACGAAAGAGGAGTCACCCTCGAGGTCCACTCTTGAGGAGTAGCACGACAGTGTCGTTATCGAGAGTGGAGAAAGAGGAATCACCCTCGATGACCACAACCGATGAACTAACCTACAAGGTTAACATCAGAAGTGCTGATGAGGTCTCACCCTCGGCACTCGATAGTAACCCAGTAGTGTCGAGCAACTAAGGGGAAAGTGATGTGCGGTGCCGGGTCTTGGTCTTCGATCCCGTTGATCGGGTCTTCTGATAATCCAGCGGGGCAGTCGGGACAAGGTAGGGGGTCACTGGTGGATCTCTAACCAGCCTATACTAAGCAGTTTAGTATAAACATGTAAGGTATGAAAGCAGTATCAACAACAGGCTATGCATCAGAATAGGATCATACAAAAAGCAGTAGCAGTTCTAATGCAAGCATAAGAGAGAAGAGAATGGGCGATATCGGAATGATCAAAGGGGGTTGGCTTGCCTGGTTGCTCTGGCAATAAGGAGGGGCCGTCAACACCGTAGTCGATCACCGTGGCATCTTCCGTCTCGGGGTCTACCGGAGAGAAGAGCGGGAAGAAACAACAAATACAAGGCATACAGATGCAATAGAGAAGCACGACATGTCAACACGCAGTGCTAGGGTGCTCTAACGCAGTGGTACACGGTACCGGCGAAGGGGGATAACACTCGGGAAAGTATCCCCAGTGTTTCGTGTTTTCGGACAGATGAATCGGAGGGGAAAAGTTGCAGGTTCACTATGCTAGGGACGTGTGGCGAACGAACGGACCTTGTATTCGAATTCGTCTCGTCGTTCTGAGCGATTTTCATATATAAAACATTTTCATCCGAGTTATAGATTATTTTATATGATTTTCTAAAGGTTTAGCAATATTCTGAAATTGTTATTAATTTAAAAGGACTTATTGCACCAGCATGACGTCATGCTGACGTCAGCAGAGTCAACAGTCAACTCTGACTGGGTTGACTGGTCAAGGGGCAGTGGGCCCAATCAGTCATTGATTGAGGTTAACTAAAACAGATAAATTAGTTTAGTTAGAGATTAGACTAAGTTAAACAAGATTAATTAAGTTAATTAATTAATATTTTTAATATTATTTTTGTTGTTTTTTTTCTAAAAAAGGGGGGCTGGGCCCTGGGCCCGCTGGCAGTGGCTTGAGGCCAGCGGGGCGGGCATTGACGGGTGCGGGCGCCCGCGCACCCGCACGGGGCGATAGAGGGAGCCGGCTAGTCCGGGTCGTGCCTGTGGCCATAGTGCGGCTCGCCGGCCGGCCGTTTCCGGCGACGGAAGCCGACGCGGCGGGGTGCGTAGGGGGCACCGGGGGGCAAGCCCTTGCACGCCCGCACCCACAGGAGCTCGCGGTTGGCCGCGGGGCGGCCGGAAGCAGCTCCGGCGACGAGGCTTGGCGGCGACGGAGCTCGGCGCTTGTGCGGGCGCGAAGGAAAGCGGTAGGCGCAGGCGAGCAGGGCGGGCGGCGGCCGGTGAGCGAGGCGGCGGAAGCACGGGTGAGTGCAAGGCGGAGCGGGGCTAGCAGCCGAGGACACGCACGGCTGTATTTGCAGCCGACAGCAGCGACATCAAGGGCACGACGGCGATGGCAGAATTCGACGGGGCGACGGTGTGCAGCGGTGACGGCATTGAGCGGGCCGGCGGTGGCGCTTGGCCCAGAAGCGGGCGAGGCGGAGTGTGTGGGCACTAGAGGCCGCGCGAGGAGGCGACGCAGCTGTCGGGCCAGAAGGGTGACCAAGCACGGCCGGCGCGCGGGGGTCGCGGTCTGGCACAGGAGAGCGTGCACTCTCTGCGAGCGCGGGTGCGGTGAGCTACGACGCCTAGGAAGGAGAAGGGATAAGGGGAGGGGCGGCGTAGGCTCACCTAGTAGGCACAAGGAGGCCCCGTGATTGCTTAGAAGCCGTAGAGGGCGAACGGTTCGACGGCGGACGACGGTGATGGAGGCGGTCGGCGACGGGGAAGAAGTGGTCGGGGCCGTGCTACTGGACCGTCCCAGCTCGCGCTGCTTGGCAGATGCGCCGAGGATGTCGAGGAGGAGCCCCTAGGGCGGTCCTAGGTGAAGGCATCAGGGAGCACGCGAGGAGGCAGCCCGTGGCGACGACGGCGGCGGGTGTGTACTATGGGGAGGAGAGGGACGAGGAGAGGGGGATTGAGAGGGCTAGGGTTTGCCAGGGGCTTCGGGGTGATCTTATTCACCAAGGAGAAGTCGTGGGATCGCCGGCGCTTGGCAGGCAGCCATGGGATGGCCTCCACGTCCTGTGTCGATGAACAGAGAAGGGGATGAGGGGAAGCTGGGCTGGGCCATGTGAAGCCCAAAAAGACAATGTTCCAATGTTCTATTTTTTTACTGCTTAGATTTCTAGCTAATGTTTTCTATTTTGTTTTGCTATCAAGTGATTTTAGTTAAGAGTGTCACTTAACACATATATACCAGGCATATGGTTTAAGTAGCACACAAGTTTGGAGGCAAAAAGAGTTAACTGAATAATTGTTTATTTTTGAAAAGGCCATTTTATTTGCTCTTGTACCAATAAAATAATTGTTGGGGTCAATTTAGGGAGCCAAGTGAAGCTTCTGTTATATCTTACACTTGCTTGGGTTATGACATATTATGAACAACTTTATTTAGCTGTTTAAAGAAACAATATTTCCACATTATTTTAGAATTTGAATTTGACTTGTTAAATGAATTTGAATTTGATCTCAGTGTGAAACAAGTGAGGTTTAGCAAAAGTTTAATTATGATGATGTGGCATCATTAGAGTATTATTACTATAGCCTAACTACCGGGGTGTCACAAATCTCCTCCACTACAAGAAATCTCGTCCCGAGATTTAAGAGGTAGAGTAGGGGAAAGGTCTGGTTACGATATTCTAACGGGTCTTCTCAAAGAAGTTAATCCCTTTTCTTGATGTCTTCAATTATTTATTCCAAAGCTTCATGATGAAGTTGTCGTCCTTTCTTCGGGAACTACTTCGTACTTACAAATAGGTAAGGGGCAGCTCTACAACGATAGAATGTTACAAGGGAAAATCATCTAGGGGTATGCCAAGAATGAACACATGAGTATCTCTCGAGTTGAGCAAATGAAGCCCATCGAGAGCAAAGTAAGAAGATATCATAAGAGGTTTCAAGTGGATAGGCAAACGTTCGATGCCTGAAACAGAGTGTGAGAGGAGTTCGGAGCAACGGAATATGTACGGTGGCTAAAACTAGAATAGAACATCTCAGGGAAGGTGGCTCATGAATTACTTACTAAGCCAGACGCGAGGAATATCTTTGGCAACATGGGTATACATAAGAGTCAGGTTTCGAACTTGTGGAACTGTGGGTTATGGGCCCACCATGTGGGTGAAAAGTAGAAAGGGCGTTGACATATTGCGCGGTCATGGTAACAAGGCATGTCAGAGGATAGCATGTTAGTTATGTTGGCAACAATGTTGGTACCAAGGGCGAGGGATGAAGAGAACCATTTTCCTGCTCGTTGGAACGAGGCAGACCAATAGGCAAAGTTCTCGTCTATCGGTGGTTACCAGAATGTTATCAACAATAGTAACAGGGTCTTACTGACAGAGTTGTACACCAAGGTGTTTCCATAAGAAGAAAATTATTACTGCTTAGATTATATGTAGATCAAAGAAAGGTTAAACAACAAATGGAAAGGAAAATGTGTTTAAACACCATGAATAGGATTATATCATTCCCAAGATTAAGCAGGGCATGATATATGTGTCAGGAGATCAAAGTCATGACCATATAGATAAAAGGGGTAAGAAGAATTACGATATGTACCCACACAACGACGTTGGATAGCTGATCAAGAAACATTTAGCATTGCGCGTACAATGTTCTTGTGGATCTTCGGAGTACCACAGACATGCTTCGAGATAGCACCGACATGGTCATTGGGTAAAGATCAGACTTTGAATATACAAAGGATCCATCAGGAACAACTTATAAAATAAGCCTTACATTTTCAGCAAGGAAAAGATGAGGATGTGGCCGACGGGCTCAGCAACAATTCATCGAGGGGGCAAGGATGGTATTTCCCATCATGAATTCGATTCACAACTTGGAAGAAGGCAAATCATTGTTGATGGTGATCACGACACATTTGTCGAAAGATTTCATGAAGATGTAATCGATCGGCGATGACATCAAGTCAAAGGAATGATGAAGCGAAATATACTGGAACCACGAGTACCGTCACAAACTTGAAATCAAGCTAGTTGTTAAAGGAGAAATGATATGCCAAGGAAGATCAGCGTAAGCTTAGCTCATTGTCGAAATTGTGCTCCGGGAAGAAGGACGTGGTAGCACAGTTAAAAGATGCACGATAATGAGATAGCCGATCAGGCTAGATATGACTTGAAGAATTAATAACTCATAAGCAATGGAGATTACTTAGAGTTATTGAATCGGAGTGCGGAATTGATTCACTTATCGGTGTCCTTGAGTGTCTAACAACTTAGAACCCGTGGAAAATTGGAATCGGTGAGAAGTAATACTTGAAGAACTCATAATAAGTAATATGGTTCTATGACATTATCGAGATACCACGGGGTAATACTCGAAGATAGAGCAAAATCGAGGTTGGACAGACACATTGATCTGTACAAGGCAAGCGTTTTAACTTGACCAAGAACTAGGATCAAAGAAAAACAATCATGGTCGAAACCACAGTTGCCAAGGGCCAAGCATAGATACAAGATGAACTTATATCAAGGGGATTATTATTATTATACAAGAAGCTTCCACGATAAGTTCCACTTCGGGTCCGTGGGCATGAACACAAAGTTCAAGGTTGACTCCCACTTCTTCAATGCATAACGTTCCATTCACTTCTCGCTTCCGATGAAGTCATAGTATTGAAATTATATCCAATAAAACACCAGAAGAGTATAACTCATGAAAACTCCCGGGTTCACACAGATTAGGGAAGGCATAGGTTCAACCCATAGGGGCATCTTAGGAACGTATACAACAAACTTAAAGAGAGAGAGAGGATACAATTTACCAAGGCGTTATGTATCCGGGAAAAACTCACAAGGATATTCAATATGAGGGGCACTGTCGGATAATAATCCAACAAAAGATCTGGTGGTCTACGAGGGATCTGATGTGAGCATCAGTACTCAACCATAAGAAGAAAGAATGGAGGGATATCAACTTATAGAAACAACTGACTAATTCAAATCTCAAATGCAAAGGAATTATGATTTCCAAATCAGGCGATCAGAAGCAACCGCTCTGATTAAGGATGGGTAAGTTGAAATGACTTAGGGGTACAATCGACGGCAATTTGACTTGTCGAGATCCAGCTCATATGCGAAATGACGCCTGGGCTGGAAGAACGAATTCTAGTTTGACTGATGATTGCGAGTAATTGCAACCTATTGAATCAATAAGATCTGAAAGTCAATCACAAAGGATTTTAATGAATATTGATATACATATGGAATTAACCATAATGCAAGCAGGTAAAACTTTCCAGAGCATTAGATTGTTGGGGATTCTGAAAGACTGAAAAGCGTCTCGAAGACCTTTGTGAAACGCATGAACAAATGGGGACGAACGAATCCCAGTAAGTGCGGGGAATTATTCATAAATGTATTCATGCGGAAAAGGAGCTGCAAGGCAGCAGGAAAAGGATTCTCGGAAGTCGAAGAATACTTCCGGGTACCTTGTAATAACAAGAACAACTAGGGATGGAAGTATGAACAGCAAGGTTATGCATTTATCCATAAGGATTCAACGGAATTAAGGGATTGCAAAAGAAATGAACACATGTTCTCGGGAGTAGATCGGAGAGTAACTTCGAAGTCTTCTGGTGAAGCAGGCAACCATCTGGAATGAATGGGCTCTCCGGGGAAAGTCGTTACGAGAACCTAATGTAGTTAGTAAATTCATTTAACCCGAATAGAAGAGAGATCAGAACCCCAGAGTATAGATGAGGAATAAAAGATCCTAATACCACACAATGGCGACGTGGGCTCGTAAACCACACAGCCATGTTAGTAAAACGGTATTCGGAAGACTAGACTCAACTTCGACCAAGGAGTTGGAAAGGGGGGGTTCCTACAGGCAGTCGGCTCTGATACCAACTTGTGACGCCCCCGATTTGACCGTACACTAATCATGCATGCAAATGTGTATGACCAAGATCAGGGACTCACTGGAAGATATCACAACACAACTCTAGACACAAATAAAATAATACAAGCTTTATATTACAAGCCAGGGGCCTCGAAGGCTCGAATACATAAGCTCGAAAACACAAGAGTCAGCGGAAGCAAAAAATATCTGAGTACAGACATAAGTTAAACAAGTTGCCTTAAGAAGGCTAGCACAAAACAACACGATCGAAAAGGCAAGGCCTCCTGCCTGGGACCTCCTAACTACTCCTGGTCGTCAGTTGTCTCCACGTAGTAGTAGGCTCCGTCGGGGTAGTAGCAGTCGTCAAGTGTGGCGTCTGGATCCTGGACTCCACCATCTGGTTGCATCAACCAGCAAGAAGAAAGAAAGGGAAAAAGGGGGAGCAAGGCAACCGTGAGTACTCATCCAAAGTACTCGCAAGCAAGGATCTACACTGCATATGCATTGGTATCAATGAAAGGGGTAGTATCTGTGGACTAAGCTGCAGAATGCCAGAATAAGAGGGGGAGAAGCTAGTCCTATCGAAGACTAGCATCTTCTGGAAACCACCGTCTTGCAGCAAGAGGGGGGAAAGTAGAGTAGTATATCATAAGTCTTATTTATGTTGTTGTTCCAATGCTCTGGGATCCTTTCTCGACTCCCGAAGCAACATATCCAAAAGACGCCTCAGCATCCAGTTCTAGTTGTAGTGATCGGGATACAACTCCAAGTGTCCGTTACCGTAGGACAGACTATCGATAGATGTTTTTCTTCCCTGCAGGGGTGCACCAACTTACCCAACACACTTGCTTAACTCCGGCCGGACACACCATTAGGTCATGCCCGCCCTCGGCCAAACAATACGCCGCAACCCGACCTAGACTTAATAGAGAAGTCATGCACGCCAGACTAAACCCTATGCTCCCAGGGGTCATGGGCCAATCGCCCCGGAAACTCCTGCACATTGCGTGAGCGGCCGGTGAGCAGACCTAGCAACCACCTTTAAAAAGGTAGGAGCCTAACCAGTCCAACCCGGCGCGCGCCGCTCAGTCGCAATGACGTCAGTTAAGCTTTGGCTGATGCATACGACGCAGAACGCCCATACTATGCCCACGTGATGGTTAGCGCTATCGGGCCAGAGGCCCCTCGGATCAAATATCCAAACCGTTTAATGTCTTGGGAACGCGCGGTAACGAGCAGAGACTCACGAAAATGTGACCCCATCGCCCCGTCTCGAGAACTTGCGGCAAGGGCGAGTGCCCGGCCACGCCTCGTATTTATCTCGCGAGCACCTTCCAGGTCAACCCGACTACACATCACTCGCAATTAAGCTCGCGCGGGTACCCGTCAGGGTCGACCCGTCTTTAGTAACCAGGTTCAGTGTAAATTCATAGTAACCATATTAACTTTGTGTCTGACACCAAAGGAAAACCTGAGGAAATCACCCTCGATGGAATTCCACCTGATGTTTATCGTCAAGGTGAACGAAAGAGGAGTCACCCTCGAGGTCCACTCTTGAGGAGTTGCACGACAGTGTCGTTATCGAGAGTGGAGAAAGAGGAATCACCCTCGATGACCACAACCGATGAACTAACCTACAAGGTTAACATCAGAAGTGCTGATGAGGTCTCACCCTCGGCACTCGATAGTAACCCAGTAGTGTCGAGCAACTAAGGGGAAAGTGATGTGCGGTGCTGGGTCCTGGTCTTCGATCCCGTTGATCGAGTCTTTTGATAATCCAGCGGGGCAGTCGGGACAAGGTAGGGGGTCACTGGTGGATCTCTAACCAGCTTATACTAAGCAGTTTAGTATAAACATGTAAGGTATGAAAGCAGTATCAACAACAGGCTATGCATCAGAATAGGATCATACAAAAAGCAGTAGCAGTTCTAATGCAAGCATAAGAGAGAAGAGAATGGGCGATATCGGAATGATCAAAGGGGGTTGGCTTGCCTGGTTGCTCTGGCAATAAGGAGGGGTCGTCAACACCGTAGTCGATCACGGTGGCATCTTTGGTCTCGGGGTCTACCGGAGAGAAGAGCGGGAAGAAACAATAAATACAAGGCATATAGATGCAATAGAGAAGCACGACATGTCAACACACAGTGCTAGGGTGCTCTAACACAGTGGTACACGGTACCGGCGAAGGGGGATAACACTCGGGAAAGTATCCCCGGTGTTTCGTGTTTTCGGACAAATGAATCGGAGGGGAAAAGTTGCAGGTTCACTATGCTAGGGACGTGTGGCGAACGAACAGACCGCGTATTCGAATTCGTCTCGTCGTTCTGAGCGATTTTCATATGTAAAACATTTTCATCTGAGTTACAGATTATTTTATATGATTTTCTAAAGTTTTAGCAATATTCTAAAATTGTTATTAATTTAAAAGGACTTATTGCACCAGCATGACGTCATGCTGACGTCAGCAGAGTCAACAGTCAACTCTGACTGGGTTGACTGGTCAAGGGGCAGTGGGCCCAATCAGTCATTGATAGAGGTTAACTAAAATAGATAAATTAGTTTAGTTAGAGATTAGACTAAGTTAAACAAGATTAATTAAGTTAATTAATTAATTAATTATTATTTTTAATACTTTTTTGTTGTTTTTTTTTCTAAAAAGGGGG
>LR738713.1:524068470-524094563 GCA_902687465.1 Secale cereale | reverse complement strand
GGGGGGGGGGGCTGGGCCCTGGGGCCCGCTGGTAGTGGCTTGAGGCCAGCGGGGCGGGCGTTGACGGCTGCGGGCGCCCGCGCACCCGCACGGGGCGATAGAGGGAGCCGGCTGGTCCGGGTCGTGCCTGTGGCCACAGTGCGGCTCGCCGGCCGGCCGTTTCCGGCGACGGAAGCCGATGCGGCGGGGTGCGTAGGGGGCACCGGGGGCAAGCCCTCGCACGCCCGCACCCACAGGAGCTCGCGGTTGGCCGCGGGGTGGCCGGAAGCAGGTCCGGCGACGAGGCTTGGCGGCGGCGGAGCTCGGCGCTTGTGCGGGCGCGAAGGAAAGCGGTAGGCACAGGCGAGCGGGGCGGGCGGCGGCCGGTGAGCGAGGCGGCGGAAGCACGGGTGAGTGCGAGGCGGAGCGGGGCTAGCAGCCGAGGACACACACGGCTCTATTTGCAGCCGATAGCAGCGACATCAAGGGCACGACGGCGATGGCAGAATTCGATGGGGCGACGGTGTGCAGCGGTGACGGCGTTGAGCGGGCCGGCGGTGGCGCTTGGCCCAGAAGCGGGCGAGGCGGGGTGTGTGGGTACTAGAGGCCACGGGAGGAGGCGACGCAACTGTCGGGCCAGGAGGGTGACCAAGCACGGCCGGCGCGCGGGGGTCGCGGTCTGGCGCAGGAGAGCGTGCGCTCTCTGCGAGCGTGTGTGCGGTGAGCTACGACGCCTAGGAAGGAGAAGGGATAAGGGGAGGGGCGGCGTAGGCTCACCTAGTAGGCACAAGGAGGCCCCGTGATTGCTTAGAAGCCGCAGAGGGCGAACGGTTCGACGGCGGACGACGGTGATGGAGGCGGTCGGCGACGGTGAAGAAGTGGTCGGGGCCGTGCTACTGGACCGTCCCGGCTCGCGCGGCTTGGCAGATGCGCCGAGGATGTCGAGGAGGAGCCCCTAGGGCGGTCCTGGGTGAAGGCGTCGGGGAGCACGCGAGGAGGCAGCCCGTGGCGACGACGGCGGCGGGTGTGTACTATGGGGAGGAGAGGGACGAGAGGAGGGGGATTGAGAGGGCTAGGGTTTTCCAGGGGCTTCAGGGTGATCTTATTCACCAAGGAGAAGCCGTGGGATCGCCGGCGCTTGGCAGGCAGCCATGGGATGGCCTCCACGTCCTGTGTCGATGAACAGAGAAAGGGGATGA
Source organism: Secale cereale (assembly GCA_902687465.1). Taxonomy (NCBI): domain Eukaryota; kingdom Viridiplantae; phylum Streptophyta; class Magnoliopsida; order Poales; family Poaceae; genus Secale; species Secale cereale. The sequence continues at coordinate 524,093,385 of LR738713.1, read as the reverse complement.
GGGGAAGCTGGGCTGGGCCATGTGAAGCCCAAAAAGACAATGTTCCAATGTTCTATATTTTTTACTGCTTAGATTTCTAGCTAATGTTTTCTATTTTGTTTTGCTATCAAGTGATTTTAGTTAAGAGTGTAACTTAACACATATATACCAGGCATATGGTTTAAGTAGCACACAAGTTTGGAGGCAAAAAGAGTTAACTAAATAATTGTTTATTTTTGAAAAGGCCATTTTATTTGCTCTTGTACCAATAAAATAATTGTTGGGGTCAATTTAGGGAGCCAAGTGAAGCTTCTGTTATATCTTACACTTGCTTGGGTTATGACATATTATGAACAACTTTATTTAGCTGTTTAAAGAAACAATATTTCCACATTATTTTAAGAATTTGAATTTGACTTGTTAAATGAATTTGAATTTGATCTCAGTGTGAAACAAGTGAGGTTTAGCAAAAGTTTAATTATGATGACGTGGCATCATTAGAGTATTATTACTATAGCCTAACTACCGGGGTGTCACACCGATCTGGATGACTCTGAGTCTCGATCTGGATACATATTGAAAGTAGGATCATTTAGCTAGAGTAGCTCAGTGCAGAGCATTTGAGACATAGAAATTCGCAAACTACATATGGATCTGAATGTGGCAGACCCATTGACTAAACCTCTCTCACAAGCAAAACATGATCACACCTTAGTACTCTTTGGGAGTTAATCACATGGCGATGTGAACTAGATTACCGACTCTAGTAAACCTTTTTGGGTATTGGTCACATGGCGATGTGAACTATAAAGTGTTAAGTCACATGGTGATGTGAACTATTGGTGTTCATCACAAGGTGATGTGGTCTAGATTATTGACTCTAGTGCAAGTGGGAGACTGAAGAAAATATGCCCTACAAGCAATAATAAAGTTATTATTTATTTCCTTATATCATGATAAATTTTTATTATTCATGCTAGAATTGTATTAACCGGAAACTTAGTACATGTGTGAATACATAGACAAATCAGAGTATCCCTAGTATGCCTCTACTAGACTAGCTCATTGATCAAAGATGGTTATGTTTCCTAGCCATAGACATGAGTTGTCATTTGATCAACGTGATCACATCATTAGGAGAATGATGTGATGGACAAGACCCATCCGTTAGCTTAGCACTATGATCGTTTAGTTTTACTGCTATTGCTTTCTTCATGACTTATACATGTTCCTATGACTATGAGATTATGCAACTCCCGAATACCGGAGGAACACCTTGTGTTCTATCAAACGTCACAACGTAACTGGGTGATCATAAAGATGCTCTACGGGTGTCTTCGAAAGTGTTCGTGGTGTTCGCATAGATCAAGAATAGGATTTGTCACTCCGAGTGTCGGAGAGGTATCTCTGGGCCCTCTCGGTAATGCACATATAATAAGCCTTGCAAGCAAATGACTAATGAGTTAGTCACGAGATGATGTATTACGAAACGAGTAAAGAGACTTGCCGGTAACGAGATTGAACTAGGTATTGAGATACCGACGATCGAATCTCGGGAAAGTAACATACCGATGACAAAGGGAACAACGTATGTTGTTATGCGGTTTGACCGATAAAGATCTTCGTAGAATATGTAGGAGCCAATATGAGCATCCAGGTTCCGCTATTGGTTATTGACCGGAGATGAGTCTCGGTCATGTCTACATAGTTCTCAAACCCGTAGGGTCCACACGCTTAACGTTTGATGGTGATCGGTATTATGAGTTTATGAGTTTTGATGCACCGAAGATAGTTCGGAGTCCCTGATAAGATCATGGACATGATGAGGAGTCTCGGAATGTCCATGATGTAAAGATTGATATATTGGACGACTAGGACACCGGAAGCGTTCCGTAAAGTTTCGGAATTAATCGGAGTGCGGGGGGGTTACTGGACCCCCCCCCCCCCTGGGAAGCTATGGGCCTTAATGGGCCATATGAGAAAGAGAGAAGGAAGGCCAGGGCTGGGCCGCGCGCCCCCCACCCCTTGGTCCGAATTGGACAAGGAAGGAGGGGGGGCGCCCCTTTCCTTCTCCCTCTCCCTCTCCTTCCTTCTCCCCCTTCTCCCTCTTGGTGATTCCTACTAGGAATAGGATTGCAATCCTATTCCTAGCAGGATTGCTCCTCCTAGGCGCGCCATAGGGGCTGGCCGGCCTCCCCCTTGATCCTTTATATACAGGGGCAGGGGGGCACCTCTAGACACACAAGTTGATCTCTCCAGCCGTGTGCGGTGCCCCCCTCCATAGAAACACACCTCGGTCATACCGTTGTAGTGCTTAGGCGAAGCCCTGCGCTGGTAATTTCATCATATCTGTCACCACGCCGTCATGCTAATGAAACTCTCCCGTGAAGCTCAACTGGATCAAGAGCTCGTGGGACGTCATCAAGCTGAACGTGTGCTGAACACGGAGGTGCCATACGTTCGGTGCTTGATTGGTTGAATCGCGAAGAAGTTCGACTACATCAACCGCGTTACTTGACGCTTCCGCTTTCGGTCTACGAGGGTACGTATACACACTCTCCCCTCTCGTTGCTATGCATCTGGTAGATAGATCTTGCGTGATTGTAGGAAAGTTTTAAAATACTATGTTCCCCAACACCATCATCGCCATGAAGGCCACGGACCAGAGGGAGAACCTCTCCCCATCTAGGGGGCGGCATGGAGGAGGAAGCACAAGGGGGAGAACCTCTCCTCCTCTCTCTTGGTGGTGCAGGAGTGCCATCGGGAGGGGAATCATCACCGCGGTGATCGTCTTCATTAACATCACCATCCTCATCTCTTCTACGTGGTCCACTCTCCCGCACCCCACTGTAATCCCGACTTGAACATGGTGCTTTATGCCACATATTATGATCCAATGATGTGTTGCCATCCTATGATGTTTTGAGTAGATATCCTTTGTCTTTGGGTTGATTGATGATCTAGATTGGTACGAGTTGTATGTTTTATTTTGGTGCTGTCCTATGGTGCCCTTCGTGTCGCGCAAGCGTGATGGATTCCCACTGTAGGGTGTTGCAATACGTTCATGATTCGCTTATAGTGGATTGCTTGAGTGACAGAAGCATAAACCCGAGTAAGGGGATTATTGCGTATCAGATAAAGGGGACTTGATGCTTTAATGCTATGGTTGGGTTTTACCTTAATGATCTTTAGCAGTTGCGGATGCTTGGTAGAGTTCCAATCATAAGTGCATATGATCCAAGAAGAGAAAGTATGTTAGCTTATGCATGTCCCTGATATGAAATTGTAATGACCACTACCGGTCTTGTTAACAATAGCCTAGGACAATTCCGCACACCGATCCATCATTATTCCACACTCGCTATTTATAATATTTAGTAATATATTCTAACTTTATGATAACAGCACCTACTTTTATATTTTAGCTCTCCGATATCATGCAAAGTTATCCTCTTCATACCCACAACATAGTTTTATTTCTCGTTCCTAGTTGGAAGCAAACGTTCGGTGTATGTAGAGTCGTATCGGTGACAGATAGGACTTGAGAGAATATTAATCTTACCTTTAGCTCCTTGTGGGTTCGACACTCCATACTTATCACTTCCACCATTGGGAATTGCTACGATGATTCCTTGCACTTGGGGACCATCAAGCTCTTTTCTGGCGCCGTTGTCGGGGAGGAATAGCGTGGGGTTGATATTCTCGTGTGTGCTTGTTTGCTTTCTTCACTAAGTAGATTTTGTTTTCTCCTTTTTGTTTCTGTTTAGTTGTGGGTGAAACATACAAAAAAATTAAAAGAATGAAAATACAAAAAAATTACTTGCCTCTTATGCCTAAAAAGTTTTTCAAAAAGAGAAGTGATTGGAAAGTTATGCATTGAAGAAGTGAGGGTCGACCTTGAGCACTTGTGTTCATGCTCACGGAAACAATGTATAATTTTTCATGGAAGTTTCTGTGTAAATAATTATCCCCTTGTATATATCCATTGTATTATAGAAATAATGTGCCAAGATTTGATTTTAGGATGATTAGATTGCTTGTTTTCTATGTGCGGAACAAAAAACAGAAACTTTGGCTGCAGCGCATGATTTTACATTTTTTTACTGGAAGGTCAAATGGGTCTGAAATTTTGTGCACATTACTTCTGTACAAAATTTTCAAATCGTCTAGAATTTTTTAGAGTTACAGAAGTTTACTAAACTTCCAAATTACTATAGACTATCCTGTTTTTGACAGATTATGTTTTCTATGTGTTGATCGCTTATTTTGACGAATCTATGGGTAGTATCGGGAGGTATGAACCATGGTGAAGTTGGAATACAGTAGATAAAGTGCTAATATAAAATTGGAATAAGTTTGCAACAATACCTAAAGGAAGTGATTTGCTTTATTATACTAACGGTTCTCACAAAGTTTTTGTTAAAGTTTTGTGTGGATGAAGTGTTCGAAGATCGAGGAGCTATCAATATGAGAAGAATAAAGAGAGGTAAGATTTCAAGCTTGGGGATGCCCAAGGCACCCCAAGTAAATATTTCAAGGATACTTGATGTCTACTACACAACCTTCTTCTTGTAGACGTTGTTGGGCCTCCAAGTGCAGAGGTTTGTAGGACAGTAGCAAATTTCCCTCAAGTGGATGACCTAAGGTTTATCAATCCGTGGGAGGCGTAGGATGAAGATGGTCTCTCTCAAACAACCCTGCAACCAAATAACAAAGAGTCTCTTGTGTCGCCAACACACCCAATACAATGGTAAATTGTATAGGTGCACTAGTTCAGCGAAGAGATGGTGATACAAGTGCAATATGGATGGTAGATATAGGTTTTTGTAATATTAAAATGTAAAAACAGCAAGGTAACTAATGATAAAAGTGAGCATAAACGGTAGTTCAATGCTAGGAAACAAGGCCTAGGGTTCACACTTTCACTAGTGGAAGTTCTCTCAACAATAATGACATAGCTGGATCATATAACTATCCCTCAACATGCAACAAAGAGTCACTACAAAGTCACTAATAGCGGAGAACAAACGAAGAGATTATGGTAGGGTAAGAAACCACCTCAAAGTTATTCTTTCTAATCGATTTATTCAAGAGTCCGTAGTAAAATAACACGAAGCTATTCTTTCCGTTCGATCTATCATAGAGTTCGTAATAGAATAACACCTTAAGACACAAATCAACCAAAACCCAAATGTCACCTAGATACTCCATTGTCACCTCAAGTATCCGTGGGAATGATTATACGATATGCATCACACAATCTCAGATTCATCTATTCAACCAACACAAAGAACTTCAGCGAGTGCCCCAAAGTTTCTACAGGAGAGTCAAGACGAAAATGTGTGCCAGCCCCTATGCGTAGATTCCCAAGGTCACGGAACCCGCAAGTTGGTCACCAAACATACATCAAGTAAATCACGTGATATCCCATTGTCACCACAGATAAGCACATGCAAGACATACATTAATTGTTCTCAAATCCTTAAAGACTCGATCCGATAAGATAACTTCCATGGGAAAACTCAATTCATCACAAGAGAGTAGAGGGGGAGAAACATCATAAGATCCAACTATAATAGCAAAGCTCGCGATACATCAAGATCGTGCCATCTCAAGAACATGAGAGAGAGAGAGAGAGAGAGATCAAATACATAGCTACTGATACATACCCTCAGCCCCGAGGGTGAACTACTCCTCCCTCGTCAGGGAGAGCGCCGGGATGATGAAGATGGCCACCAGAGAGGGATTCCCCCCTCCGGCAGGGTGCCAGAAGGGGTCTAGATTGGTTTTCGGTGGGAACAGAGGCTTTCGGCGGCGGAACTCCCGATCTAGGTTATTTTCTGGAGGTTTCAGTATATATACAAGGTGTTGGAGTCGGGGACAAGTAAAGGGGACCTCCGGGCTGTCCACGAGGCAGGGGGCGCGCCCAGGGGGCACGCCCCTACCCTCGTGGGCAGCCCGGGAACCTTCTGGCCCCCCTCCGACACTTCCTGGGGTTCTTCTGGTCCAAAAATAAGCTCCGTTGAGTTTCAGGTCAATTAGGCTCCGTTTGATATTCCTTTTCTACGATACTCTAAAACAAGAGAAAAACAGAAACTGGCACTGGGCTCTGGGTTAATAGGTTGGTCCCAAATATCATATAAAAGTGTATATAAAAGCCCATAAAACATCCTAGAAGGATAATATAATAACATGGAACAATAAAAAGTTATAGATACGTTGGAGATGTATCAATGCTCAGGCATCTAAGCTTGGGGATGCCCCGGTTGGCATCCCATCTTTCTTCTTCAACAATTATCGGTATACCTCAGTTTTTGTTTTGTTCACATGATTTGTGTCCCTTGTGTTTTTCTTTTCTTTTTCTTTAAGAACCATGCTAGTATGAGATAGCCCTTCCTTGATTTATAGAATTATTCATGTGCTTCACTTATATCTTTTGAGTATGATCTTATAGAATGATCTTTGTGCTTCACTTAAATCTTTTGAGTATGGTTTTATAGAATGCTTCGTGTGCTTCACTCATATATTTTGAGCTTGGATATTTGCTAGTCGATATTAATCCTAGAATACTCCATGAACTTCACTTATATCTTTTGGAGTATGAATAATACTATCATCTAAAGTGGATTTGGAAGAGTGTCAACTTTAGTTAGTAATGATTCCACTATTTCGAGTTTGCTCCCACTATTCCGAATGAGAAGAATTTTGCTTATGTGGAGAGTAGTAAAATTTCTATGCTTGTAGATCATGAAAAGAATGCTTTATGTGTGGTCATATTGTTGAACCCATTCATGATGCTACTGATTTTTTTACAAGGGAGGAATACATGCTTGTAGAAGTTGCAATAATATCAAGTTTCCTCTCTATGTGCTTAAAGTTTTGAAGTTATACTTGTCTTGCCTTCCTATGCTAGTTGATTCTTGTCCCTATAAATTATGTGCTCACAAAATCCCTAGGCATAGGAAGTGGGTTAGATTTAAATATACTAGTCATATTCTTCATGATGCTCTCTTTATGTTTCAATTCTTATCTTTTATGTGAGCATAATTGAAATCATCATGCCTAGCTAAAAGGCATTAAAGAAAAGCGCTTGTTGGGAGACAACCCAATATTTACCCTTATTGTTTTTGTGTGTTTACATGATTAATCTACTGTAGTAATCATGTTTATAGCTTTTGTTTCATTGAAGTGCCAAGTAAGACCTTTGGGAAGACTTGGGTGAAAGTTAATGTGATCTTGTTGTAAAAAAACAGAAACTTTGCGCTCACAGGATTAGCTGCCATTTTTTTACAGAAGAGTGATTTTGAGTTGATTATTTTTGCAGAAGATTAATAGACAAATTCCTCACGTCCACCAATTTATTTCATAATTTTTAGAGTAGCATAAGTATGTTTGTTGTTCAAATCATTACACTATTCTGTTTCTGATAGATTGTGTTTTCACTGCATAGTTTGCTTGTTTTCTAGTTTCTATGGCTTATATTTCTCATTATAAATTGTAGAAATGATATGGTACAGTAGGCATTGTGTGAGAACAATTATGAACCTTGTCTTTGACAGTACCAAAGTGAATGGTTTACTCTTTATCATACTAACCTATCTCACGAAGTTACGTTAAGTTTTGTGTGGTTGAAGTTTTCAAGCTTTGGGTGAGATATCAATATGAGGAGAATAAGGAGTGGAAAGACCCTAAGCTTGGGGATGCCCAAGGCATCCCAAGGTAATATTCAATGAAGACTCAAGCGCCTAAGCTTGGGGATGCCCCGGAAGGCATCCCCTCTTTCGTCTTCAAAACTATCGCTATACCTTACTCGGAGCTATATTTTTATTCGTCACATGATATGTGTTTTGCTTGGAGCGTATTTTCAATTTTACTTGTTGTTTGAATAAAATCATTGGATCTGAAATCTTGAATGAAAAAGAATCCTCCCATGGCTAGTTAATTATTTGACTACGCAGTGTCCTTCACTTATATCTTTTGGAGTAGTTTGTCATTTACTCACGTGCTTCACGTACATCCTATGATTAAATGGTTGAATGAATTGAATATCATAAATATGAATTTATATATGTTTCATATGCTTATACCATGGGGAGTAATGACTTCACACAGAATAAGTATAGGTAGTACACTTATTGAAAGTTAGCAAACGCAGAATTGGTCACTTGAACAGTTCATGAAAGAATATTGAAGGAAGAGAGATTTCACATATAAATATACTATCTTGGACATCTTTTGTAATTGTGACCACTCATTAAAATATGACATTCTAACAGGTTGATGTTGGACAAGGAAGACAACTTAATGGGTTATGTTCCTATATCTGAAACGTTATATTGTCTTGGATCATCCAACATGTTGGGCTTGTCTTTCCCTCTCATGCTAGCCAAATTCTTTGCACCAAGTAGAAATACTACTTGTGCTTCCGAACATCCCTTAAACCAGTTTTGCCATGAGAGTACATCATACCTACCTAAGGATTGAGTAAGATCCTTCAAGTAAGTTGTCATCGATGCATGCAATAAAAATTGCTTTCTAAATATGTATGATCTATTAGTGCGAAGAAAATAAGCTTTATACGAACTTGTGATAGGGAAGAAATAAAAGGACAGACTGCATAATAAAGGTCTTTATCACAAGCGGCAATATAAAGTGACGTTCTTTTGCATCCAGATTTTGTGCATCCAACCATAAAAGCGCATCACAACCTCTGCTTCCCTCTGCGAAGGGCCTATCTTTTACTTTTATCTTCCACCCTTATACATGAGTCATGGTGATCATCACCTTTCCTTTTTACACTTTTTCCTTTGGCAAGCACTTTGTGTTGGAGCGATCTGGATATATATATCCACTTCGATGTAGGTTTTCATAAATTATTATTGTTGACATTACCCTTGAGGTAAAAGGTTGGGATGCGAAACTATAAGCCCCTATCTTTCTCTGTGTCCGATTAAAACTTTGAACCCATAAATATCACATGAGTGTTAGCCATTGTGAAAGATTAAATGATAGTTGAGTATGTGGAGTTTGCTGAATCAAAGCTCTTACATAGACCCTTCCCTAAAATAATATGAATTGCAATTGTTTGATGACTAAGAGCATTGTTTGTTAGTTTTCAAGAAAGTTTATGATCTATACTTTAACATGTGAATAGCTTGTTACTTGATGATGAAAAGTTTCATGAGATGAGCTACTCTTATGACATATAATGATGCTAGAAAAGGTGATTGAAATTATCATTGATCAAACTTGTGCACCTGCTAGCATTCACACTTCATAAATTATTTCTTTTATCATTTACCTACTCGAGGACGAGCAGGAATTAAGCTTGGGGATGCTGATACGTCTCCAACGTATCTATAATTTATGAAGTATTCATGCTATTATATTATCCATCTAGGATGTTTTATATGCATTTATATGCTATTTTATATGATTTTTGGGACTAACCTATTAACCTAGAGCCCAGTGCCAGTTTCTGTTTTTTCCTTATTTCCGAGTTTTACAGAAAAGGAATACCAAACGGAGTCCAATTGACGTGCCAATTTTTGATGATTTTTTATGGACCAAAAGAAGCCCCCAGAGTGAAAGAGTTGGGCCAGAAGAGTCCTGGGCTGCCCACGAGGGTGGGGGGCACGCCCACCCCCCGGGGCTCGCCCCCCTATCTCGTGGACAGCCCGGAGACCCCCTAGACATGAGACTGATGCCAAAAATTCCTACAAATACAGAAACCTCCAGAAAACAACCTAGATCGGAAGTTTCGCCGCCTCAAGCCTCTGTAACCATGAGAAATCAATCTAGGCCCTCTCTGGCACCCTGCCGTAGGGGGCCATCATCACCGGAGGCCATGGAGGGGAATCCCGGAGGGGCCATCATCGCCATGATGGCCAAGGACTAGAGGGAGAACCTCTCCCCATCTAGGGGGAGGCCATGGAGGAGGAAGCACAAGGAGGATAACCTCTCCTCCTCTCTCTCGATGGCGCCGGAGTCCCATCGGGAGGGGAATCATCGCCGCGGTGATCGTCTTCATCAACACCACCATCCTCATCTCTTTTACGCGGTCCGCTCTCCCGCACCCCGCTGTAATCCCAACTTGAACATGGTGCTTTATGCCACAAATTATGATCCAATGATGTGTTGCCATCCTATGATGTTTTGAGTAGATATCCTTTGTCTTTGGGTTGATTGATGATCTAGATTGGTACAAGTTGTATGTTTTATTTTGGTGCTGGCCTATGGTGCCCTCCGTGTCGCGCAAGTGTGAGGGGTTCCCGCTGTAGGGTGTTGCAATACGTTCATGATTCACTTATAGTGGGTTGCTTGAGTGACAGAAGCATTAACCCGAGTAAGGGGATTGTTGCGTATGGGATAAAGGGGACTTGATGCTTTAATGCTATGGTTGGGTTTTACCTTAATGATCTTTAGTAGTTGCAGATGCTTGCTAGAGTTCCAATCATAAGTGCATATGATCCAAGAAGAGAAAGTATGTTAGCTTATGCCTCTACCTCATATGAAATTGCAATGACGACTACCGGTCTTGTTAACAATAGCCTAGGGCAATTCTGCACACCGATCCATCATTATTCCACACTCGCTATTTATAATATTTAGTAATATATTCTAACTTTATGATAACAACACCTACTTTAGCTCTCTGATATCATGCAAAGTTATCCTCTTCATACCCACAACATAGTTTTATTTCTCGTTCCTAGTTGGAAGCAAACGTTCGGTGTACGTAGAGTCGTATCAGTGGCAGATAGGACTTGAGAGAATATTGATCCTACCTTTAGCTCCTTGTGGGTTCGACACTCCATACTTATCACTTCCACCATTGGGAATTGCTATGATGATTCCTTGCACTTGGGGACCATCATCTTGCTATGAGTAGTCATGTGAATTTGGTATTCGTTTGATATTTTGATGAGATGTATGTTGTCTTTCCTCTAGTGGTGTCAAGTGAACGTCGACTACATGACACTTGACCATTGTTTGGGCCTAGAGCAAGGCATTGGGAAGTAATAAGTAGATGATGGGTTGCTAGAGTGACAAAAGCTTAAACCCTAGTTTATGCGTTGCTTCGTAAGGGGCTGATTTGGATCCATAGGTTTCATGCTATGGTCAGGTTTACCTTAATACTTCTTTTGTAGTTGCGGATGCTTGAAATAGAGGTTAATCATAAGTGGGATGCTTGTCCAAGTAAGGGCAGTACCCAAGCACCGGTCCACCCACATACCAAATTATCAAAGTAACGAACGTGAATCATATGAGCGTGATGAAATCTAGCTTGACGATAATTCCCATGTGTCCCCGGGAGCGCTTTACTTTATACAAGAGTTTGTCCAGGCTTGTCCTTTGATACAAAAAGGATTGGGCCATATTTCTGCACCTTATTTACTTTTACCACTCGTTACTTGTTACCAATTACCTTGTCCCAAAACTATCTGTTACTGATAATTTCAGTGCTTGCAGAGAATACCTTACTAAAAACTGCCTATTATTTCCTTTTGCTCCTCGTTGGGTTCAACAGTCTTACTTATCGAAAGGACTACGATAGATCCCCTACACTTGTGGGTCATCAAGACTCTTTTCTGGCGCCGTTGCCAGGGAGTGAAGCACCTTTGGTAAGTCGAATTGGTAAGGAAAAATTTATATAGTGTGCTGAAATTTACTGTCACTTGTTACTATGGAACATAATCCTTTGAGGGGCCTGTTCAGGGTATCTTCATCCCGACCAGTAGACCAAAGAGTTGCTCCTCAACCTACTAAACCTACTGAAAATGTTACTTTGAAACTCCTTCGGGTATGATAGAGAAACTGCTAGCTAATCCCTTTACAGGAGATGGAACATTGCATCCCGCGACTTGCACCTAATCTGTGTGGATGAAGTTTGTGGATTATTTAAGCTTGCAGGTATGCCCGAGGATGTGATCAAGAAGAAGGTCTTCCCTTTATCTTTGAATGTATAGGCATTGACATGGTTTAGGCTATGCGATGATATTGGATCCTGGAACTACAACCGGTTGAAATAGGAATTTCATCAGAAGTTTTATCCTATGCATCAGGTTCATCGTGATCGTAATTATATATATAATTTTATGCCTCGCGAAGGAGAAAGTATCCCTCCAGCTTGGGGGATGCTTAAGTCAATGTTATATTCATGCCCCAACCATGAGCTCTCAAGAGAAATGATTATTCAAAAAATTTATGCTCGGCTTTCTCTCAATAATCGCTCCATGCTCGATACTTCTTGCACTGGTTCTTTTGTGATGAAGACTATTGAATTCAAATGGGATTTATAGGAAAGAATTAAAGGCAACTCTGAAGATTGGGATCTCGACAAAGGTAAGGAGTCAGGTATAACACCTAAGTTTGATTGTGTTAAATCTTTTATGGATACTGATGTTTTCTGTGAATTTAGCACTAAATATGGACTTGACTCTGAGATAGTAGCTTCTTTCTGTGAATCATTTGCTACTCATGTTGATCTCCCTAAGGAGAAGTGGTTTAAATTTCATCCTCCCATTGAAGTAAAAGTAGTTGAACCAGTTAAAGTTGAAGAAAAGACTATCAGTTATAATGTTGATCCTATTGTTACTACTTCTTACATTGAGAAACCACCCTTCCCTGTTAGAACAAAGGATCATGCCAAAGCTTCAACTGTGGTTCATAAGAGTAATACTAGAACACCTACACCCTCCGAGCAAATTAAAGTTGAACCTAGTATTGCTATGGTTAAGGATCTCTTGGTCAATAATATTGAAGGGCATGTTATTTACCTTTGTGATGAAGCTACTAGAATTGCTGGACCCGATACTAAGAATAAACATAGACCTATTGTAGGCATGCCTGTTATTTCTGTTAAAATAGGAGATCATTGCTATCATGGCTTATGTGATATGGGTGCTAGTGCTAGTGCAATACCTCATTCCTTATATGAAGAAATTATGCACGATATTGCACCTGCTGAGCTAGAAGGTATTGATGTTACTATTAAGCTTGCCAATAGAGACACTATTTCACCAGTTGGGATTGTTTGAGATGTTGAAGTCTTGTGTGGGAAAGTTAAATACCCTGCTCGTTTTCTTGTTCTCGGCTCCCCACAAGATGATTTTTGCCCCATTATATTTGGTAGACCCTTCTTGAATACTGTTAATGCTAAGATAGACTGCAAAAAGGACATTGTTACTGTTGGTTTAGGGGATATGACTCATGATTTTAACTTTGATAAATTTAAAATACAACCCCATGACAAAGAATTGCCTAGTAAGGATGAAATTATTGGTCTTGCTTCTATTCCTGTGCCTCCTAACAATCCTTTAGAACAATATCTGCTAGACCATGAAAATGATATGTATATGAATGAGAGAAGGGAAATAGATGAAATATTCTTTAAACATGGACCTCTGTTGAAACACAATCTGCCTGTTGAAATTCTAGGGGATCCTCCTCCACCCAAGGGTGGTCCCGTGTTTGAACTCAAACCATTACCTGATACTCTTAACTATGCTTATCTCGATGAAAAGAAGATATATCCTGTTATTATTAGTGCTAACCTTTCAGAGTAGGAAGAAGAGAAATTATTGAAAACTCTGAAGAAGCACAGTGCTGCTATTGGATATACTCTTGATGATCTTAAGGGCATTAGTCCCACTCTATGCCAGCACAAGATATAATTGGAGAAGGACGCTAAACTAGTTGTTGATCACGAACGACAGTTAAATCCTAGGATGAAAGAAGTGGCAAGGAAAGAAATACTAAAGCTTCTAGATGCAGGTATAATTTATCCGGTTGTTGATAGTCAGTGGGTAAGTCATGTCCATTGTGTCCCTAAGAAGGGAGGTATTACTGTTGTTCCTAATGATAAAGATAAATTGATCCCACAAAGAATTGTTATGGGTTATAGGATGGTAATTGATTTCCGCAAATTAAATAAAGCTACTAAGAAAGATCATTACCCGCTACCTTTTATTGATCAAATGCTAGAAAGGTTATCCAAACATACTCATTTTTGCTTTCTAGATGGCTATTCTGTTTCTCTCAAATATCTGTGTCAAAAGAGGACCAAGAAAAGACCACTTTTACTTGTCCTTTTGGTACCTTTGCTTATAGATGTATGCCTTTTGGTTTATGTAATGCACATGCTACCTTTCAAAGATGCATGATGGTTGTATTCTCTGAAAAGATTGTTGAGATTTTCATGGATGATTTTTCCGTGTATGGAACTTCTTTTGATGATTGCTTAAGCAACCTTGATCGAGTTTTGCAGAGATGTGAAGAAACTAATATTGTCTTGAATTGGGAAAAGTGCCACTTTATGGTTAACAAAGGTATTGTCTTGGTGCATAAAATTTCTGAAAGAGGTATTGAAGTTGATAAAGCTAGAGTTGATGCTATTGAGAAGATGCCGTGTCCCAAGCACATCAAAGGTATAAGAAGTTTCCTTGGTCATGCTGGTTTTTATAGGAGGTTCATTAAGGTCTTCTCAAAAATCTCTAGGCCTCTGACTAACCTCCTACAAAAAGATGTTCCTTTTGTCTTTGATGATGATTGTGTAGAAGCATTTGAAATACTTAAGAAAGCTTTGATCTCTGCACCCATTGTCCATCCAACTGACTAGAATTTACCCTTTGAAATTATGTGCGATGCTAGTGATTATGTTGTAGGTGTTGTTCTAGGACAAAGAGTTGATAAGAAATTAAATGTTATCTAGTATGCTAGTAAAACTCTAGACAGTGCCCAAAGAAATTATGCTACTACTGAAAAAGAATTTTTAGCAGTTGTATTTGCTTGTGATAAGTTCAGACCTTATATTGTTGATTCTAAAGTAACTATCACACTGATCATGCTGCTATTAAATATCTTATGGAAAAGAAAGACGCTAAACCTAGACTTATTAGATGGGTTCTCCTGCTACAAGAATTTGATTTGCATATTACTGATAGAAAGGGAGCTGAGAACCCCGTTGCAGACAATCAATCTAGGTTAGAGAATATTCTTGATGACCCACTACCTATTGATGATAGCTTTCCTGATGAACAATTAGCTTTCATAAATGCTTCTCGTACTTCTCCATGGTATGCTGATTATGCTAATTACATTGTTGCTAAATTTATACCACCTAGTTTCACATACCAGCAAAAGAAAAAAAATACGATTTAAGACATTACTTCTGGGATGACCCACACCTCTATAAAGAAGGAGTAGATGGTATTATTAGACGTTGTGTACCTGAGCATGAACAAGAATAGATCCTACGCAAGTGCCACTCCGAGGCTTACGGAGGACACCACGCTGGAGATAGAACTGCACATAAGGTACTGCAATCTGGTTTTTATTGGCCTACTCTCTTCAAAGATGCCCGTAAGTTTGTCTTGTCTTGTGATGAATGTCAAAGAATTGGTAATATTAGTAGACGTCAAGAAATGCCTATGAACTATTCACTTGTTATTGAACCATTTGATGTTTGGGGCTTTGATTATATGGGACCGTTTCCTTCCTCTAATGAGTATACACATATTTTAGTTGTTGTTGATTACGTTACTAAGTGGGTAGAAGCTATTCCAACTAGTAGTGCTGATCATAACACCTCTATCAAAATGCTTAAAGAAGTTATTTTTCCGAGGTTTGGAGTCCCTAGATATTTAATGACTGATGGTGGTTCACATTTTATTCATGGTGCTTTCCGCAAAATGCTTGCTAAGTATGATGTTAATCATAGAATTGCTTCCCCATACCACCCACAGTCTAGTGGTCAAGTAGAACTAAGTAACAGAGAGCTGAAATTATTGTTTGCAAAAGACTGTTAATAAATCTAGAAAGAATTGGTCCAAGAAACTTGATGATGCATTATGGGCCTATAAAACTGCATATAAAAATCCTATGGGCATGTCTCCGTATAAAATGGTTTATGGAAAAGCATGTCACTTACCTCTCGAACTAGAACATAAGGCATATTGGGCTATTAAAGAGCTCAATTATGATTTCAAACTTGCCGGTGAGAAGAGGTTATTTGACATTAGCTCACTTGATGAATGGAGAACCCAGGCCTATGAAAATGCCAAATTGTTTAAAAAAAAGTCAAAAGATGGCATGACAAAAGGATACAAAAGCATGAGTTTAACGTAGGTGATTATGTCTTGCTATACAACTCTCGTTTAAGATTTTTTGCAGGGAAACTTCTCTCTAAATGCAAAGGTCCTTACGTTATCGAGGAGGTCTATCAATCAGGTGCCATAAAAATTAATAACTTTGAAGGCACAAATCCGAAGGAGGTGGACGGCCAAAGAATCAAACATTATATCTCAGGTAATCCCATAAATGTTGAAACCAATGTTGTTGAAACCGTAACCCCGGAGGAATACAGAAGGGACACTTTCCAGAACGATTCAGACTCCATAAAGGAAGAGGTATGTGGTACGGTAAGTAAATCGACTCCAAAACAGTTCTAATGGCAATTTTTCTCCGTTTTGGAATATTTAAAAAATTAGGAAAATAAGAAGTAGTCTGAACGGGACACGAGGCGTCCACGAGGGTGGAGGGCGCGCCCTACCCCCCTGGGCGCCCCTGCCTCGTAGGCACCTCGTGTGCCCTCCGGACTCCGTTTTCTTTCACGATACTTCTTTTGGTCGGCAAAAATTCATTATATAATCTCCCGAAGGTTTTGACCACCGTATCACACCAACATCTCTTGTTTTTGTTTCGAGCTATTTTTTGCCAGAGCTAACAAGGCCAGGAATCATCTCGTCCTCCTCCTCCAACAATGAGGGAAACGATGCTTGGCTAATGAAGATAGAACTGAAGAGAGAAGAACCTGGGGAGATCAACAACGAGGATAGGATCAAGAAGGCTATGGAGGATCAGGCTCCGACAGCAGAAGAAGACAACATCTTTCAACCCCTTCCAAACCTTTTTAACCCAACTAAGATTGAAGCTTTCAAGATGATTGGATTAGCTCGCATATAAAACAAGTATCTCACACGTGAAAATATTGTGTTGAAGGAGCATATCACCGCACTCAAGGGCATTATCCGCAAATTGGAGGATCTCCTACGCTCGATGTACGACACTCCATCATCACCACCTCCTAAGAAAGAGACATAATCACATGGGTATGGGCACTCCCCTTGGCAACTGCCAAGCTTGGGGGAGGTGACCCGATATCGTATCACCATCACACTCCTATCTTTATCATTTTTCTTAGTTTGATCCTTTTGGTAATATCTTGATCTAGTAGAATAAAGTTTAGTATGATCTAGTTGTGAGCTTGGCTTTATAATCTTTATCTTTGTAATCGAGTCCGTGAGCTATATATAATAAAGATTAGTTTTGAATCAAGGGCTTGATTATCTCACTATGATCACGAGAGGATAAAAGAAAAAATAAAAAGAATCCAAGTGATCATATTGATCTTATGGAGAGTAATGACTTCACATATAAAGAGTAAGATGAATAAAAGTTGTTGAGAGTTGACAAACAAAGTTTTGGTCATTGTTGCAATCAATTGGAAGTAATAAAGAAAGAGAGATTTTCACATATAAATATACTATCTTGGAAATCTTTTATGATTGTGAGCACTCATTAAAATATGACATGCTAAAGAGTTGATGTTGGACAAGGAAGACAACATAATGGGTCATGTTTTCTTATATCTGAAATAAAGTATATTGTCATGGATCATCCAACATGTTGAGCTTGCCTTTCCCCCTCATGCTAGCCAAACTCCTTGCACCAAGTAGAGATACTACTTGTGCTTCCAAACATCCTTAAACCCAGTTTTGCCATGAGAGTCCACCATATCTACCTAGATACCTAATGACTGATGGTGGTTCACACTTTATTCATGGTGCTTTCCGTAAAATGCTTGCTAAGTATGATGTAAATCATAGAATTGCATCCCCTTATCACCCTCAGACTAGTGGTCAAGTAGAACTAAGTAATAGAGAGTTGAAATTAATTTTGCAAAAGACAGTTAATAGGTCTAGAAAGAATTGGTCCAAGAAACTTGATGATGCACTATGGGCCTATAGAACTGCATACAAAAATCCTATGGGTATGTCTCCATATAAGATGGTCTATGGAAAAGCTTGTCACTTACCTCTTGAGCTAGAACATAAGGCATATTGGGCTATTAAAGAGCTCAATTATGATTTCAAACTTTCCAGTGACAAGAGGTTATTTGATATTAGCTCTCTTGATGAATGGAGGACCCAGGCCTATGAGAATGCCAACCTGTTTAAAGAAAAAGTTAAAAGGTGGCATGACAAAAGGATACAAATGTGTGAGTTTAATGTAGGTGATTATGTATTGCTATACAACTCTCGTTTAAGATTTTTTTGCAGGAAAACTCCTCTCTAAGTGGGAAGGACCTTACGTTATCGAGGAGGTCTATCCTTCCGGTGCCATAAAAATCAACAACTTCGAAGGCACAAATCCGAAGGTGGTGAACGGTCAAAGAATCAAACATTATATCTCAGGTAATCCTATAAATGTTGAAACCAATGTTATTGAAACCGTAACCCTAGAGGAATACATAAGGGACACTTTCTAGAATGATTCAGCTCCCGAAAAGGAAGAAGTATGTGGTACGGTAAGTAAATCGACTCCAAAATAGTTCTAAAGGCAATTTTTCACCGTATTTGGGATATTTAGAAAAATAGAAAAATAAGTGGCAGTCCGGAAGAGACACGAGGCATCCACGAGGGTGGAGGGTGCGCCCCCCTTCCTCTGGGCGCGCCCCCTGCCTCGTGGGTACCTCGTGTGCCTCCCGGACTCCGATTTCTTGTATGTTACTCCTTTTGGTCGATAAAAATTCATTATATATACTCCCAAAGGTTTTGACCTCTGTATCACGCAAAAATCCTCTGTTTTCGTTTCGAGCTGTTGTTTTTTACAGATCTAGATCATCATGGCGTCTTCCAACACCCCCAAGGACAAGTTCTTCGAGAAGGTCATCAACCCCTACCTTGCAGAGGTGTTGCATAACCCTCAAACCATGGAGTTGCATGAGGGGGTGCTGCATATCCGCGATGTTGAGGGGCCAAGGAGGACCGGGAGCGTGGAGACAAAGCTAGAAGCAATGGAGCAGCAAGTTTTCAAGTGCCAAGGTATGGTGGATCGAGGACTCAACGCCAACCACATGATGATCACGGAGCTCACCAAGAACCTCAAGTTGGATGATAACCCACAAGTGTAGGGGATGGCAACAGTTTCCGAGGGTAACGTATTCAACCCAAATTTATTGATTCGACAGAAGGGGAGCTAAAGAATACTCTTAAGTATTAGCAGGTCAATTCAACCACACCTGAAAACTTAGTATCTGCAGCAAGGTAGTTTAGTAGCAAAGTAATATGGAGATAGCGGTAACAGCAATAAAAGTAACAGTGGTGTTTTGTAGTTTTTGTAATAGTAGCAACGGGAAAGTAAATAAGCAACAAGCAATATGGGAAAAGCTCGTAGGCATTGGATCGGTGATGGGAAATTATGTCGGATGCAATTCATCATGTAAAAGTTATAACCTAGGGTGACACAGAACTAGCTCCAGTTCATCAATGTAATGTAGGCATGTATTCCGAATATAGTCATACATGCTTATGGAAAAGAACTTGCATGACATCTTTTGTCCTACCCTCCTGTGGCAGCGGGGTCCTATTGGAAACTAAGGGATATTAAGGCCTCCTTTTAATAGAGTACCGGACCAAAGCATTAACACATAGTGAATACATGAACTCCTCAAACTACGGTCATCACCGGGAGTGATCCCAATTATTGTCACTTCGGGGTTGCCGGATCATAACACATAGTAGGTGACTATAGACTTGCAAGATAGGATCAAGAACACACATATATTCATGAAAACATAATAGGTTCAAATCTGAAATCATGGCACTCGGGCCCTAGTGACAAGCATTAAGCATAGCAAAGTCATAGCAACATCAATCTCCGAACATAGTGGATACTAGGGATCAAACCCTAACAAAACTAACTCGATTACATGATAGATCCCATCCAACCCATCACCGTCCAGCAAGCCTACGATGGAATTACTCACGCACGGCGATGAGCATCATGGAATTGGTGATGGAGGAAGGTTGATGATGACGATGCCGACGATCTCCACTCTCCGGAGCTCCGAACGGACTCCAGATCAGCCCTCCCGAGAGAGATTAGGGCTTGGCGGCGGCTCCGTATCGTAAAACGCGATAATTCTTCCTCTCTGATTTTTCTCTCCCGAAAGTGAATATATGGGATCTGGAGATACGTCGGTGGAGTGTCAGGGGGCCCACGAGGCAGGGGGCACGCCCAGGGGGAGGGGGCGCGCGCCCCACCCTCGTGGACAGGGTGTGGCCCCCCTGGTCTGGATCTTTCCGCGGGTATTTTTTATATTTTCCAAAATAATTCTTCGTGAATTTTCAGGTCATTCCGAGAACTTTTTATTTGTGCACAAAAACAACACCATGACAATTCTGCTGAAAACAACGTCAGTCCGGGTTAGTTCCATTCAAATCATGCAAGTTAGAGTCCAAAACAAGGGCAAAAGGGTTCGGAAAAGTAGATATGTTGGAGATGTATCAACTCCCCCAAGCTTAAACCTTTGCTTGTCCTCAAGCAATTCAGTTGATAAACTGAAAATGATAAATAAAAACTTTGGCAAACTCTGTTTGCTCTTTTTGTTGTAAATATGTGAGCCAGCATTCAGGTTTTCAGCAATGATCATGAACTAACCACATTCACAATAACTTTCAGGTCTCATGTCTACTCATATCAATGGAATAATCAACCGGCGAGCAATAATAGTAAACCTCAGATGACAACACTTTCTCAAAACAATCATGATATGATATAACAAGATGGTATCTTGCTAGCTCTTTCTGAGACCGCAAAACATAAATCCAGAGCACCTTTAAAGATCAAGGACTGACTAGACATTGTAATTCATGGTAAAAGAGATCCAGACATGATCATATTCAATGCAAATTAATAGTAATACATGCAAATGACAGATGTGCTCTCCTACTGGTGCTCTTTTATAAGAGGATGATGACTCTTCATAAAAGTAAATAGATAGGCCCTTCGCAGAGGGAAGCGGGGATTTGTAGAGGTGCCAGAGCTCGATTTTTAAATAGAGATGAATAACATTTTGAGCGGTATACTCTGATTGTCAACATAACAACCAAGAATCTCGATATCTTCCATACTAAGCACATTATAGGCGGTTCCCAAACAAAATGGTAAAGTTTATACTCCCCAACCACCAACAAGCACACTCCACGGCCATCCGAGTCCACGGGGTACCATCCAAACCAGCAACAGCCCTGGGGAGTTTTGTTTAATTATTATGATTTTGAGCATGGGACTGTGCATCCCGGTTACCAACCATTTTCTTGTGAATGATGAGCGGAGTCCACTCATCGTGAGAATAACCCACCTAGCATGGAAGATATAGATAGCCCTAGTTCATACATGAGCTGTTCAAGCATACAAAACAGAATTTCATTTGAAGATTTAGAGTTTGGCACATACAAATTTACTTGGAATGGCAGGTAAATACCGTATATAGGAAGGTATAGTGGACTCATGTGGAATAACTTTGGGGTTTATGGAAGTGGATGCACAAGCAGTATTCCCGCTTAGTACAGGTGAAGGCTAGAAAGAGACTGGGAAGCGACCAGCTAGAGAGCGACAATGGTCATGAACATGCATTAAAATTAATCAACAATGAATGCAAGCATGAGTAGGATATAAATCACCATGAACATAAATATCGTGTAGGCTATATTGATTTGTTTCAACTACATGCGTGAACATGTGCCAAGTCAGACCACTTGAATCGTTCAAAAGAGGATAACACCCCATCATACTACATCACAACCATTTTAATATCATGTTGGCACGCAAGATAGACCATTATAAACTCTCAGCTAATTAAGCATGGCATAAGCAACTATGATATCTAATTGTCATTGCAAGCATATTTCATTCATAACAAGCTGAATCAGGAACGATGAACTATCATATTTACAAAAACAAGAGAGGTCGATTTCATACCAGCTTTTCTCATCTCAATTAGTTCATCATATATCATCCTTATTGCCTTTCACCCGCATGACAAAACGGTATGGATAATAATAATAATAGTGCACGTGCACTGGACTAAGCTGGAATCTGCGAGCATTTAATACAAGAGAGAAGACAAGGTAATATGGCTCAAGGTTAAATTAACAGCAAAGTATATGAGAGCCACTAAGCTTTTTCAATCATGGTCTTCTACTCTTGACCCCCAAAGAAAGAAAAAAAAACTATTTACACGGGAAAGCACCCAACAAGCAAAAAAAGAACGAGAAATCTTTTTGGATTTTATTTTAATTACTACTACTACAAGCAAGGAAAGTAAACTAGCTAGAAGGTACAACTAATATATATATATATATATATATATATATATATATATATATATATATATATATATATATATATATATATATATATATATATATATATATATATATATATACGTCCGGTCTATTCTCATAATATTATGAGAATAATATTCTCATAACACTTCCGTACTGCACGCACAACGTGAGGGCACTGCAACAAAACGAAAGGTGAACTTCGTTTCGAAAAAACTGTACGTGCTGTTTTTTGTGCATCTTTTTGCTCTAGTTTTAACCATTTATCGGAATTATGCGTGTAATATACCGTTGAAATCTATGGAGTAGACGCAACTTTGCCACGTTGAACACTTTTCAAAATTCATCATAGTTTAAGAACAGTTTCGAAAATCGTACGGCTCACAACGAATGACAGCAAGCGTTTTTTCACGTTTTCTTCTAAACCGCTCGCCGGAATGAATCGAATGATATACCATTGGATAGATATCGTCGAGGCGCATCTTTTTCATATGTATTGTTTTCTCTAATTCGTTACGGTCTAAGAGAAGTTTTGAATTTAACAAATCGCAGAATTATGTTTTTTTTCAAATTTTTTGCAATTTTCGGTACTGTTTTAGCTTCAGTTTTTTAACCGTTTGTCGAAACGAGGCATGTGATACGCCATTGGAAAGCTACGAACGAGGCACAACTTTCATATGTTGAAATGTTTTTGATATTCCTTGCGGTGTTCAGTTAATTTTGAAAATCGTGCAGCTGACTACGAGAGGCAGCGGTCGTTTTTCACGAAATTTTTACAAACCGCTGGTCGAAATGATCCAAACGATACACGGTTGGAAAGATATCGCCGAGACGCTACTTTTTCATGTAGAACACTCCCTCTAATTCATTACGATTTTAGAGCAGTTTTGAAATTACAAAAACGCGGACACTCTGTTTTTCGCGACACCAAAATCGACGAGTGAACCGCATCGGACAGAAAAGCGCACTGATTCAAACTGAAAACCGCACTGCATCAAACAATCAATTGAACTTCATGATTTATTTTGTTGGACGTAGATTTTTCTCAGAGGAGTTTTGTTGTCTTTCTTCCAACTTTTTTTCGAACGAAAGTGGACCGCAACACTCCCGAAAGTGAAGCGGAACACTACCAAAAGTGAACCTCATGATTTGCTGTTGTCTTTTTTCGTACTAATTAATTTTTTACGCGCGTTGACCAGGCGAGTGGACCGCATGGACTGAGCAAGTAAACAACATGTGATGAGAAGTGAGCTGCTTTCCGATGTGTTTTTGTTTTGGATCACCAAGTGAACCACAAAGGAGTTTTATGGCGAACTTCGTGAGAGAACAAAGTGAGCTTCAAAACATACATATCCATTCATTATTTTGTTACAGCCACACCGCGACGCTCACGCGAATCCAAAACACATAAAATCATCAATAGTGGACTGCACGCCCGAGCTGGGCGGACCGTGAGCCACTCGCCGGCGAGCTGCAAGTTCTGAAACTCGCCATCTACGACGCGTGCGGCGGCCTCGGCGTGCGCTTTTACAGGCCACACCTGTGCTCACATGGTTTGAGGAGCAGCTGACGGCGCTGGCCTTCTTCCGTGACGGTGGCTTCTACACCGGCCGATGTGCAAATTAGAAGCAATGGATGTGGACGCCATGAGAGGCTACAGAGAGCTGCAGGCAAAGTGAAGGTGAGCTGCATATGTGCATGTGGATGTGGAGTCTGACAGGAGGCTGAGGTGCGACCATGGGAAGGCTTGTTGCCATGCTTAGCTCCAGTGGGTGGAACTGGAGGAGTGCACGGGGACAGATCCACCGCGTGAGCAGGGAGGCGCTGCTGCCGCATCCTCGCTAGCAGCGGGAAAGGAAGTGGCCGCTCGAGGCCAGTGGCTGCGCTGTCGCTATTGAGCTTCTTTCATCAGCGCCACCATCCTCCATCGTACACCCGGGCCGCCGCTGCAGGCCGGTGAACCGCACTCCACGGCTCGGCGAGCTGCACGCCGAACAACAATATTAGGGATGGTGCACGCACAGGCAGCAGGTGGCTCATCGGGAGCCCCTATGATGATGATGGTGAAGGGGGGCTACACTCTCCACCACTGCGCCAAACTGCACTGCACTGTGGCGGCTGTGCAGAGAGCAACCAGATCACTTGCAAACTGCAAGGAGGGGCGGAGGGGACGCGAGCCCGAAGATGTGGTGAACTGCATTGCATCGGTGCCGTCGGCAAGATGGGGAGGGCTAGGCGTGGCGCTGCCCGACGCCGGAGGGAGGGCGGGGCTGGGGAAGGCAGGGGTGCAGCGGAGCTCGGATTAGTCACCGCGGGCGGTTGGTCCAGCCGGGGGAAGCAGAAGGAAAAGAGGTTGGTCGAGAGCGGCGGGATTCATTGGTGCGGCGGCGTGGGGCATGGGATGCAGCCGGAGGAGTGAGGTGTGTCGCCGAGGGTGTGGACGTGATCGGTGGTGAGCTGCAACGCCGCGGGGTGGGAGGTGGACGGGGCGGGCGCACTACCACGTGGTGGGAGGTGGTCGGGG